>BSBN01001090.1:3500869-4176739 GCA_027924645.1 Cunninghamia lanceolata
TCTTCCAGTCTTAGGTTTTTTCTTTAGGGTTTTTGACTTCACATGTAACAGCTTCACTATGTCAATTTCATCCGGCGAAATAGCTTGCTTCTTTCTCTTGGGAGTATATGTAGACAACCATGGGGGAAGCACAGAAGCACTGATAATCAGAGATGAGTCTGTTATTTGTTTCGATGGATCTATATTTACACCTGTTATGGTCACAATAGGACTAGTGTTGGTAAAAACTACACCTCTATCAACAACCTTTTTTGAACCATCCAAAAGAGTTTCTAAGATAGATTGTTCACCAATGTCAAAAGATGCAGAAGAAAAACTTGGGATAGAACCAGAAGAATCAAACATGGTCCCAAAACTGGTTCTTACAGAAGTAGGGGTATTATCAGAAGAAACAATGAAAATAGGTGAAAGAGGAACACTTGAAACTACTGGAAAACTACCATAAATAGGAGCATGATGAAAGGGTGTAGAAACTTGTGATTTAGTGGGAAAATCTTTCTTAGGGGACTGATGTGGATCACCAAGTTGTTCCTTTTCTATAGTCTCATCCTTGCCTTGTTCAGTTTCATCTTCCTCGTCAAATTTATCAGACACTTCTGTTTCTTGGGCATCCTTAGATTTCTAAATATTTTGGTTTTCAGTCTCAACATCTTCAACCTCCATATGCTCAACATTTGTATCTTTAGCACTTGATTCAGTGACATTAGAGGTTTCTGCAACTTCTTTCTTCTTCCCTCCCTTGGATACAAACTTAATTTTTGGTTTTCATATTTTGGAGGAAGAAGGGGTGTCACTCTTATTCTTGGTTTTGTTTTCTACTTTCTTGTCTGTTTGCTCCTATGCTTCAGTCTCTGACCCTGTGACAAATTCCTTCAACTTGATCCCTTTGCTTTCCAACCATATATTTGTGTTGGCCAGGATCGGCTGAAATCTTTTCCTTATGGATGTTTTCTCTTTAACTGACCATGTCACCTCTGGAAGAGGTGAGACTTCAACATTCTCAGAGTTATATTTGGGGTCTAGAATATCCCCATCATCTTCCATTCCATCTGGAATATCAGTGAGACCCAGCTCTTCGATTTGACTCAGATGAAGTCTGCAGTAGTCTAATTTCCTGATCTCATTTTTTTTCCTGAGATCAGCCCAAATATCTTCTACCATAGGCACATGGAAGGTTGACTTTATTTTGATCTTATCTTCACTCTCCTGAAGTCAAAATGGTCCCTTTTCTTGAAAGTTTTCATAGTGACTAGCTGTAATTCAGAATCAACTATTTTTGCCTTGTTAGCTGATTGAACTAAATACCTTCCAATTTCAACGAGAAACTTTATCCCTGACTTCTTTAGCTCCATTTGTTTATTATGCACTACAATCAGTTGTCTACATAATTCCATGAGGACAATACGGTCACTGGGATATCATGGAAGAATATAAGGGTAGCTGGGATAATACCCTACTCTGAGATATGTGAAAGAAGTGAATTGTAAGAACAAGCAACCAAAAGAATTCACAACTTCCAAAGCTTCATCTGAGACCCTCTTCTGAACAAGTTCATTGTCCCATAAACACATAAATATTGAAAAGAAAGCATCATTCACCCTTCAGAAATGATGGATTGATCCCTTCAGAGTAATTTTAGGATAATACTCATATACGGGAACCAATCTCCTATCACCAACCTGAGTCAAACTAGGAAAGCTTCTCATGCTAGCAGTAGCATATACAAGATATGAGGTCATATAGAATTTGAATGTTGTGTTGACCTTTACCAATTGTCCATGCAATGCATTACTGATCTTCTCTCCCTAGAATATTTTCTGTGTGCGTCGAAGGATCACCTTGATCTATGTGTACATCCATTCTTGAAACTTGGAGGAAGAAGAGAGTCCTCTGATACGACTCAAAAGAGTAATCAGATCACAAACTTCCTCTACAAATTCACTCCTAGGGAGATCCTTCGGCCATCTGGTTAGATTACTTCGAGGGATTTTCAACCATTTATTGTTTATATACCTTTTTGCAGCTTCCACATCTGTATCATAGTCCTTTTACCCTTGAGAAAAATCAATCTATCGAATGTTTTCAATAGGTGGACACATAAAGATTTTATCAAGGAATTCTACATCCAACCTCATGATCACATTCCCTTGGGAATCTATCACAACCCTAGTTTCCTTGTTGTAATGGCTAGCCACCTGAAGAATGAACTCAGGGTTATGGGCAGAAACTAGAAATAAGGCAACCAAGTGAATGTTGTTGTCAATGATCTTTTGCATGTGTCTGGAAGGATTTGTGTATTTAGTTCTATCTACAAATTCTACCATATCCACATGTCCTATTTTTGTATCCCTGATCTCATCAACATTTGACAAGACTGAAGTGACAGGGAAGACCCCTTGGTATTTGTACTTTATGATTTTGGCTTTGGATGGAGACGGCTCCGACACCAACTTTGGAGAGAACTCTGGAAGAGATATCTACTATGGAGGCTTGTTGAGAACTACAAAAGGCCATGATCTTACAGTTAGGGGAAAAAATAGATAAACTAGGAAACTGCATGTCGCACGAACCAAAAAACATGCGTTGAATGGCTTGAGCGTGCGCAAATCGATGTAAAGGGAAAAAGTGGTTTAATAGGTTTTGAAAGGTGACTTTTCCCAGTGTTAGGAAAAATCCAGGAAAATGTGCACGAGCAGTCAAAATACCGCCCTTACATCAGGGCAACATTTTAGTCTTTGCAACACATGTGGAGTTGGCGGAATAGACTACCCATGCATGTTGACTGAGAAGATTTGATTTATAGCCGGTGAAATGGACCACCACTACATCTATTTTGGAGATTCCAAATTATGTGTGAAGGCGGTAGTTTCAGCTACTTCTACATGTTGGAAAGATTGCATATGGGTCATGTAAGGACAATAGTTTTAACTGCCCTTACATGTGGGAAAGACGACACATATGTAAGGATGCAATGGTGGGGGAAAACTCCACTGATACACATGAAGGTTTAACATGTTAGGTTCATGTGAGAGCAGTAGGAAATACCACCAGTGCATGAAGGACACTATGCCCCAAAGTTTAACAAGACGGTGAAATAGGGTATGATGACTCTTTCGCTAATCGAACAAAGAAATGATGAGAACACACAAGCATTCAATGTAGGGTTTCAAGCCACATTCAAATGTATGCTTTCGATGACCCAAAGCAAAACAAAACATTTACATAAATCTCAAAATGAAAAAACATTAAATAAAACCCTAACAGAAAAGCAAGAAAAAAAGAAATGAAGACTTACCTTTAAACAAGAAACCAAAACCTAAATGTGAGCTGAAGAAGTGAAGTCCATGATAAATCAAAATCTATGATTTTTCGTGGGAGGAGAGATCTCAAGGAGGTTTCAACAGCTTGTTTAAGGTTTCAACAATGGAAAATAACTAATCAAAATGATTAAAACATGTTTAAAAAGGTTAAAACACAAAGCCATTAATGCACGAGCAGCGGTTAGGACCGCTCTCACATGGTAAAAGAAAATCTTGGTAAAATATGTAAAAGCAGCAAAAAGAGCCTACTTTACATATGTAACAACAAAGCACATGTAATAACGGTAAAAATGATCGCCATTTCATGTAAATACAAAAACTTTTCTAACACCCCAAAATATTCAATAATTGATATTTTGGCAAGCTTACGACCAAAACAAGCTTCACGATTTTTGAGGAATCGTCACAAGGAAATGTCGCAAACTCTTCTAGGATGTCAGATGACTTCACACGAGATCAAGAGTACTTGTCTCATTTTGCGAACTTAGAGTGTAGGCTATGAGATGGACAAGCTTCGTAGGGGTTGTCTACAAAAACAAGCATAGCTGATTTTGAGAACAACACATTGCTCATACAATATCTTAGGTAAAGATATTAGTACCACTTTTGGAAATGATGAAGATAGACAAATATAGAAATATAGTGGTTAAACTGATTTTGGATATGCCAAATCAAAAATATAAAGAATAAGAAAATAGAACAAACAATGTTCATCAAGAAACATTCCAAATTCCTAAAGTATACCTAGGTGATACCTTGACAAAGAATCCCTCACAGGTGGATCCTTTCTACACTACCTTATTAATAATAAATAGGATAGTAAGGAATTGCATGAATGATTCAGGCATGGCCATGAATATCATGCCAATAGTAGTCATAAAAGAATTAGGAATGTGGGTTGACACTACATTTGGCAGGTGTTATGCAATGGATAATAGATCCATCCCAGTCATTGGCATTATGAGGGATGTGGAAATAAAACTTGCTTCATACCCTGAAGCAACCTATAACATTGATATCACTATGGTTGATATTCCACCATATTATGGAATGCTCTTATCAAGATAGTGGGTTGCAATGGCAGGAGGGAATATCCAATTAGATTTATCATATGCCACAATACTAGTGGGAGGCAAAGAGATCAAGTTGTGTAGGGAACCAAGGTATGAGAATATCATAGAACGCTTGGATCAAAATCAAATAAACTTATTTTGTGATACAAATCTGGAAGCCTTCAAGGTTAAAACAAGTCACCCAGAATTGCAGAATACTGATCCAATACATGTAGAATCTAATCAAGAAGAGAACAATGTGTGTGTTGACTTTTTCCCAGACTGGATGCTTATTCCCAGATTTCCCTACAAG
Organism: Cunninghamia lanceolata; assembly: GCA_027924645.1. Taxonomy (NCBI): domain Eukaryota; kingdom Viridiplantae; phylum Streptophyta; class Pinopsida; order Cupressales; family Cupressaceae; genus Cunninghamia; species Cunninghamia lanceolata. Next base: position 3,505,555 of record BSBN01001090.1, read on the forward strand.
GTAGCCATCAGTGATCAACAGGATCTCTGGGCCAGGGGGCCAACAGTGTAGGAGATAGACTCTATATTTTATCTCCTCTTCTTCTTCAGGCTCTGCAAGACCTAGGGGGGTATTCCCTACTCAACATCCATGAGGATATGCATACAAGGCTGGGATGCTAACAGAAAGCAGATAGTCCTCTTGTAAGTAGACCAAAACTGAAAGATAAGAGCAAAGGGGCTAGCTTTGGGCCTATTAGCAGTTGTAGACAGAGGACTGTGGATCCTAAACTAATTCTAATGTCCTAATGTTTGTTTTAGATTTTGATTTGGATTTCAAGTTTGGATGCAAAGCTGGACATGGTTATAATACAAAAACAAAGCATGATTGGTGCCTATCCAGGGCCTGGAGTCAGTAGACATACACCTGTGAATGATCAGCATGAACAGCTAAAACTGGATTTCAAGGGGATATATGTGATACCTGCCTTACATATATCTCCCAATACAGAGTGTTAAGTTATCTCTACTTATGGCATCCCTACTGTAGTATACCCTTCCCAATGTTTAACCTGAAAACAGTTTAATCTACCCCTTGAGCAGAAGTTAAAAGATCAGACATTCAACATAGGAATTCTATGCTCTAGAATCTAAACATTACCCAAACATCCAGATTCAGAAGAAGAATACATGCAATACTGGAGACAGAATTAACACAACACATGCTAAGATAGCATTTCTCATATAAGATCAATCATGAAATCAGTGGGTTCATGCCAAAAACATACAACAAGAGATACATAAACTCACAGGTTAAGCTATACAGAGCAACCAGATCAGCTTGTTATGAATTACAGAGCCAAAAATCTTCAACTTTCAACAACCTCGAATGAATAACACCGTCTGCATTATATAGCAGGAGGGTGTATTCAGCATTGACTACCAGGTTGACCAAAAATCCCGCCAGATACACAGTATCATAAAAATGGCACTCAAACACAACCAGATTGGCGCCCAAACATGAATGCAGTAGGTAGGGGAGGAGACAGGAAGATATCTCGAGCCCTGCACCACTGTCCGCTGATGTACACCTTCAATCGGGTACCAGATCTGCCCATACCTCTGCAACCTTCGCCATTAATGGCGCACCAACCCGCGGCCTTGGGAAGAACATCAAACAGTCGATCGCAACCATTTCCCGCTGAGATTCATCATCATGATATTTCGAATATGCAGGATATCAATTATCCCACATGCACCCCGCAGCAACCTCATTAACACTTTATATACTAGGTCATGAGCATATATGATGTCGGTGCTTTTGCTCCTGACGACACTAGTATAAGACCTCATCATCATCACCCTCCAGCAGCATGATATCCTGTCGCTTGAAATATCACCCTGACGTCATCATCATATCGTAATATAGCCTGCATGATAATCGCCTTCATCGGCACAACCTGATCCATCGGAGGAACATCCTCCTGCTGAGCCTATACCAAAAGTCTGGCCGATGAACATCCTGATGACATCATCATCATATCCTGCTGACGTCATCATCATATCTGCCTGCTGCGCACCTCCTCATATCCGGATGACGTCATCATCATGTTTACAAATATCGGGGGATCTCCACAAGATGATCAGTGTTATAAATATGACCCCCCCCGGACCTTGATGACGTCATCATCATATTAACATCAGGATGATATTCGGGAGACAACCGGATATTTGGAAATATCATCCTGATGCACAAATATCAGGTTGCACTGTAGCTCCACTATAAGATCGGGGCGATAACTGAATATGATGATGCTTGAAAAGATCACCCCCAGTAGATAATGCACGAAGCCGGCAGGCGGATATCTCCTTGATATCAGCATCATCATGACGCTGGAACAAACATACACCCGAGTGATATGAAAATATCATCCCCTCCTTCGGAAATATCATGATGCAGATAGGCAGAGAAAAAGATATCACCCTGATATAAGGATGACGTCAGCATCATCAGGATGACAAAACAACGAACAAGAAGTGATACAACATCATCAGGATGATATTGACTAAGATCATCCTGACGTTCAAAATATGATGACCCTAGTGAATATCGGGTCGCACTTAGAACTCTTCAACAACATCATCAGGATGATCATAACCAAGATCACCCGATGATAAAAATATCACCCCGGTGAAATATCATGAAGGCAGAAAATATGATGACCCTCGCAAGCAACACGGTGATAACTAGAAATATCATGATGATGATGACGACCCCCAAGGAAGAACAAGTCGGGTCGAACAACTCAAAGAATAATCCCTTCAGAATATCGGGGCAACATCATCATCATGTTTGGGCAAGGTGATAATTGGAAGTTCACCGGATACTTGAAAGATCACCCCCGCAAGCAAATCAAGGCGCACTGTAGCTCATCAGCAGGATCAGGATGATATCCAGACATCACCCGATATCGAAATATGATGATCCTGATGAGAAACAAGCCGACAGAAAACATGATGATGCTGACCATCATCGAACACAATATGATGATGATGACCTCCTCTTCGAAGAAAATATGATGATGCAGCTGAAAAATGCTGAGGAGGTCCAACACTTGGAGTATTTTTGGATATTTAGGGAAAGTGCCTACATGAAAATTGCTCAAAAATTGTCAGTCAATTCAGGCACTAACAGTGTGGAAGATGTATTTTGATGGTGCTTGTAACAAAATGGGAAATGGGGCAGGAGTATTATTCATTTCACCAATAGGTAAAACTTTCAAATACTCATTTGTATTGACATTTGAATGCACAAACAATGTAGCAGAATACAAGGCTTTGCTCATTGGTTTGAATATAGCCACCAAGCATAAGATAAACAAGTTAGTTTTATATGGTGATTCAGAATTAGTTACTTCTCAGATAAGAGGGAAATACTTGTCAAAAAACAAGAGGATGAAGCAATATAGAAATACTGTCTGGGATGAGGTTGAGGTGTTTGATGCCTTCTCAATCAACTGGATTGATAGATCAAAAAAATTATTGCAGTTTTTCTAGCAAATATCACATTAAAAAGGGATGATATCACATTAGGAGGTATTACAAAATTTGAATTCAAAACCAGACCCACTATCCTAGATAATGTACATAATTGGCAAGTGTTTGATAATGATACTGATATAATCAACTTCTTGCATTGTGCTGATCACTACAAAAACCAAGAAATTGATTTTAATGCTTTTGTGGAAGAACATGATGGGAAAGAAACTCTCTTTGGTCAAGAGATAGTTCAGCTAAAAACAAAAAAATACCTAAGGGACTCATAGCATTGGAAAAAGCGTTTGATGGAAGTGATAGATTTAAAATGAAAGACACACCAATGGTACAGAATGACCTTGACGAGATTAATTTGGGAATGCAAACAGCCCCAAAGAATGTATACATTGGAAAGAATCTCAATCCCAAAATTAGGAGCATGCTCATCAACTTACTCATGAAGTATAGACATGTATTTGCATGGTCATATGATGATTTGAAAGCATATAGGGAGGATCTTTTTCAGTATGAAATACCATTAAAACTGGATGCTAAACCATTCAAGCAAAAACAGGGGCCTATCAATCCTACATTGGCTCCTAAGATGCTTGAAGAACTCACAAAACTAGGAGATGGAGCTATCATTAAACCCATTAGGCATTCTTCTTGGGTTTCTAATTTGGTGCCTGTCAGAAAGAAAAATAGTGATATTAGATTATGTGTGGACTTTAGGAATCTAAACAAATCTTCTCTTAAGGACAACTATCCCCTTCCTAATATGGAAGCAATATTACAAAAGGTTACCGGGTGTGAACTATTGTCAACGATGGATGGCTTCTCAGGATATAATCAGGTGAAAGTCAAAGAATCAGAACAATATAAGACTACATTCACCACACCATGGGGAACATATGTATATTTAAGGATGCCATTTGGACTCACGAATGTTGGAGCAACATTCCAAAGAGCGATCGATGTGGCTTTTGCAGAATTGATTAATAAAATCATGATAGTATATCAGGATGACATGATAGCATATTCCAAAAAGGCTGAGGATCATTGTACACATCTAGAATAGATTTTTATTAAAGCCTTAGAATATGGAATATCATTGAATCCTAAGAAGTGTCATTTCGCAGTAATAGAGGGCAAGTTGCTTGGTCACATAGTCTCAAAAGATGGAGTAAGAATAGATCCTGAAAGAGTAAAAGCCATTGACCAAGTTCCTGTTCCTAAGAATGTGAAAGATATACAGTCATTCTTTGGCCAAATCAACTTTGTCAGGAGATTCATATCAAATTTTGTAGAAATTGTTAGTCCCATATCAAGAATGTTGAAGAAGAATTCAGAAGTGAAGTGGACAACAGAAATAGTAGAGGCCTTTTCCACCATTAAGAAGACAATCAAAGAAGCCCCAATTCTGATATCCCCTAATTTCAGTAAGCCATTCCAACTATTCTCATTTGCCTCATATCTATTGTATGGTTACACAACACGCCCCATTTTGACTTGGCAAAACAGGGACCCAACCTTTTTGGCTTTGCTTGTGTTTTCTTCTTGCTGGCGGTCTGGTAAAAGTAAGTCAATACAGGTGATCCTGCATAAGTGGGGACTAGGTAAGTCATCATGATGAGGTCAATTTTTTTAAAGTTAGCATTTCATGTCAATAACCTTGGGGATAGATTGAGTACAAAATTCCATGCAGGTTTGCCTTTTGGATCACCCAGATATTCCTTAAAGAACAAAAGTTATAATGAGTCAAAGATTTGGTCAAACCTGATATTCTGAGGGGAGGATCATATTTCTCAACATCGGTCATCTTACAAAAGATCATCCCGATATAATATTATCACCCGATAAAATCACTTGCTCTGAACATCCGGATGTCAACTTTAAGTGATAGTGATATCCACCCGACAAACAACGTCGTATGTTTTGCGAAGATCATATTCCTAAACATCACCCCGTTATTTGAATATCGTCCCGATATCTGAATATCAGCCTATCGCAAAATATCACCTTGATCCAATATCCTGCTGACGTCATCCAAACTCAATAATTGAAGAAGTAAAAATGATGATGACGTCACCATTCTTTTTACCTCGAGGAGGTATATTTCCAAACATGACCCTTCCTACATAACATGATGATGACATCATAGTGCTTCAGCGATAGACTAAATCAATATCATGATGACATCATCATGATATTCTGAGAGAGGTTACTTAAGTATTGCATAGGGTCATCATCCTTTTCAAAACATCACTCGATATTTTGAACATCACCTGATATCCAAAACATCACCCGATATTTCAAATGATCATCCTCCTCTACTTGTCGCGCGACATTAAATGCTCATTAATATGGTAGGTGTATCCCGCTAATGGTGAACGCGATGCTTACACATGGCAACCTCTGTAGGTTTCCGTGTGGAAGCTTAATGATTATAATCGATTTGCCCTAATTTTACCCTAAGTGACCTGATTCAGGGGTTAAAAGTGAATTTACAGGGTATTTTACATTTACATTGCGATAAACCAGTTTTTATAGAGAGTAAAGCTTCCAAACCTTCGGATGAATAACATCTTATCCAGTGGCTCACAGCAGAATGAAGAAATCGACTGTTAGCAGTATCAAGATCACTTCCAGATAATCTGGTGTATAAGTAAGAGGATAAGTGCATCAGGAAAGTGATTGGAACCCTCTGGTTATCTTGTTCTACATATCCAGATATCATAGGGTCATCTGGTATGAAATTTCAAATTATGCATGTTAGGATAAACGAAATATGGAAGGAACAGTAGTATGCATGATGAATAATGAATAAGTAATGTATATGCATGCTGGTATAGGTATCAATTGTAAGACCAGGTTGTGTTAATTGCAGGCATCCATGGCAGACAAACAGTTGGCAAGGTCAGAGGTGGAATTCCTGAAGCTGATGCTTGCTCATCCTGGGGGTGTTCAGTTCAAATATAAAGCCATCACTGATACACACCAGGGGAATACGGATTTGGCTACCTGGTCAGTCAAAATGAATGATGAGAAGAATACCAGCACCCTGCTGGATGCAGTCTTCATTTTAGAAATGTGGAATGCAACTGGTTTCCCCTACTCTATGGAAACCTCTGAGCTGGTTGTGGAGTGTGCAAGAAATTATAACCCTCAGATGAGGAGGGTAGAGAAACATGGCAGAGTGTATGCAGATCTATCAATCAAAGGTATTTCTGCCACTTTCAGTTTGTCATTGGGCAAAAAGGTTGCGAGTGTAGATTTGAAGAAATTAGAGGTAGAATATGAGAACAACAGGAAGACTACTAGGAAGAAGATGTATCAATGGAGGGCGAAGAACAGTCCCTATCCTACAACAACCAAACTTTCAGTACATTTATATAAGTATGATTTTGATGACGAGTACCAATACATGATAGGCCTGCTGAGCAGAGTGACAGGCCAGCCTGATGCTGGAAGTTTCGAGGACTGGATGTATGCAGCCATCCTTATGTGCCTATACACGGATAACAAGCCCATGTGGGCTAAAATAATAAGTGATGCTCTAGATGAGTAGCTGATGAACCTGGGAGGTTCAGATTGTTCCTTTTACATGACATCCTATGTAGTTTATTCATGTGCCTACAAGGGTACATTTGATGCACTGGTTATAGATGGGAAGATTGGAGGCACAATCAATGATGTGCATATATGGGATCATCATTCCCAACTGCAAAGAGTTAACTACATCCAGGATTACAAGCTGGTAAATGATGCATTTTCTATGCACCTGGTGAGAACAATGGAAGAAGATAGAACCAAAAGAATGAGCATGGAGGCTCAGGAAGTTATCTACAGGCATGGAGCCTGGTTTATCCAATTCGCCACTTTCTCCTACATCAAGATTGAAGGTTTTGAGGGGGAGCCTCTCATGCTCCCAAGGTACCCTACGGATGCAGTTGTCTTAATGGAGTTCCTAAGACAAATATCTACAATATTGAATGCCTATAAGGCAAACAACAAGCTTCCACCAGTGTTGTTTCTAGTGGTAATGGGCTGGTATATGTGCCCAGATTCTGAGAGTATAAAGAAGGCCATAGCTGGTCTAGATATGATGAATTTCTAGCCTTTTCCATTAGTAAGCTCATATGATCCTTATGGAAGGATGTAGAGGATCATGGGGAAGCCCATCCATCGAAGAAACCTTGAGGACTTCTGGGCAGATTGTGAGGATGAAGCTGAAGCCCGAAGAAGGAGGTATCAAAGGTTAACACTGAACCAAATGAAGACTTTGATTGCATCTCCATCCCAACACAACTGAAGAAAGATGATGGAAAGATTATGGCTTATGAGTATGAAGAGAAGAAGATATACAATGATACCATCTCTGCACCGGATCTCACTATATAGGAGGATATCTCCTTAGATCCATTCATAGGCAGGATATTATAGCTAACCCAAGCTTGGGTTGATGAGCAGATAAATGCATTGAAGAAAAAAGGTGTTGCCATCACAGTGGACAACAAAAAGAAAAGGCAGGAGATTGTTGAAGATGAATATGATGACTTCTTAATTGAGAAGAGAAAGACTTAAGGAGAGAAAGATCCACCTCCTGAAAAGGGCAAGAAGTCCTCAAAAGGTAAGAAGACTGATACTGAACCCAAAGGGGTTGTAGTGGAAAGAGTGGATGTACCAATTGAGGATGCGTCCGAATTAGGACAAATATCAGCCTCATCATCGCAGCCTCCTCAGGATAAACAAAAAGCTAGACAAGTCCAAGGGCCAATTGCACAAACTGCTGGTACATCTGAGGAGGGCCAGACCTCACAGAAGAATAAAGAGAAGGATATTCTTGTAGAAGAAGAATCTGAAGAAGAAGAAGGCCCTTTGTCCTTCACAAGGAAGAGAAAAGTACCTCAGGTGGTAACTGCTACACCTAAGAAACCGAGGACTACTATGAGAGGAGAAATAAAGCAAACTCCCATAATATTGAGGGGAGCAAGTGGGGATGTATTCAAGAAAGAGCTGCAGTATAATGTTCCACTCCCCACTATTGTAAAATTAAAAACTGAATTAGTAGAAGAACAGGTAAAAGAAACCTCTAGGATACTACAAGGTGGTATTGTTTCATTGGAAGAGACAGTGGACCTATCCGATGATGAGGTAGTGAAGGATGTAACTTCATAGAAAATGGAAACCCTTGCTACTGGCACCAGGATAACTCCTCATGGAACTCCATCAGTACAAACAGTGTTGGAGGAGATAAAGCAAGTGGAATCAGAAAAGGAAAAGAGTCTGGAAAAGATAGCTCAAGAGATAGGGCTGGATACACTGATTAAGTAGGTAACTAGTCCTACAATAATTGATCTCACCCATAGACAGGATGCAAGTCCTGAAAATAGAGGAAATATTCAGGACAAAGAAGAAAATGTTGAGGAAGTAAAGGTGGTAGAGATGGAAAGCCATACTTTGGATATGGGTGAGCAACAACAAGAAGAAGTACCTGTTGGGCCCAAGATAGTTGAAGTACAAGACAAGGGAGGACAAAAGCCAGATATATCAGATGATCCTACCCTAAAGGTACATGAAGTAATTGTTACACCTGCAGAACAAATTGCAGCTACGGAACAGGTGGACAAGCCTAAGGTAGATACAGTAATATCTACGAAAATGAATATGCCTCATGATGAGGAAATCATTAAGGAAGATACGCTACCCATGGAAGAAGCAAAAGATCAAGATCATGATAAACATGCAAATGATCAACAGGATCACCCTCCAAAGAAGGAAATTCCTCAATAGGAGGATATACCTAAAGATCAACCTCATGAGGAGCATCATGAGGAAGAAGTAAGGAGATCACCCTCCCCATCGAAAATGATGGTGGATACCGGAGATCAGGGTGATCATGATGATGATGATGGAAACCAACAGCCAAAGGATCAAGTTCCTTCGTGGCTGGAGAAAGAAATCGGCGAAGAGTCAAACATAGGGATACAAGAATTTGATGTATCCACATTATTTACAGAAACTCTAATAAAGCCAAAGAGAAAGGCTAGAATAACATCTGCAATACAAAGGGATCCTGATACAGGCAGGAGAACAGCCTAGGTAGCTGTTCCTGCAGTTGATAAAGAAAAAGGCAAGATCACTCTGGATGAATTCCAAATTACTATAGTAGATTTGGGATTTGCTAATGAGGATCAGGAAGGCCAAGAAGGTAAGGACATTATTGATTCATTAACCCGAACGGTGAAAAGAGAGAAGGAGAAGAATAAGCACCATAAGGAGCACATTGCTCAGCTGCATGTATATATAAGAGGGTCAATTAACCCTGATGATACGTCAACTGATCATGCAGTCCCATTGACTACTATTTCTCAGGAGGAGGTTAATAAGTTAAACCTCATGAAGCATGAATCAACAGTAATGTTGAAATGGATGTCGTCAGTGCTCGATGGAGCTGAGGAAGTGGCAAAGGCCTCTCTGAAGAGGTGGAATTCTTTGGGCACCTCCAAGAAAAAAGTAGATAAACTACAGATGGAGATCAACAGGAGGTCATTCTAGATAGAAAAGGTCATCAACAATTTGGATGAAATAAAGAGGATTGATCCATAGATCCTAATAAAGAATCAAGTGCTGAATAATAACACAACCCTATTGGTGGATATCTAGAATAAGGATTTTAGATTTGAATGTGATGTACTCAAAAGATGCAATAGTAAATTACAGAATATCAGCATGAAGCTACATGATATGATATCCCATGAGGCTGAAGTTTTGGAAATATTGGAAGGAGATGCAAAAGGAAAGATAGAAAATTAGGATGAAGAGTTCATCATCAAAGCTCTGCATAGTAATTTCCAACTAGTTGCTGAGGACCCTCTTAACCACCTAACAGAAGAAGTGCTAGATAAAGTGATGAGAATAAAGGTCAAGGTGGAAGATTATAATGAAACTACCAACAGTAGGAAGAATAAGTTAGAATCTCTCTGGAGCAAGTATCAGATGCATAAACATGCCATCACCAAAGCAAGAACTTAAGATGGTAGAGAATTGGAGAATATAGTGCAAACATATCAGAATATAAGGACAGCTATGTGGGTCCATATTCAAGAAGACCATCATCATGATGATGAAGATAGCAAGAGTGGTGAAAGTGATGATGAAGACAAAGGACCTGATGAGGATGCATCATAAAAGGGAATATATGCATCAGATGCTTATGAAGGTATAAGTTGTATAGATGGTTGCCAGTTGGCAACCTGTGCCATGTGAGAAGATTGACAAAGTCAAAGAGAAATGTGGACCTTAGATTTTAAATAGATAAATCCTGATCATAGATCAAGTGTAACTACTCCCTCATCTTGTTTTATAAAAGGTGCAGGGATGCCTCATTTTAAACATTCGAAACTTAATTGAAATTTGTTTGCTGAAGTATTCAGGACTCATTTCAAAGCTATTGTATATGTACATGTCTTTTGCATACTTAATGAAAGAGAAGAGCATTTTGATTACAAAATCTTCGTAAATCTTGAGTAATCTATGTCTGGATTCTAGATATGTGCTTTGATTTGTTGCGTCCCTTGGAGTGCTCATCATGTTGCATGTATTGTTTTCATTCACCATCCTCTGAAGTTTGCATCAACTATGTCTAGTTGTGGAACATCCTGGTGAACACATGGTTTGATTTCTTCTCATAGTGATAGTATCAAGTGTGTATGTGGATCAATAGCTGAAGATTCAACATTAATTTGAAGTATTTCTTTCAATTTCTTTCAATTTCAGAACATTTCATCATCATAAATTGCAAATAATTGACAATCTTAAGCAAATGATACAAATATGCAGACATCTCGTAGATAATTGAACACATTCAGCATATTCGAGGGTAAAGCATGTCAAAATGAAAAATATCATGCAAAGATCTAAAGATAAAAATAATATTTGAAGTATATCCTATGTAAAAATAACCCTCTATGCAGCATCATTACAAGAAACATCATTTTACTGATGAGATCTATGTAAGGCCTCAAAATGGAAATAGCAAAACACATCAACCTCTGAGTAACATCAGAAGATTAAGACCTAATCAACGGAGACTTGAGATCATGAATTCCTTGAATTCATTGTATCTTTCAAGATGAGTAAAGGTTGATGTATAACTTTTATTCTATGTTTGTTTATGACTAACATCATGATCAACATAAATTGGTGCTAGAAGGAGGGCCATAGGATGAGGATTGACATCAGAAGTTCAGGTGATGATAACGATCTTAAGGTAACACTCAGATACCGCTAAATTTCCAAGCTAGACATAGATATTTGTTGTTCTGAGTTGATATACACTAATCCTGTGTAAAGTTTTTGAAATCGGTCATAAATATTGCAATCTTCACAATAGATCATCATATATTTGCAAAGATCAGCCTTATTTCAGGTAAATTTGTCCAAGCTTTGAGGTATCCTACCTTAGAAACCTGATATCAACCTGCTAAGTGTTGCCAAACCAAGATATCACCTCATATTTGCAGTATAGCTGCAAATATTTCGTAAATATTGGGTCAATTTCCAATCCTGACCATAAATATTGTCACTGCTGGCATATTCCAACTGATATTTACAAGGTTCTAGCCAATTCATCTCAAAATTGAGAAATCCTGGCTCACAGGATAAATACCAGGTCACGATCCTCTGAACCTTTTGGAGAATTACCTGTTAGAGGGTTCAAACCTAGAACTGTAGATATCCTTCACACTCCAGGGTCTAGTGCATCAAGAGCTTCACCACAACCTCCTCCTATAACTCTGATCGGTTTGCAAATACCTTTAGGATTATTCGTGACACCTCCTGTCCAACCTCAACCCCAGGTCCAACCTCAACCAACTGTACCACAGGCTTAACATCCTCCGGTTGCAATGTCTTTCTTTGCAGCAGAGTCACTATTAACCTTCACTGCATTTTATGAGTTGCCAAAAAATCTGTACAAACTCTGTCCAAAATATCATCCTTATCAGGATGCTAATGATCATATCAGAACATTCAAGGAAGCCTGCTGTAGGGCTAGGATCGAGCATTAGGACATTGTATGCAGATTATTTCCTTTTTCCCTAGGGGAAGTGGCTTATAATTGGTTTATTAGTCTTGGTCAGGGTTCTATCGGTTCATGGGCTGTCCTAGAGAAAGCTTTTACTAATAGGTTCAAAGTACCAATAGATCCCTCAATGAACTATCACCTATTTGCCACAATCAAGTGGTTTGAAGGATAACCTATTACCAATTTCAATGCTAGGTTCCAGAAAATGCTATCCAAGTTAGTTGCTCCATATACTGTAGCAGATGCTGTTGCCAGGAGTATCTGTTACTTAGCTCTGTATCCTCTGACTTCCATGTTCATCAGGAGAACACATCCTGAAATCACAACCTTGACAGGAGATTTTCAAGAAGCTATCAAAGTCAATCAGCAGCTGGTCCCTGCTCCAACACCAAACTTTGCTTTCCCTACATTGCTAGGCATGTATCTAGCATATCCTGCACAATATCCTCCCCAACCATAGTACAATGGAGTTATGATTCCTCCAGCAGTAATGCCAACACCACTGCAGATATCTCCATTGAGTATCATGCCTCCTCCTCCTAATGGGAATGGTCAAGTGCCTCAGTATCCTAGACAAGCACCAACACCTCAGGGTGTGGATCAGAACAATAACACTGGATCCTCCTTCAAGCCTCAAACTAAAAATGTAGCGGCTAAAACTCAAGAGGAGAAAAGGAAATCAAAGAAATCTCTACTCAACTAAGAAAATTAACTACAGAAGTCACTCATCTGAGAAATCAGAACTTCTATTCTCAGCCTAACCAAAATAGAGGCTCTAACAATGATAGACCTAGTTATCCTGATAGGGGGTACAACAACAATAATTTCAACAATAGTGGTGGAAATAATAACAATCCTCCCAGACAGCCTAGAGTATGGAACTCCAAGCCAAATAATGGCTCACTGCCATCACCCTTAGATAACCAGCCACCTACGGAAACCAAACAGACTACTAGAGTCAATCTTGCTGAAGCAGCCCTCACTAATTGGTGTAGAATACACAATATAAATGCTCATACAGAATTAGACTGTCCACAATTTAGAATTGCTGCTAGCATTTTCCAGACAAAAGTTTCTAATACTTCTGGAAATCCACCTCAGGTGGAAGGAAATGAAATTGTCCCTTGTGGATATGACTCTGCATTTGTATTGGAAAGTTATACAGATCAGCATCATCAGCAGACTATGTCATTCCACTAGAATTACAACCTGGCAAGTGAAGAATCTATCATGGCTTTTGAGTCAAATTATGTCTTCCCTTTTGAAGATGAAAACGAGCCATCCAATGAGCATGAAGAATTGCATGCTTACCAGCAGCAATATCAGGGTAAGCACAATTATAATCTGAGAAGTAATTCCAATAGACCTACTGGTCCACTAACTAGTTCCTTGCCTCTGAATAATTTCAACACACCTCCTGATCCCAAGGCAAGTAACAATCTGGAATTTCCAAAGGTGAATGCACAATATCTATCACCACAAAATACAGTATCAAAAACTGTTCCCCTACCTCATGAGTCTAACAAACAAGTCACAAATCTGGCAGATGAGATGAGGAAGGTAAAAATCAGCCTGTCTCTATGAGAATTGTTGAAAACCCTTGCAATTAAGAAGGCCTTCATGAAATCACTAGATGATCCTGCTCCTAGAGAGGATAGTCATCCCCCAGGTCAGCCTAGCAATAAGGATCATGCTGCTAAAGATGACACTGTCAAACATAAAGTGCCAGCTACTGTCCAAGCTGCAGAAACCTCCCACATGACCTTGTATAGGGACAAAAGTGAGTCACCACCTTTTCTCCTCACCATAAGGATGTTTAGCAAGAATTTACACAACTATTTAGTAGATTCGGGAGCATCTACAAATGTCATGCCCATGTCAATATGCAATGCTTTAGGGCTACATCCTGCTAAATCTTTAAAGAAGGTGACACAACTAGATAAAACAGAAGTAAGTGTAATAGGGGAATTAACGCATATCCACATGCAACTAGCATCCGATCCCAGGATCCAATATTACATCGATATCCAGGTAGTAGATATACCTGATACATATGGGATGTTGCTCAATAGAGACTGGTCTAAAACTCTCAATGGATATATGTCTATTGACTTCAGTCACATGTGGTTACCATGGAAAGGTATACCTAACTAGATAAGGATAGATGTTGAGCCTAGAATGAAGCACATGATCACCGAATACAACAGAACAAATGAGATCATGTACATAAACGTTGAACCTAGAGTTTATGCCATTAGACCACAGACCATCAAGATAGAAGAAATCCTGATGCTTGACTTTCATCATCATGATCATCATCATCATGATCATCAGGAAGACATACCAACTGTAGAACTAGATAATAACTTTGAAAATGAGAATGAAATAGATCGCTTCAAAAACTTTGAAATGCATCTGTCTAGATAGGTAAAACGTTGTCAATTGTTACATATGCCCATTCATGACATTTTGAATGATGGTTGGTGCAGATTACACAATGAGGCGCATTCAGAGAAAACTTGTGAAACATGCTTAGATATGATGGAATTGGAGCAGACCTGCAGTATAGCATCATCATCACATTCCGACGTAAGTTCTACATCCAGTGATGATGATGATACTGATTTTTGTTTGTCTTCTGCAAGAAGCACAAGTGAGGTAACAAATCATGATGAGGATCATATCCTAAGAATAGAAGAAATTTTGGTATATAACCAGACAAATGTTAAGACGAAAGAAAAGATCACCCCTGGGAGTTATTGTCTGATGGAATCGGATTATGTACTGTCTGATGAAGACAGAATCAGTAACTTGACCAGATTCAAAGAGTTTTTATCAGGAGAAATTAAAGGGATGATAGAACAAAGGAAGCATCCAAAGAGTGCACTTTCTGAGGGATGGTGTAGGATGCATGAGGCACCTCATTTAGAAACCACCTGCTCACTATGTTTACATATGTTATAGAAGCATATAGTGCCCGATCCAGAAGATCATCCTCCTGATGATGAAAAGAAAGAAGAAAAATCAGCTTCCCAAAAGAAAGAAAAGATGAAATTTGAGAATGCTAAAATTTCTAAGTTAAAATGGATATCACGCGGAGCGGCTGCCAGAGTTGCAAAGAAAAGAGAAAGTTCAGTTAAACCTCCTACTGAAGATAAGCCCTGGATCCTGAGATTTGATGGATCCAAATCCAAACAAGGAGCTGAAGTAGGGATTGATCTTATTGATCCATTAGGAAAATCCTACTTAGTTGCCTACAGATTACAGTTTCCCTGCACTAACAATGTGACAGAGTATGAAGCTTTGATTCATGGGATACTATTTGCTCTCAAGAAGAAGGTAAGAATTCTGCATGTCTTTGGAGACTCAGAATTAGCTGTCAGACAGGTAAGAGGAATTTACTCTTGCAACTATGAGAAATTGTCAAATTATAGACACAGAGTGTGGGATCTGATTGAAGACTTTGTTGCATTTAATATCACCCATGTACCTAGAGAATAGAACCATAGGGCAAATGCCTTAGCACAGGCTGTTAGTACACTAGAGCCTTTGTCCATATCAGGCCTAAAGAGATTTTCAGTAGAACTGATATCAGTACCATCAGTACTTGATAATGTTACTAACCTCCAGGTTTTTGATGATGATCAGCATATTCTTGATTTCATCTCTAATAGAGACATATTTGATGCTCAGATCATAGATGAGAACAATGTGGAATATCATGTGTGGGAGGAAGATGAAATATTAGAGTTGCCTAGCAACAGGATTCCAAAAGGGATGATAGAATTAGAAAGAGCCTTTGACTTGGATAATATGCTGAAGCAGAGAGATCTTCCCAAAGCTGATGGAGGATAGTATTCACAAGTGAATATTGGACAAAATGAAGACAAGAGAAATGTCTTGATTGGTAAAGTTTGCACACCAGAAGAGTTAGAAGGAATAACTCAAGCCCTTAAGGATTACATCCATGTCATTGCATGGACTTATGATGAGTTGAAGGCATATGACACATCAATCATAACTCACACTATACCTCTCAAGCCAGATGCTAAACCTTTTAGATAGAAGCAAAGGCCAGTCAATGCTTTGCTTGAACCAATAATTTTTTAAGAAGTCAAGAAGTTGTTAAATGCCAAGATTATATTCCCTGTGAGGCACTCCACTTGGGTAGCTAATCTAGTGCCAGTGAGAAAGAAGAATGGAGACATCAGATTGTGTATAGACTTTAGGAACCTGAACAGAGCATCAGAGAAGGATAATTATCCTTTGCCTTCTTTGGATGAAGTTCTGTAGATTGTCAATGGTGCTAAAATGATGTCCTTTCTAGACAGTTTTTCTGGTTATAACCAGGTAATGGTTGACAAGATTGACAGACTGAAAACTACCTTCACCACAAAGTGGGGGATCTTTGCTTATAGATGCATGCCATTTGGGCTGATAAATGTTGGGGCAACATTCCAGTGAGCGATGGGCATAGCCTTTAGAGGCTTAATAGGAAAATGTATAGTCATCTACATGGATGACCTAACAGTATTCTCCAAAGAGAGAGGCAACCATGTGGCAGATCTTAGAAATGTACTAAAAAAAATGTGAAGAATATGGGATATCTCTAAACCCCAAGAAATGCATATTCGGGGTGACAACAGGAAAGTTGTTGGGCCATCTAACTAAAAAATGGAATTCTCATTGATCCTGATAGGGTGGAGTCCATTATGAAATTACAGCTTCCAGGAAGCAAGAAAGAACTCAAATCTTACTTTGGTAAGATAAATTTTGTCAGGAAATTCATCACTAGCTTTGCATAAATAGTCAGGCCTTTAAATGCTATGCTGAAGAAGGATGCAAAGATTGAGTGGACATCAGAAGCCAAGGCAGCCTTTGAAGACATAAAGAAATCTATTTCTGATGCTCCTATCCTTATCAGTCCAGATTACACCAGAGACTTCTATATCTATTCATTTGCTTCAGAACATACCTCTGCAGCAGTGCTAACTCAGAAAAATAAAGAAAAAGAAGAGAAACCAATTGCTTTTATGAGCTGCCTTTTCAAAGATGTTGAATTGAGATATGTAGATGTTGAAAGCCAGGCACTTGCTTTGGTCAGAGTAGTAAAAAAATTCAGGCATTATATCTTGAGAAGCAAGGTGATTGTTGTAGTGCCTGATGCAGCAGTGAAGATGTTGTTAATGCAGAGTGAGCCTGGTGAAAAAAGGGCTAAGTGGATCACAATTTTACAAGAATATGACATTGAGATTACAACCATGAAATTGGTAAGAGGACAAGCTTTAAGCCAAATGATATCAGAGATTGATCCAAACATCACAAGCTAGTAGTATGTTATCAATGCTAAGGATAATAAAGAATGGTATTCAGATATCAGACACATCCTGATCACTGGGAGATGTCCTCCAAGACTGTAGGCTTCATAGAGAAGAGCCCTGAGGATAAAATCCCAGAAGTACATGATGAAAGTACGAGTACTTTTCAAGAAAAATTTTGAAGGAATATATTTGAGATGCTTAGAAAAGCCAGAGGCAAGTAAAGTTTTATTAGAGTTACATGACAAGTTTGGTACAACACATGGATCATCCTTGGCTACTACACATGCAATCCTCAGAGCAGGATATTATTGGCCCACAATCTTCAAGGATACAGCTGAACACATTAAATGTTGTCATGTATGTCAGGTTGCTGTCAGCAGAGAAAAATATGCTGCACAACCTCTGCAACCAGTGATGGAAGCGCGCCCATTTGCACAATGGGGCATGGATTTCATAGGACCTATTAATCCTCCATCATACTTAGGTCATAAGTACGTTCTAACAATTATTGATTATTGTACCAGGTGGACTGAAGCCACTAGCAGCAAGACTTGCAGTGCAGAGGATGTCATTAGATTTTTGGAAAGTAACATAGTCACCAGGTATGGGGTTCCCTATGCTCTGGTAAGTGATAATGGCTCTGCTTCTACTTCAACCAAATTGTCAAGTTGGGCCTTTGATTATGGGATTATACTAAAATTCTCATCTAATTATTATCCCCATGGAAATGGAGTGGCATAATCCACCAATAAAAATTTGCTTAATATCATAAAGAAGTTAATAGACAAGAACCTTAGGGAATGGCATACACTTCTGAAATATGCCTTATGGGTAGACAGAACTAGAAACAAGGTTGCATTAGGAAACTCACCTTATCATTTAGTATATGGGGTAGATCCAATCGTCCCTGTTAACCTGAAGATTCCTACCTTGCAGTTTGCCCAAGAGTACCTAGGCATAGACAGTAACCAAGAAGTTAGGTTGCTTTAGTTGATGCACCTGGAAGAGAAAAGAAGCCAGGCAATTGACCAATTTGTCAAACATTAGGCTGTTGTCAAACGTTGGTTTGACAAAAGAGCCAAAGTTAAAGCCTTCAGGATATCTGATTTAGTCCTAATGTGGGATAAAGCCCATGAGAAGAAAGGAGACCATGGTAAGTTTGATAAATTATGGATAGGTCCCTTCCAAATTTTTGAGATTTTAGGAGACAGTACTTTTAGACTTAAGAATTTGACAGGTGAGGATGTTCCATTACCAGTTAATGGACAGTTCCTCAAACATTATTTCCAAGCCTAAGTAACTTCATGACAGCCATGTGTATCATAATATATATTTGTATAGTGTTTTGTTTTTCTTTTGCTTTGTTTGCTCGTTGAGTTTTATTTTGGTTAGTCAAGATGATGCAGCTTATCACCCCATAAAATGATAGAATTGTTAGGATTCAAGTGATTGGAACACATTTATATATAGGTTGTGACTCATTCTGAGAAAGTCTTCATGATCAGGTCTGTGATATCCTATCATCAGGGTACCTTTTCTTAACCAAAGTGATTTCTTCACAATGACTCACCTAACAGCCTTGGGTTCGTTGAAAATACAAGTATAGGTGTTAAGTGAAAAATCTAAAGGGACTCCCTTGCTACCAATGCAATCTCCAACCTAAAATAGCAAGTGACTATACCTTGCATTTTGAGCTTACAAGATGATATCAAATATATGAAGTATAAACTTTTTTTAAAAAAATGTAAATAAAAGTATATATAATAAAATTAGGCCATCTAAGTAACTCTGCCGGGGCTATAGACGCCTACTAGCAGTGGGGCTCTACTTAGGGGGATTGTATAGATAACCTTGTCGGGGCTATGAATGCCTGCTGGTAGCAAGGCTCTATCCAGGTTGGCTATGAGGGATGATCTCCAACTATGTAGCTTAACATCAGTTACTCATGTTTTCAACTTGCTTTCAAGATGAGGATAATTAATCATTCGTACACTACTGATCCTTGGTTAGCATTGTTACCATGAGGACATTTTATCATTCAGAAAGATTATGATGCTTATGCTTAGAAAGAATTAGAATGCTATGTTAGGATGTGTTCACATCACTTGAATCATTGGAATTTTGATGTTTTCTTTGGTGGCAAGTTGTTGTGTGGTTACACAACACGCCCCATTTTGACTTGGCAAAACAAGGACCCAACCTTTTTGGCTTTGCTTGTGTTTTCTACTTGCTGGCGGTCTGGTAAAAGTAAGTCAATACAGGTGATCCTGCATAAGTAGGGACTAGGTAAGTCATCATGATGAGGTTAGTTTTTTCAAAGTTAGCATTTCATGTCAATAGCCTTGGGGATAGATTGAGTACAAAATTCCATGCAAGTTTGCCTTTTGGATCACCCATATATTCCTTAAAGAACAAAAGTTATCATGAGTCAAAGATTTGGTCAAACCTGATATTCTGAGGGGAGGATCATATTTCTCAACATCAGTCATCTTACAAAAGATCACCCCGATATAATAGTATCACTTGATAAAATCACTTGCTCTGAACATCCGGACGTCAACTTTAAGTGATAGTGATATCCACCCAACAAACGTCGTATGTTTTGCGAAGATCATATTCCTAAGCATCACCCCGATATTTAAATATCGTCCCGATATCTGAATATCGGCCTGTCACAAAATATCACCCCGATCCAATATCCTACTGACGTCATCCAAACTTGATAATTGAAGAAGTAAAAATGATGATGATGTCACCATTCTTTTTACCTCAAGGAGGTATATTTCCAAACATGACCCTTCCTACATAACATGACGATGACGTCATAGTGCTTCAGGGATAGACTAAATCAATATCATGATGATGTCATCATGATATTCCGAGAGAGGTTACTTAAGTATTGCATAGGGTCATCATCCTTTTCAAAACATCACCCGATATTTTGAACATCACCTGATATCCAAAACATCACCTGATATTTCAAATGATCATCCTCCTCTACTTGCCGTGCGACATTGAATGCTCATTAATACGGTAGGTGTATCCCGCTAATGGTGAACGCGATGCTCACACATGGCAACCTCTACAGGTTTCCGTGCGGAAGCTTAATGATTATAATAGATTTGCCCTAATTTTACCCTAAGTGACCTGATTCAGGGGTTAAAAGTGAATTTACAGGGTATTTTACATTTACATTGCGATAAACCAATTTTTACAGAGAGCAAAGCTTCCAAACCTTCAAACGAACAACATCTTATCTAGTGGCTCACAGCAGAACGAAGAAATCGATTGTTAGTAGTATCAAGATCACTTCCGGATAATCTGGTGTATAAGTAAGAGGATAAGCGCATCAGCTAAGTGATTGGAACCCTCTAGTTATCTCGTTCTGCATATCTATATCTCATAGGGTCATCTAGTTTGAAATTTCAAATTATGCATGTCAGGATAATGAAATATGGAAAGAACAGTAGTATGCATGATGAATAATGAACAAGTAATGTATATGCATGTTGGTATAGGTATCAATTGTAAGACCAGGTTGTGTTAATTGCAGGCATCCATGGCGGACAAATAGTTGGCTAGGTCAGAGGTAGAATTTCTGAAGCTGATGTTTGCTCATCCTGGGGGTGTTCAGTTCAAATACAGAGCCATCATTGATACACACCAGGGAAATATAGATTTGGCTACCTGGTCAGTCAAAATGAATGATGAGAACAATACCAGCGCCCTGCTGGATGCATCTTCATTTTAGAAATGTGGAATGCAGCTGGTTTCCCCTACTCTATGGAAACCCCTGAGTTGGTTGTGGAGTGTGCAACAAATTATAACCCTCAGACAAGGAGGGTAGAGAAACATGGCAGAGTGTATGCAGATATGTCAATCAAAGGTATTTCTGCCACTTTCAGTTTGTCATTGGGCAAAAAGGTTGCGAGTGTAGATTTGAAGAAATCAGAGGTAGAATATGAGAACAACAGGAAGACTACTAGGAAGATGTATCAATGGAGGGCGAAGAACAGTCCCTATCCTACAGCAGCCAAACTTTCAGTACATTTATATAAGTATGATTTTGATGACGAGTACCAATACATGATAGCCCTGCTGAGCAGAGTGATAGGCCAACCTGATGCTGGAAGTTTCAAGGACTGGATGTATGCAGTCATCCTGATGTGCCTATACATGGATAACAAGCCCATGTGGGCTAAAATAATAAGTGATGCTCTAGATGAGCAGCGAATGAATCTGGGAGGTTCAGATTGTTCCTTTTACAAGACATCCTATGTAGTTTATTCATGTGCCTACAAGGGTACATTTGATGCACTGGTTACAGATGGGAAGATTGGAGGCACAATCAATGATGTGCATATATGGGATCATCATCCCCAACTACAAAGAGTTAACTACCTCCAGGATTACAAGCTGGTAAATGATACATTTTCTATGCACCTGGTGAGAACAATGGAAGAAGATAGAACCAAAAGACTGAGCATGGAGGCTCAGGAAGTTATCTACAGGCATGGAGCCTGGTTTATCCAATTCGCCACTTTCTCCTACATCAGGATTGAAGGTTTTGAGGGGGAGCCTCTCATGCTCCCAACGTACCCTACGGATGCAGTTGTCTTAATGGAGTTCCTAAGACAAATATTTACAATATTGAATGTCTATAAGGCAAACAACAAGCTTCCACCAGTGTTGTTTCCAATGGTAATGGGCTGGTATATGTGCCTAGATTCTGAGAGTATAAAGAAGGCCATAGCTGGTCTAGATATGATGAATTTCCAGCCTTTTCCATTAGTAAGTGTAGATTAGGAAAACAAAATGAAGTGAAAACACAAACTAATTGCATAAAAACACAAAGTTATACCTCACATGAAGACCCAATCTCATCAAGGGAGGAGGAAGCTTGCACCCAAGAGCTCCTAGATTAGATAACTCTATTTGATTCAAATGTGGATTGCTCTTGCTTTCAACACAAATATAGATGAAGGATTAGAGGATAGATAGATTAGAGATTTGAGAGAAATTTGAGCATGGTTTTGATGCAAGAAGAAGTTGTTATGAATGGCTTGGGTGAGGGTTTCATTTATAGATTTTTGAAAAAGGAATGGAGGGTGAGGATCAAAAGATGAGATCAATGGCTCTCGTTTTTTGTGAATCTTTAATTCATAATGGATGAATTAAAAATTCTTTTTTGAGAAGAGCAGGTTATGACAATTGAATTAAGAATTCAATAGTGGAGGATAGTGGGTTATGACAATTGAATTAAGAATTCAATAGTGGAGGACAATTTAATTAAAGATTCATTTTTGGATAATGGAGGAGATTAGCTAATTAAATATTAAGAATATTTAATTATATGTGCAACATGGTGAGGTGGAAGAGATGAGGTGGAAAGATGAGGTGGATTTTGTGAGGTGGATTTAGGACTTAGGATAGAGGGAAATTGAAATAATAAATATTGTATATTTATTAAATCAATTGGCTAAGGTTTTAAACTATTGAATTAATGAAATTAATTCAATTTTGAGGATAATATGATGGAAAATAGGGTAATGAAGGGATAATTGATTAAATAAAAATTTAATTATTTGGTTAGGAGGGAAATTGACATGTTTAGGGATGTCGAGAGTCGGTTTGATGGTAGAAGACATTTTTAGGTGTCTACAGTAAGGTCATATGATCCTTATGCAAGGATGCAGAGGATCATGGGGAAGCCCATCCATCAAAGAAACCTTGAGGACTTTTGGGCAGATTGTGAGGATGAAGCTGAAGCCCGAAGGAGGTATCAAAGGTTAACACTGAACCAAATCAAGACATTTGATTGCATCTCCATCCCAGCACAACTGAAGAAAGATGATGGAAAGATTATGGCTGATGAGTATGAAGAGAAGAAGATATACAATGATACCATCTCTACACCAGATCTCACTATACAGGAGGATATCTCCTTAGATCCATTCACAGGCAGGATATTACAGCTAACCCAAGCTTGGGTTGATGAGAAGATAAATGCATTGAAGAAAATGGGTGTTGCCATCACAGTGGACAACAAAAAGAAAACGCAGGAGATTGCTGAAGATGAATATGATGACTTCTTAATTGAGAAGAGAAAGACTAAATGAGAGAAAGCTCCACCTCCTGAAAAGGGCAAGAAGTCCTCAAAAGGTAAGAAGACTGATACTGAACCCAAAGGGGTTGTAGTGGAAAGAGTGGATGTACCAGCTGAGGATGTGTCTAGATTAGGATAAATATCAGCCTCATCATCGCAGCCTCCTCAGGATAAACAAAAAGCTAGACAAGTCCAAGGGCCAATTGCGCAAACTGTTGGTACATCTGAGGAGGGCCAGACCTCACAGAAGAATAAAGAGAAGGATATTCTTGTAGAAGAAGAATCTGAAGAAGAAGAAGGCCCTTTGTCCTTCACAAGGAAGAGAAAAGCACCTTAGGTAGTAACCACTACACCTAAGAAACCGAGGACTGCTATGAGAGGAGAAATAAAGAAAACTCCCATAATGTAGAGGGGAGCAGGTGGGGATGTATTCAAGAAAGAGCTACAGCATAATGTTCCACTCCCCACTATTGTAAAATTCAAAACTAAATTAGCAGAAGAATAGGTAAAAGAAACCTCTAGGATACTCCAAGGTGGTATTGTTTCATTGGAAGAGATGGTGGACCTATCCGATGATGAGGTAGTGAAGGATGTAGCTTCATAGAAAATGGAAACCCTTGCTACTGGCACCAGGGGAAACTCCTCATGGAACTCCATCAATACAAATAGTGTTGGAGGAGATAAAGCAAGTGGAATTAGAAAAGGCGAAGAATCTGGAAAATATAGCTCAAGAGATAGGGCTGGATACACTGATTAAGCAGGTAACTAGTCCTGCAATAATTGATCTCACCCATAGACAGGATGCAAGTCCTAAAAATAGAGGAAATATTCAGGACAAAGAAGAAAATGTTGAGGAAGTAAAGACAGCAGAGATGGAAAGCCATACTTTGGATATGGGTGAACAACAACAAGAAGAAGTACCTGTTGGGCCCAAGATAGTTGAAGTAAAAGACAAGGGAGGAGAAAAGCCAGATATATCAGATGATCCTACCCTAAAGGTACAAGAAGTAATTGTTACACCTGCAGAATAAATTGCAGCTGCGGATCAGGTGGACAAGCCTAAGGTAGATACAGTAATATCTATGAAAATGAATATGCCTCATGATGAGGAAATCATTAAGGAAGATACGCTACCCATGGAAGAAGCAAAAGATCAAGATCATGATAAACATGCAGATGATCAACAGGATCACCCTCTAGAGAAGGAAATTCCTCAACATGAGGATATACCCAAAGATCACCCTCACGAGGAGCATCATGAGGAAGAAGTAAGGAGATCACCCTCCCCATCGAAAATGATGGTGGATACCAGAGATCAGGGTGATCATCATGATGATGATGGAAACTAACAGCCAAAGGATCAAGTTCCTTCATGGCTGGAGAAAGAAATCAGCGAAGAGTCAGACATAGGGATACAAGAATTTGATGTATCCACATTATTTATAGAAACTCTAATAAAGCCAAAGAGAAAGGCTAGAATAACTTCTGCAATACAAAGGGATCCTGATACAAGTAGGAGAACAGCCTAGATAGCTGTTCTTGCAATTGATAAAGAAAAAGGCAAGATCACTCTAGATGAATTCCAGATTACTCCAGCAGATTTGGGATTTGCTAATGAGGATCAGGAAGGCCAAGAAGGTAAGGACATTATTGATTCATTAACCCAAAGGGTGAAAATAGAGAAGGAGAAGAATAAGCAGCATAAGGAGCACATTGCTCGGTTGCATGCATATATAATAGGGTTAATTAACCCTGATGATACGTCAACTGATCATGCAGTCCCATTGACTGCTATTTCTTAGGAGGAGGTTAATAAGTTGAACCTCATGAAGCATGAATCAACAGTAATGTTGAAATGGATGTCGTCAGCACTTGATGGAATTGAGGAAGTGGCAAAGGCCTCTTTAAAGAGGTGGAATTCATTGGGCACCTCCAGGAAAAAAGTAGATAAACTGCAGATGGAAATCAGCAGGAGGTCATTTCAGATAGAAAAGGTCATCAACATTTTGGATGAAATAAAGAGGATTGATCCACAGATCCTAATAAAGAATCAAGTGCTGAATAATAATACAACCCTATTGGTGGATATCTGGAATAAGGATGTTAGATTTGAATGTGATGAACTCAAAAGATGCAACAGTAAATTACGGCATATCAACATGAAGCTACATGATATGATGTCCCATGAGGCTGAAGTTTTGGAAATATTGGAAGGAGATGCAGAAGGAAAGATAGAAAATTAGGATGAAGAGTTCGTCATCAAAGCTCTGCATAGTAATTTCCAACTAGTTGCTGAGGACCCTCTTAACCACCTGACAGAAGAAGTGCTAGATAAAGTGATGAGAATAAAGGTTAAGGTGGAAGATTATAATGAAATTGCCAACAACAGGAAGAATAAGTTGGAATCTCTCTGGAGCAAGTAACAGATGCATAAACATGCCATCACCAAAGCAAGAACTCAGGATGGCAGAGAATTGGAGAAAATAGTGCAAACGTATCAGAATATAAGGACAGCTATGCAGGTCCATATTCAAGAAGACCATCATCATGATGATGAAGATAGCAAGAGCGGTGAAAGTGATGATGAAGACAAAGGACCTGATGAGGATGCATCATAAAAGGGAATATATGTATTAGATGCTTATGAAGGTATAAGTTGTCTAGATGGTTGCCAGCTGGCAACCTATGCCATGTGAGAAGATTGACAAAGCCAAAGAGAAATGTGGACCGTAGATTTTAAATAGATAAATCCTAATCATAGATCAAGTGTAACCACTCCCTCATCTTGTTTTATAAAAGGTGCAGGGATGCCTCATTTTAAACATTCGAAACTTAATTGAAATTTGTTTGCTAAAGTATTCAAGGCTCATTTCAAAGCTATTGTATATGTACATGTCTTTTGCATACTTAATGAAAGAGAAGAGCATTTTGATTACAAAATCTTCGTAAATCTTGAGTAATCTATGTCTAGATTCTGGATATGTGCTTTGATTTGCTGTGTCCCTTGGAGTGCTCATCATGTTGCATGTATTGTTTTCATTCACCATCTTCTAAAGTTTACATCAACTATGTCTAGTTGTGGAACATCCTGGTGAACACATGGTTTGATTTCTTCTCATAATGATAGTATCAAGTGTGAATGTGGATCAATAGTTGAAGATTCAACATTAATTTGAAGTATTTCTTTCAATTTCTTTCAATTTCAGAACATTTCATCATCATAAATTGCAAATAATTGACAATCTTAAGCAAATGATACAAATATGCAGACATCTCGTAGATAATTGAACACATTCAGCATATGTGAGGGTAAAGCATGTCAAAATGACAAATATCATGCAAAGATCTAAAGATAAACACAATATTTGAAGTATATCCTATGTAAAAATAACCCGCTGTGCAGCATCATTACAGGAAACATCATCTTACTGATGAGATCTACGTAAGGCCCCAAAATGGAAACAACAACACACATCAACCTCTGAGTAACGTCAGAAGATTAAGACCTAATCAACGGAGACTTGAGATCATGAATTCCTTGAACTCATTGTATCTTTCAAAATGAGTAAAGGTTGATGTATAACTTTTATTCTATGTTTGTTTATGACTAACATCATGATCAACAATATCATACAGTTGCAGCAGTACTATTGCAGAAAAATGATGAAGGACATGAACAACCCATTTCATTTTTTAGCAAATCTCTTCAAAATGCAGAATTAAAATATGACATAGTTGAAAAGCAAGCATATGCATTGGTGAAGGCAGTTAAAGCTTTTAGGCCATACTTGGTGGGAGCTAAAATAATAGCATATGTGCCTAATGCTGTAGTGAAAGATGTATTGGTCCAAACTGAGGTCACAGGCAGAAGATGTAGATGGATCAATAGAATTTAGGAGTTTAATATTGAAATACACATCACCAAACTAGTGAGAGGACAAGGTCTTGCTAAATTAATGGCTGAAAATAATCTTGAGGCTTCTCAGATATGTAATGATGATAATGTTGATAACACAAGTTCTAGCATTGTGCATACTCCATGGTATACTGACATCATATACTATCTGAAAAACATGAAATATCTTGAAGGGTATGATGATAACATGAGAAGGACACTTAAATTGCAAGCCTCAAAATATGTATTTATTGATGGAGATCTTTATTGGAAGAATAGGGATGGTATTCTACTACTGTGCCTAGATGAACATCAGTCAAAACATGTCATGAAACAGTTACATGAAGGTATGTGTGGAGGACATTCCTCAGCAAAGACTACAGCCCATAAAATCCTAAGGGCTGGATACTATTGGCCTAGAGTTTCTAATGATTCATATCATTACACAAGAAAATGTGAAGCATGTTAGAAAGTTTTAGGAAGATTGAAATATCAAGGAGCACTACCCTTGAAACCCATGCAAGTGGAGGCTCCATTCTATCAATGGGGCATTGACTTCATAGGAGAAATTGCAGAGAAGTCAAGTGGAGGACATAAATGGATTTTAGTAGCAACAGATTACTTCACAAAATGGGTGGAAGCAATCCCAACTAAACAAGCAACAAGCAAGGTGGTGATCAACTTTTTGATGGAGAATATTATATTCAAATTTGGCACTCTAGTGAGGTTCATTATAGACAATGGAATGTGTTTTAGGTCTGATGAGTTCAAAGATTTCTGTAATACATGTGGTATCAATGTGTCTTATGTTGCCCCTTACCACCCACAAGCAAATGGGCAGGTAGAATCCAGTAACAAAAATCTTCTAAAAATTATAAAGAGAATGTTGGAGGGAAACAAGAAGGCATGGGATTCAAAGTTGAGAATGGTTGTGTGGGCAGATAGAATTACTATAAAGAGAGCAATTGGGAGATCTCTTTTTGAACTAGTGTATGGAACTCAAGCAAGGATGCCATTAGAGAATCTTCTACCAGTTTACAAATTTATTCTTCAAGAAGATTTGAGCATTCCTCAACCAATGAAGGAAAGATTAGAGCATCTTGCGGAACTTGATGAGACAAGGAGACTGGCTCAAAAGTAGAACATCAAGTTGCAATCACAAGTGAAATATCTTTTTGACAAAAAGGCCAAGGATAGGAAATTTGAGATGAATGACTTAGTATTGATGTGGAATGCTAGGTGCCAGGAGAAAGGAAAGCATGGAAAGTTTGAAGCTTTGTGGTTAGGTCACTTTGTTGTAACTGGAAAAGGAGGTAATGATTCTTACTATTTGCAAAATATGTCTAGAGAAGAGTAGGAATTGCCTGTGCATGGGCAATTTCTGAAGCCTTTCTTTTCATAAAATATCAAAATCATGCACAAAGAGAATTAAGTGTTGCCAGTGCATGGACAACCCTTAAATAATTCTTGAAACACTTTTATTCCATGCACAGTAGTCTAGGGCAATCAAGAGAGATTAGGATCTGCCAGTACATGGATAGTCCTATGAATCTCTCAAAGATAACAAAAAACTTTTCCATGTATAGTAGTATACGATCATCCCCATTCCCCATCATTATCACTTCCATATCCCATTCTCATTTCATTCATACAATTCTGTGAAGCTGTCATCCCCAACAAATAAAATATATGGTCTGCTCCTAAGAGATCTAAATTCTTGTTATACGGGATATACATCCCAGACAGAGCCACTGTTGGGACAGGAAAATTTAAATTTTCTTATATTCCTACCCACCCATGTCTGACCAAATCAAAAAACATTACGCCCAAAATCATAATAATAACTGGTATATCCCAAAAAAATCACATGACTTTCATCACAAATGGGTGTCTCACCCCTCAAACTGTAATGTAATGAAGGGCTTCAGTTCCTTAATTTTGGCGAGACTTTGATATTTTATTTATACCAATCCATGATCTTTTGAAATGAGCTAAATGTGTATCAGAAAAAGAGCTATGGTTGGAGAGAGAGTTTTAGAGATCTCTGATAAGAGGAGTAACACCAATGACCCTTCATTAGAGATAGAATTCCAAGTCACATAGATTTAATCAAAAGATAGGACTATCGGCATAAGAAAGCACTATCGGGGGATACTCTAAAACCCCCCCCAACAATATAGATCACACCGATGAAGGAGTTCAGTATGACTCTTGCCGAGTTACCCATGGAACTGGTGAAACTAATGATCATGAGGGAGAGATGCACATCGGGGCAAGAAATTAAAGTATCTCTGACTTCACAATGTCTCAGTGATAAAGCAACACTGCTTCGGAATAAGTCACGCTAATATGTATGGAGGATAAGAACCATCGGTGAAGGTGAACAAGTCGGAACAAAGTTTACAAGTCTTGCCAAACCGATGGTCACAATGATAAAGATGTTGGTGAGATATTGTGAATGATCACTTGATGAAGGATATAAAAGGCATATCGGGGAAACAACCATGATCGGGTAGTGTGAAATAAGTCATCTCGATGTCCTATGTTGCTCCGATAATGATAGTGTCTGCATTGATCACTAAGACTCTTGTCAATATTCATATTGGAGACACTTGAGATATCAGAGTACGATGTTCTTCCCACGGCGATAATGTAAGTCAGACCGATGATAGACATGCCCATTTCTATATCGGGTAGACCTCAAAAATATCTTGCCGATATAAAATCATACATGAAAGATGACATCGAGGAGACAAATGAAGGGTAACAGAGATTGATCCACATGCAAATGTTAGTGCCATAAGAAGATATTAGATTGCCCCAACATTACAAAAGTCCTACCGATGAAAGGAGTTATGGTGATGTGACATCTCACAACGATTTCAAAAATTAATACACTGGAACAATTAATTGTAGACAAGGAAGAAATCTTTTGAAGAGCCATTCGAAACCACTACAATTAGATTTAAATGAATTGCCTGAGAGGAACGTATAAGCAAGAACTTGGAAGAATGGATAGAGAAGTTCAAATCATCACATAATAGGTACATACTCGAAAAACCTCTGTGTGATAGACTAAAGTTTAAATTTACTATCCAGAATTGTAATGGAAACTCCAACGAAAGGAAAGGGCAGAAAACAACCGGGTGAAACTAGTAAACCCAAGAAATAAAACAATTGACAAAAGCCCTGATGAGAAAATAAAAGATAGTAAATTGAATCAAGACTTAATTGACCAATTGCCTGGATCAACCCCTAAAGCCCAAAGGTCTGCACAACTTAGGAAAGAAGTAGAGAAACTAGAAGACAAGTACAAATATCTTGGCAACGTATGGACTCCAATAAGAGGTTATGACTTGTTCAAATTCCACTACAATAGAAGATTCAAGAATTTCCCGATGTCTAACCCATGGCACTTGAATTTGGGCAAATTGGTCATTCTTGATGTGTTTCTGAATGCCGAACTCCTCAAACTCCTCGCTAAGCAGTATAATCCAAGCCTCAAGGCCATATGCAACCCACAAGGGGAGCCTGTTATACATTTGTCTAAGAATGTCATTTGTAAAGTTTTTGACTTAGATGATTTATGTACTATTCCCATAGTTTATGAAGATTTGGATAAAGAGTACTAGAGAATGGATACTACATATAATGGATGGAGATTACCTATTCACAGGCCTAGGGCAGAGGGAGAAATGGTGCCTCTTAATGATAATGATGGACCTCCATTCCATGTGTCATTGTTTGACCCATATATACAATACACATATTATTTTGTGGGCCAAGTCCTAGGCTCAGAAGTTCCTGATTTTATGACAATTCCTTTGATGGTGATAGCCACAGATATCCAGTGCCACAATCCTAGGTAGTTTGACTATGCTACCTATGTTTTTGGAAGGATTGATTCTTCTGTAACTGCAATAAAAAATAATGCCCCATCAGTTGCTTTTGAACACTACTCACTCCTCATGCAGATGGTGCTTTATCATGGCCAGGAAATAGAATTATGGCCAAGTGAATTCAAAGTTACTCCAGTGGATTAGAGGGGGCAAAAGTCACCTGTGTAAATGTGGATGAGGATATGGGACAGTATGTATGCCTATTCTAGCTATGTTTATTTTGAAGAATACTGTGTAAAAGTGTTGTATAGGTATTTTAATCGTCCTTGTGAATATTCACTGTCAAATGAGATAAAGAGGTTTCTTAGACCCAAAGATTTTGGTGGTCCTCCTACTGTCACCCACAACTGGGGAGATTGGTATTGTTTCGAGGATTCAACCATGATCAGAGTTTATGGTTTTGAGGACACCCCATTTATATTGCCCAAGATAGTTCTTGATAGAATTTCTTGTAGGAGTCCAGGACAACACTGAGAGGGGGGGTGAATCAGTGTTGTATTAGTTTTCAAACATTTTGCAACTTTTTGTAAGCTTTCTAAATAGAAATGAATACATTAATGATCTGTTGAATTTATATGCACAAGACATACACTAACAGATGTAAACAAAAACATGATCAAACCAATAATGTGCACACACATAGAAGAAATCAATGAGAAGCATGACACAAGCTTTTTACCGAGTGGAAAACCCTCAGGGGTAGAAAAACCACTCATGAAGTGCCTCACTAGCTGAATATTATGTCTCACTGATAATTGAGAGGTCAAACTAACCTACAAGCCTTACTGGCAAAAATGTTTAGAAGCACCAGCTTCAAGGAGCACCAACCCCTAATACAAAACAAACTGAAAACAAGAACTCAGAGGGTTTCTTTGTTTCAATACAAATCACTTCTTGTGTCTGTCATATCACCATACATCTCAACAACTCAAATCACATACAAAACTTATCATCTGCATTTTCTCTTCAAGAGGATATTCAAAACATGTTCAACCCTACATGCGGATCCACACAACAACACTACTTACTCTGTATGTTTCATCTTTGTCTATTTATAAAGTTGCATCAATGCACCTGAAGATTTATTGTAAAATGAAAAGACTCTTGATGTTCCTCTTCTCTGCAAAATCAATTTCATCTTTTTGTGACCTTTCATATTCCAAAATAAATAGCTTCTTTATTTTTGTGTCAATTTCACCTTCTGACCCTTGACATCTGCATAAACAATTCATCTAAAAAATAAATCTCCTTCTCTACAAATTCTTGCAATCAAACTCTTTATCTTCTCAAGAAAATCATCCCATAAAAAATTTAATATGCTCTTGCAAAAAACTTCTCCCAATCTATTCATCTTCTTCTACAAAAAAATATTTTTCTACAAGAATATAAATCTTCATATTTATCTATGCATATTTACTTCAAAAAACTTTTCAATCTTTTCATCTTCTTTCTGAAAAAAAACTTTTTCATCTTCTTAAATCCTTCATTTTCTTTCCAACAAGACTCTTCAATCTACAAACATCTGTGTATAAACAATCTTTTTCATCATCTAAATTAGGACCAAGAAGAAACTATAAAATAAATCTATTCACAAATAAATGTCTATGTTAGATTCCATCTTTTGTCTTCATATCATCTGCAAGAAATCTCTGTCTTCTCTTCTTCTTAACAATATTCTAGACAAATAAAAAAAATCTTTTTACAACTCCAAAAATCCCGAAGAGAGTGTCTAAAAAAATTCTAACAAATTCACTAAAACTCCAATTAGAAAACATCTAATAACAACTCCACAAAATTCCTTTGCACTCGGGTTTAAACTGCTCCTTTGAAAGAAACTTTCTAAAACATAATTCATAACATCCGATGGCAAATACATTCTCCGGAACATCAAAATAGAATACTAGAGTCGGGCTCAAAATTTAAATATCCACCATTTGATTATCTCTACGTGCCCTTTGCACATTTGAATAGGACCGTTGATGGAAATTTCCCACTCGAACACATTTCTATGACCAGCGACCACCGGTTAACCAGGAGGAGGGGCTGGTAAGTTTAATGTGAAAGAATGCCTTTGGTAAGTCACCAACCAATTAAAACCAAAAAGTGCAAATGTTATAAAATGGATTGCAACAGTCTTTACCGGGCAGAATAGGGCTTGAATCATTAAGTTTTAAACCTTTACAAGAGACTTTTGTGCCCATTCTCATATGAATGAATCATCCAAAAGAAGCCATTTCCTTCGAAAGAGAACTTAATGATCAATACATCAGATAACACATTGTTATGCCAAGCTCCCCTTAATTATTCAATGCTCCCCATATATTTGTGCCCTCTTCAATTTATTAAAGCATATTCAATGCTTTAGGCTCTCCTTAAAGTCATTCGATGCCATTTTATTGTATGATAGACATGTTCCCTCATAAAGTGTCTGATGCTAATGAATGAGCTCCCCTTTCATTTGATGAACAAACTTCATGCAACCATACTGACCCTTGATAGAATCTAATCATTTCAACTTTGTCGTTCTTGGAGATATATTGATTGAAGACCACATCTGTGAAGATCATGACAAATTGTGAACAGATATTTCACTGCAACAACAAACAACACACAAGATGATATACTCCCGACAATGTACTCCTGCAACAACATACAAGATGATGTACTCTTGATGATGTACTCCTACAACAACACACAAGATAATGTACTCCTGATGATGCACTCCTGCAACAACACACAAGATGATGTACTCCTGATGATGTACTCCTGCAACTCCTGATGATGCACTCCTACAACAACACACAAGATGATGTACTCCTGATGATGCATGAACACACATATGAAGTAAATCCTTATCTTTTGAAGGATAACCTTCTGATTAGTGACCTTCAGATGTTTACTAAGATCAACCCAAGATCCTGCAATACCTTTTTGACATCAATGACAATCTGACACCATCATTGCCTACTTAGAAATAGTCAGGCAAATGAACTACTCTAATGTGATGCACTTGAGCTCCTATGACAAGCAATCCTTTATGCCTAGTACTCTATTCTTTGGGGATATTACTGTGGTATCCAAAGAGGGTTATGGTCTCATTATGAATAAATTGATGCATTATAACATGAGATATGTAGAGGCAAGAAAAGGATTTGATCCTGAGAAATATAATAGAGAATTAGATGAGAAGAAGAGACAGCTTGTAGAGATAGAGTTGTTGTCCTCTGATGATGAGGGGTCTGCAGAAGAAGAAGAGCCACATCAACAAGCAACTATGATATCTAAACGAAAAATACAATGCTATCAGTCTCCTAGTATAGAACATGATGAGGGGGGATCTACTAATGAGGATCCCAGACAATTAGTATATGATTCTTTTATTTCAGATGATCAATTTATTCATTCTAAAGAGTTTAAATCATTCTTGTATAAATGCAAAGGTAAAGAGATTAGAGAATCAGTTGATGATGTCTTAGCCAACAATGAAAGACAATTAATTGATATGTTAAAAACAACAATGGACAATGAACTGGAAGATATGACTCCTAGTAAAGGCAGATAGCTACTCAGAGAAGCAGGCGTTATGATATTTCCTAGTCTTGATTTAAATTCTGCTTTGGTGTTTAATTTTTTTTGCATAATACAGATGACAAATATAAGCTCACTCCTGAGGGTGTCACAGAAGTGTTTATGGGCACCAAATATAACAACGATGAAAATTCACTAATGATATGGGCCTTGTACCCACCTCATAAGAAGATAGCCATCATAGACACTGAAAAGGCTTTTGGGCATGTCATGACTTTGAAGGCAGGGGAAACTGACCCCTTGATTACTGCTAAAATTGGCATAAATATTACAAAGTTGAACAAAGCACAATCTCAGATATTGATCAAAGAACAAGATGCGTATAAACTAAGTTGTGAAAGGTCTGGAGTAAAGAGTGTCAAGTGATATTGCATGAAGCCTTAGGAGCCCTCAAAGACAAAGACTCTGCATCTTGGGGAAGCCTGTAAGCATCTAGAGAAGATGGTGATGATAGATGTGACACAAGAAATGCTATTGAGTTCACTGATACACATCACAGCTAGGAATACTTGGATCACCTTGCTCAGATATACTTATGGCTCAGCAAGGCTTAAGATCATTTTCTTTGTTTATGTTGTGTTAATCAATGTTGTTCCCAAAAGACATTTTGAAGAGTTATGTCTCTTCATAAAAATTTCTATATAAGTTGGACATATGGTGATGAATAATCATCAACAGTAGGATATAATATGCATGAAGTTCATAATGTTTTAAAAGACCATGTTGCAAGTTTTATATTGAAGAAGTAAATTGAAGTTCTTTGATTCTGTGGTTTCATTTTGGCATCAATTATTTGTTAAAATTATTCAATTATATGGTTGTTTCTAGTTTAGTATTTCCTTGTTATTCAAATTAATATATCAAGTATATATTTAATTTGTCAATGCACATTTGTTGTATTTATGTGATTGGATTAATTGGTTTCCATAAAAGGAATTAAAATCCTTTTGATCAGTCACAGTAATTTGGAAGTGTTGGTTTGGATCACTAAGAAGAATCATATAATTAGGATTGTCATTCTGTCTCCACGTTGATATTGTCTATTGTTCTTGTATAATTCATTCAATTGGTTCCTTCAAGAAAGGATTAAAATTCCTTCTGGTGATTAACAAGAAATCTGATTGTGTCAATTGGATTGTTAAGAAGAGTTTGTCAATCATTTCCCTGCACATTTATATAAGTTATAAACTAAAGTATTGTGCCAAATAGTTAGAGTTATTGCCCCTATGAGCCACTGGTCTTAGATTTCCATTTGACTCTATTTACCCAACAAGGCACTAGTCTTATATTATCCAATTGTTAAATTCATTTATTAGTTTTACCTTGATATTGCTTATACAATTTATACCAATCATCTTTTAGACATTAGAAGTAAAACTAATTAGCAATCTCACGTCTACTCCATAGCATTTGCCACTGTAGGTAGATCCCTTAATTTAGTCAAAACATTTATATTCTCTAATCTGCTCTAACTTCCAAGGTCCACCCGCCTAGGTATAGCAATGCCTAAAGTGTAGGGAGTCATTAATCTTATAAGTTAACTCTGTCAAGTTAGTTCAAAAACCTTGCCAATCTGATCATAGAATCTAGCATCTTCTTAGGATTTACAACCTGCATTTTTGAGACCTAACACCATCTTTGAAAATTTGTCAACCACCACAAATATTGAATCATGCCCTCTATGTATCCTCAATAAACCAAGAACAAAGTCCATGCTAATATCCTCCCATTATCCCTCTGGTATAGGTAATGGTTGATATAGCCTAGTATTCTGACTCACTCCTTTGGCCATCTAGAATACTCTGTAACTTTGCACAAATTTCTTTATATCCTTATGCAACTATGGCTAGTAATAATTCTCACAAACAAGAGCAATGCTCTTATCTCAACCAAAGTGTCCTACCAACCCTCCACTATGATTCTCATTAATCAGGCTCTCTCATGGAACTCCTTAGAATGCACAATTAGCTTCCTCTGAATAACATACCATCTTGGATTATATAATCCAACCATCTTGTCCTATCCAAGGTAATAGGATCCAAACAAGCCTTTGAGGCCTCTGTAAAGTCTAGATCTTTAGGGTACAAATTCTTGGGTTCATTAAACCCAAAACCTCTATCTTCATCTATGTCAAATAAATTTGTCTTTTGCTTAAGGCATTTGAAAATCTGTTGGACTTCCCACTCCCGTACTTTAAAAAAAATTATAAGTCTACAAAAACTCAACCCATTTTAAGTGCCTCTGATTCAAGTTTCATTGACTATTAAGATACTGCAAAGCCTAATGATCATTATATAAAACAAACTCTTTCAACAACAAATAATTTCTCCATTTCATCAAATCCTGACCTATAGCATAAAACTCATGATCATAAACAAAATATTTTTTCTTGGCATCATTAAGCTTCTCATTAAAATAGGCAATGGGCTTACCTTCTTGACTCAAAATAGCTCCTATAGCACTGCAACTAGCATCATAATCTACCTAAAATACCTTATTGAAATCAAGAAGTGCCAAAATAGGTTGCTCTATGACTTTTTGCTTCAATGTATCAAAACTCTTGGCTACTCCTATAGCCCATTTAAACTCTCTTCTATCCCCTCTCATTGCCTAAGTTAGGGGTGCGCAAATGCTTCTAAAATTATTGATAAATTTTCTAAAAAAACTTCCCAAACCATGAAAAGATCATACCTCTGTAGCACTCCTTGGGGTAGGCCATTCAGTAATAGCCCTCACCTTCTCTGGATCCATTTTAAGATGAGATAACAAATCCTAGGTACACCAACTTGTTCTTCACAAAACTACATTTCTTCAGAATAATCAACAACTTTTCTTCCCTCAGCTTATCAAAAACTTTTTGAACATTCATCAAGTGCTCCTCCAAGGTCTTACTAAAAATAAAAATATCATCTAAATAAACAATGACAAATTTTCCCAAAAACTCTTTTAGTACCTCGTTCATGAGTCGCATAAATGTTCTTGGTGCATTGGTTAGCCCAAATGGCATAACTAACCATTCGTACATGCCCTCCTTAGTCTTGAAGGCTATCTTCCATTCATCTCCTTCTCTAATTTAGATCTGGTGATATCCACTCTTCAGATAAATCTTTGTAAAGTACCTAGCTCCACTCAAGCAATCCATAATATAATTCATCCTTGGCAATGGGAATTTGTACTTGATTGTAAGTTTGTTGATGGCTCAAAAATTTGTACACATTCTCCACTCTCCATCTTTCTTTGATGCTAGTATTGTAGGTACCACACATGGACTTAGGCTCTCCATTATCAGTCCTTTCCTTAGCAGCTTGTGAACTTGTCTATTTAGCTCTTCATTATCTGCAGGAGTCATTCTATGGGCTGCCTTATTCACAAAACTCGCTCCTGGTATCAAATCCATTTGGTGTCTTATCTTCCTTACCAGTGGTAAACCTTCTTATACATTATCAGAGACAATGTCCTAAAATTCCTTTAGTAGATCTAAGACTTCTGCTCTAGCACATCTTCACATTTCTCCTAGCTGATCTTAGGAATCAACACAAAGAAATGACGCTTATGCTTCATAGCATCCAAAAATTTCATACCATCTACCAAGCAAACTCTGGTAGTACTACATACCTTTTCTTCCACCTCCTTCAAGGGCTTTAACTTATGATGAACTCCATCCTTTGTGAGGGAATAGGTGTTTGCATGGCCATCATGGACAACACACCTATCATACTGCCATGGCCTTCTAATAGCATATGACATGTATCCATCGGTATGATGTCACACAACACCTCATCATGGTAGTCTCCAATCTTGAACTTGACTAAACACTACTCATTGACCAAATCTCTATGGTCCTTCTGCAAACATGCAATTTGATATGGATTTGGATGCCTTCTCCTTGTCAACTTCAACTTGTTAACCATCTCCTCTAAGATAATATTATCATTGTTTCTGCTATCAATAATAATATCACAACACTTAACTTCACATTTGCACTTTGTTTAGAATAAAATCTTCCTCATATCTAGTCCTTTCTCCTCATTTAACCAAGTTCTTCTAGCAACTAGGGTTTCTCCCCTTTTGGCTTCTTCAAAATGCTTAGATTGTGCAACTCGTGCATTACCTTCATGTCTTCTATTTGTCCTTCCTTGATGTTGGGGACACTCATAGGCTCAATTTCCTTCTTCTCCACATTGGAAATAGGTTCCTCTAAAACCTCCTCTTCTAGGTCCTTGCCCAGGTCTTGATCTTCCTCTTCCTCTTTGTTAACCATTATTTTTCTCACGAGGGTGGTAGGCATTATATCCTTTCTGATTTTGACTAGTGCCTACTTCTTCAATTTTATTTTTATCTTCATTTCAACCTCTATAGGATCTTCCACTAGTCCTTCTACCATGACCTCTTCCTCTTTTCTTTCTTTCAAATCTTTTATTCAACTTCCCTTCCACCTTCAGGGAAAATTGGTACACATCTTCTATGGTGATCATTCTAACCAGGCTGAGCTCCTCTTGAATACTTGGCCTCAACCCATTAATATAATAGGCTACCTTCTTATTTCTCTCTGCATGGCCTACTCTAATTATGATCTTATAAAACTCCTCTGTATACTACTTAACAAACTTGATACCGTGCTTCAATCCTTGCATTTTCTTCAACAACTCCAACTCATAGTCCTCAGGAATGAAGGTCGCTTCTTTAGTTTGTCCACCATCTAATCCCATCTAGTAATCTTTCCTTTTCCTCTTCTATTTCTCTCTAACTGGACCTCCTTCCACCAAATACTAGTGTGGCCCTTCAACTTTGTTTTTGCAAACTTGACCCGTTCTGGTTCCTCCACATTTTGTATCCAATCAATAAGATCTTCCAGATTCAAATCCCTCAAATAGGTAGAAACTTCAATCCTAGGTCTCTTTCCAATATTTGAAATGGACCTCAACAACCTAACTTGTGTAGGATCTCTTGCATCATCTTGTTCTTCCTTAGTTAACTCTTTTTCTTTAGCTT
Organism: Cunninghamia lanceolata; assembly: GCA_027924645.1. Classification (NCBI taxonomy): domain Eukaryota; kingdom Viridiplantae; phylum Streptophyta; class Pinopsida; order Cupressales; family Cupressaceae; genus Cunninghamia; species Cunninghamia lanceolata. The sequence continues at coordinate 3,545,458 of BSBN01001090.1, forward strand.
TATCTTCAATTTCTTCTCTTATTCTTGGCTCAAATCATTTTTTTAGCTCCTCTTGCAATGCATGGATTTGTCTCTATAGGTATCTAAAAGCCTCTTCTATCAAAGCATTTCTCCCACCACAATTTCTTCATGGAGTCATTTTGATCTCTACAACAAATCCATAACCACAGGTCTTGGTGCAAACTGCCTCATGGTCGATGATCTGTCTACACACTCAAGAACCCTTGCTCTGATACAACTTGATGAGGGTGGATTCCACCCAAAATACATAGCAACAATTTACATATTTCACACAAATAAGATCTCAAGAAAGATTAGTTAAGAAAACTACAAACTATTTCATAATTTCTTCATTAAGCTTGTATGTAAAAGGGTACAAATCTGAAATACAATTCCCAAGGTCATATGCCCTCTTATTACAACAATATGGGTTGTCTTACAATAGAAATATTTGACTAATAGATCCTTCTAGAGCTATCTTCTGATATCTACTAACCTTCTTATTCATATGAATAGGACTTGTCAATAACTCCCCTTCCTACCACTACCTCTGGAACTGTTAAAAATAGGCTATAAATATGCATCAACACCACTTAGTGTAGTTTCCTCAATGTCAGCTTGCTTTAAGATGTGTAACTCCTGTTTGGGTGCCAAAATGAACCCAACTATCCCTTTTTCCCACCCAAGAAAGAATTTTCAAAATTTAAAAATTGAGAAACTAGGTAGTGCAACTTCCAGGAGCTGTAACTTTTGAGTCGGGTGTCCGATTGACAGATCATTTGATGCATTGGAAATATCGTGAAAATTTGAAGGAAATGTCCTGTTAAGGTATAATTTGATTTTCAACCAATTTCTAGGACGTTATGGAACCTCTAAGTGCCTCAAAATTGATTTCGAAACATTTTCCATGAACCTCAAAAACTAAAACTTTAATATCTTGAAATCCATACACGATCTTGGGCTGAAATTTACCAAGAATGTTTATGTTGCTATTCCAAAGATTTTGGGAAAATTTTGGGCCCAACTGCTTCTTCAATATAGGGTTACCAAAAATAGTAAGTCCTAGTATTCTTAGCATTTTAAAAAACTTTGAAGATTCTGAATCATTATTGAAGCAAATGAGTATCCAAAGATGAAAAAATAGAAAAGAACATAAAACAAAATCATTATTTTTAGGTGATGCAAGATTGTCCTTACACCACTGGATGCTCCTGAATCATTCTCATATGCTTTCTTTCTCTCCTATGACTTTATATCTGATTCTATACGTCTTTCAACTTAATTGTACTTGCAACCAGAGTTGTGTGATGCAAAGATTTTGGCAAGCTTTCTAGAGGTTTCTAATCGAAAGCTGAAGGCACTAGAGAAAATGAATCACAAACATATCAAAATTGATACAGATAGTATAAGTGAAGTAGTTGACTTATGCTTGAAAGCAAATTCAAAGCCTAAAGAAGATATTCAAGATAAAGGTAAAGGTTAGACTGCCCAAATATCAAATGTAAAAGGTACTGCAGCACTTGATAAAGTTTTGAAAATATTGCGAAAGTACAAGTCTGAAAAATCTAAAGATCCAAGCAAGGATGTATCCTAAGAAATACATTCTTTAAATGGTAAGCCACCTTAAAATACATCTTATGCACAAACTATGGTGACAAATGGAAATTTAAAGCTTGAAGATCCCAGTCATGCAAAAGATAAGAGCACAGTTGATTCTATATTGAAAGTATTGCACAAGTTTCCACCACAAGAACCCATAGAGAAGACTGGGTCTCCCATTACTACACTAGTAGTCAAGAAACAAGAGTAGGTAGCTTCTACAAGTTTCTAGCCAGAAAATAGTGGGTTTGTAGATGATTCTCTTAATGTAGGACATGATGATGAGAACCAACTTAAATCAGTTGTGCAGCATGTTGCTTCACATGTGCTTGATACTTCAAGTATTATTGTTGTGAAGGTAGGAGAGATCAATTCTCTTATGAATGACAATGCATGACAACTTGACTCATCGCTTAAAGGATAGTTTGATCCAAGAACTATGAAATTATTAGACTTGAAGATAATTTCTAAATCTTATGGGTTGGAAGGAAGGCGCAATGCAGGACAAGCAAGTACAAGATGTGTGCTTAGCTCACCATGATGTACAATATCACGATTGCAAACATGATCATTCACATGCTCATTCTCATTCTCCTTCTCACTTGGAGCATGGCCATCCACATAGCAATTCTCATTGGGATACTCATAGCCTTTCACAATCTCCCTTACCTCTCTACCTCTAACAACTTTGACAGTAGGGCTTATTGAAATTTGTTCCAATCAACTAAAAGAGCATAACTTCAAGTAGGTACAATGGGGCCCATTGCCTCTTAAGGGGGAGTTTGAGGCATATATCTCATCCGTTGAGTTTTTTGAATTGTATAAACTCTCCCAAATGGAATCTCTAGGGCATACATCTCTCCCACAAGATTGTCCAAATTGTTTAGGTGCATACATCTCTCCCACAAGATTTGCCCAACTTCTTTAAACTCTCCATTTCTAAAGTAAAATTATTTCACACATTTTTTGTTGTGTACTTAACAATACCGCCCACTTGAAGTATGTATGGGATACCAACCATTGGATCCTATGGATGTGGCACTTTAATCCATGAAGAATGAGCTATCACCACATGCCAAGAAGGAGGTACACAATGCATCCAAGTTTGTTGAAAAGATTTTCCATATTCAATAGCAAGTTCATGAGATAGTGCAACACACCAACTAGAAGTACAAGGAGCAACATGACCGGCATCATATGCCTCATCACTTTCAAGTTGGTGACAAAGTTTGGCTTCATCTACAAAAGAAGTGACTTCAGGGACCTAATAGGAAACTTTGTCCTCTTCGATATGAGCCATACACCACCATCAAATATATTATAGACGTTCTTGTGAAGATGTTGAAAAAATAATTGATTCCTCTCTATCATATGGTTTAGGAAAGACAGTTCCTCATCAGGGCAAGTGGTTTTCTAGGGCATACATTGCCCAACACTTTCATCATTTGTTACTGAACATCGATGCAATGGGGTCCATTGCCTCTCAAGGGGGGAGGAATGACCCCATACCTAAATAAATGAGTTATTTGTTAGTTAATTAATCCACTTCAAAGGATATGATGACCTTTGATGTTCATGACCTTTAAACATGTATAAATATTACTTCTTCAAAATGAATAAGACAATTAGAATCAAGCATGCATCTCTCAACGAGTTTGCTAGACTATTCAAAATTGATTGTTGTTGGTTTTTATAATACCACAGGTTTTTCACCAGGTATTGTCCTCTAAATTTTTGAACTAAATTCAGATCAGTTCTAATATGGTATTGGTCAAGTGTATAGAGGTTTCTAATGGAGTAGAAGAGTGGTAGCCAAATGAGAGGAGATCATAAGAGATGAAGAGGTAATGAGAAAGTTTGATTGTTGCTAACATGGATGAGGATTGGCTACAGAGAGATTTCATTGGTTGCATGGACATGTGAATAGAGGGTATAGAACTAGTTGCAGTTCATGGAAGTGCATGAAGAGGCTAGGGAAGAGTTGGATTAACCACAAGAAGGTGGTCAAGGAAAGGTTGTTATGGAGAAATAAAATTGAAAGCAACATGATCAATGACAAGAGAGATTGGAAGGGTCATTGGGTAGCCATGTTTGGGCAACAAAATGGCTACAAAAGAAATTGATGGCAAAGGAAGTAGTGAAAGCATTAACGAGGACCATTGGAGGCATGGACGATGATGACAAGAATAGATGAGTAGGTTTTTGCTGACAATAAATAGGCCACCTATGATGAAAGGTTAGCATTTAATGCCTAAACAAGGTGATCAGTGGTAAGGACAAGTAGTGTAGCATAAAGGGGATTTAGTATTAATGCACAGGTCAAGTGATAAGTAATGACAATAATAAAGAGGTTGCAAAACATGTGCATTAATGGTGAAGAGGACGTTGTCTAGAGGTGAATGAGATAGAAGGAATCATTTAGGGGTTGTTTGTACCCCTAATAGTGCTTAAATGAGAGTTTGACGAGAAAAGAGAAATAATCATGCATGATTTGAGGGAGATTTAGGCGCATAGACAACATTGATGGTGAGACATTTGGCACTCACAAGAGAACAAGAGGTAGGTTAATTCAAATGCCCAAAGATCTTGGTGAGATCCAAGTAGAAGAAAGGCATGTGGGTGGAGAAGGAGAAGGTTCTAGAAGGGTACACAAGAGTTTAGGAGACAATAATAAAGGGAAGAATGGTTAAAATAGAGCTATAAAAAGAACAATCAACTATGGGTTGGCGACAGTAGTCTCAACATCAAGAGTAGAGGGATAAAGCATGTAAAAGAAAAGAGTGTGTAGGCTATGAGTGATTGACAGAGAAGGGACAAAGTGCATAGGCCATTATTGAATAGTCAACCAAGAGAAGAGGAAGAGCACAAGAGGAGGATAATGCAAGAGGAACAACATGAGAGCTATGAGGAAAATCCATTTGACTTTAGGGTGACAAGAGAAGTGTAGACTAGAGTGTGCAGATCATGAGGAAGTGCAAGTAGATTGTAGAGGATGAGTGGAGTTAGAGCAGATGAGAGAATGCCCAAGGAGATAAGCAAAGGTTCTAGCAAGGATGAGAGGTTGTGAGAAGGCCAAAGGGAAGAAGTCACATGTGAGACTAGGTTGGAAAAATGGAAGAGAAAGGAGAGAGGTTGCATGTGTGAGCACTGAGCAACAAAAGGGAAGTTGTGTGTGAGAAGTGAGAGGAGAAGTTGTGTATGTGTAGCAAGAGAATGAGTGGTTGCATATGAACAACATGGTTAGGTGAGTGAGGAGAAGGCTAAGAGTACAATCAAGGAGTGAAATGTGTGTGTATGAGAGTGAACAAGGGAAGCACAAGTCCTTGCATGTAAAGGAAAATAAAATATTTTATGTAATTAAAATGTGTTTGTTTGTTTGCTATTCAAATGTGTGTTTAGGTACGTATAGAGTTGGGTCTTCATTGTTGTATGTGAGTACATGTACGGGAGTAGGGTTGTTGGATGCAGTTACTACTAGTGGGTGGTAGTCCATAGGGTATAGGCTATCAGTTGCTGCAAGTTAATTTGCAACAAAGGAGAACCCCTTCTTTGCTTCCACATTACTATGTGTGGAGTCTTGGATGCTGTAGTAGGGTGATATGATCAATGTGATATCAGAACACCCTATGAGTACCATCACAAGGCTAGGTATTGAGCCCAACTATACACAAAAATGTGTCATTTATATCTATATAAATACATTAAAAAATTACCCCAAATTAAATACAAAAGTAAATTAAAAAATACACTAAAAATACATTTTAAAGTTATTACACTTATACACTCTTTTTTTAATGTGTGCCCTCGTCACTTAAAAAACACTTGAATCAAAGATGGCTATTACCAATTAGGCCAAAGAGGGCATCTCCTTTACTTAAAGTATTCATTCTTTGAAGGGCATTTAAAATCTCTAAGTAACAACTTCATTTTTAATATTACCTAAGCATGTATCTATCTGCTTTGCTATAGAGCTCTTCATACACAATTTAAAAGAAAAAAAATAGAACATTATCCAAAACCCATATAGAGGAAGAAATAACAATTTTAGTATATTCACAATGATAACAATACAAAAAGCTTAAAACATCTCTCAAATAACTTCCTGATCAGTTTGTCACACATAGAATTCATCATTTTCTCCGCTTATCTGATGGAGAATCACAACCAAACCCATGATAAAAGCTTGATCAACACCCCTTTTCACAACAACACTGAAAACATCTCTGGACAACATGACTTCTGATGTAGCAAATTTCCTCTTCACCTGCAAATAAAATTCAATTCATATGTTCAATTAGATTAATCATGCTTCAATAATTAGTCATTAGAACAGTTAATAAACATTTTATACTTCATCTATGTGTAAAAATGATAGAGTTGTCTTAAGAATGACCAATTAATCAATTAACAATAATCTTCTAGTAGGACAAAATACACTCTACTTAAATATCATTCATTTCAATGGTCCCACAATCAATAACAATTTTACACCTCATCCATACCAAAAGTGGTAAATATTTGTCCTGGTTTTATTGACCACAATTGACATTTAACTATTGAACTAGATGCTATTTAAAAATAGCGGACAAAATACCTCTGCAACTATTGTGGTAGACCCATTGTATATCTTACAATAACGATCCTTGTAACTACTCTGTACTTTATAGTTTGCCTAATTCTTTCTTCTGTTGGATCCTAAAAATACCTCCATATCCCCACTCTTACTAAATATCAAAGATTTCTTCACACTGAATATGGGCTTCTGTCCATCATATTTCTCCCCTCTCAATCCCCACCAATGGTTGCACACTGCAAAACCCTTTTACACATTAAGTCAGTTGAATTGTTTAGGAAAAGAAAACATATTCCTTAAATTAAAAAAAATCATATCTGCAAAATCTCTTAGCTTATGATACATCAAGAAAATGGATGATTTGTAGATCAAGGAAAGGAAAGCACTTGAAACAATAGTATTACTTTACGGTGCAATGTAAGCAGAGGTTTGCCCACAACATCCATAAGAACTAATCTATTTTTTAAACCGGATCCCCTTCCTTCCACTCTGAAAATAATCTGACCAGTAGATGATTCTGTCATTGTGAAGTCTCCTCCACTAAAAACAACAGGCTTCTTTCTCACAGTCAATACTGTTAGTAATGATGAACAAAATTGTTTACCCACAACAGGTAAAAAGACAATCCTGTCTGTAGATTGCAAACTGTCTTGTAAGGAAGGCAGTTGCAATAATTTAGGATTGCAAAGTAAGAAAATAGATAGATTGTTATGGTCATGGAAGAGTGTGTAATAACCTTTCTCATGGGTGCTGAAGAATAAGCTATCTTCTGATGGTGATAGAATGTGAGAGAGGCAAGGATTGCAAATTAGAGATAGAGGCAACATGGTTTGGTATGTATGTATGCAGAGACAGGCTAGATAACTATAACTTTAGACCATGAAGTCATGTGATTCCTTGTGAAACAATATGAAAATATTGCTTTTGACAAAAGACAAGAAATTGCATTGTTATGAAAAGTTCAGACTACCAAAGCAACTGAAGCCGCCCTTTAAAGGAAAAGAAAAAGATAGCATATAGATTGTCGCTACCACTATCTCATCCAGCATTCATGTCCAAATCCCTATTGCCGTTAAGTTAACTTTATATAGTTGAGTATGGTGGATGAGTTGTAAAATTGTTATTGACAGTTTAATTGGTGAAGTAGATGATGTTTAAATAAAGTGGGTGATAATAGTGGGGAACTTTCCTTCAATTACAGACAAAAACTTCTTGGAACTATATTTATTAATAGAGGCAAACATTGAACCTAGGCATTTAAATACATTAATTAGTTTTTTTTTAAAGAGGGGTAAAAATTTATTTAAAATTTATTAATTAGGTTACTTTTTATATATTAAGTGGTGTTTTTATTATTTTAAGTTAAACTTATAGATTTGAATTTTATGAATAATCCTTCACAAGAACCTATCCCTCATAGGTATGAGTGGTTCATTTAGCATCCATTGTATTTAGGTGATGCTTTTTTTATGTATTGATTTGTGTGTAATTTGACCTATTTTTATATTGAAGTTCTTAATAATTTATATGAGTATGTTTCGGATTATTCATCTTCAAGGTTTGGATCTGATTTTATATTTAGGCATTTGTTAGTTTGATTAAGATTTGCAAGTGTGGAATTGACTTAGATTATTTTTGCACATGCAAATCTAAACTTTGAGCTTTTAAATTTGAGTTTCTAAAATTGGGTCCATATATCCCTCTCTAACTAACTATTATGAACTAACTAAAACATAAATTATTTCAAATTGCATACTAGGGTGATATATTTAAGCACTAATCCTAATTCATTTAAATCATCTAGAATTGATCTAGAGATGGAAAGAATCTAGGACACATATGTGGTTATGGGAATCAAAAACATAATCTTATCGCATCAACATTGCATTAGCATCTTAGAAGCATATTGCATGACTGGTAATCATCTTCAATCTTTGTTCACCATCATCAAATTCATCCACCTAACCTAAGGGCTTAAGAAAAGGAGAATGAATCCTTGCTTAAGAATCATCTTAGTGGAAATGAGAAATGGAACCCCTACTTAGATTAGACTCATAATAGAAAGTTCACACCACCTCACTTCAAACACAATTATCTTAGACAAAAATGAATCGTTCTCAATCAACAAATTTTAGACATATCATTGATGGAGGGGAATTTTAGATTAGCATGCTAGGTTCACTTCTATAGGCATAGAGTTCACTTTTGCTTACGTCAAGATCAAATCTATAGGTGCAAGCTTAAACCTTATAGTTACAAAGAATTTCATTATTTTGATGTCATCATCAAACAAATCCAAACTTTGTAGTACGTTAACAAATCAATTTGTGAGATCAAGTGATAGTATTTTCTTTATCATACTGAGCTATAAGTGTCTTTTGATTATTTTATTTAATTCACATTATTTACAATATTTATTGTAGTATTAATTATCAATGTTAGCTCTAAATCCTAGGATTTTATTATTGTTTAGTTATTTACTCTAGGTGAATTGTAGTGAAAGGATTTATGTTCAATACATAAAATGTTGAACCCAACTTTCTTACACTTTATATGATTTTTTCCTTGGGGTTTATTTGTTTTCTATTAAGGTTCAAGATTTGATATTTCTAATTGTCATATCTGTATTTTAGAATTTATCAAGATTTGGATCCACCCTTGTGTTTCATTGTTTTACTTTTATTAGGATTCAAATGCTCATTTTTTCATATCTTTTCAATGCCTACCCTTCCACCCTTTCATGTTAGGGTTTAATCTTTGATTTTCAAATTTGATCATTTTTAATTTTTTTGGTCTCATATCAAATTTGACTTTTATCATGGATCCCTTTTTATGCTTTCCTGATGATTCTTCTTCTCCCCTTCATGATGAAACCATAGCAATATGTTTCTATGTCGCTTCCTCACATGATATCTTGGCTAGGTTTCCTTATTACGCTATGACTTTCATAAGGCACATATGCATTACAACCCTAACTAGGGAATGCATTATAATGTTTACACACACGTGTTTTTATGGATATATTTCATGATTTAAATGTATGTAGTGTTAGATCACTAGTTATCTATGTGTGATTTTATGCTTTACCATGTTATGATAACATTTTCCATGTTTATTCTCATTTGTACCATTGCATATGGTCTAAGGTGATGTACACAAGTGCTTCATTGTTTTTCTTCTAGTAGCCATATCTTTGAGTGCTTTGGGGTGTCATCCATGTACTGTTGTATGATGTTATTGCTTTTGATGCTCCTACCTCCTCCCATGATGTTTTATTTTTGTGCACTCTTCTTGCATGCCATGATGATCTTATTTCTATATCCTCTTCTCCATGAATTATGTATCCTCATGTCTTACCTTTCATGCCAAGCTATAACCTCATGAGATATACCTACTTTTCATGCCCTAATTACTCCATAAAATTATTATATAGTTAGTCATATATATCACCAAATGGCTACACATCAAAATGTTACAACTCATTGACCAATTTTACCATTTAGTAATCTAGTTTTGCCCTTCCTCCTGAATTGACTTAAAAAACTCATTAAAAATATGATATAATTCATCCACTTAAAAATACTCAACTAAAATTTCATTTTGAAATTTAATACATACATCTAATATATATATAATGTTTTTAAGAAAACTTTAATTGAAACCATTGTTCTAATTTTAATATTACTTTAAAAAAATAATTTTTAAACGTATTTATCATAATAATTCTAACTAAGATTCCATTTGTACCTTATGAGCTGTCTAGTCCCCATATTATTTATGAACATCGACCATTATATATTGTAGTTAAATATAGAAACATTCAGATCAAACAAACTTTAGTTGATAATAGATCTAATTTTAATAGTTGTCCTAAAGACTTTTAGGATATGATCAAGGTTGAAAACATGCTGACCAGCAGATGATTATGGTTAGTGACGAGGAACAAAATTTTTTACCCACAACTGGAAAACAGACAATCCTGTCTGTAGATTGCAAACTGTCTTGTAAGGAAGGATTTGCAATAATTTAGGCAAAAGATTGCAGAGTAACCAAATTGATTGATTGTTATGATCATGGTAAAGTGTGTAACAATCTTTCTCGTGGTTGCTAAAGAATAAGCTATCATCTACTGGTAATAGAATGTGAGAAAGGTAGGGATTGCAGATTAGCGATAGAGACAACATGGTTTGGTATGTATATATGCAAAAAAAGGCTAGATAGTCTGGAAGCTCACAACATGAAGTCATGAGATTACTTGCAAAAAATATGAGAATCATAATCTTCTTGATAAAAGATAATAATATGACACTGTTCTGAAAAGTTTAGACAACAAAACAACTGAAGCCGCCCTCTAAAGGAAAAGAAAAAGATAGCACATAGATTTTCACTATCACTATCTCATCAACATTCATCTGCAAACAGTCAATAATAGATCAGAATTTTCCACTCTACTTAAATATGTCTGAGCATGGTGATAATAGATCAGAATTTTCCACTCTATTTAAATATCATCTATTTCGATGGTCAAACAGTCAATAATAATTTTACATCTCATCCATGACAAAATGTGGTAAATATTTGTCTTGTTTTTATTGGTCAAAATTGATCTTTGAATGTTGAAGTAGATGATGTTTAAGAATAGCAGAGAAAAAAGTTTTTGGAACTATATTTCTGAATAAAGGCAAAACTTTAATTAGGCCGAAGTGTTGTTCACATTATTGATTTAACTAATATATAAATACGTCTATTAAAAAAAATCAAGAGTTGTCTATATTAAATTTGTTATTTAAGATGGATGGATGAGCACATTGTATTTTAGAGATGTATTTAAGATTAAAAAAGAATAACATAGAACTATTTTTTATTCACTTGAGAATGACATTATTTTATATTAGAATTATTTTATTTACTACATATTTAAAACATTTAGTGTCTTTACTATTTTGTTCACTACAAATTTAAACATTTTGGTATCTTTACTTTATTTTACTATAGAACTATTTTTTTAATACATATTTGATTTATTTTAGAATTAGGGCTTATATATATAATAGTTAATGGTTCTAGGTTTTTTCGATGGAGGGTGGGGGTGGCCGTCAGTGCCCTGTTATTGACCTGACTCAAGAATGCATCAAGGACACAGATATGCTCAAAAAGATGGAAATAATATGCCGCTTCATCGAACCTAAGTTAAGCTACGAATGCATCAAGCGTTGGGTTGAAAGCTCCTGGAAGGCTCCCTGTGTGCTAAAGTTCCTACCAAAAGGATTTTTTAATGTCATCTTCCTCTCTGAAAATGACAGAGACATGGTCCTAAAAGGCAACGCCTAGAAAATGGGTGAGACTCTACTTTACATTTGACAATGGTCGCACCTGCTAACTCGACCACCTACGAGCCCTATGACGAACCAAAATGGATATGACTGTACAATCTACCTATTGAGTTTTGGTTGAAGAAATGCCTTAGGAAGATCAGTCGATCACTTGATACTTTGATCGATATGGACCTAGAGTGACTAGAGAAAGATTCTTACCTCTATGCTCATATCCAAGTCATGACCATACAAAGGTTTCCCTTAGAAATCACTCTTTTCCATGACCCAAAAACTTGGACTCAATCACTGGAGATTGAAGAACATAAAGTGTTTTGTCTCTCCTATGGTAGCCGAAGACACTCTGAACTCAATTGCCTCCACAACAAAATAGAAAAGAGCCTGATGGATTACTGGAATAGGGAGCATCTAATCCATTTCAAGGTGGATCGAGTCCCAACCCACATCTACTCCAGATAGATAAACTATTCCTCTGCCACCTCCTAAAATGGGTCACTCTACAATTTCTTTAGCCCTAATTGGGACCAAAGATACTACTTGTTCGATGGCTGTTCACCCACAACCAAAAGTTCCGTTCTCCCAAATTCCTCCTAATGGCTCAATGCGGACCCAAGACTTGTATCCATCACCTGACAATGATGGACAAACTGATTCAATCATCCCTAAGGCCCTAACTTCGACTGTCTTGGGAAATCTGAGTTTGATTTCAATGCCTAGGAAATTTTCCATATGGGACATCCTTGCTAGGGAACATGAAGGCACGACCTCCATTAACACATAGCCCAACTAGCGGGGCCATGGCCATTCCAACCCAGTCATGTTGGCACCCTTGCTGGTGCCAACTTGGATTTGACTTGTACTTTTGTTCTTCACTTGTGTATTCTCCTTGATTTATCTAGAAGATGGTGCTTGCTTTCCTCATTTACCTCCTCTGCACTCCACACCTTTCATGATTACCATTTATGAACCTGTCCCATAACGCCCCTGCAAAGGAACCCCAAAGAACAACACTAAACTAGGTCAAATTAAGGGAACATTTTTTTAAAAAGAAAATAACAATAGAATGCATAAAATAATATAATAATCTAGTCCTAGATCCTCTAAGGTTCCTTGACTACGCTACTTACGAAACTAACATTAAGATTTCTAGAAACTTTCATTAGTAATAAAAGATACATGATCAATATAACAAGCAAGGTTCATTTTACAGCACCAAGTAATGTAATGCCCTAATTTTACACAACTAAACAATACACAACCACCAATTTTGACAATATTATGATTATGATAATCTAATCTTCAATACTCAATATTAAAACTTTAACATTATCCTTATTAGTATTACTAAAGATAGTGTTACCAATTTTACCTTTAATATATGTTAGTTATATATATAGTTTCTAATATTACCAATTCTAAGATTATCTCCAACAAGATTAGCATCATTATTCATGAAATCACAAGAGTATTTACTAATCTTGCCAAGGGTAGTTCTTGAAATCAAAATCACTTAACTACAAGTCTGTTCGATACTAATAGCTCAATATTGACATTTCTCAAAATGCTAACATCGTGATTTTTCACATTGTTTATACACTTCACCAACCATGATATTATTGTGATTGGAAATCACAACAATAATTGTTGAATATCATGAACATTGAGAGGGGGGGTGAATTAGTGTTCCATAAAACTTTTCATGCAATTTCACTTTTAACCATTTTCCAAAATTAATTAAGCAAAAGCACAATATGCAAATGAATAGCAACCACAAAGACATAACACATGGACACTAGGATTTTTACGTGGAAAACCCCAAGGTGGGGAAAAACCATGGAGAGGATTATTAGCCCTCAATATATATTGCAATTTTTTTACAAATGGTGATGTTTAGACTTGGTCACTCTATGGGCCTAGAATATGTTGGCTCACTGCCATGAAGTACAACTAGGTCTAGTAGGCTCACTGCCTCAACCCTAAACCTAGAAAGATTACAATAAGGGTTGTTAAACCCTAATGATTACTTACTACCTTAATGAAGATGGCTCACTTCCGAGTATAAGTGAAATTATATATGAAATATGAATATTGTAAAAGCATGTATCGGCATGCCAGAGTGCAGTCATTTAGCAACTAAATATTGTATCCTGAGTCTTTATCCTTACTAATCTTCTATCTCCTCTCTGCTATTCTTATGCTTGCATTGATCACACCACACCTTATCAATGCCTCAACCAAAATTCATCGCTCTTATATATCTGCATCATGATTTGATCCATAATCAGGTTAGCATCTAAAATATGAAACGTGTAAACAAATAGTTGTACTCTGTCAGCTTGATCTTGTGAACAATCTGTAATGTGGACTTAGACAAATGAGTACAAGTCTTCCATTGGGATGGTTGTCATTGATTAGAGGATTCCATACCATATTGTTGGGCACCGTCAAGGGCCTTCAACAATACATAGAGTCAATAGATAGTAGATGGTAGGTGGCCAAGACATTGGAAGGGCAAGATCTACATGTTATTCAGATATCCTTCTTTTAATTCCTTCAACAAAATAGATGGCAGAACAATTGTCTATATATCAAGTGCAATAAAATGATAATTAGAATATTTTATCAGGCATTTCTTCCAAAATCCTTGAACAAAACCTCACAGAATATCAGCGACATTGGAAGGAAGCTCTTCGATAGTCACATTATAAAACCTTTAAAAGTCTACTAACATTCTCTCATCATTCCCTTCTACTGAATTGTACAAGGCTTCTCAAACCCATAGGCATAGATGCCTCAGAGTAGATTTTCATGGAGCGCCATGGAATCAAAAGTGTCATGCATGTCATCATAACTGGAAAACAGATCTTCACCTTCAGTTTGTAGTATTTCATTCACCTTGGCATCATATTAACGACCATTAAACCGGGTTCCTTAGACTGCCATCCCTGCCATGATTGCACGTCCTGAAATACGATAGTGCGAAAGAGAGGAAACTTTGGAAGACAAAAAAAATAGTAGATATTGTAAGCTTGAGCAGTGAGGATGGCATAAAGAGGAGACTTTGGAAGACAGAAAGGATTGAAGGCTGATGTTCTATAGTATGTGTGAGAATGTGATTTATTTCAGAGGCTCCCCCATTCGAATGTCCCATCATATTTTTATGCCTTGTGAGCCCCAAATTCTAATGCATGGTCGCGCAATGCTTAGTATTATGGTCGCATCATTTAAGTCCTTTGATCACCTTCAAGCCTTTCGATCACCTTTCATTCCTTGAAAGTTCATCCTTCGATTACTTTTTTTCCTTATATTATCTTTTTTAATTATTTAAATTTAATAGTTTGATTAATGGTCGCAATAACTAGACTTATTTTGCTTCGGTCACAAAAATTATGTAATTTGAAATCCATAAAAATATAATAGAGATGAAGTAACAATGAAATAGTAAGTGGAGATGGAAAATCTACATAAACTTATAAACTTTTAATCCAAATTTGAATTAGTCATTTGCAAATTTTATATTAATTCATCGATTTAAAAAATTCAATGTTGGGATGAACTAGAATTTAAGTAGGCAATGTTTAAGATGAGACCAACTCTCCTCGACAAGCCATCTTGATAATCTTAGACCTACATACCTACTTCCATAGTACACCATAATAATTCTTTCCAATTTTTTTAATCATACTAAATTATATCCTTTAATATGTGTGGCACATCATAATGTAAAGAGAGAAGGTTGAATAGAGCTATTCGTTGAAATCTTTTATCTAGAAATTTTGTATGTCAGCTATCACCAAATCCTAACTTTAAAATTGTATTTTTCCTTAAAGAGGTTCTTTGGTTTGACACTCCAAATAGAGGACACCATCGAAGAGAGAATCCATGTTGAAGTATATGCACACAATTATATATGAAACACAAAGCATCAATACATGTAATACATAAAACATACACAAAGCTTATACACTTAATACATGTTATACAATGTATATGAAGCATGAAGCATGTAATACATGAAACACATAATCCATAATTTCATAATATACAAAACCAACTACTTAACATCATTAGCACATACCTTTAAATATCCCTATTATTTTACCTTCATCTCCAAGTTCCAAAGCCAACTACCTACACATCCATGGTGAGAATGGAGGGATACTACATGTCCTCTCTCACACATGTAGCTTTATCACCCAATCACCTCTGATCAAGTACTTATAAAACCTCTAAAATCTTGATTTGGAGGTGCATTCTTACCATTTGATTCTGATTACACACTTGGATAAGATTGGGCATTCAATACTGACTTCAATCTACCCACTCTCCATGTTTATTTATTTTGCAAATATCTTATTTTCCATCAATAGTTTTTAAATTTTGTCACTATGTCCTTCACACCAATCGATGGATACACCTGCCTGTGTGAATCCAATGATGCTCGGGAACAAATTCAGAGAGTATTCACTATTTAGAACGACAACATGCTACGGGCTTTGATGCAGGTCATCAACCCCTGAGTTTCTATTGATCTTCACCTCCATGACCACTTCTACCTTGGGAGGTTCGTGGCACAATTTACCCTAGCCCATAAACATAAGGGCCTGACATGCATTATAGTTCCCCTCCATTCTCACCCTGGATGAGCAGGTGGTCGGGCTTAGGAGAATGAAGAAGAAGGTAAAATACTCAAAATACGTAGGGTATGATAGACATGCTGATGGTAAGCTTATTGTTATGATGTAGTTGATGACACTCATTGATGTTTATTATGATGACATTGTTGATACTTTATGATTAATACATTATGCTTATGTTGTGATTAGTTATAAGTTAATTGATTATGTAGATTAGTTTTACTACATGATTAATGCGATTATTTGTCTATGTGTTATCTGGTTGTTTATTTACTAATGAATTTGTTTAATGTGGATATTTGTGATGTGTTTTGGTAAGGGACAGTGTAGTATTACTTAGATTGAGTACCCTACTACTCTACGATTCTCTGTCACTATGTGCCAACTTGGATGATTATATGTATGTATTCGACACTTTTGTTTGCTGCAGGTTGCAAATATAGGCATCGACACCACCTGAATTGGCAGGTCTGAGAGTTCCTTCATACCAATGGAAGTTGTTGAATGGAGATAACATATAGTCCCCTAGCCTAGACATCATCCTTGAAGAGGATGAGTATTCGGTTGTGTACCCTATCAGTGTTGTCGGTTTGGTCATGATAGTCAGTTATTATTGTGGTGGTCTTGCCTTTCGATCTTGCATAGTAGTCAAGTATGCTTTGACAGTTGAGTTATTTTGTTGGTATTGTTTTGGTTATTGTTGGGCCTTAAAATAAAATAATTAGTTATGAAGCATTTTTGTTAAATAAATAAAAATATAAATGTCCTTATGTAAATTTAGTTTATGAAAAATATATTATTCTAGAAGTTAAGTTAATAAATAATAATAATAGTAATAAATGTAATTGCAACTAGAGATAAATAAATAAATAATATTTATGTGTTGCCATAAAATATATTTATCTTGGTCTGGTTGTAAAATATTAAAAATAGCAAACTGTAAGATATTGTTCATGCAGGAGTTATTGCCTCTTGTGGGGGGAATCTTATGGAAGATTTTAGGGGATTTCTTTCTCTAAATAGGGAGTTTTTGGGCTGTATTTATGGGGGGGAATTTCTCTCTCATAAGGATCTTTAGCAGATGGAACTTTGGGGGAGAGACTGGTTTGTGGTTGCAGCAGTTGAACCCGGCATCTAATCTTTACCCCAGTCAAGCAAGCGGAATCAAGTTCCTTTCGTTCTAATTTCTATCTATTTGATTTATGATTTTTCCTATTGATTGTAATTTACTTGAGAGGTTAGAAACCTTGTTATCAGATCCAATTTGCATGTCTGTGTCATTACATTTCTAGGAATCACCGATTGATGTGACTATCTATCTCTCGCCCATTTCATCTCTATTTTTATAGTCTATTACAGCAGCCATAACTTTCATTTTATGAACTAGGTTCCTCTAACTGTTTGATATATAGTGCATAACCTAGTTACTTAAATCATATCCAAAAATAGTCCATACCCAGTTCGTTGTTTTGGAGATATGAATGTTTTGTGACTATCTACCTCTCAGCTATTTCATCTCTATTTTAGTAGTCTGTTACATTAGCCATAACTTTAGTTTTACGAACTGGGCTCCTCTAAATTTTTGATATATAGTGCATGACCTAGTTACCTAAATCATATCTAAAAATTGTCCATACCCAATTTTCAATTTTGGAGATATGAATATTGAGTGACTGTCTACCTTTCATCTGTTTCATCTCTGTTAAAACAGTTAGTTGTGTCACCAATAACTTTATATTTTTGAATTGGGTTTCTCTAAAAATTTTATATAAGATTCAACGCTTACCTATGAAAACTATATCCCAAAAATTTAGCATTACCCAGTTTTCCAATTTAGAGATATGTATCAATTAGTGACAGACATTCCTATGCCATCTTGATTGTTGTTATTAAATCTACAAATCCATTATGTGCATATCCTTTAATCATTGCATTCCATAATTTGACATCTCTTTGAGGTAATTTGTTGAACAATTAATGCACTTTATCTGTGTTCTCACTTTTGTATACATGTCTACTACAGGATTTCCTTTTCAAAGTCTCTTATCATTATCAAAACATCCTATATTATAATTCTAGAGTGGAATAGTATTTGGATTTTATTTAAAAGAAAGTGAAAACTTTATAGTGCTTTCTGGTTTAAATTGTTCAATGATGTTATGTTGAGTTAATTTTAAATATGGTTTTGCTTGAAATTTCATTGTTAGTCAATAGCGTTAATTAGTAATGATGTAATTGGTTTATTATATTATTCTTTGGTTCTATATCATATTGTGTTAATTAAGTGTCAAGACGTTTTCCATATCGGGAAATGGATATATGGATAGTAGTTTTGTGTGTTAAGAGTTACCCGACTCTAGAGGTTAGGCTACTTGGGTTTCAATACATCATTGAGTAATGTCATTTTAAATGTTTTATTTGATTTGAGATTTTGAAGTGGATAGGGGAAAGTTTTGCTGTTTGAGGTTTTGGATTGAAATGGTTTATGTAATGCATTGGTCTGCAAAAGATAGATGCCTTACCAGTCCCTTGTCCATGCATGTTATTTAATTGATTTCTGGATGTTGGTTAGGGGTTCCTAGTTGCATGTAGGAGAGTGGCTTTCATGGTGGGGCCGGTGCCCGAAGTGGTTGCCTGGGTAAGCCCATGGAAGTTGTAATCAAGTGATAATAATTTTATCTAGGTGGGTTGGGTAGTAATTCACATAACAAGATAAGTATGATGCCTCACCCATGCCTTGAGTGCTCTCACAGGCTAAGGATGGGATGAGAAAGCCTGGTCAGCAAGGTCAACCTCCTTGTCTCCATGAGAGGATGTGTCGGCTCTACATGTGTCACCCTATGGGGCCGGTGCCTAGAGAAAGGCTGCTAGGGTAACCATAGATGGAGGCTAGTTTCTAGAGAGAGATAGCCTCGATAACCCATGCTAGGACCATGCGATGGCACTCTCCCTACTGCAATCTAGTTACTTCCTTTTTATCTTTGTTGTTACCTCTGGAGTTTTGTCTTGTCTTGATGATTTCGATGATTTGTGTTGTTTTGATTAATTGGTTTGCATATGTCAAGTTTGTTTCTGTCTTCTTATATCCCCTGTCTTAGTGGAACCTCATTGTTATCTCCTAGCTCGGGGGGTGGACCTCAGGGTTCCACATGCTTGGGTGGAAGAGCTTAATCCATTGGGTTTCTTAGTCGACCTGGTTCATGATCAATGCCGAAGTATTCCTAGTTCCTGATTTGTACTTGCATCCGTAGAGCTGTATTTTACTTTCCAAAATTGTATAATCTTGTTGTATATTGTAAATCGAGGTGATTGGTCATGAACCTTGTAATCTTTAATGCAAAATTTGATGTATTGTCTGATGTTGTAATCCAATATGTTGGTTTAGATTCATTTGATTTTAATTTGTTGAATCATGTATGTTATTGACTATTGTTAAATTGCAATAATTATTATAATGCAACTATGTAATCCCTGGAGATGATAGTTTAACTTTGTTGCTATCAGTGTATGTTATGTTTTGTTATCATTACTTCTATGAAATATATATATATATATATATATATATATTTCACAATTTTTATTGCTTAGTTAAACTTATCTTTAGGGTTGCATGGTAGGGCATTATACTTGGTATCAGAGCCTAGGTTGCAACACTGAGACCTCTAGATTGTTGTTGTTGCTCTAGGTTAAGTGATTTTCTCTTTGTGGTGTGTTGGTAATAGTACCTCCCACCTGTGTGCATTAGTATGAAATTAGAAGGTTGATAAGTTTACATAGTTGCTCTTTAAGAAATGAATTCTTTGTCATATTTACTTATGTGTCTATGATTATTCTTTCTTCTTCATTTGTGAAAATGTGATGATATGTTTGCCAATATGAATTTCTTGAATGATAGTGCATGTAATTAAGTATTGGAATGACTTAATCATCTGGTGAGTCATGTGGTTGTGTGATGTTGTCATGCACGGGGTATCTTTTTGAGGTTGCTTGATAATCTATATCAAATCCCTAGTTGGTCATGACCTCATGTGGAAGAATTGTTGTGATTTATGAAAGTTATCATTGTGTATATGTGTGTAAGAACCGTGTGCAGGAAATCAAATTGGAGCTTGTGTTGGATCCATGAGATTGTGAATTTGATACTGTAAGTCAATTATAGTTTTGAATTATTCTTGTGTGTGACATCATACATTTCCTTTGTAAGTATTTTCTTGCATAAGGAAGTAATTGCATATGTTCATAATTTAGTAAAAAGAAATTGTACTGTATTATAAATAGAAGTTGTTTGTATATAAGTAGCGACTGTGTTTCCTTAAATCCTTGTATAAAAGTTGCTTAAATAAGAGTATGTAGTTAACTAAATCATTTGAGTGTCGGTGTGCATTCTCTAACACATTCTAGACATTATGTCCTTGAGTGTTGTGTAGTGGATACTCCCTTTTTGTGGCTAAAATTAGTCACACCGTGTGTAAATGGGAAAATCGGATTTTGATCAATAATGACAAATAAACCTAAACATCAATGGAAGTTGAAAGCAAAGAAGATTGAAACTAAAACAAGTAAGAATACTTACAAAATCCTTCACCTGTCATTTTCCATTGTTTGCCTATCTTTCTTTGATCTTGATTGTGAAGCCTTCAGAAGCTTTCCTTGCTTGCTTGTTTGTTGAAGATGACAAAGGAAGAATGGCTTTGATACATGTTTGTGTTGAATGAGCTTCAAACACAATAATGATGGAGAATATAGGATGGCTAGAATGAGGAGAAGAAATTGGGCATTATGATGATGCCAGAAGAAGAATTCCTAGAGGAAATTAGGCATTGATTTGATCCCAGAATGAAGTCCCTTAATTGCTTAGAGAATGGTCTCATTTATAGATTTTCTGAAAGGGGAATGGAGGGTGAGGATCAAAAGATGAGATCAATGGCTCTCATTTTTTGTGAATCTTTAATTCATAATGGATGAATTAAAAATTTATTTTTGGGAAGAGTGGGTTATGACAAGTTGAATTTTTAATTCAACTTAGTGGATGACAAATTAAATTTTCAATTCAATAGTGGAGGACAATTGAATTTCTAATTCAATTAGTGGAGGACAATTGAATTTCTAATTCAATTAGTGGAGGACAATTGAAATTTCAATTCAATAGTGGAGGATAATTGAATTTCAAATTCAATTAGTGGAGGACAATTGAATTAAAGATTCATTTTTGGATAATGGGGGATATTAGCTAATTAAATATTAATAATATTTAATTATATGTGCAACATGGTGAGGTGGAAGAGATGAGGTGGATTTATAACTTGAGACATTAGAAGAATTTAGGGAATTTAATTAAAGAAAATGATTTTATTTAATTGTAGGATAATGAACCAATCAAATAAACTTATAATATTTATTTAATTGATAGAAGAAAATATGAATTAAGATAAATATCAAAATATTTACTTAATTCAACCTGAGCCAATTTTAGGTGTCTACATTTTGCCCCTCTTTGAAGCAATGTGTTTTATCACGTTGTTTCAAAGAATAAGAATAGTCTGATAATGATACATGCCCCAGTTTGCCCCTGATACAGGTTATGATGATAGGATGCCCCCTCAGGAGATTGAACGGGGAGAAGGCAGCAGGCGTGAGACGGATAATCTCACGATAAGATAGGTTGACAGGAGATGAAATGGTTGGATGTAGAAGAAACGGATGAATGATATGGGATGCAAGATAAAGATGATAACACACACAAGCAAGTAAGCAAGTATGCATAAGTGACCCAAGCACAAACAAGGTATTGCCCCTGTCGAGCGGTAAACCAATGATATGGATCGATGATGTCTGGTTTCAGGAATGAAATATGTCATATAAGACTCCGGGTCTAGTTTCGACAATGCAACATCCTGTCTAAGACATTTGATACGATAGTGTTGTCATGGCGGGGAATGATATATCCCTAGAGCAACATGAAGGATAGTGTCTGGTTTCAGGAAATGAAGCATGTCGTGTAAGACACGTGGGTTGGTCTGGTTTTGACAATGCAACATCCTGTCTAAGACAATTGATTGATTGATTGATTGAGTTGGTTTACAATCGGACAAGGATCAAGACGACTGATTGTGATTGGATCATTTGACAAGATTGATTTGACTTGATTGGCATGGATTAAGGATTGACTTGCAATTGGATACGGTATGGATTGGATATGGATATGGATATGGATATGAGGCACAATTGGATATGATATAGATATGAGATGTGATTGGATACAATATGGATATAGATATGGATATTTGTCAACTTGATATATCAAGTATTTTGAAGCACTTTCATCATTGGGCTTTATTATGTTGTAAGAAAATACAAGCATCTAGGTATAATTAAATCGAGATGACCTGAGTATTACTTACATAGATTTTGATATAGCAAGTTAATACAAGCATCTAGCCAAAATTGAATCTAGATGACCTGAGTACTTCTTGCATTTTTCAATAGACAAGGATTGCCCCTTTTCATGTTTAGACCTCGGAGACCTCGATGATCTTTTGCCGATCATGTCGTTAGACAAAAGTCATCACATTACTAAAGTTTAATCCACAAGTAGCAGACAAAGAAAATAATCATGCCCCCATCATAGCATCTCTAGCTTTTGGCATCCTCAAGTAGCATAGAAAGGCATGATAGCATAAATCAAGACTCTTAATCTAACCAACACAAAACATTCTTGCATTTAGATACGTCTTTTTGCCATAATTGATATGAGATTTAGCTTGAGTGTTTCAGTATGGTGCTCGGTTTTGCCTTGGACAAGTTGATGTTTTTCATCAAGATTTTTGTTTGGAAGCGGGCTTTGTTGCTCTTGTTTGTCTAGCAAAAGGTATCACAATCCTTATTGGTGGGACGGATGACAAGACATGGGATGGACAAGAAGTGGAGCGGACTCAGATGGATAGAAGGACTAGACATGGAACGGAGGGGAAAGTGGAGCCTCGGGGGTGCATGAGAATAATGGCCTTGCCTATGTGACAACACAGAGGCAGCGTAGTTCGGGAAGAACCCTAATGGACCTAAGATATGGATCGGATGAGACGTGATATGGAACCGATATGGATCAGATATGGAACAGGTAGGACACGATATGGAACCGATATGGATCAGATATGGATCAAACAATACTGATGACAAGGAAACACCACGGATATGTAGTTGTATGGGTGATAGGAGATACGAAGGTAGAAAGAACCAAGGATGTGATCTCCAAGAACTATGTCGCATAAGAATAACATGCCCCATTGTAGGTAGAATACTTAGGATTTTTCATGGCAATGTTTATGACGAGAGGAGGATGAGAGGATAATGAAGGATTTGCATGTTGTGGAGGGATAAGGTATGTCAAGAGCCTTTCAAAACATTTGTCAACATTGTGCCCCCAATCTTTATCAAGACCAAAGAATAGAGGAAAGGATGTTTGGATGGATGGACGGGACAGGATAGGTATGCAATGGATAGAGGATAGGATAGGAAATGTAATGGAAGAGTGATATGCTGATGAGACAAGGTGCCCCCAAGTGTAGGTGACATAGAAGATCAACTTTACACATGACGCTTGTTTGCCAGGTTTTCATCATGGTACTTATCCAAGGCACCTGTTTGCCTGGTTTTCACCATTGGATGAAGGGATTTTTCTTTACTTTTTTCTTTTTCATTTTTTTTTTTTGAATATTTAGATAGGAGAAGGTGGATATGGAAAGACTCCAGTATCTAGTTCCATGAAAGGTGACAGTCCCACTAGATGGATATTGTCGAATGGACCATGTTTAGTGTTCTCATAGATGTTGGTAGGGGATTGCATGAAAGTGATATGGCATAGGTAGATAGTGGATTATGATGTAGAATATGGAGGGAAGGTGTATGCAAAGGCATGGACCATAGGAATAGGATGAGGAAGATGTGTAAGATAATAGTGGAAGGAAGGGGATACGGAAGTGTTGTGGAATGGAAGGGAATCATGACCAACGATTGCACATACCATGGTAAACATTGAAGCTGGTGATGGGAAAGTAGTGTAGGAAGCAACAGAGACTTTTGCTTGTGGATGCATGACGTAGGCATGCAGGCATCCACATAGACTGAGTATTGTCCTGATTTTTGTTCATCATGTGAGATGGAAGAATTTGAGACTCTTGGATGGAATGGGAGAAAGTAGATGGTTGGAATTCTTGAGAGGTGGATGCCTCAGGTAACTTTAGGGCTTTTTGCTTGGGTACCCAAACCTTTTTGTTTTTAGATAGTACCTGTGAAGGTATGGGTTTGGGTGTATCCAACTTTTGTGTAGCCTTTGGAGTAATCATTTGTTGCTTGGGGATCCACACCTGTTTCAGTTTGGCATTGAGGTGTATGGGTGGATGCAACTTTTGGTATGGATAATTCTTTGATTCTTGGCTTTTATGTCCTAGGCCATGAGGACTCTTAGGTTTTTTTACTTTATAGGTAGAGGCATCCACATATTTGTCATTGAATCCCCGTGGGATGGTAGAAGTGAGGTTGGTGAAAGCTCTTTGTTTAGACACCATGTGCATTTGTTGGCCATGATTGGGATATTTAGAGGATTTATAGATGGATGGATAAGGTGTTGGAAGAAGTGCTAGTAAAAAGCACGGAGGGGTGTTAGGAGTTGGAAGTAGCGGAGGTAGATTGGATGGTGGGATATTAGGAGTTGGAAGTAGCAAAGGGAGTTTGGATGGTGGAAGGTGTATGGTCACATGCTTTTGACAATTATAGGATGATGGAGGTGGAATGGCGACATATGTTTTGGGGATATGATAGGGTTTGCAATGGAAAGTGGTAGACTTAGGAAGAGTGGAGGAAGTACCAACATCTTGAGTTTGTGCACCTTGGGGTATGTATCCAAGGCCGTATGAAGGTGGAGGAACATTGACATGGATAGGTTCCAAAATACCTTGTTCATGAAGGCCTAAGCCTTTACCTTGATAGTTCATATTCTAGAGTATGCAGTGGACAGCAGGATTATGTATAGGTGCACTAGCAGCAAGTTCTTTATTGGATGAGGAAGATGCGATAGCAGATAATGGTTGCTGGTGTTCTAAGAAAGAACATTCATGCAGGAAGGTAGTAAGACCAAGCATATACAGTGGAGGATTTGTAGCTTGTTTAATAATGGATGGTGAAGGATCGGTTGGATCTTGATCATCATTATGCTCTTTATGGTCTCGGTTATGGGGTTGATCATCCATGTGCACTTGGGAGGCAAGTGTCTCATCAGAGGAAGTGGAAGTTGTTGGATCACGAATGGGACTAGGTGGAATATGGATAGGAGTAATGGAGGTTTCTCGCTCATGGATGGGTATGGGATCAAGTTGTTCAAGGATATCCTTTTCATAGGGCATATCTTGATCGTGGAAAAGGTATATATTATTTGGTAGGTTAAATTTGGATAGCGTGCTCGTGAATGGTTGTTGGGAGATGGATAGGATCAAGTGGCGCATGGATAGATTCATCATTATGGCTATCATCTTGATCATGGAAAAGATACATATTATGGATAGGTTGCATAAAAGTGATTTGATCTTGAGTTGGACTAGGGCGTAATGTTTCCACATGCTTAGGATTAAACCTTTGACATACCACTTGGGTTGCATGAATGAAAGTGGAAGGCGCTTGGAGAGGCTCTTGGTCAACAACATGAGAACATGATGACTCTTGACTTGGATTCATAATAGGAGACTCTTGGATAAGCTCAAGGAATTGAGGATCACATGAAGGGGTGGTAGGTTTTGACATATTATTGGAAGTATCTTTTGTAAGGTCAAGGACCAGATTTTGAGGACATGGCTAACTCTTTGCTAGTAGCCCTGGGATCACATCCGTCGCAGGTGTATGGGTAGATGGATGATATAATGGATGAGCAATAATAGCGGATGATGTTGTAGGTTTAGGACTAGGATTAGGTTGGGGGCTAATTGGATTGGGTGGATTAGGATTTGGATTGGATGAAGGGATAATCGTACCACAATTTATGATGTTTTTGATCAATCTCTTAAGTTTGGCACAATTGGTTGTTGTATGGCCCTTATATCTATGGTATGCACAATAATGGTTTTCATTATATCGAGGGGGTTTAAGGATTGGTTCAAAAGGGTCTATCGGTGGTAGCTCAATCAAATTTGTTTGAGCTAATTGTTGTACGATTATGTCCAAGGGATCTTGTGGTGGAAGATTGGTAGAACATGGGTATGGAGTTGATGAAGGGCTTGATGGGCCAAAAGATGGACTAGGGGTAGGATCACATGGTGGTCTTATGATAGGACTTGTTGGCTCATGTGTTGGCATGGGATTGGATGGTGGAGGCCACTCTAGATTGGTATCTCCCTTGTCAAAGGTTATTAGATCTTGCCTAGGATAACTTGGACTCATTTGATTTATGTACAAGGGACCACTTGGACTTGCATGTGCTTCTTGTTGCAAAGGTGAATGTAGGCTCACTTGTGATTGTTGTGGAGGTAATTGATAGTCTTGGTGGTTGGGTAAAATGGTAGGATATTTAGACAAAAGAACTTGAGGTTGGTGTGAAGTTGAGGGCATTCGATTTTGTTGCCATGGTGGATTTGGGCTTACCTGTTGTTGTGATTTGGGGGGATATGTTGATGTGGCATTGAAATGATAGGTGGATGAAGTAGGTTGGTATGAAGTTGAAGATGATGACATGTAAGGGGGATGTGGAATTTGTTGAGGTTGAAATGGTGTTTGGATTTGTTGTTTTGATTTCATTTGTTGGTGTTGGAATTGTTGAATGTATTGATGTGATGATGATGGAGGGGTTGCAAAGGGTAATGGTTGTTGAGATGGAGATTGATAGAGAGAAGGACTAACATTAGAGGAAATGGAATAAGTTGGTATAGAATTGGGTTGATGGGAGGATAGATATGATGGGATAGGTGCTAGATAGGATGGTCGTTGGACTTTGCAAGTGGTCAAGAGGTGTTGGATTTCGTCCAAGAGGTATTGTATGTGTGAGGATTGGCTTGTTCGACCTATTTGAACTAATTCTTGAATGCTTTGAAAGGTTCGCTGATCTAAAGGGGATTGGCTTGCATGCATGTGGTGAAGCCTATGAAGGAGCTGTTGGAGGTCCTCTACGGTTGACATGATGTCACACAAGTGTTTAAGTCTTAAGTCCTTTTTGGCAAGTGCTTGGTTTTGATTTGATGATGATGTGGATTGTTTGGATGAAGTTGATGAGGATGAAGGTGACTAGGATGAAAGTTTATATTGATTTGTTTAGGTCTTTGGTGTTTATAGCTTGATTTGGCAATGTTCAAACAAATGAGTATGCATATACACACATGAATCACTCACACAAGACACATAAGCAAGTTTTGACTTTGAAAATGAAATGTGATGATTATTCAAGCACACGTGGAAGACACATCAACATGCCCTAATGCCTAGTTTGATGTAGGGTATGGCCAATTAGGTTTGGGCAATGTTTACACAAGGTTGACTAGGGATTGAAAGTGAAATCCTATCACACAGCCAGGAGAAGGGGGTAACCCACCCTTCACCTTCACTGCCCAAAGGTAGAAAGTTCTTTGGAGCTTAGCCAAGAGTGATAAGATTCCAATTTCAATGAGGGTGTCTTTCGATTCAGCCTCGATTGAGGTCATCCCTAGAGGTGATGAAATCCCCTAGTAGGCCTCCTAGGAAAGGGTAAACAAAAGTGAATCAAGTGAGGTGTTTTTGATCTCCAAGATCACCTTGCGGTGTGAGGAGAGAGCATACACACGCACACTTGATTCACACTTGCAGTGGTTAATTGCCCTTAGAAATTGAAATGTGTGAAGGATATGCCAATCAATGGTTCTTTTTTAGTCCAATTTGAATATGTGATTGAAGACACTAGTTGATTTTAAGCCCAATTTCAATGATGTGTAATCAAACAAAGTTTGTTTTAGAAGCCCAAATCAGAATGTGTTTGCAAACAAGATTGAGAGATAAAGAATGAAAATGGATGCACCCAAATTTTTGTTTGCTATCCAAATTGATGTAGATGTTGATCCTGATGTTGTTCCAGCCCCTAAGGATCACCTGCAAGTCACAAAATCGAACACGAAGCACGTAGACTAGCCAAGGAGATTGTTATATGAAAATGGATAATCTGATAAAAATTAGATGAAAAATGAACTGATCTAGGACAATGAAGTGCATAATCAGATTCTACGCAAAATTTTATGCCATTTGAAAAAATAAATTTGCGGAAAAAGGCTGAGTTTTGCTCAAGTTATGTGTGTTTGAAGTTTTGAAGCGTCTTTGACTTTGACTGCAAAAAAAGTTGATAAAATGGTACAGTCACTTGATAAGATTACCACCATTGCGAAGTGTTCTGAATCCTCTTTCCGATGAGTGTTTGTTTACGAATTTTTGACTCTGTATGTGAAAGTTATAGCGAAAAGAAAAAAATGCCTATTTTGTTAAGTGGGAAAAAAAATGAACTGCCTCCTTGTTTTTTTGTTTGATTTTTGATTTTATTTAATTTTTTAATTTTAAAAAAATTATTGTTTTGTTTTGATTTGTGATTTTTTATTTTTAAAATTTTTTTTTGTTATTTTTATTTTTTTTAAAAAAATTATTGTTTTGTTTTGATTTTTGATTTTTGATTTTTAAATTTTTTATTTTTATTTTTATTTTTAAAAAAAAAAAATTTATTGTTTTGTTTTGATTTTTGATTTTTGATTTTTTTTTTTTATTTTTATTTTTTTAAATGTGTTTTTTTTTTTTGGGTTGGGTTATTTTGTTGTTGAGTGTGTGTGTGTGTGCAGGTGTGGTTGGGCGGAGTAGTGGAGGTGGTGGGCGGAGCTGGGGTTGTGGAATAGCGGGCAGCAGGAGGTGCATGGGGTGGCAGAGGTCAAGCTAAGGCAGCGATCAGGGGCGGCGCGCAGGGAGGGGGACCGGCGCAGGGCGTGGGAAGGCGGTGACGGGAGAGGGAGGTGCAGGGAAGGGCGAGGGTTGGGGGGATGGCGGGGGTTTGGGTGGCGCGGGGAGCGGAGTAGAGGGAGGAAGGGGGATGGCGGGGAGGCTGCGAGAGGGGGAGCGTAGGGGGAAGGGATCGAGGAAGGGCCGAAGGGTGGCGGGAGGACAGGGTTAGGGGTCCTGCGGGGGGAGGGCTGAGGGTGGGGGTCGGGGGGAGGGTTAGGGCAGGGGTCGGGGGGAGGTGGGGGTCGACGCCCCTACTGGGTTTGTGTTTGGTTTTTTTTTTTTTTTTTTTTTTTGAGTTTTTTTTTAAATTTTTTTTTTTTAAAAAATAAGAAATAAACAAAACTCAAAACCTAATGTAATTTGATTTTTATTTTTTTTTTAAAGGATATATACTAAAAAAAATAAAGAACAAATAAAATTCAAAGTAAATTTTTTTTTTCAATTTTTTTTAAAAAAATTTTTTAGTTTTTTTTTTTTAAATTGTGAATGTTAAAAACAAAAAAGACCCCAATGTTTGTTTGTTGTGCTTTTTTTTTTGAGTTTTTTGCAAAAAAATAGTTTGAAAAATTAAAAAAAAATTAAAAAATTTTAAGTAACAAAATTGGAGAAATTATAGTGATTTCTTACCTCTGAGGCCTCCCAGACTCAACGGTGAGCTCGATTTGTGCGTAGGATGCCGTTTGTAGAAGTTGATGGTCAAATGTGCCTGGAAACACCTGTATCCTGCAACCAAACTTATAAGACAAACACTTACAAACAATGTGGATTAGATCACGGTGGGCGCCAAAATGTAAATGGGAAAATTGGATTTTGATCAATAATGACAAATAAACCCAAACATCAATGGAAGTTGAAAGCAAAGAAGATTGAAACTAAAACAAGTAAGAATACTTACAAACTCCTTCACCTGTCGTTTTCCATTGTTTGCCTATCTTTCTTTGATCTTGATTGTGAAGCCCTCAGAAACTTTCCTTGTTTTCTTGTTTGTTGAAGATGACAAAGAAAGAATGGCTTTGATACCTACTTGTGTTGAATGAGCTTCAAACACAATAATGATGGAAAATATTGGATGGCTAGAATGAGGAGAAGAAATTGGACATTATGATGATGCCAGAAGAAGAATTCCTAGAGGAAATTGGGCATAGATTTGATGCCAGAATGAAGTCCCTTAATTGCTTAGAGAATAGTCTCATTTATAGATTTTCTGAAAAGGGAATGGAGGGTGAGGATCAAAAGATGAGATCAATGGCTCTCATTTTTTGTGAATCTTTAATTCATAATTGATGAATTAAAAATTTATTTTTGGGAAGAGTGGGTTATGACAAGTTGAATTTTTAATTCAACTTAGTGGATGACAAATTGAATTTTCAATTCAATAGTGGAGGACAATTGAATTTCAAATTCAATTAGTGGAGGACAATTGAATTTTCAATTCAATAGTGGAGGATAATTGAATTTTAAATTCAATTAGTGGAGGACAATTGAATCAAAGATTCATTTTTGGATAATGGGGGATATTAGCTATTTAAATATTAAGAATATTTAATTATATGTGCAACATGGTGAGGTAGAAGAGATGAGGTGGATTGATGAAGTGGATTTTGTGAGGTTGATTTATGACTTGAGACATTAGAAGAATTTAGGGAATTTAATTAAATAAAATAATTTTATTAATTGTAGGATAATGAACCAATCAAATAAACTTATAATATTTATTTAATTGATAGAAGAAAATATGAATTAAGATAAATATCAAAATATTTACTTAATTCAACTTGAGCCAATTTTAGGTGTCTACACTGTGATGTGGATTTGTTTTGTAATTTGGTTGTTTTGGACTTTTTGACAGTTGTTTCATGTGTTGTTGGGGGTTAACAGTGAATTTGCTTTCTTTGAACTTTCTTATGACAAGAGTAGTCACCAAACCCCTTTTCTTTTTACTTGATTTATTGTTGGAAATTGCCAGCACTCTATGACTTAAAGTTGGATTTGATTATTTTCCCACTTGGGTTTGCATTTATTTTAAAAATCTCTATGGTAGCTATTATGAATGTTTGTTTCTGTTGGCCCCATTTTGTGTTAAGTGATGTTTCTATCTTGTTCATTTCGAACCTCTGATAGTATGTTCAAGGGAGGACTTTGCGGAGAATTGTACTTTGTACGTTGGTAATAGTCGAAAGCATAGTGGAAATAAGATATGAGATGTCTTTTTCCTTGATTATATGTGAATGCAATTCTCTAAATTGGATGAAATTCTCAAAGTATGTGTGATTAGATATAATTAGATCACATGATACATCTTAGAGGTAAAGAATGGATGTTCCTTTTGTTGTTATGGAATGATTGTGTCTGTCTTATGAACAATTGCTTAATATGGATGCGTATGTAGGCAATAGAAAGTTGCAATACTAATATGTTATGTTTCCACCCTAGTCTGTGACTTCCTCTCAAGTTTTAGGGGGAGGGATGTAGTACCCCTCCATTCTCACCTTGGATGAGCAGGTGGTTGGGCTAAGGAGCATGAAAAAGAAGGTAAAATACTCAGAATACGTAGGGTATGATAGACATGTTGATAGTAAGCTTATTGTTATGATTTAGTTGATGACACTGATTGATGTTTATTGTGATGACATTGTTCATACTTTATGATTAATACATTATGTTTATGTTGTGATTAGTTATAAGTTAATTGATTATGTAGATTAGTTTTACTACGTGATTAATGTGATTATTTATTTATGTGTTATCTGGTTGTTTATTTATTACTGAATTTGTTTAATGTGGATAATTGTGATGTGTTTTGTGAAGGGACAGTGTAGTATTACTCATAATGAGTACCCTACTATGCTACGAATCCCTATCACTATGTGCCTGCTTAGATGATTATATGTATGTATTCGACACTTTTGTTTGCTGCAAGTTGTAGGTACCAGGCATCGACTCCACCTGAATTGGCAGGTCTGAGCGTACCTTCATACCAATGAAAGTTGTTGAATGGAGATAACATATGGTCCCCTAGCCTAGCCATCATCCTTGAAGAGGATGAGTATCTGGTTCTGTACCCTGTCAGTGTTGTCAGTTTGGTCATAATAGTCAGTCATTGTTGTGGTGCTCTTGCCTTTCGATCTTTTATAGTAGTCAAGTATGGTTTGATAGTTGAGTTATTTTGTTGGTATTGTTTTGGTTATTGTTGCCTTAAAATAAAATAATTAGTTATGAAGCATTTTTGTTAAATAAATAAATATATAAATGTCCTTATGTAAATTTAGTTTATGAAAAATATATTATTCTAGAAGTTAAGTTAATAAATAATAATAAAAGTAATAAATGTAATTGCAACTAGAGATAAATAAATAAATAATATTTATGTGTTGCCATAAAATATATTTATCTTGGTCTGGTCTTAAAATATTAAAAATAGCAAACTATAAGATATTGTTCATGCAGGAGTTATTGCGTCTTGTGGGGGGGAATCTTATGGAAGAGTTTAGGGGATTTCTTTCTCTAAATATGGAGTTTTTGGGCTGTATTTAGGGGGGATTTCTCTCTCATAAGGATCTTCAGCAGATGGAACTTTTGGGGAGAGACTGGTTTGTGGCTGTAGCAGTTGAACCGACATCGAATCTTTAGCCCAGTCAAGCAAGCGAAATCAGGTTCCTTTGGTTCTAATTTCTGTCTGCTTGATTTATAATTTTTCCTATTGATTGTAATTTGATTGAGAGGTTAGAAACCTTGTTATCAGATCCAATTGTGCATGTCTGTATCATTGTATTTCTAAGAATTACCGATCGATGTGACTATCTATCTCTCATCCATTTCATCTCTATTTTTACAGTATATTGCGGCAGCCATAACTTTGTTTTTACGAACTGGGTTCCTCTAAATTTTTTATATATGGTTTATAACCTAGTTACCTAAATCATATCCAAAAATGGTCCATACCTAGTTCATTATTTTGGAGATATGAATGTTTTGTGATTGTCTACCTCTTAGCCATTTCATCTCTATTTTAGCAGTTTGTTACATTAGCCATAACGTTAGGTTTATGAACTGGGTTCCTCTAAATTTTTTATATATGGTGTATGCCCTAGTTATCTAAATCCTTTTCAAAACTTGTCCATACCCAGTTTGTCAATTTGGAGATATGAATATTTTGTGACTGTCTACATTTCACCTGTTTCATCTCTGTTAAAACAGGTAGTTGCATCACCAATAACTCTATATTTTCGAATTGGGTTTCTCTGAAATTTTTATATAAGATTCAACGCTTACCTATGAAAACTATATCCCAAAAAGTTAGCATTACCTAGTTTGCCATTTTAGAGATCTGTATCAATTAGTGACAGACATTCCTATGCCATCTTGATTGTTGTTATTAAATCTACAAATCCATTCTGTGCATATCCTTTAATCATTGCATTCCATAATTTGACATCTCTTTGAGGCAATTTACTGAACAATTAATACACTTTGTCTGTGCTCTCACTTTTGCATACATGTCTACTAGAGCATTTCCTTTTAGAAGTCTCTTATCATTATCAAAACATCCTATATTATAATTCTAGAATGGAATAGTATTTGGATTTTATTTAAAAGAGAGTGAAAACCTTATAGTGCTTTTCGGTTTAAATTGTTTGATGGTGTTATGTTGAGTTAATTTTAAATATGGTCTTGATTGAAATTTCATTGTTAGTTAATAGCGTCAATTAGTAATGATGTAATTGGTTTATTATATTATTCTTTGGTTCTAAGTCATATTGTGCTAATTAAGTGTCAAGTCGTTGATATATGGATAGTTGTTTGTGTGTTAAGAGTTACGTGACTCTAGAGGTTAGGCTACTTGGGTTTCAGTACATCATTGAGTAATGTCGATTTAAATGTTTTATTTGATTTGAGAATTTGAAGTGGATAGGGGAAAGTTTTGTTGTTTGAGGTTTTGGATTGAAATGGTTTATGTAATGTATTGATTTGCAAAAGATAGATGCCTTACCGGTCCCTTGTCCATGCATGTTATTTAATTGATTTCTAGATGTTGGTTAGGGGTTCCTAGTTGCAAGTAGGAGAGTGGCTTTCATGGTGGGGTCGGTGCCCAAAGTGGCTGCTTGGTTAAGCCCATAGAAGTTGTAATCAAGTGATAACTTAATAATTTTATCTAGGTGGGTTGGGTAGTAATTCACATAACAAGATAAGTATGATGCCTCACCCATGCCTTGAGTGCTCTCATAGGCTAAGGATGGGATGAGAAGGCCTAGTTGGCAAGGTTGACCTCCTTGTCTCCATGAGAGGATGTATCAGCTCCGCATGTGTCACCCTATGGGGCCGGTGCCTAGAGAGAGGCTGCCAAGGTAACCATAGATGGGGGCTGGTTTCTAAAGAGGGATAGCCTAGATAACCCATGCTAGGACCATGCGATGAGACTCTCCCTACTACAGTCTAGTTACTTCCTTTTTATCTTTGTTGTTACCTCTAGAGTTTTGTCTTGTCTTGATGATTTTGATGATTTGTGTTGTTTTGATTAATTGGTTTGCTTGTGTCAAGTTTGTTTGTCTTCTTGTATCCCTTGTCTTAGTGGAACCTCATTGTTATCTCCTAGCTCAGGGGGTGGACCTCAGGGTTCCACATGCTTGGGTGGAAGAGCTTAATCCATTGGGTTTCTTGGTTGACTTTGTTTGTGATCAATGCAGAAGTGTTCCTAGTTCTTGATTTGTACTTGCATCTACAGAGCTGTATTTTACTTTCCAAAATTGTATAATCTTGTTGCATATTGTAAACCGAGGTGATCGGTCATGAACCTTGTAATCTTTAATGCAAAATTTGATGTATTATCTGATGTTGTAATCCAAGATGTTGGTTTAGATTCATTTTATTTTAATTGGTTGAATCATGTATGTTATTGACTATTGTTAAATTGCAATAATTGCTATAATGCAGCTATGTAATCCCTAGAGATGATAGTTTAACTTTGTTGCTATTAGTCTATGTTATGTTTTGTTATCATTACTTCTATGAATATATATATATATATATATATATATATATATATATATATATATATATATATATATATATATATATATATATATATATATATATATATATATATATATATTTCACCATTTTTATTGCTTAGTTAAACTTACCTTTAGGGTTGCATGGCGGGGCATTACATGCATAGTGGTGAAGCAGCTGGTTGCTCCTCTTCTACAATCTATCGTGTTGCATGCAATTTCATCCTTCAACAAAAGACCTTTGTTCCAAAGCTGGGGTGGAGTGTTTGAATTAAGACACCTCTGCAATGATGTTGAGATGGAGCAGGTAATTATTTTTTTTTGAGAGGAAGTGATAGTGGACAACATGGAGACTTGCTACTTTGTGTTGAACCACCTAGAGTGTCCTCTAGCTAAGGACAGGTGACGGAGGTTGGAGTAGTTTGCTGACATTACTTGGCACCTTCTACATCACATCCTCAAGTGATGAATGTTGTTTATTTTGAGTTTTTGATGTAATCTTTCCTATTTTGTCTATACACATGCACCCTTGCGACTGCAAGGCATGCCTTTTGTATGGGAGAAGTTTTCTTAACTGTGTATATATATATATGCCTCTAAATAGTTTCTTTCAATTACTTTTTCATGGTCACGACATGAGATGAATCTCCCTTGGTTGTCATTGTAGGTTATGCCTCTATTGAGTCGAGAACTTTGAAAGGTAAGCTTATCAATTTCATGCCATATCACATTGACTTCTTAGCATTTTAAGCAAATATAATCTCATATATGTATATATATTTATGGGTCTTACTTAACTGCACCTGTTTAACAATTAATGTCATTTTTGTAAAAATAATATGGCTATTTACCATTTTCTCAAATGATTAATGAGGTGACAAGTGGACTGATAAGTTGACTATGTTTTAAGTCCTAATTTTTGGTTTCAAGTCACTAAAGGTCATGTGTGTGTGTGTGTGAGAGAGAGAGAGAGATCATTATATGATCTTATTAATGAAAAGGAAAAATGATGACTTCTTTAGGCTAATGATTAATGAGGTGATAAGTGGATTGATAAGTTATCTATGTTTGAAGTCCTAATTTTTGGTTTCAAATCAATAAAGTTCATGTGTGTGTGTGTGTGTGAGAGAGAGAGAGAGAGATCATTATATGATCTTATTAATGAAAAGGAAAAACGATGAATTCTTTAGGCTAATGATTAATGAGGTGATAAGTGGGCTGATAAGTTATCTATGTTTGAAGTCTTAATTTTTGGTTTCAAATCACTAAAGGTCATGTGTGAGTGTGAGTGAGTGTGTGTGTGTGTGTGTGTGTGTGTGTGTGTGTGTGTGTGTGTGTGTGTGTGTGTGTGTGAGAGAGAGAGAGAGAGAGAGAGAGATCATTATATGCTCTTATTAATGAAAAGGAAAAATGATGACTTCTTTAGGCTAATATGGTAAATAAACACAATTAATCACAATATTAGATGGATAGTACAATCATGCTACAAATAGCCAATTAGTGAGGAGAGAGAATAAATCTATAATTGAAGATTGGGTGATGATTGATTAAGTCAATGAAGTTGATG
Source organism: Cunninghamia lanceolata (assembly GCA_027924645.1). Taxonomy (NCBI): domain Eukaryota; kingdom Viridiplantae; phylum Streptophyta; class Pinopsida; order Cupressales; family Cupressaceae; genus Cunninghamia; species Cunninghamia lanceolata. Next base: position 3,582,159 of record BSBN01001090.1, read on the forward strand.
TGTCTCAATATTTAGAAATGTGTTAGACAATCATGTGTATGGATGTGAATTAGAATAGTCTTCCTTATTATTATGTGTTGGTTCACCTTCGTGATTCTAGATCTAGTTCACAACTACAAACTTGATCTATGCCTATAAACTCAACCTATGATGCTCACAATATTATATAAAAAGTAGAGTACTAGATAATTATATTATCTATCATACTCTTATCATTTTCTTATCAAGGTGGCAGTATTTAAAATACCTTAATAGTTAACAAGATTCAAACATGCACATGAATTCTAGAATAATTTCTAGGTGATTCTCATGTGCTAGGATGAGTGTGATCAAATATGCTAAATTCCTTACTAAATTCTTAAATTTGAGTGCAGATGTGAATTATTGCTCTTGTGATCATCAATTATCCTCTCTTGATGTCAAATGATTAAAATGAATGCAATGAAGGTCTTTTATACATATTTACAAAACACCAAAATGTGAAGGTTTGTGCAAATTCATCTTGGGACCAAAGTGTAAGATGGGACTAGTCAAGTAAATGTTTGGTTTTGATTTTTCATTTAAAAGGATCAATATTGTGGCTATGAGGACGACCTTGCACTTGTAGACACGACTTGAGTTAGATATCTAAGTTGGATATATGTTCGATAAGATTGGATTATGGATAAGGATTGGATTAATGACCAAAATTAGATAGATAATTCAATTGGATTAGAATTGCATGAACATACTCACATAGGAATAAGCAATAAGCATAGGGCTAGGTGCAAGCAAGACTAGGTACATGGGCCCAACTATGTAGAAAATTGTATTATTTGTATCTATATAAATGTATTAAGATATTGCTCGAAATTAAGCACAAAACTAAATGAGAAATGCATCAAAGATTCATTTTTAACCATTATATTTTGCCCCTACTTTGAGGTACATGTGAATATATAAGTGTAGATAATACATCTCCAAGTATGTGGTATTCTTAAAAACATGCATAAAATAAATGTAACAAATAGGTGAACCTATAATCTATAAAGGATGAAGATTCTCTTACCATGTTCTTTTCTTTCACATTTGATCTCTCATGTAAGATCAAGATAGTAATGCTCTATAGTACCAAGATATGTCAATAATGGAACATAGAAGCTCATAGTAGCTATATATAACAATGATTTAACACATAGATCATAGGTAATGATAAGCAAATGTATTTAGCATAGATCATAGACATAGTTCTCATGATAGCTAGATATAATCAATATAAGTGCATAAAAAAATAATGCTTAAGATAGATATAATCAATGTAAGTACATGGAACAAGAGTGCCAAATAATAAGAAAAGAAAGATAAAATAGCAAAGGATAAATGATCAAAAGGGTAAGTTAAAAGAGTAGTGAAACAATACAATGAAGGATCAATCATGTAAAAGATCAAACACAATATAAGATAATAAAATCAAGCATTCCCCACAAGTGAGTGAATAAAATATTTAAGGAACAAATTCTAAAATAAAATGAAAATAAATATTAATAAGAATGGTGTCTCAACCTTTCATTCCCAATGTTTCATACTTATTATTTGTTGTATTATTTATTATTTTTTCCTCGCATAAGAAGTGGGGTGTTCCACTTTGAGGTGGCACTCTTTGCCACATGTCAACCATCTTGGAATGTGTGTAAGGAGTTGTAAGAGCATCTAATGTCATTATGATATGTAAAAGCATCTTATGAGATTATAAGATGTGGGAGTTACGATGGATTCTACGATGCATAAAAGCATGATTATGGGGATTACATTGTAATCTTGAGCAACATTATAACAATTATTATGGCCTATCATAAAGCATCTTTGAATGGAGGAACATGATAAATTGGGGCCCATAAGGTAGAATGGTTATTGTGATAGACTATGGCAAATTATGGCAACTGAAAGGAATATTCTAAATATAGCTTAGGAATTTAAACTTGGTATGGGGTGTTGGAATTTGGGCCATGAGTTTTAGGTACCATACCTCTTTCATGTTGGTTCATGGTTTTCTAAAACAATTAGGTGGTTTTCTAAAACCATTAGATGGTTTTCTTTTTGTGTCTCTTTTATTTTATCAGGGCGCTCATTGTCAAATAAGATAAACTACTATAAATTGTTAATAACTAAGAGGGGGGGTGAATCAGTTATCTTAGTTCTTTAACTTTCTTTTCTTCTTACTCAATTAGTACATCATCAAAACTTATAAGCATAAATGAACATGAGAGTAGAAATAAACATGACATAATATTTTTGATGTGGAAACCCTATTAAGGAAAAAAACCATGGGGTGATTAACCCAAGATTGTATTCTCTGTTAAAAGAATAAGATAGTAGAAAATGGCACTTGCCAATTAGGGCTCACTACCTGAACACACTACTCACAAGAGGCTCACTGCCTACAAGAGACTCACTGTCTATAATTTATAATGAAAGTAACCAAGTGATTGAACTGATGAGAAGCATCCACATATGCTGAGGTTCAGTTCCAATTAGGCTCAATAAACTGATCTGCTGCACTTCATTCTTCCTCTATCTTTAGATTGTTGTTCTGTCACATACTAGATCTTTCTTTCTGCTACTACACTGTTCTTTTCTATTCTTCGCACAACACCACACACAACTCCACACCTTCTCATCAAAATCCATCTGGTATATATATCCGCACCAAGGATTTCATCATCTTTCTAGTCGGCATCCGGAATAGTCAATATTTTCCCAATACTCTAGTCTGTCGGCTGAATCCTTGCTTACCAAGTGATGCATATCAAAGAGATAGTTATAGAGGTCATCAAACATGTTGGCCAATCATGAATGATACCTTAAGAACCTTGATCACTATTAATATTTCATCCAAAATAAGGTCTGATGCTCTGTCAGTCAGTTCTTCCTCTATCTACTCTGCCAAACAGGACCCCAGTAATTAGGTGCTCATATCTCTTCACCCTTTCATCACCGGAGGCTCAATCCTTGGAATCTATCAATCAATGTACTCCTCTTGACTTCCCCAAGTCTGCACTTTGCAAAGATACTTCCTCTAAGAGATCCAGACCTGACTGTCAGACCTTGCTGCATGCTCTATTCTTGCTTATTGGACCAAAGTATTCTTCAATCTGACTTCTAGTAAAGACACACCATGTCCTACAGATGTGTGGAATGGTCTTTTTTTCCATCAATGACAACATCCATGAAGCCACACAGTGTCTCTTGCCAACAATCTCCCCCTTTGGCATTGATGGTAACACTTATTGAAAAATGACTAAGTGTCACACTACACTCCCCCTTAGCTGATGCTCTGTTCTAATGTTTATTTTACCAGAGCTCCCCCTTATCTAGATTCCACATTTTTCACTGCTACTCACTCCCCCTTTGACATCAATGGCAAAGGGTAGAATCCGCACACCAAAAATCTCCAAAAATCTAACTATACTTAGCTACATAAGTATATATACATGTTATACTTACATCTATTGAAGTATATCTGTAAAGGTTGTCTTCAACTGGGCAAATTTTGTTGCCCAACTCTGCTTCATCCTGTCCAAAATTGTGATGTGACCACTCAATAGGAATGCAAAAGCTTCTGCCCTCTTAAGATCTATCAGATCACTGGTCCGGGCTGTGGTCTGGGCATCAGTAAGGGCCTCATGCATGACCTCTAATTTAGGGATAATCTTCCCTCTAAGTTCACTCATCCTACTTATTATGTTCTTCCTCTCCTTCTCAAGATTCTTTATCTCATTTATTATTGCAATAGTTTGACATTCCTAGTTTATTATGGATATAGAGAGAGGATCAAAATTTTGAGAGAAGCTTGACAGTTTATTCTCTTGTTCTTTCACTTTCTTCTCAATATCCTTTGTCACTTTAGACTAGGATAAACAAAATTTGTATACTTCTCCGCCATCTTTGAGAGCATTTTCTAAGCTCTTTATCCCAATATCCATATTTCTCCTATAATTGGTTATAAGACCTTGTAACTCAGAGAATCTCTTATCCATAAACTCTTTCCAGACCGTCTCCTCAGCTGATTTCTCCAAAGACTCAAAATGAGTGCTGACAGAACTAACAAGAGACTTGAAATTACTGGATGAAGAGGCTGAGGAATCCTTCTGAAAGGATGGCATGATCTTTTCCAACATACCGGATGCTATCTATAGCAGCTCACAGTCTTCCATGTGAGACTTTAGAAGTTTCTCTTTTGCCTTTTCTTGGGCAAAGGATGCTATCTTCATTGTTTGAACCGGGCAGAGAGAATCAAAATCAAATGGTCCTTGAAGTAGCTCCGGTTCGTCAATCTCCATCATTTCTTTAGTCAAGAAATCTTTGACAGTTTCTATAGTGTCTTTTGCCGGAGACAGAGTCTTCTTTCCTTCTGTAGCTTTAGTACTGTCACTTGTGGTCTTCTTAGTTTGACCTTCTTCTCTTTCCTTCACTTCTTCTTGTTTTTCCTCTAATCTTTCTCCTCCTTTAGATCCGAAGACTGCTGGGGAATCTGGCTGAGAGATATTTTCTTCTTGTTGGACTTCTTCTTCCGGAATAGAGGAATCCTAGTCCTTGGACTTCTCCTCACCTATCTCCTTTGTTTCTTCTGCAATCTTTTCAGTAGGATCTTCCTTTGATGGACTTTGTCCTTCAACATCAGAAGGTTCATCACTTATGTCCTCTATAATGGGAATGTTGAATCTTTTGTATGCATTCCGGAGGATCTCTTCTATCTCTTTTGCTACTTTGTTAGTTTCTCAAAGCATAAGCTGATTCATTCTAGCTTTTCTCCAGAACTCATCCTTGCAATCTTTGAAGATCATATTCATTTGCTTTGGAGTGATTGAAGGATATAGATGAATAGCTATCTATTCTTGGATCTCAAGATCCTTTGCCTTAGCATTATTCTTCCTTATTTCTAATTCCTTCTCTAGGCTTTTGGGAATGAAAGATATGATTTCAATAAAAGCCTTATTGTAGATATTTAGATACCTGACTGTAGCTTCTTCCAAGATCTTCTGGTCAGCTTCATTATACTCATCATAGAACTCAGTCATTGGTTTTAGGTTCCCATCCATAATAACTGATTTGATGATATCATCAATGCGAAGCGTGGGCTTTTTAATAAATTCCTCTGCCTTCTCTTCTTTGCCTTGACCGGTAGAGAGTTCACCAGATGTTTTCTTCTTCTTCTTCATTTTCTTAACCTCTTCATCTAATTCAATCTCTTCATCATCCTTTTGACTAGAATAAGACCTTGTGGCCTTTGTCTTAGTTCTCTTCTCTCCTTTACTAGATGATTTTTCTTCCGATTTTGATGCCTTTGAGCTCTTAGCAGTGGTAGGTGCAGAGGTTTTAGAGGATCTGGTCCAGGAGGGGACTTCCACCAAAGCACCTTCTTTCTCTTCTTTTTCTTTTTCTTTCTCTGCCCTTTCCATCTTCTCTCTATTTGCATCAAGTGCCTCCTTTTAAATTCCATGCCTCTTGGAAAAATCATCTACTTCCCTCCTTACCTTTCTTTTGATCTCAGGCTGTCTTAGTTCAACATGAACTTTTACACTTAGTTCTTGGTAAGTTCCAAACCTTTCTGCCTTAGGATCTTTGGGCTAGCTCAGTAGATGTTGGATATGCAGTTCTAGGATTTTCTCATCAACCTCATACCCCATTGGAATGATCCATACTATTATTGGTTCTACTGCCTCCATCAGACATTGATCAATGTCTACCATAAAGCACACTGTATCCTTGTATTTTTCAACTAGGGATTGGGGAATTCTTTCTCTAGCCTACATCATGCTTTGGAAGTGATGAAGGGGGTAAATCATAAAACACACAATAATAGAAATTGAACACAGAGAATAGAACTTTCTTTTATTGATCTGGGCAACTCACTACATTACAGAAGCTTAATTACAATCAGAGGAATCAGTCCTCTACAGGCTGCAACACACTACAGCTACCCTCCCCAGGCTCTCGAATCTTCCGCCTTCTGTAGCCCCCAAATTAGCTAGGGTTTCTGTTTTCCCACCTATTCTTGACTCTACACTTGCCCCCTTAACTCTCCTACTATCCAAGGTTCCCCAAAATGGTTATTAATAGCCTTTTTGGCGGCCAACAACCTAATTTCGAATTTTGCATCTCCCTCCAAAAATAGGTCAACTTCCGGGAGCCATAACTTTTGATCCGGGACTCCGATTGATGAACCGTTTTATGTGTCGGAAAGCTCGTGGAGTGCTCTACGTGCTAGAAACCAGCTCTTCTAGTTTAGGCCATTTTTGGGCCCATACGGGGCCGTTTAGTGCCTCAAACCTGAGTTTGAATAATTTTTAGGCATTTTTCAGGAAATGAAAACTTTAATATCTTTCAGCTCGCAAATGATCTTCATATGATTCCTTCGCCAAAGGTCTTATATTTCAATTATGTAACTTCCTATAAATTTTCACTTCATTCCGTGCCCAAATGTAAACTTTCTAAAAATAGCAGTTTACTATTTTTAGCAGTTTGGGAAAACTGAAAGTTCTACATTATTATTCAGGCGATTATGGGACCAGAACCATAGATTTTGAGAAGAAATGGGTAGAAAATCAACAATTTTGAAACACTTTTTTTTGGGGTGATGCAAGATTGCCCTTACACCACGGGATGCTCCTGCATCAGACACCCAGGGTAATTTGAGAAGTGACCCTGTCACGTCTCATGTGTTTGTGTGAGGAAAACTCAAATGGTCAACCTCTGCCTTAGACAACCAAGAAGAATCTTCAATAGGCTTTCCTTTCCATTTTACCAGATATTCTTCATATTGCTTGTTCCGAGTACTTCTTCCCACACGGCTATCCAAGATCTCTTCTATCTCCTCTGTTGAAGTAGATGCCAGAATACTCCACTGTTCTTCTGTTGGTCCATCCTCTGTTCCACCATCATGATATTCTAATAAATCAACAATGTTGAAAATAGGGGAAATATTGATCCCACTCAGCAGCTCTACCTCATATGCATTTCTTGAATCATGTTTCTTCAAAATTTTGCATGGTCCAAATTTCTTCATTTTCAACTTATTGTATGTTCCAATTGGGAACCTTTCTTTTCTCAAGTGAACCATGACTTCATCTCCTACCTGGAATTCCTTATATCTCCTCTTCTAATCTGCCTTAGCCTTGTACTGAATATTTATTTTATTAATGTGCTTTCTCACCTCTTCATGTAAATTCTTCATATGCTCTGCAAAGTCTTCAGCCTCGGCACTTGTATCTTCTCCCGTATCCAGATTCCTTAACTCTGAAGTATTTCTTGGACTATTACCATATACAATCTGGAATGGTGATTTACCAGTATTCCTATTGATAGAATTGTTGTAAGCAAATTCTGCCTGTGGTAAAATCAAATCCCATCTCTTGGGCTTATCTCCTACTAAGCATCGTAGCAGGTTACCCAAACTCCTATTCACCACTTCAATTTGTCCATCAGTCTATGGATGGTGTGCAGAACTAAACTTCAAATCTGTCTTCAACTTCTTCCACAATGTCCTCCAAAAATAACCAACAAACTTGGTATCTCGATCTGAAACTATGCTCTTTGGTAGACCATGTAGTCTCACCACTTCCTTGAAAAATAACTCTGCAATATGAACAGCATCATTAGTCTTCTTCCAAGGAATAAAATGTGCCATCTTTGAGAATCTGTCCACCACCACAAAAATAGAATCATGTCCTCTCTGTGTCCTTGGTAAACCAAGAACAAAATCCATACTAATATCATCCCATGGCTTCTCTGGTACAAGTAATGGTTGATACAATCCTATATTTTGACTTGTTCCTTTGGCCATCTGACATACTCTGCAACTCTGTACAAACTTCCTCACATCCTGCTGCAGTTGTGGCCAATAATAATTTTCACCAACAATAGAAATGGTCTTATCTCGACTAAAGTGTCCAGCCAATCCTCCACCATGCTTCTCTTTAATCAGGTTCTCTATCATGGAACTCCTCGGAATGCACAACTGGCTTCCTCTAAACAACATGCCATCTTAGATTATGAAATCCAACCATCTTGTCCTATCTAAAGTAACAGGCTCCAGACAAGCTTTCCAAGCCTCTGCAAAATCTGGATTTTTGGATACAAACTTTTGAGCTCATCGAACCCAACAACCTCTATCTTCATTTCTGTCAACAAATTTTGCCTTCTGCTCAAGGCATCTGCAACTCTGTTGGACTTCCCACTCCTGTGCTTCAAAACAAAGGTATAACTCTGCAAAAACTCAACCCATTTTAAGTGCCTTTGGTTCAACTTTCCTTGACTATTAAGATACTGCAAAGCCTGATGATCAGTATATAAAACAAACTCCTTTGGTAACAAATAATGTCTCCATTTCTTCAAAGCCTGAACTATTGCATAAAATTCCTGATCATAAACAGAATACTTTTTCTTGGCATCATTAAGCTTCTCACTAAAATAGGCAATGGGCTTACCTTCTTGACTTAGAACAGCTCCTATACCACTACCACTAGCATCACAATCTACCTGAAATACCTTATTGAAATCTAGAAGTGCCAAAATAGGTTGTTCTACGACTTTCTGCTTTAATGTATCAAAGCTCTTGTTTGCCCCTTTAGTCCATCTAAACTCTTTTCTATCCCCTCTCATTGTTTCAGTTAGGGGTGCACAAATGCTACTGAAATTCCTGATAAACTTTCTGTAAAAACTTGCCAAACCATGAAAAGATCTTACCTCCGTTGCACTCCTTGGTGTAGGCCACTCAATGATAGCCTTTACTTTTTCTGGGTCCATCTTAAGACCTTCCTCTGAGACAACAAATCTTAGGTATACCAACTCTTTCTTTGCAAAACTACATTTCTTCAGATTAATTAGCAACTTCTCCTCTCTCAACTTCTCTAGAACTCTTCTGATATGCATCAAATGCTCATCCCAAGTCTTACTAAAAATTCAAATATCATCCAAATAAATAATAACAAAACTTCCCAAAAATTCTTTCAATACCTCGTTCATGAGCCGCATGAATGTGCTTGGTGTATTGGTTAGCCCAAATGGCATGACTAACCACTCATACAAACCTTCCTTTGTCTTGAAGGCTGTCTTCCATTCATCCCCTTCTCTGATACGGATTTGGTGATACCCACTCTTCAGGTCAATTTTTGTGAAGTACTTGGCTCCACTCAAACAGTCCATGATGTCATCCATTCTTGGCAATGGAAATCTATACTTGATCATTATCTTATTGATGGCTCGAGAGTCTGTACACATCCTCCATTCTCCATCTTTCTTTGGTGCTAGTACTGCAGGTACCGCACATGGACTTAGGCTCTCCCTTATCAGTCCCTTCCTCAACAACTCCTGAACTTGTCTGTTCAGCTCTTCATTCTCTGCAGGGGTCATTCTATGGGCTGCCTTGTTTGGCAAACTGGCTCCTGGTATCAAATCCATTTGATGACTTATCTTCCTTACTGGTGGTAAACCTTCTAGTACATTATCAGAGATAATGTCCTGGAACTCTTCCAACATATCTGAAACTTCTGCTGGTACATCTTCACATTTCTCTTGACTAATCTTAGGAATCAATGCAAAGCAATGACACTCATGCTTCATACCTTTTCTTCCACCTCCTTCAAGGGCTTCAACTTATGACGAACTCCATCCTTTGTTAGGGAATATGTGTTTGCACGGCCATCATGGACAGTGCTCCTATCATACTGCCACGGCCTCCCCAACAGCATATGACGTGCATCCATCGGTATGATATCACACAGCACCTCATCATGGTAGTCACCAATCTTAAACTTCACTAAACACTGCTCGTTGACCAAAGCTCTATGGTCCTTCTGCAACCATGCAATCCAATATGGATGTGGATGCTTTCTTCTTGTCAACTTCAACTTGTCAACCATCTCTTCTGAAACCAAGTTATCAGTGCTTCCACTATCAATAATAATATCACAACACTTGCCCTCACATTTGCACCTTGTGCAGAATAAACTCTTCCTCTGATTGGGTTCTTTCTCCTCATTCAGTAAGGTTCTTCTGACAACTAGGGTTTCTCCCCTTTCAGCATCTTCAGAATGCTCAGAATGTGCATCTTCATCTACATGTGCAACTCGTGCATTGCCTTCAGGCCTTCTATTTGTCCTTCCTTGATGTTGCGGACACTCGTATGCTCGATGCCCTTCTTCTCCACATTGGAAACAGGTTCTTCTGAAACCTCCTCTCCCAGGTCCTTGCCCAGGTCTGCCTCTTCCTCTTCCTCTTTGATCACCATTGTTTTGGTCACGAGGGCGGGGTAGGTATTATCCCCTCTTTGATTTCGACTGGTGCCTGCTTCTTCACTTTTCTTTTGATCTTCATTACGGCCTCCATAGGATCTTCCACCAGTCCTTCCACCTTGCCCTCTTCCCCTTTGCTTGCTATCAAATCTTTTGTTCATCTTTTCTTCCACCTTCAGGGAAAACTGGTATGCATCTTTTATGGTGGTCATTTTGACTAGGCTCAACTCCTCTTGAATACTCGGCCTCAACCCATTAATGTAACGGGCTACCTTCTCCTTGTTGGGCTCTGCATGACCTATCCTGATAGTAATTTTATAAAACTTTTCTATATACTCCTTAACAGATTTGTTACCTTGCTTCAGTCCTTGTAGCTTCTTCAGCAACTCCATCTCATAGTCCATAGGAATGAACTGCTTCTTCAGTTTCTCCACCATCCGATCCCATCTGGTGATCTTTTCTTTTCCTCTTCTATTCCTCTCTAATTGGACCTCCTTCCACCAAATATTGGCGTGGCCCTTCAACTTTGTTTTTACAAACTTAACCCGATCTAGGTCCTCCACATCTTCATACTCAAAATACTCCTCCATGTCATTGATCCAATCAATAAACTGTTCTGGATTCAAATCTCTAGAATATGTAGAAACTTCGATCTTGGGCCTCTTTCTGATCTTTGAAATGACCCTCAACAACCTTACTTCTGCAGCATCTTCGGTAGCTTCTGGTTCTTCCTCAGATAGCTCTTCTTTAACTTCATCTTCACTTTCTTCTCTTGTCCTCGGCTCAAACCCTCTTCGTAGCTCCTCTTGCAATGCATCGATTTGCCTTTGTAGGGCTCTAAAACCCTCTTCTGTCAAAGCATTCCTCCCAACATGATTTCTTCGTGGAGGCATCTTGGTCTCGGCAGCAAACCCACAACCTTAGGTCCTAGTGCAAACTGCCTCACGGTCGGCGATCTGTCTACACACTCAGGAACCCTCGCTCTGATACCACTTGATGAAGGGGGTAAATCATAAAACACACAATAATAGAAATTGAACACAGAGAATAGAACTTTCTTTTATTGATCTGGGCAACTCACTACATTACAGAAGCTTAATTACAATCAGAGGAATCAGTCCTCTACAGGCTGCAACACACTACAGCTACCCTCCCCAGGCTCTCGAATCTTCTGCCTTCTGTAGCCCCCAAATCAGCTAGGGTTTCTATTTTCCCACCTATTCTTGACTCTACACTTGCCCCCTTAACTCTCCTACTACCCAGGGTTCCCAAAAATAGTTATTAATAGCCTTTTTGGCAGCCAACAACCTAATTTCGAATTTTGCATCTCCCTCCAAAAATAGGTCAATTTCTGGGAGCCATAACTTTTGATCCGAGACTCCGATTGATGAACCGTTTTATGTGTCGGAAATCTCGCGGAGTGCTCTACGTGCTAAGAACTAGCTCTACCGGTTCTGGCCATTTTTGGGCCCGTACGGGGCCGTTTAGTGCCTCAAACCTAAGTTTGAATAATTTTCAGGCATTTTTTGGGAAACTGAAACTTTAATATCTTTCAGCTCGCAAATGATCTTCGTATGATTCCTTCGCCAAAGGTCTTATATTTCCATTATGTAACTTCCTGTAAATTTTTACTTCATTCCGTGCCCAAATGCAAACTTTCTAAAAATAGCAGTTTACTATTTTTAGCAGTTTGGGAAAACTGAAAGTTCTACATTATTATTCAGGCGATTATGGGACCAGAACCACAGATTTTGAGAAGAAATGGGTAGAACATCAACAATTTTGAAACACTTTTTTTTGGGTGATGCAAGATTTCCCTTACACCACTGGATACTCCTGCATCAGGAAGTTTTTGAAGTAACCCCACAATGCTATTTTTTGTACCTTGGCATCCCCAAGCCCATACAAGTAATCTTTGATTTGAATTGCAACAGGTCTGTCATTCTGCCATACCCAACCACTGGATCCAGGCAGCTCATTCATAAAAGTAGAAAAACGACATAGTATCAGCCCACCATACTTGAAAGAGTTCTTCTTGTCCTTTTTGATCTTTTGTAGGTGTATACACCTAAAATTGGCTTAGGTCGAATATCCATAAATAACCAAGATGTCAGGGAACTATGTGACAAATTCCATATCCAACACCGCTTCTCCACTCCTTACTACCCACAAGGTAACGGCCAAGCTGAGGCATCAAATAAAACCATTCTAAAAATCCTAAAAAAGACTGTCAATGATGCTGGCCGTGACTAGCATGTCCAACTGAATCCTGTGCTGTGGGCCTTCCGCACAAGCATCCGCACACCCACAGGTGCAACCCCATACGCCTTCGTCTATGGATCTGAAGCTATCTTGCCCATTGAAGTCGAGATCCCATCATTGCAAGTCTCATTAAAAGGCCTCATATCAAATGAAGAGTACAGAGTAACCAGACTCCAAGAGTTAGAGCTGCTCGAAGAGCGAAGGCAACATGCCTTTAATCACCTAAAGGCATATCAGCAGCACATGGCCCGAAGCTATAATCACAAAGTAAAGCCCTGGATATTCCATGTTGGTGACCTAGTCCTAAGAGAAAATCCAAGAAATCAGCAAGATCGTGAAAAGAAAGGAAAATTTGAACCTAACTGGCTGGGTCCCTATGTTGTCATTACAGCTTATGGGTCAAGGAAAAATCAATTAGCTACATCTGAAGGTGAACTGTTTGATGATCCTATCAACAGCATGCATCTTTGTAGATTCTATACCTGAACACCCTGATGTAAGGGAGTCCTGAAAAAAATCAAAAAAATTGAAAAAGTGATAAAAAAAATAGAACAAAAATATCAAAAAAAAAAATTGGAAAAATAACAAAAGGATGGCACCATGACGAAAACCTGGCAAACAGGCGTCATGTGTACTATTGGCTACATGTGCAGATAAAAGTAAGTGGTAAAAACCTGGTAAATAGGCGCTATCTCTGACAAACCACTTCCTCCATCTATTTCAACTTCATATCTCTTGTGCCTATCATATCGTTCATTTTGAACCAATCCAGTGCACCGTTCCCGAACTACGTCGCCTCTGAGCTATCATGTAGGTAAGGCCATTATCAATGCACCTGAGGCTCCACTATCCCATCCACTCCATGTCTCATCCTTCTGTCTAGGTCCATACCATTGCTACAGCTTCACGGTCGCCTAGGTCTTAGGTCCATCAGGGTTCACCCCAAACTACGTTGCCTCTGCGTCGTCACGTAGGCAAGGCCATTTAGCAATGAGCCCCCGAGGCACTAGGGCAGTCCCTTAGGGTCTGTCTATCCATGTCTGTTGTCCTATCACCCATAATAAGTAAATCCTTGTCTCCACTGGGGGGGCAACTCCTTGACCTAGTTACGGATTTGGGTTCTTGAATGCCACATGTTCTAAGAGGATGCCAATAAAGGATCGTGATACTCTCACTAGACCAGCAAGCTTCTAAACAACAAATTCTTGACACAAAGACATCAACCTGTCCAAGGCAGAACACCGTACCAAAACACTCAAACAAATTCTATATCAATTATGGCAAAAGACACAACTAATGCAAGGATGTTTTGTGAATAGGTTAACTTACAAGGTCTTGAATTTTCGTCAATTATGTCTTATTATGCTACTCGAGGATGCCAAAAGCTAGAGATGCTATGATGGGGGCATGATTATTTTCTTTGTCTGCTGATTGTGGATTAAACTTTAGTAATGTGATGACTTTTGTCTAACGACATGATCGGCAAAAAGATCATCGAGGACTCCATGGTCTAAACATGAAAAGGGGCAATCCTTGTCTGGTGAAACACAAGAAGTACTCAGGTTATCTAGATTCAAGTTTGACTAGATGCTTGTATCAACTTGTTATATCAAAATCCATGTAAGACATGCTCAGGTCATCTCGGTCTAATTATACCCAGATGCTTGTATTTTCTTACGACATTTCAAAAAAGTGAAAAATACCAAAAAATACCCGATGATGAAAGCAAAAGCCTTGCGAAGATGACAACTCCATATCTGCATCCATCTCATGTCCAGCAACTCCATATCATCCACACAACCATGCACACCCTGCAGTTTATCACAAACGAAAGTCAGTATTTCTCCATGCCTTCTTCTATTCCACTCGTCTATATCATCCCTGTGTTGATTGAGTACATCTGGACATATCAAACACATAGTTAGTCACATGATTACATCATTTTGCATACATAATAAGTCCATGAGATCAATTTTCATACATTTTAGATCATCCATATACATTGTGCATCCATACCTCATATCAAGAGAAAATCAAAAACACAGATCACATACATATCGAACTGCATAACCATATCCATATACATTAGCATTTGCATAACTCAAAAGCATTCTAAAAACATCCATCTAGTATGCATCACATATAAACCATCATAAATAGTGTGCATCCATAGCATATAAACATCCACGCATCACACATATAGCCCATACATATAGGAAACAACAACATCATCGCATAAACATATGTCCACATGTACAATATATCAAGATCTCTGTCCAAATCCAGAGCCATATCAAAAATGTATACAACATATAACCAATGGTGATACATGTCTCAAAAAACTAATAAGTACAATGTTGGCTACCTCAGCCATCTGTCAAAAACGTGCTAACAATATGATTAAAAATTGGTACAAGTAGCTGGGTCTGTCTAACCCCGCTACTGCGGAACACTACTCCTGGCACTAGGCTCTCCTCAATCCACCCCTGATGGCGGTGGGCCCCTCACTGAGCCCACAGACTAAGACCCACCTGCTCTCTATGCTGCCTCTGACTGGCTCCGAAAGGTCACAGCTCTCTGACTCGCTGGCAGGGCACCGTGATATAAACCCTGGTAATACTGAGTATGTGCCTGAGCTCTAGTCAAAGCACCCTGCAACTGTGCTACCTGGGCCTGAGTCTATTGCACCTGTGCTATCAAGAAGCTAGTGGTCCCATCAATCCCCATGGCCATCACGGCTGCATCTCACTCTTCTATCACAGCCCGCGTACTAGCTAAGGCTGCATCTCTCTCCCTACTCAATTCAAATATCTAAGTCGCATCTGCCTCTCGCCGTGACTCAGCCGCTCTCAGATGAGCCCTCAGCTGCCTAATCTGGGTCTGTAATGACACCAGAACCTGCTGCTGCACATCAGGCTGTGGAGCCTGCTCAGCCTGTACCACCTGTTGTGCTGGCACCTGCTGAGGTGGTGGCATCTATCCCAACATTGCCACTGATACCTGTGCCTGAGCCTGTGCCTATCCTGCAACTGTCAGCTGCCCTATCTGGCCCTCTCCTAACCTCCACCACTGTCTTAGCCAGCCTCCTCCTCCTTCATCCCCACCTCCTCCTTTTCTGTCACCACCTCCTCCTCCATCTCCTCCCTGCCTCCTCCTATGTCCTCCCCTCCCCCAGCCACCTCCACCCCCGCCGTCTGAATCACCCTCATTTATATGAGGTGCTACCTCTCCAGGACCTGAGTAGCGAGGAAACGAATGTGCTGCAAACCACTCCTCATAGTCTGGCATCATGCTAGCATCCACTATATCCCTCCGCATCAGCCAGGCTGCATACAGAATCTACCGAAAATCAGCCAAAGCCTCATCATAAGACACCACAGGACCCCACCTATACCGCTCGGCGTATGTCCTGGCAAAACGGGCCTCTCCCTGCAGTCTCCCCTGCACCGGGCCAAATTGTCGCTGCATGCGGCTGACAATCTACCACTCCAAAATAAACCGAGTCTGACCAATCAGCCACCTCGTCTAAAAATAATACGAGAGCTCATCTGCCTCGTCATCCCATACCTCGCAGTCAATGTATGGCTGCCAGACAACTGCATCCATGCCATCAAAGGCATGTCTCCAGTACTCAAGCCTCCCCAGCCTGTGCTGGGAAATCACACCTGCATACCCATAGCTATAGGGCTCACCCCTCTACCTCTGAAACATACAGATCGGACATGTGATGGCAATATGCTCCCATAATCAAAACTGTAAGAGCGACACGCCTGTCGCTAAGCAGAGCCTCGATGGTATACTGCCTGATGCAAGTCTCTGTATAAGTGCGCAAGCACACACACACCCCATGCATACCGGGTCCCATGAGTAATCATACTCTCCAGCACCTGTCCCCATCCAATGGGGAAGCCATGTGCTCTCCTATCAGGCATACTATGCCTTCGATCAGTCTAGCCACTATGCCTAGGAAGTAGTCATAGCAGTCATACATGTCCTGCCACGAGATCTCCTCCCCTACTAACTCAGGATCCTCAAACACCCACCTGCACTTCTCTAGCCCAGTGTCACGCTGTGACTCGTACTCAACCAGCTCTCCCTGGATAGGAAGGTGCAGAATCTGATAAACATCCTCCAAAGTGATGGCCATCTCCCCTATCAGAAAATGGAAGGTCCCATCCTCACTGTGGAATCGCTCCACGGCTGCTATCACCATTGCCCGGTTCATGCGAATCTCGGGCATGAAGAGCACATGATATAATCCCATCGCAGCTAGAGCCTCTCAATCCATATCAGTCAACATGTACCGCTACAACAACGGCAATGGGAACAACTCTCGTGATGTCAACACGTCCCGAATATCCTCCTGCAACCAAGAAACGCATATTGTCAGCAAAAATTTGAATCCATATCAACAACCTACTCCAAGCAATCAAGCTATCCTATCATTGACTCAACATCTCAAATTAATCAAACAGCATATCATCTCTTGACTAGATTCTCAGCAATCTCAGAGATCGCTCATCAATTGACGCATCAATCAGGATGCCAATTGGGTTAATTTCGTTAAGTCAACTAATTTGCCTCCAAGTGCAAATGCGCAAATCTAGGTGGCAAAGGCACAATTTCATAACACAAGCGCAATTTCCCCATGAATGCGCAACTCCACGACATGTATGCACCATTCTGGCACATGCGCAACCTATCGGATCAAATGCACAAATTCCCTACATATGCGCAATGATATAACTCAAATGCGCAATACTAAATATATGCGCAAACTCACAACTTGTATGTGCGCAAATTCAGAACTAATGCGCAACATATTAGAACAAATGCGCAATACACACAAATGCACACATTCATGATACAAAAGCGCAAAATAAGCGAATGCGCAATTCTGCAGCATGAATGTGTAATCTTGCAACAAATGTGTAATTTAAGAGAGCATATGCACAACACTAGGGTTTTTGCGTATTCATTTTAGTTGGTTTTTGTAGCCATTAATACGCACAAAAATTGACTTTCGACAAGTTTTGAGGAACTACATACCGGGGGTCCTACCTCTGCTGGCTGGTCGAACCGTCGAATCCGCTCAAACTGATGCTGCTCGTGCGGAATATCCATCTCTCTGGCTGCCATGCTCTCCTAAGCTCTCTAGAGGACAAATCACCTATGGCCAAGTGTACAAATGAATAGTTTGTGTGGACCCAACTCCTATATATAGCAAGTGGCCCATATTGGACTGTATGACTCTTTGATTGCTTCCCATGGCTATTCCTCTAAACCCTAACCTGTTTTTCTCCATCCTAACCCAATTCTTCGCTTTCTTCTTCATGAGATTGTCCGTCTCACGCCCCGCTGTCTTCCTCCCGTCCAATCTCCTGAGGGGGCATACTGTCGTTAAACTTGTACCAGGGGCAAACTGGGGCATGTATCACTGTCAAAAAATTTTATTCTTTGAAACAACATGATAAAACACATTGCTTCAAAGAGGGGCAAAATGTATACACCTAAAATTGGCTCAGGTCGAATTAAGTAAATATTTTAATATTTATCTTAATTCCCACTTTCTTCTATCAATTAAATAAATATTCAAAATTTATTTGATTGTTTCATTATCCCATAATTAAATAAAATTAATTTATTTAATTAAATTCCCCAAATTCTTCTAATGTCTCACATAATTAAATAATCCTACATTATTTAATTAATCATAAATTCCTCTATCCTAAGTCCTAATTCCAAAAATCCACCTCATCTCTTCCACCTCACCATGTTGCACATATAATTAAATATTCTTAATATTTAATTAGCCAATATCCTCCATTTTCCAAATAAATCTTAAAATCAATTATCCTCCACAAATTGAATATTTTATTCAATGTTCCCCACTAGCCTTCATAAATTAAATATTTTATTCAATGTTCCCCACTCTTATCCTCCAATTGAATATTTTATTCAATGTTCCCCACTCCCCTTCTCTAATTGAATATTTAATTCAATTGTCATAATCCACTGTCCTCCACCATTGAATATTTTATTCAATGTTCCCCACTCCTATCCTCCAATTGAATATTTAATTCAATTGTCATAATCCACCATTTTCAAATAAAAGATTTTTAATTCACCCATCATAAATTAAAGATTCACTTTTATTCCTAGCCATTGATCTCATCTGATGATCCTCACCATCCATTTCTTTTTCAAGAAATCTATAAATAGAACCCTCTTCTAAGCCATTTGGGGGATTCATTATTGCATCAAATCTATACTCAAAATTCTCACACCATTCCACTCTCTTAGTATCCTCCATTATTGTGTATTGAAGCTTATTTTCAAATCACACAAGGTATCAATAGCCATTCTTCATTTGGCATCTTCAAACAAGAAAGCAAGCAAAGAAAAGAGCTTCTAAGGGCTTCAATCAAGATCAAAGCAAGATAGGCAACAATGGAAAATGATAGGTAAATGGGTTTTGTAAGTATTTCTACTTCTTTGTTTTGATTCCTCTTTACTTTCAACTTCTATTGTGTTTGGGTTTTATTGTGTTTTATTCATGTGAATCTAACATTCTCATTTCCTCCCTCACAACAGGTTTTCCACCAGCTGGCTCAAAAGGAGTTCACAAAGATCACAATCTGCATTCTTTCTCAACATTTCATAAGCAATGTAGATTGTTGTTCCAGACATAGAATTTTCTCTACTAGAGTGATATATCTTGTAGCCAATAATCATGGAGGAAAACTTGATGTCCGGATCTGTGATATCCTCAACTGTCATTGCTCTTTTATCAAATTTAGATCTGGTAGACTCACTCATAGTTTGGTTTTTGACTGATTTTAGAGTAGGTAACCCACCGGATGAGTGCAATCTAGTTACTGCCCTAATTGCTTCCTTGGTTATCTTGAATGGCCTCATCAACCATGTAAAGTTGTCATGCATTCTACTCAAAACATACCGGACCCAATCATCTTTAGCAAAATAGGGGAAATGAATGCACTGTCCAAAATGTTTATCTTGGATGGCCTTATACTAAGGTTTTAGTTCAAATGATTCATCTATCAGTTCCTTGTGGTAGATATCCATCAACTTGGATTCACCAAATTCTTCAGTGTTTGCATGAATGTAAACCCTAATGTCTTCTACATGCAGAATTCAATGTGGAATGCTAGAAAATGTGCCTAGGGGATCAACTTCTAGAGATTTATAGGGATGTTTTCTAAATTTAGGGCATGGCCTATCAATGATCTTCACCACATTCAGAGTAGCCATCTTTCAAAGATTCACAGAGAGATTTTCAAGAGTAGAAAATACCTTTTACGCTTCTAGGGTTCACGATATGAACCGGATCGGATTACTGGATGAATCGACTTCTTCAGTTGATCTTTGATGGGCTTGAGATAATTTGTTGTAGAGCTCCTTTTCTCTTCTTCTTGAATGTAAAATGAGCAAATGTTCAATAAGAGAACCCTTATATTTCTTTGCAAACCCTAATTCCATATTGCAATAAATGCGTAACTTAAGTCATTATGGTTTGTCTTGTTCTCCTTGTTCTAAGAAAAATCTTTTCCGAATTACTGAGAAGCATTTAGAGTTGTTCTTGGTGATGATTGACAATCTATCTTCCTTTCTCCAAACATTTCATCTATCCGCAGATCAAGATTCCTTAGTTTGAATCATATCGGATCTAACTGTGAAAAACCTACTTCTTACCAGATGACTGTTGAACCAGATTAGTCTTGGAAGATTAGCTTGTTCAAAACTTCTTGTGGATCTTCCATCTCTTTACCAAAGCTTATTTAGATGTTCCTCTGTGAACCCTTTAATCCGCAACTTTCCTTGTGCCAGTTTCAGGCACCAATTAACTAGCTGGGTGAAAATGTTTTTCTTTGTGTCTCCCCCTGAGCCAGAGCTCACCATTTAATTTCTGGTAGGAATATCACCACCAAATTCTGGTGCAGATCCATCCCCAACATTTTCTGTACTCCTCTTCACCCAAATCTTGTTCATCTCCCTTTGAACTTCATCCGCATTCACTTTTCCTTTTCCTTTGTCTTGATTCTGATTAAGATGCACCGGACCCCTTTTATTCTGATTCTTGCTTCTACAAAATTTGGCAATATGACCGGATCTATTGCAATTGTGGAAAACAACATTTCTTTTCTTTTTTTATTGATATCCTCTTGATCTACATTGATTAGCCATACGTCCCATTCTATTGCATTCAAAGCATCTACCATTGAATAAATTGTTCATTTGCATATTTCTAGATTCATGAGATTTGTGACCATACCTTTTGCAGTTGAAACACTGTCCGGAGAAGGATGAATTAGTCTGATTCATTCTCTTTCTGCACTGATTTGCTTTATGACCAAAGTTATTGCAGTTGTGGCAGTATCCATTGAAGGATGGATATCTTTAAGCATTTGGTTGCCTTACCAGATATCTTCTAGGCCTGTTTCTTAGATTTCCTAATCCAAAGTTCTTCTGACTGGATTTGGAGCTTTCACCTTTCTCATATCCCAAGCCATGCTTTTCATCTACCCTCTTTTGGCTTTCAAGAAGAACTTCAAGTTGAGCAGAGCTTATCTTGAATTTCTCTTTGTATTCATTTGTTGTTTGAAGATCCCTTTTAAGAGTGTCAATCTAATTCTCAAGTTGTTCTTCATTATCTCTAGCATCTTCAAGATCAGACTCCAAATGCCTAATTATTCTATCCATTTTGTGGCAATCTTCTATCTTCTCCTTGAGAGATTGATTTAGATTATCTTCAATTTTTCTTTTCTCTTCAATTTCTTGGGTAAATTTCATAACTCCTGATTCCATTTCATGTCTCACCATAATGACTTCTTTTGATAGCTTCTCACATAACTTATTTTTCTCATTCAATTCTTCATTAGTGTCATTGGCTTCATTTTGATTTTCTAATTGTTTAAGTAGTTCCTTTCTCTTTTTCATAGAGATACTCAATTTTTCTCTGAGTTCATTTATGAAATCATCAGCTTGTCTGATTCTTTCCTTCAGGGCATTGACTTCAGAATGAGATTGCTCAAGATCATCTAGGGCAGACTGAAGTTGCTCCCTCATACCATACATATCCATTGATATTCCCAGATCTTCCTCAAGCTGTTAGGCTCTGTTCAGAGGAACTTAGCTCTGATACCAATTGTTGATAAATGAGAGGGGGGGTGAATCAGTTATCTTAATTCTTTAACTTTCTTTTCTTCTTACTCAATTAGTACAGTATCAAAACTTATAAGCATAAATGAACATGAGAGCATAAATAAACATGACATAATATTTTTGGCGTGGAAACCCTGCTAAGGGAAAAAACCATGGGGTGATTAACCCAATATTGTATTCTCTGTTAAAAGAATAAGATAGTACAAAATAGTACTTGCCAATTAGGGCTCACTACCTAAGCACACTACTCACAAGAGGCTCACTTCCTACAAGAGACTCACTGTCTACAAGTTATAATGAAAGTAACCAAGTGATTGAACTGATGAGAAGCATCCACATATGCTGAGGTTCAGTTCTGGTTAGGCTCAATAAACTAATCTGCTGCACTTCATTCTTCCTCTGTCTTTAGACTGTTGTTTGGTCACATACTAGACCTTTCTTTCTGCTACTACATTGTTCTCTGCTATTCTTCTCACAACTCCACACCTTCTCATTGAAATCCATCTAGTATATATATCCGCACCAAGGATTTCATCATCTTTCTAGTCGGCATCCGGAATAGTCAATATTTTCCCAATACTCTAGTCTGTCGGCTGAATCCTTGCTTACCAAGTGATGCGTATCAAAGAGATAGTTATAGAGGTCATCAATCATGTCGTCCAATCATGAATGATACCTTAAGAACCTTGATCACTATCAATATTTCATCCAGAATAAGGTCTGATGCTCTGTTGGTCAGTTCTTCCTCTGTCTACTCTACCAAATAGGACCCCAGTACTTAGGTACTCATATCTCTTCACCCTTTCATCACCGGAGGCTCAATCCCTGGAATCTATCAATTAATGTACTCCTCTTGACTTCCCCAAGTCCACACTTTGCAAAGATACTTCCTCTAAGAGATCCAGACCTGATTGTTGGACCTTGCTACATGCTCTGTTCTTGCTTACCAGACTAAAGTATTCTTCAATCTGACTTCCGGTAAAGACACACCATGTCCTGCGGATGTGTGGAATGGTCTTTGTTGCCCTCAATGACAACACACATGAAGCCACACAGTGTCTCTTGCCAACATAAATGTAAGCTTCTCAAAAGTGTACAAATCTAAAATTTGTCTATACAATCACTTGATTAACCATTAAGAGAATTTATGAAAGTATAAATTAACAAATAACAAATTAGCAAATCATAATATTTGAACACATGATAATTTAGATGTACATGGAGAAACCCTTTCAAGAAAAAACTCTACCACTAAAGAGATAACAAGTCTATACTAATCTTTGAATCAAGAGTACATAATCAACAAACTTCTCCTTTTAAATTGACAACTTTCTAGAAATATATATGTACCTATAAATAACCCATAAAACCTTTATCCAAAGCATACACTATATAGAGAAGAGTTGAAAGGTAACCATAACACCACAAAACCACAATATGGAAAAAACCTAATGCCCGCATATGACTCATCAATGCATCCATGAATAGAAAATATAACTCCCAAACATCTTTGACCTTATTTAATTTGGAAGTCTCCACTCTGAATTCTAGCACTCTAAAATGAGACAACTACCCCAAGTGGACCCCACCTGTCATAAGAAATATTCTCCACTCTATCCTTTAGTGCCTAGAAACCAGGAAGTGGTGTAAATGAAGTCAAGTCACTTTGTAACCACCACTGTCATACTCCATATGCCTTCTTAATGACACTATTACTATTATTTGCAAGTAACAAGGAAGCTAATATAATATTAATACCTCTCAACCACTTACATGTGCACCCAAGTACCCATTCCAAGATGTTTGGATGTCTAACGTTAGTACATTAGGATTGTAATTAAATATCACACTATCCTAACATTCTCCCACTTGATATTATACATTTCAATAACATAAGAGGAACCATAAAATAAATCAAGTACATGATGCAAGGGCCATTACCTCCCTACATTAGGGTATGTGCACCAAATTGAGGGCCAAAAAGTGAACAAAATCCATAATTCTTCAAAATTTACTTGCATTTTAGAAAGAATAACATGTGCACATTATAACACGCACACATTATGGCTCGTATGCATTTTTTCAAAACACAAGTCCATTATAACAGGTTCACATTCTAGTTTTGAACAAACAAATATATTTATTAGGTTTGGTATAAGTTTGGATTTACCAATACTAAGGGATGTACATTCAATTTGTGTGCGAAAGATGTGTTTTACAAAAATTCATACAAAAAACACACAAATGTCAAGTGTTCTCTTCATCAGGTTCATGTATTTCTAACAAAATTCTAAAAAAGCACTACTATGAGATAAAGTTGTGTTAACTTTCTAGCCATGTAATTTTTTAAAATTTGAATATATTAAGGTCTTGATCTCTAATTAGTTTTAGTAGTGTCTTCATTTTTTTCCAAAAACCTATGTATAGTTTTTTGGTATTTTTATTTACTCATTAAAATTTGAAATAAATTACATTTTTTATATTCTCCATTCTATACACATTTAAAAATAATATTTTTTATTAGTTTTATTAAAATTAAGTGGGGAGCACACTCAATTTTTTGTATTTTAGGATGTGTCAACTTTGAAAATTAGTAAAAAATCATATATTCATTAAAAAATAGAAGAAAAATATGGCATAAACTATGTGGTGTTAACTAATTTTCCACTAAAGGGATTTGTGAACTACTTTAAAAAAAGTCAACATTTTAGGGGAAGTGCACATAATGCTATGTTATAGCTTTCAACAGAACCGATACCACTTTGTGTGATCTCCCCCTATTTAACCCTCTTAATCTCTAGGATTTTTTAAAAAAGTTAGTTGTTTAGAAACTAGATTCTAAGCACTACTAATCTTGTTCTTGTCACCTTTTGAATTTTTGAGCGTGGGTATCTTGAATTATTTGTTCAAGATTATTTTTTGTTGATTTAAAGAAAAAGTAGCCACTTTTGACCCCCTTTTGGCCCCCATTTCCATGCACATATCCATCAAAATAACTTCTCTATGCTCACTAGTTCTCTAAGTGAATCTGCAACATTCTCTTGAGTGTCAACCTTCTATAACACGACCTTACCATTCTCTACCATCTCATGAATACTGGTATTAGACATCAACATGTTTATTATAAGCATGGTACATGGGATTCCTAGCCAAACAAATATGGCTCTAACTTTTGAACATCTGATTTGAACCACCCTACAATCAAAACCAAGTCTTGAACATAATCTCTCTAACCATACTACCTCTTACAAGCATGTGTAACAACCATATACTCTATTTCAATAGTAGATAAAGAATTTGTGGGCTACTTCTTACTCACCCAACTAATAACACCTCCAAACAAAGGAAAAATAGTCGATAGTGAACCTTTGACTATCCAAGTCACTTGCTCATTATGTATCAACAAATCCCTGTATGTCTATTAACTTGTCTCCATCATTATAACAATGATAACATAAGTGATAATCAAAAGTTCCTTGAAAATGTCTAAATACCCCCTTAACATGAGTCCAATATTATTTACCAAGGTTAGACATAAACCTACTAAGAACTCCCACTGCTTAGGCAATATTTAGTCTAGTAAAAACTATTGCATATTGTATACATTAGACTACCAACAACACTAGCATAAAGCACATTATACATATCCTCTACATCATCATCTAACTTAGGACACGCATCCAATGAAAGCTTAGTTCCTACATGTAAAGGGATACTCATTGGTTTGCAATCATGCATAGTAAATCACAACAAAATAGTATCAACATATTTACTCTGACTAAGCTAATACTTTCTATGAGATCAATCCTTACTGATTTCCATTCCCAAAATGAACTTTTCTTCCCCTAGATCCTTCATGTCAAACATTTTGAAAGGTAATTTTTAATCTCCCTAATAATTGTTTTGTTGTAACCAATAAAGTACATGTCATCCACATACAAGACAATAATTAGAATCACATGATCATCAATACACTTAATGTAAACATAGTGATCTTTGCCTCTAACAAAACCCAAATTCAAATCAAATGCATCAAATTTTTTATACCACATTTGAGGCAATTATTTCAAACTATACAAAGATTATTTAAGCCTACAAACCAAATTTTCTCTCCCTTTTTCCTCAAACCCATTTGGCTATCGCATATAAATTTCTTCTTCAAAATCCCCATGTAATAAAGTAGTTTTAACATCCATTTGCTTAATCTCAAAATAAGATTCTATAGAAATAGATAATATGAATCTAATGGAAGATAATTTAACATTAGGAAAGAAAATTTCACCAAAATCAACTCCCTCTCTTTGCAAGAAGCCCTTGGCCACTAGTCTAGCCTTGTACCTATCTAACCAACCATCTACTCCAAATTTCTTTTTGTACAACCACTTGCAACCAATGGGCTTCCTTCCCTTAAGAAAAATAACAAGATCTCCTAGGTGTCACAGTTATCCAAGACCATCATCTCCTCTTGCATAGACCACATTAAAGAATCACTATCCTCCAAAGAGAGAGCCTCTCTAAAAGATCTATGTTCATCATTAGTAAATAATATTAAAGCAAATACACAATATAAATTTGATGAGTTATACATGTCAACTATGTTTTGTTGTCTTGTGAATTGTCTCAAAACTAGAGTAAGGGAATCTTCCTAGTCCTCTAAATGTTCATCCTACTTAGAACTCTCATCTAAACCCTCTGCTTCCCCTCCAACCTCTAATCCATCATTTTTTTCTTCAACATGTGCATCTTCCTACTTTTTGACCTTAGTCTCAAAATGCACTATTTTCTTTCCTTCTTTTTCCTTTGGTTGTAAAAGACTTGAAAATGCTCTAAACTCCTTAAAAATCACATCTCTAAGCTTATAACCTTTAACAGACTCTCTTTACTCACAAGAATGAAATTCTCACAACCAAGTACCCTTAAATGTGGAAGAGATATTTTCTTACCTGAATGCACCTCACAAGGAGTTTTGTCAACAAGATCCAAATGAAGAGGTTGATTTACCAAGTAACAAGAAGTACTCACAACCTCTATCCAAAAGCGCTAATCTAACTTTGTACCACTTAACATACTTCTAGCTCTTTTCATTAAGGTTAAATTTATTATGTCTTCACATGAACTCTCAAAATTCTAACCTCAAGCCTTGGAAGTATCCCCTACTTGTCCCTTGAGCATGCTTTACTCCAGAATCCTATCTTTAGGCATGCAACTATTCAGACCTCCACCTTCAAGTAGGCAACTCTCAGGACCCTAGCCTTTAGGCAAGAAATTATCTAGACCCCCACATCTAGACATGTCTTTTTCATGGACTCTCATCATTCAAATAAAGGACATCACCTATCATTCCACATGACTAGGAACACCATTAATGGCCTCATTTGAAGATGATAAATTAGAGGGAAACTCTCAAAAGTCTACTAGCACACATAGGCCCATGCTAGGTCCTCAAATATCTATTTAAGGTAGGCAACTTAACCATTTTGTATCTTTTTCCATTATATCAAATAGGCCCCTAACTCTAATGAGCATAATTTGGCACTTGTGTTCATGTGTTGAATTCAAGTATTAAAACCCTTAGATTATAGAGATCAGTTGATAAAACCCCGTTGGATTCCTAGAGTTTGGAGGATGAAAACCCTTTGAGTTCTTGAGGTAAATTTCATATAGAGGTTACATCTATGTTTGAAGTTCAAAGGATTTGAATGTTTTGGGCATTTCAACATCCTAGGTATTTTCAAATTATATTTGTAATTATTATAGAAGAAAACCCTTGTAATTATTTGAAGTTGAAATATAATTAATGAAATATCCAATTCCAACAAGTTTTACATGTGCAAATCTATTTTATTTGTTGTGGGTATTTTAAATTTGAGTATTTTATATGAATATTTTAGTTAGGGGTCATCACAAGGTAGTTACAAGGAATATAATTAGGATGAAGATGATATGATGGATGATGGCTATATCATTGGTTGAAACATTGATCTCCCATGATCTATTTATATACATTACTTATTTTTATATGTTGTGTCTCCCACTTGGGAGAACCTCATTTATAATAGTTGAAATATTTTCACTTTGATGGTGATTACTTACATAGTTATTTTATGATCCAAATCATTCTCATAATTACATCTAATTTTTAGAATACTTGATTATATGTTTCACTCTCATGGTATTTTCTTATGATGATCATAGATTCCTCTATAATTACCATGCTTACATCTTATGACTATTAAATTTTTATGCTAACCATGATTGTATCTTGTGCTAATATGGTTGTGATGATTACACTTTATCAATGCTTATCATGATGACATCTTACACTTGTTTATAATTATGGGGTTTCTTATCTAGAATTTATGGTTATTATTAGAGGTGTATGTCTCTAATTGGGGGAAACATTGAGGGAAACTTGCTTCCTATCATTATTTATGATGTTATGATTACTTCTTATTATGTTGTCACATGATGATATCCTTATATTCCAATATAATTATTGGGCTTCCTAGATTGACACCATTTTACATATCTTTTCTTATTTCCTTTAAAATTATTATATGAACTTTGTATGTAACAAATTAAAAGAGGGAACATATGGTCACTAATGTCCCTTTCATGAGTATGGTTGTAGTGACTATCTTATGATCACTTCCATTTTGGATCGTAACAGATTATTTCTGCTACTCCAAGAAATACCTATTACTTATTTTCCTTGGATAATATCCTATTTTTATTCTAGGTGTAATCTCAACACCTCTTTTCCTTTTATGTTGATTATAAACATTTCATGATTATTTTAAATGATTATATCATATGCTATTCACTAAATAATTTTAAACATTTATTGAAATGAGAATGTACCAAAGTGACATCCATATTCATATCTTTTCTATGAATGTCTATATGTTTGCTTTCATATTAGTTTCTCATTTTTAATTTGGTGTCCATCCTCATAGTGGTTCACATGTAATTGAAAGTGGGGGCAAATTGTAATGGTGAAATTTGTATACCTTTCACTTTTGCCCTTAAACTTTATGCAATGATTGTTGCACAAGTGGCATGATTTCTATGCAAAAAATATGGCTCATGTGATATAATTCAAGTCTAACTTGTTTTAATTTGCACTCTTTCTCAAACACTATTCCTGATCTCCTCCATTTACCCAACCTACAACCAAGTTCAAATTTTCAATTATGAGACTAACCTAATTTAGTTCCATGATTGGTGAAAATAAACCTTGAACTTCCAAAATTCAAATTCAAATTTGATATGAAACCAACCCCTTCCTAAGTGACCACTGTGTATTAACTCAAAGTACAAAATGTTTCATTTGCACCCTTTGGAGTTATATTTAAGGACTAACCCTAGTTTATATTAAATAGATAAGATAAACTTGAATCTTAGAGCATTGTAGCATTAATTACATAGCATCAAGAGTACACCGTCTACTTGTATCATCATTTAGTCATATATGCATGATTACTTTTTATTTTAAATCATTTCCAAAAGTTATTAAATTGTTATCCCAAGGGTTTGACTAGAGGAGAACAAATCCTTATCTAGTAAACTTTTTAAAGGTATTCCTAAATATTGTTAGTTATCTATTGTAGGGCATAGACATCAAGGAAAGAAGATCATAGAGTTCAACTTTACCAAGGTTGGACCTATAGGACAAGTTCAAATTTTGTTCACATGGTTTAGTTTTCACTCACGTAGATCACTTCTAGAATTTTATAAGTGAACTAGATAGACAAATAATCATTTTCCAAATTCCAAGGCATTCATCTGACAAGCCCTAATTTTTTGCACATTGAAAAATCATTTCGAGACATCTTGCACTACATATTTCATCATCTATATTCCAACTAAGTACCTTTATTTTATTATTTACATTTTGTGTTTATTTCATATCTAGTAGTTTTAGTCCCAACTCTTTATCCTAGGAGATTCATTGATACTTGTATTAATTATTTATTTACTATAAGACATGTATGTAGAGGAGTGATTTTATTTCCTTATTGTTGTAATGAAAGTGATGCAATCAAGGTAGGAGGTGTTGGCAAGAGACACTATATGGACTCATGTATGTTGTCATTGATGGCAACAAAGGTTATCCCACACATCTACAAGACATGATGAGTCTTTACCAGAAGTTAGATTGAAGAGTGGTGTGGTCCGGTAAGCAAGAACAGAGTATGTGGCAAGGTCTGACAGTTAGGTCTAGATCTCTCAGAGGAAGTATCCTTGGAAATTGCAGACTTGGGGAAGTTAAGAGGAGTACCCTGACTGATAGATTCCAGGAATTCAGCCTCCGATGATGAAAGAGTAAAGAGATATGAACATTCAAGTATTGGGGTCCGATTTGGTAGAACAGACAGAGGAAGGACTGATAGACAGAGCATCAAAATTATTTCAGATGAGATTTTGGTGGTGATAAAGATTGCTAAGGTATCATTCATGATTGGCCAACTTGTTAGACAACCTCTATAAGTTTCTTTTCGATCCACATCACCTGGGAAGCAAGGATTCAGCCGACAAACTAAAGTTTGGGAAATATTGACTATTCCGGATGCCGACTAGAAAGAGGATGAAATCCTTTGTGTGGATATATATACCAGATGGATTTTGATGAAGTGTTGTCATTGTGTCATGGTGTGTGAAGAAAAGTAGTAGAGCAGAGTGAAAGAAGCAAGGAAGGTCCGGTATGTGAAAGGACAGTAGTACAAAAGAAGAGGAAAGATGAAGTGTAGCAGATCAGTGTACTGAGCCTAACTGGAACTGAACCCCTGCATATGTGGATGAATCTCATCAATTCAAGGATCTTGTTATTCTTCTTACATCTTGTAGACAGTGAGTCTCTTGTAGGCAGTGAGCCTCTTGTGAGCTGTGTGCTCTAGCAGTGAGCCCTAATTGGCAAGTGGGTGTGTGCAAGAAGTTGTGTCCACTTATTAGCCAAAAAGTGGAAGTGTTTTCCCTGATTTTCAGAATTTGTCACATTTGACCTAAAAATTTGAAGCACTTAACGATGGAATCTTGGAAAAATTCACTAAATATGAAATG
This sequence comes from Cunninghamia lanceolata, assembly GCA_027924645.1. NCBI lineage: Eukaryota > Viridiplantae > Streptophyta > Pinopsida > Cupressales > Cupressaceae > Cunninghamia > Cunninghamia lanceolata. The sequence goes on from BSBN01001090.1 coordinate 3,612,935, forward strand.
TAGTACTCGGAGTCTAGTTTCCAAATATGTAATTTTTTTCAATACCCAGATGATAGAAAGTGATTTTGAATAGGTGTTTCTAAAAACCACTGTTTAAAAGTCACTTTTTTTTTACTATACCATGTACGTGTACGTCATCCATATTTTGACCTAAATAATCATATTTTTCAAAATCTTTTTGGGAAAATATTTGTAACTCACTGAAGCACGTTTTCTATATTTTTTTGTAATTTTTTATTGAATATTTTTTTTAATTAATTTTTTATTGGCCATTTTTGGTCTTTTAAAAAATCATCGTGTACGTCACACATAAGATGACCTAAACTTAACATTTTTTGAAATTTTTTTTTAAATTGAAAAGAATTGTCTAAAGTACGTTTTCCTACAATTTTTTTTACAAAAAAATATGTTAATAAAAAGTTATTAAAATACTAAAAAACCCTAATAATTCAAGTTTATGGACCTATTTCATCAGAAATTGATTAAAAAATAGAAAAATTAATCCAATTGTAAAAAAAATTACATATTTGAAATCTACACTATCTCATCTATAATGGGTTTTAATTTCGTCAAAAAATTCTGCAAAATAGACCTTCAGATATATGCCCAAAGTCACTATTTTGTTGTGACATTGACAGGACCTTCAAGTTGCAGGTCAAACCTGGTCCAGAGGTCAAGTTCGGGTCCCCAAAGCATTTCCCGAACCGGGTTACAAAGCAAAACCCGAGCTTAAAATTCAAATTTTAAATAACGGGATCCCGTTTCATAAAAGGTTAATATTTTAACCTTTATGAAACGGGATCCCATTTTCAAAATGGGATCCCGTTTCATAAAGGTTAAAATATTAACCTTTTATGGAACTCAAAACGGGATCCCGTTTCTTGAAAATGGGATCCCACTTTTGGCTCGGGAACCCAAAGCAAAACAGGATCCCGTTTCATAAAAAGTGGGATCCCGTTTTGGTTAACCCGATTTCGGATTTTTTTCTAACTCCGAAACTTCCACCTTAAGTGGACACAACTTCTTGCATTTACCCAAGTGCCATTTTGTATTTCCGTTCTTCTAACAAAGAATATAATCTTGGGTTAATCACCTCGTGGTTTTCTCCCTTAACAAGGTTTCCACGTCAAAAATATTGTGTCATGTGTATTTCCTTTTCATGGCTGTGTTTGCTTATTTGAATTGATGTTGCATTAATTAATAAGAAAGTTTAGAAAGATGAAATAGTTAAGATAACTAATTCACCCCCTCTCAGTTATCAACAATTGGTATCAGAGCCAAGTTCCTCCCAACAGAGCCTAATAGCTTGAGGAAGATCTAGAAATGGATGTGTATGGTATGAGGGAGCAACTTAAGTCTACCCTAGATGATCTTGAGCAGTCAAACTCTGAAGTCAATGAATTAAAGGAAAGGCTCAAACAAGCTGATGATTTCATAAATGAATTAAAAGAGAAACTGAGTCTCTCTATGAAAAAGAGAAAGGAGCTACTTCAGCAACTGGCAAGTCAAGGTGAAACAAGTGATTCAAATGGAGATCTGAAGGAGAAAACCAAGTTATGTGAAAAGTTATCAAAAGAGATCATTATGGTAAGACATGAAATGGAATTAGGAGTTATGAAGTTCACCCAAGAAATTGAAGAGAAAAGAAAAATTGAAGATGATCTAAGACAATCTCTCGAGGAGAAATTAGAAGACTGCCACAAAATGGACAAAATAATCAGACATCTTGAATCTGATCTTGAAGATGCTAAAGATAATGAAGAAAAACTTGAGGATCAAATTGTCTCTCTTAAAAGGGATCTTCAAACAACAAATGAATACAAAGAGAAATTTAAGATAAGTTCTGCTCAACTTGAAGTTCTACTTGAAAGCCAAAAGAGGGTAGATGACAAGTATGGCTTGGGATATGAAAAAGGTGAAACCTCTGGATCCGGTCAGAAGAATTTTGGATTAGAAAATCAAAGGAACAGGCCTAGAAGACCTCCGGTAAGGTAGCCTAATGCTCAAAGATATCCATCCTTCAATGGATACTACCACAACTGTAATAACTTTGGTCATAAATCTAATTAGTGCAGGAAGAGAATGAATCAGACTAATAAATCCTTCTCCGGATAGTGTTTCAACTGCAAAAGGTATGGTCACAAATCTCATGAATGCAGAAATATGCAAATGAACAATTCATTCAATGGTAGATGTTTTGCATGTAATAGAATGGGTCATATGGCTAATCAATGCCGATCAAGAGGATATCAATCAAATATGCAAAGAAATGTAGTTTTCCAAATTTGCAATAGATCCGGTCATATTTCCAAATTCTATAGAAAAAAGAATCAGGATAAAAGAGGTCTGGTACATCATAATCAGAATCAAGACAAGGGAAAAAGAAAAGTGAATGCAAATGAAGTTCAAAGTGAGATGAACAAGATTTGGGTGAAGAAAAGTTCAGAGAATGTAGGGGATGGATCCACACCAGACTCTGGTGCTGATATTCCTTCCAAAAATTAAAAGGTGAGCTCTGGCTCAGGGGGAGACACATAGAAAATCATTTTCCCCCAGCCAGTTAATTGGTGCCAAATCTGGCACAAGGAGAATTGCGGATTAAAGGGTTCACAAAGGGACATCCAAATAAGGTTTGATCAAGAGATGAAAGATCTGCAGTAAGTTTTGAACAGGTTGAAGACTAATCTAGTTCATCAGTCATCCGATGAGTAGTAGGTTTTTCACAATTAAATCTGACATGATTCAAACAATGGAATCTTGATCTGCGGATAGATCAAATGATTAAGGAAAGGAAGATAGATTATCACTATTCTTCAAGAATAACTCCAAGTGTATCTCAGTGATCCGGAAAAGATCTGTCTCAAAATAAGATGAATAAGGCAACCGGAATGACTTAGGTTGCGCATTTATTGCAATATGAAATTAGGGCTTTCCCAGAAATAAAAGAGTTCACTTGCTCATCATTTGCACATTTGCACTCAAGGAGAAAAGAAAAGGAGCTCTGCAATAATTTGTCTCAAAGTCTCAAAGATCAATCATTGAAGCTGATTCTTCCAGTAAACTAGTCCGGCTCATTCAGCGAACCCTAGAAGCACAAAAGGTATTTTTCATTGCTAAATATCTCTCTGTAAATCTTTTGAAAATGGCTACTCCAAATGTGGTGAAGATTTTTGATAGGCCACGCCCTAAATTTAAGAAGCACCCATACAAATCTCTAGAAGTGGATCCCTCAGGTGCCTTTTCCAGCATTCTGCATGGTATTTTGCATGTAGAAGATGTTAGGGTTTACATTCATGCGAACATTGAAGATTCTGGGGAATCCAAGCTAGCTGACATCTATCACAATCAGTTAATAGATGATACTTTTGAACTCAAACCATAGTACCAAGCCATCCGAGATAAACATTTTGATCAGTACATTCATTTCCCCTATTTTGAGGAGGATGAATGGGTCCAGTATGTGTTGAGCAGAGTACATGACAACTTCTTATGGTTGAATAAACCATTTAAGATCACTAAGGATACAATCAGAGAAGTAACTGACTTGCACTCATCCGGAGGGATACCAATTCTCAAATCTATCAAAAACTAAACTGTGAGTGAGGCTACCGGATCAAAATTTGATAAGAGAGCAATGACCATTGAAGATATCTCTGATCCGGATATCAAGTTTGCATCTATGATAGTTGGTTATAAGATATATCACTCCAGCAGGGATAATTCAATACTCAGAACTACTGTGTATACTGCTTATGAGATGTTGAGAAAGAATGCAGATTATGACCTCTATGAACTCCTTCTAAGCTAACTGATGGAAAACTTATAGAAGATTAAGAAGGACAAGAAGAACTCCTTTAAGTATGGTGGACTAATATTGTGTTTGTTTTTCTACTTTATGAATGAGCTGCCTGGATCCAGTGGATGGGTATGGCAAAATGACAAACCTATTGCCATTCAAATCAGAGACTACCTGCATGGGCTTGGGAATACTAAGGCAAGAAATACAGCTCTGTGGGGCTATTTCAAGAACTTTTAGAGCATGATGCAAGTAAGGGAGAGAATTCCAAAGTCTCTAGTTGAAAAGTATAAGGATACAGTTTGCTTTATGGTAGAAATTGATCAGTGCCTAATGGAGGCTGTGGAACCAAGAACAATATGGATCATGCTGATGGGATATGAGGTGGATGAGAAAATTGTGGAGCTGCATATCCAACACATGCTCAGTCAACCCAAGGATCCCAAAGCAGAAAGGTTTGGAACCTTTGAAGAGTTGAGTGTAAAGATCCATGTGGAACTTAGACAACCAGAGTCAAAGAGAAAAGTGAGAAAAGAAGTAGAGAATATTGCCAAAAGATATGGCATATCAAAAGAAGATCTTGATGCAAACAGAGAAAAGATGGAAAAGGCTGAAAAAGAGAAGGAAGAAGCAGAAAAGGAAAAAGCCCCCTCTTGGACCAGATCCTCTAAAAGGCCAGCACCTACCACTGAAAAGAGCTCAAAGGCATCAAAACCGAAAGCTAAATCATCTGGTAAAGGAGAGAAGAGAACTAAGACAAAAGCAACTAGATCCTATGTAAGTCAGAAAGATGATGAAGAGACAGAATCTGATGAAGAGATCAAGAAAATGAAGAAGAAGAAGAAATCATCCAGTGAACCATCTTCCAGACAAAGAAAGGAAGAGAAGGAAGAAGAATTTGTTGAAAATCCTACTCTGTGCATTGATGATATTATCAAATCCGTTACTGTGGATGGGAACCTACAACCAATGATAGAATTTTATGATTACTATAGTGAAGTTGATCAGAAAATATTGGAAGATGCCACAGTTAGGTATCTAAACATCTTCAACAAAGCATTCATTGAAATCATATCTATGATTCCTAAAATTTTAGAGAAGGAGCTTGAAATAAGGAAGAACAATGCTCGAGCAAAAGACCTTGAGATCAGGGAACAAATAGCTATTCATCTCTTGTTGACTTTTTCCCAGACTGGATGCTTATTCCCAGATTTCCCTACAAGGTAGCCATCAGTGATCAACAGGATCTCTAGGCCAGGGGGCCAACAGTGTAGGAGATAGACTCTATATTTTATCTCCTCTTCTTCTTCAGGCTCTGCAAGACCTAGGGGGGTATTCCCTACTCAACATCCATGAGGATATGCATACAAGGCTGGGATGCTGACAGAAAGCAGATAGTCCTCTTGTAAGTAGACCAAAACTGAAAGATAAGAGCAAAGGGGCTAGCTTTGGGCCTATTAGCAGTTGTAGACAGAGGACTGAGGATCCTAAACTAATTCTAATGTCCTAATGTTTGTTTTAGATTTTGATTTGGATTTTAAGTTTGGATGCAAAGCTGGACATGGTTATAACACAAAAACAAAGCATGATTGGTGCCTATCCAGGGCCTGGAGTCAGTAGACATACACCTGTGAATGATCAGCATGAACAGCTAAAACTGGATTTCAAGGGGATATATGTGATACCTGCCTTACAGATATCTCCCAATACAGAGTGTTAAGTTATCTCTACTTATGGCATCCCTACTGCAGTATACCCTTCCCAATGTTCAACCTGAAAACAGTTTAATCTACCCCTTGAGCAGAAGTTAAAAGATCGGACATTCAACATAGGAATTCTATGCTCTAGAATCTAAACATTACCCAAACATCTAGATTCAGAAGAAGAATACATGCAATACTGGAGACAGAATTAACACAACACATGCTAAGATAGCATTTCTCATATAAGATCAATCATGAAATCAGTGGGTTCATGCCAAAAACATACAACAAGAGATACATAAACTCACAGGTTAAGCTGTACAAAGCAACCAGATCAGCTTGTTATGAATTACAGAGCCAAAAATCTTCAACTTTCAACAACCAACAAATGAGCAACACAACCTGCTTATAACAGCCAGGTAGGTGCTCAGCAATTAATTACATGGTTGACCAAAAATCCCGCCAGATACACAGTATCAGAAAGATGGCGCTCAAACATTACCAGATTGGCGCCCAAACTTGAATGCAGTAGGTAGGGGAGGAGACAGGAAGATTTCTCGAGCCCTGCGCCACTGTCCGCTGATGTACACCTTCAATCGGGTACCAGATCCGCCCACGCCATCGCCCATACCTCTGCAACAATCGCCATTAAAGGCACACCAACCCGCGGCCTCGGGAAAACGTCAATTCTGCATCGCAACCATTTCCCGCCGAGATTCATCATCATGATATTTGAAAATGCAGGATATCAATTATCCCACATGCACCCCGCAGCAACCTCATTAACACTTTATATACTAGGTCATGAGCATATATCATGTCGGTGCTTTTGCTCCTGACGACACTAGTATAAGACTTCATCATCATCATCCTCCAGCAGCATGATATCCTGTTGCTTGAAATATCACCATGACGTCATCATCATATTGCAATATAACCTGCATGATAATCGGCACAACCTGATCCATCGGAGGAACATCCTCCTGCTGAGCTTATACCAAAAGTCTGGCCGATGAACATCCTGATGACATCATCATCATATCCTGCTGACGTCATCATCATATCTGCCTACTGCGCACCTCCTCATATCCGGATGACGTCATCATCATGTTTGCAAATATCGGGGGATCTCCACAAGATGATCTATGTTAGAAATATGACCCCCCCCGGACCTTGATGACGTCATCATCATATTAACATCAGGATGATATTCGGAAGACAACCGGATATTTGGAAATATCATCCTGATGTACAAATATCAGGTTGCACTGTAGCTTCACTATAAGATCGGGGCGATAGATGAATATGATGATGCCTGAAAAGATCACCCCCACTAGATAATGCACGAAGCCGGCAGGCAGATATCTCCTTGATATCAGCATCATCATGACGCTGGAACAAACATACATCCGGACGATATTCAAAAATGAAAATATCACCCCCTCCTTCAGAAATATCATGATGCAGATAGGCAGAGAAATAGATATCACCCTGATATAAGGATGACGTCAGCATCATCAGGATGAGAAACAACGAACATGAAGTGATACAACATCATCAGGATGATATTGACTAAGATCATCCTGACGTTCAAAATATGATGACCCCAGTGAATATCGGGTCACACTTAGAACTCTTCAACAACATCATCAGGATGATCATAACCAAGATCACCCGATGATAAAAATATCACCCCGGCGAGATATCATGAAGGCAGAAAATATGATGACCCCCGCAAGCAACACGGTGATAACTAGAAATATGATGATGATGACGACGACCCTTGAGGAAAAAACAAGTCAGGTCGAACAACTTAGAGAATAACCCCTTCAGGATATCGGGGCAACATCATCATCATGTTTGGGCAAGGTGATAAATGGGAGATCACCGGATACTTGAAAAATCACCCCCGCAAGCAAATCAGGGTGCACTATAGCTCATCAGCAGGATCAGGATGATATCCAAACATCACCCGATGATAAAAATATGATGATGACGATGAAAAACAAGTCGAAGCAAACATGATAATGCAGACCATCATCCAAGACAAGATGATGATGATGACCTCCTCCTCAGGAAAATATGATGCTGCAGCTGAAAAATGTTGAGGAGGTCCAACACTTAGAAAAAATGGGCAAGAAGATAAAGGCTTCAAATGAAGAAACCCCCTGATCATGAAAAAAAATCAACCCCAGGTCAAAATGAGTGCTAACATCTCTATCCCTCAATCACACAAAAATAGATGAATATGATTTTCAAAGATTGCAAGGATGAGTTCCAGAGCAAAGCCAGAATGAATCAGCTTATGCTTGGAGAAACTGAGATAGTAGTAGAAGAGGTAAAGGAGACAGGTGAAGAAAAAGGCAAGGACCTAGATTCCTCTACTTTGGAAGAGGAAGTCCAAGGAGAAGTAAACCCGGATTCCCCTGCTAACTCTAGATCCAAAGGAGAAGAAAGAATCAAGGATAAAGAAAAAGGAGTGAAAGAAAAAGAAGATGACAATACTAAGGTTGCAGAAGGAAAGAAGATGTCAACAAAGAAGACCACAGTTGCTAGTGGTAAGAGTGTAGAAGGAGAGAAAACTCCAAGTGACAGCTCTATGACTGCAGAAGAGAAGAAGAATCTGTCTCCAGCAAGAGACACTGCAGAAACAGTCAAAGATTTCTTAAACAAAGAGTCAATGGAGATTGATGAACTAAAACTTCTACAAGGGCCATTTGATTTTGATTCTCTTTTCCCCGTACAAACAATGAAGATAGCGTCATTTGCTAATGCAAAGGCTAAAGAAAAACTCCTGAAGTCTCACATGGAAGACTGTGAGCTAATAGAAGCTGCATCCAAAGTATTAAAAAAGATCATGCCATCTTTTCAGAAGGATCCCTCAGCCTCCTCATCCGGTAATCTCAAATATCTAGTCAATAGTGTTAGCACACATTTTGATTCCCTAGAGAAGTCAGCAGAAGATAAGGTCCGGAAGGAATTTTTGGCAAAAAGATTATCAGAGGTACAAGGGTTAATAACTAATGATAGGAGGAATATGAATATTGGGATAAAAAGCCTTAGAAAATGATCTTAAAGATGGTGGGGAAATGTACAAATTTTGCTTATCATGGTCTAAAGTAACATTGGATATTGAGAAGAAAATGAAAGAACAGGAGGACAAAATGACAAAACTCTCTAAGAATTTTGATCCTCTCTCCTCTTCCATAATAAATCAAGAATGTCAGACTATTGCAGTCTTGAATGAAATCAAGAAGCTTGAGAAGGAAAAGAAAAATAGAATAAGCAGGTTGGGTGAACTTAGAGGGATAATTATCCCTAAGTTAGAGGCCATGCATGAGGCCATAAAAGAAGCTCAGACCACAGTCTGGACTAGTGATCTGACAGACCTAAAAAGAGCAGACGCGTTTACATTCCTGTTGAGTGGTCACATCTCAATTTTGGATAGGATGAAGCAAAGTTGGGCATCAAAATTTGTCCAATTGAAGACTACCTTTGCAGACATAATTCAATATATGTAAGTATGCTATATATATAGTTATGCGGCTAAGTATAGTTGACTTTTTAAGAATTTTGGTGTGCAGACCCTACCCTTTGCCATTGATGTCAAAGGGGGAGTGAGGAACAGTGAAAAATGAGGAATGCAGCTAAGGGGGAGCTCTGGAAAATGTATATAAAAATAGAGCATCAACCAAGGGGGAGTACAGTGTGACACTTAGTCATTTTTCACTAAGTGTTGCCATTAATGCCAAAGGGGGAGATTGTTGGCAAGAGACACTATATGGATTCATGTATGTTGTCATTGATGGCAATAAAGGTTATCCCACACATCTGCAAGACATGATGAGTCTTTACCGGAAGTCAAATTGAAGAGTGTTGTGGTCTGGTAAGCAAGAACAGAGTATGTGGCAAGGTCTGACAATTAGGTCTGGATCTCTCAGAGGAAGTATCCTTGGAAAGTGCAGACTTGGGGAAGTCAAGAGGAGTACCTTGACTGATAGATTCTAGGAATTGAGCCTCCGGTGATGAAAGAGTAAAGAGATATGAACATTCAAGTATTGGGGTCCAGTTTGGTAGAATAGACAGAGGAAGGACTGACAGGCAGAGCATCAGAAGTTATTCTGGATGAGATTTTGATGGTGATAAAGATTCCTAAAGTATCATTAATGATTGGCTGACTTGTTAGACAACTTCTATAAGTTTCTTTTTGATCCGCATCACTTGGGAAGCAAGGATTCAGCTGACAGACTAAAGTTTGGGAAATATTGACTATTCCATATGCCGACTAGAAAGAGGATGAAATCCTTTGTGTGGATATATATACCAGATGGATTTCGATGAAGAAGTGTTGTCATTGTGTCATGGTGTGTGAAGAGAAGCAATAGAGCAGAGTGAAAGTAGAAAGGAAGGTCCAGTATGTGAAAGGATAGTAGTACAAAAGAAGAGGAAAGATGAAGTGCAGCAGATCAGTGTACTGAGCCTAACCGGAACTAAACCCCTACATATGTGGATGCATCTCATCAGTTCAAGGATCTTGTTATTCTTCTTACATCTTGTAGACAATGAGTCTCTTGTAGGCAGTGAGCCTCTTGTGAGTAGTGTGCTCAGGCAGTGAGCTCTAATTGGCAAGTGCCATTTTGTATTTCCATTCTTCTAATAGAGAATATAATCTTGGGTTAATCACCCCGTGGTTTTCTCCCTTAACAGGGTTTCCACGTCAAAAATATTGTGTCATGTGTATTTCCTTTTCATGGTTGTGTTTGCTTATTTGAATTGATGTTGCATTAGTTAATAAGAAAGTTCAGAAAGTTGAAATAGTTAAGATAACTGATTCACCCCCCCTCTCAGTTATCAATAGGAGGGTCCAATGAAGGATGGTCCAACCTTGCAGCCTTAAACTAACAATAGCATGATCAATCAGAGATGCAATAGAAGCATATATCTAACAACAAAAAGAAAGAGACATTTATAAGCACATGACACAAGATATATCCTGGGAAAACCCTAAAAGTGAAAAACTTACCCTTCAAAGCTCATTCCTCTTTATATTATGATCTCAAAACACTTTACATATGCCACTCAGGCTTTTACAAATGCTAGGTTGCAACCCAGGGTTACAAAATATTCATATAATAATACTCTTCCATGATTTCCTTCTTCTGCTTCTCAATTCTCTATTCTACAACTCATTTTGCTCACTACTCTACTCTCTACTTAAGTTATGCTTCTTATTTGGATCAAAACACTTATCATCTTTCTTGATATCTTCGTATACTTGATTATTATTCATTCACTACCTTGAAACAAACATTTATCCTTCATTTATATCCTCTACAAGCCTTCATAACATTATCAAGTTGGCCAAGAGTTAATTGTCTTCATCAAATGTGTAGACATGGATAGGTCAGACCTAAACATAAGGTATTGCTCTGCTGGTGCATAGAAATTCATGTGGATCTCCATGAAGGTTGGCCAGGTCCTCAACTTCCTTGAATGATGTTCCTTTAGGTTCTACAAGTCATGGAATTACTCCACAAGCCAATTAGACTCCACTGAACATTGTCATCTCTGCTATGTGAAAATAGGTAAAAACATGTAATCTTCTGATAGCGGTATCTTTCTAGAAACAAACCCAAATGATCTAAATTTTGGATATGATGTAGTTGATGATGTCTAAATGCTAAGTCCAACTCCATAGCCTCTAATATGCAAATACAGTAAAATGTGGTATTCTTGAAGGTCGATCTCTCCGACACTCTGCAACTTACTGTTAATTGTCCCAACTAATTTGAATGCTTCCACATGCTCTTGCATTAAAAAGTAAATGTTTCCAATATAGTTTAATGTTTGCACTGTAATTTACCTAGCGTACAAATAATTAAGCATAATAAAAGCCTAGGATTTATAGTTGGAACTAGAATAATACATGTATAATTAAATTTGTAAAATTAAAATAATTAAATGTGATACTTAGCCCAATTCTAGATGGAGGAATATATTGCTAAAGATGTCAAGAATTGATTCATGAATGTGTTGAAAAATAAGGCCCTGTCCAAATGAATGCTTAAAAATATGCAAACATATTGTGTTTTTTTGGTTCAAATCCAAGCCTATCAAATTGATCTTCACAAGTGTGTAAATGATCTAGTGCATGGAATTGAACTTGGACCATAGAAGTGAACTAGCGTGAAATTAACAACTATTACATATGCACTTTGTCTTTTTGCACATATGTCTACAAATGGTTGGTATCTATAGATGTCATTTAGGAACTTGCTAAGGATTGATTCTCCTTTGATCAAGCCCCTAGGTACATCAATTCCTCTAGCTTTGAACAATGATTGAAGATAACAAGAAAGCACTAAAGTATACCTAGGATGATGATGAAATTAGGATGCTACTATGATGCTCTCATGTAAATGCTCTTTGATAATTCCTTGCATGATTTTAAAATGAATAATAAATGTCCATATATAAAATAATAAATCACACAAATGTGTAATAGGTTGGCTTACAACTAGTGAAAAGGTGAGTAAAGACTTAAATTTGAATTTTGAATTTTGAAAGTTCAAGGTTCATATTTATGACCATGAAAATGACCTGTTCAATTCTACACCCATGGATCTAATCCAATGTGGTGAATGGGATATCTAGGGATCAAAACTAGTTCCTAGGGATGGGAGTTGATGTGCATCAGCTAGGATAAATTTATGAGCCAAATTTAGTTGAATAATATGCCACTTGTAGAATCATTATTGTATATAGGAAACTCTAGTTTAAATGAGCCCAAAACATCAAGAGAAAAGGGAATGGGTATGCATTTTTTACCATTAACATTTTTCCCCCACTTTGATGTGCATGCAAACTATTATGAGGATGCATGCCAAAATAAAAACAATATTAAACATGGAAAGTAAATATTTTTACACATTAAAAGGATACAAATATGGATGACAATTCTTATATTCTCCTTGAAATGAATGCTCCATTAAAAACCTCAAACACACAAAAATCATGTAATGAACACATTTAAAATAAGCACTAACTACAAATTACTTGAAAAATATATTTAAAAATAGTAAAAATAAAAATTAGAAAAGTAAGAGACTTCATCTTAAAAGGAAATTGTAGGACTCTGACTAAGTAGAAGATTCTGACAATGTGGAAAGGTTGTTAAATCTCACTTCAACATGGGAATTATTATGAGCCTATTATTGCAAAATAACTCTCAATAATAATGTTAGTGACACATATTCCCCCACCTCCAATTGGTTAAATACAAAGGATACAAGGAATTGGAAGTGAGGAGGAAAACATGTATGATCATGAAAAAACATGTAAAACTGGTAATAGATAACATCATGAAACAAACTTGTAAGAACATAGGTAAGATGCAATTGTGAAATCATGTGTGATTAAGGAAAGGCAAGATGCCCCCAATATTTCTCCTAATGAGGTAAATAATTATGGTTTTAAATTCTAGATAAGGATCATGTAAGCATAAATAAGATGCAAAAAATGTAAGCATGATAAAAATATAATATGGAATCATAAGATATAAGCATAATAAGGATCATAAACACATAATCATAAGATATAAGAATGGTAAGTATCATAACATGTAAGGCAAGTGACCATAATATGAACATGTTAGCACAACATAAGATCATAAGAGATAATTGTGATAATCATATGAGAACATGCAAATGCCATAAATATGGAGAATGTGAGAAAAATAAGATGTAAAAATAAGAAGAATTAGGATCATAATAAAGATAGGCATAATAATAATGGCATGTAGATAGCATAATAGATAGACATAATAATCATGGAACATAAGAAACATAGGAACACCTTGAATCATGTAGTATAGGATTATACAAGGTAACAAAGAACATGTGAAAACATAAGTGGTAAACATGGAACATGGGAGGACATAAGATTCAAGCAAGGTGGGTAGGAAAACATAAGAGCTAAACAAGTGACATAAGAAAACAAAATAGATTAAAAAAACATAGGAAAGTATGAGAACTAAACAAATAAAATAGGAAATAATAGGAGCTACACGTAGAAGAAACAAAAGAAAAGGAAAGATGCCCTCCAAGTGGAGAAATACAACATAAATCATAATATAGAAGGTGAAATGAGAATAGGAGATGCACCACAAATATGGAATACACAAAATATGAAAGTGCAATAATATATAAGAAAGAAAAGGTAAACACAAAATAAATAAATAAATAAAGCATAAGAATGCTCAAGATCTCAAGGAATAACATTAGAAATATCTCCATCCAAGAGTTCATCTTTATCCCAACAAGTAACATCAAGTTATTCCTCCTCAAGTAGATATATATATTTCCTCATGACAAGGAGTAGTTGTTAGAACACATTGATATACTGACAGTGGGTGAATCAATATATACCAAAACTTAATCCAATTCAACTTTAAAAACCTTTTATTTCCTTAAACAAAAGATAAAGAAAATTAAATAGTTCAAAGAACAACACATGAGCATATAACCATAACACCAGATTTATGTGAAAACCCCTAGATGGGGAAAAACCATGGTGGGTAAGCTTCTTGGATCTATTGTCCAAATCTAGCCTCACAAATAATGATAAAACATATTACAACAATTTTTAGGGATACAACCCAAGGAAGGACACACTCCCTAAAATACAATGCAAAAACACTTACAGAATGAGGCTACAACCTCTGAACATCCCACTCAATAGATCTCATTGATCAATCTCCTCCGCAACATCAACATACTTAACTCTGACTCAAATCTTCACTTCCTCTACATAGTTGTCACTGTTGTCTTCAACACATCTTCACTTTCACACTCACTCACATAACCTCACACTCACTCACTCAATCACACCACCCACAATAAATAATTTCTTTTATTTATATCTTCTGCAAACAACAAAATCTTTTTCCTACGTCATTCAAGATGAAACGTGTAAACATGAAATCTGCAATGGCCACACCAAGTCAAAAAGATATAGAAATCCAATGCGGTTCAAGCCAAGTGATAACCATGACCTATTATTCATTAATGCATTCTTCCAAGATGGTGAACATATCTAAACATCTGGCAGGATCATCAAAACACATCAAGTCAACCCAACAAACACTTATCCTTCAACAAAATAGCTTTAGACCTAAAGTAGTATCAGAGAGACCAATTAGAATCATGTAGATCACTTCTCAAGAAACATAAGACTTACACAAACCCTCTCAAACATTCCTTCTTCTAAAATATATGTTTTCTTTCTAGTGCAAACCAATAGACACTGAAGACATAGTCTTGAGATAAAGTATTGAAAAACCAACTTTTGATGCACTTCAACACCTAAAACTTGAAATGAACAAACATATAGACTATCTAAACATATCCTCCAAACATCAAAGCCAAAATATGAAATGTGGTGGCATTTGCTTTCTCCTCCAGACAACCCTAATCAACAATAAGATATGTCTTTGCACTGTTGACTCCAGAGGATCTCTATTGTACACCTTATCATCTAAAACTTGGATATATCATTCTTCTCATCTATATTTGAATATTCTTCAAACCACGGCATCATAACCTCTCATGTGGAGAAATGCGAAGTATTTATCTGACCTCTCTGACTGTATCAACATAGGAACACTGTCTTCACTCTGTGAGCTCTAGAATCTTTTGTGGTAACTTTCAAGCTCTGAAATCATGAACATACAACATTTACACTTGTCTCTATCTAACTCCTAAACCACAAGGTCATACCTTCAAATGTGGAGGAATGTGGAGCATTCTCTCGAGCTTCTTTAGTGCAACTTTCAGTGCCTTAGACTTCCTGAATCATTCTCTCAAGATTTAAGAAATACTTTTCATTAGGAAACGATGAATACAACATTCACCATACCAGAGACTTTATTCACAACATCATACAACAACAATCACAACTCTTTTTCATCAAAATAAGAATCTTCATGTCAACATACAACCTTTGTTAATGAAATTTAGAAGGTAGGGTACAACTGTGTATAGATGATACTGATCTAATTAGTATGCATAGCACATGGCATTCATCATCTTACCATTAACTTCACAAGTTATCTAGAATCCATCTCCTTTTTACTCCTTTGTCTTCTTCTCTGATCACCTCAACATATACTCATCACTTTGCTTCTTTGTCTCACAATAATCTGCAACAATCTCCCTTAGTCATCATTATCCTTTGGCATCTCTGATCATCAACTAATCATCACCTCCACTTCCACCCTTCAGCACTATTGACATCAGTGACAACACATATGCAACAATCTCCCCCTTTGGCATTGATGGCAACACTTAACTTGATATGTAAATTTATCCCCCTTTGGCATCAAGGACAAAGGGCCAGTGGTCTTCCTCTAAATTGATCTTTCTTTAGCTCTGCCTAACTGATCAATCCTTGCCATCCTTCTCAGCTTCTTAACTACCTACTCCCCCTGCGATGTAGCCTCCATCAATCTAGGGATAAAGATATGTCTTGAATTACTCCTCCTCGATAGATGCATCATCTATGCATCTAGTTAGGACAGGAAATCACTCCTAAATTTTGTCTAAGATACTCAAATCTATCCTTAGAAAGTGCCTTTGTAAAGATGTCTGCAACTTGATCCTTTGTAGGCACATACTCCAATCTGACTTCTTGATTTTCAACCTTCTCTCTCAAAAAATGATACCTAATAGATATGTGTTTGGCTCTAGAATGCATCACTGGATTCTTTGAAATATTTATGGCACTTGTATTGTCACAAAGAATAGGAATGGGCTCATCATATTCTACCTTGATATCCTTCAATGTTTGCTTCATCCATAGTACTTGAGTACAATAGGTTGCTACAGCTATATGCTCTACCTCTTCTATTGATAAGGACACTAAATCTTGCTTCTTACTAACCCATGAGACTAACCTGTCTCCCAAAAAGAAAGCTCCTCCACTGGTACTTCTATCATCAACATTGCTAGCCCAATTTGCATCAATATAAGCACTCAGGGAAAAGTCATCACCCTTTTGATACCACAAACCATGTTCTAGAGTGCTCTTCATATATCTGAATATTCTCTTGACTTCCTTCACATGTGTTTCCTTAGGATCTGCTTGAAACCTTGAAACCAAACACATAGCTTGCATGATGTCAGGCCTTGATGCTATTAGGTATAGTAGGCCTCCAATCATAGATATATATAGGGTTTGATCAGCTTCAGGTGACTCATCATCTTTACTCAAATGGTAACTAGTTACCATAGGAGTACTCACTGGTTTGCAGTCTTCCATGCCAAACTTATTTAACATCTCCCTAACATACTTTACTTGAGAAATTAAGATGCCATCATTTGATTAAGTAATTTGGAGTCCAAGAAAGAATGATAGCCCACCTAACATAGACATTTCAAATTATTTATGCATCTCTCTTGCAAACTTCTTATACATCTAATCATATCCACCAAAGATTATATCATCAACATACACAACAACAATTAGAATTTATTCACCTTCAATTTTGATGTAAAGATTACTATCTGCAATACTTTTCTTGAAACCCTGTTGGAGTAAGTATTTATCCAACCTTGCATACCAAGCCCTAAGGGAATGTTTGAGACTATACAGAGCCTTCTAAAGTTTGCATACCATGTTTGGGTCTTTAGATAACTAAAATCCACTAGGCTACTCTATGTAGACCTCTTCTTTTAAGTCACCACTTAGAAAGGTAGATTTGACATCCATTTGATATATCTTGAATCCCTTATGAACTGTGAATGAAAGGACCATTCTGATTGCTTCCATTCTTGCCACTGGAGCAAATGTCTCTTCATAGTCAACACCTTGAACTTGTGAATAACCTTTGCAAACTAACCTTGCTTTGTTCCTGACCACCTCTCCATCTTCATTCAGTTTATTCCTAAATACCCATTTTTTACCTATCACATTCTTGTCTGTAGGCCTTGGCACCAACTCCCAAGTCTAATTCTTCTCTATCTGATTCAGTTCTTCTTCCATAGCTTGTATCCATCCTTCATCCTTGCTAGCTTCATCAAAATTTTAAGGCTCCACTCTTAACGGTAAAGAAAAACTTACTTGTTCATTTGTTCTTGCAAATCTTTTTCTTGTCTATATTCCTTCATTCTTGTCTCCAATGATCTGATCTTTTAAATGATTCTTATGAACATACTTGGTAGGATTCTTGGTAGGCTTCTCTTGAGTTTCTTGCTTATCTTCAAATTTTTCTTCTTCTTCTGTGCAGGTAGGTTCATCTAGCCAATAGTCTTCTTTCTCATATGTGATTTGGTGTGACTCTTCATCCACTTTAACATTTGCACTCTCAACTATCTTCCTCGGTCTTTTGTTGTAGCATTTGTAGGCTTTGCTCCTAGTTGAATATCCAAGAAAGATTACCTCATCAGTTTTTGAGTCAAATTTTCCTAGACCTTCTTCATTCCTTTTGATGTAGCATTTACTTCCAAAAACTCTGAAATACTTTACTGATGTTGGTCTTCCATACCATAACTCATAAGGTGCCTTGGTACTATGCACTTTGAGTTGTCCTCTATTAAGAATGTAGACAACTGTATGGACAATGCCTCTTTCCAATGTGTATCTAGCAGTTTGGCTTCACTCAACATTGTTCTAGCCATCTCTTGAACTATTCTATTCTTTATTTCCACTACTCCATTTTGTTGAGGAGTTCTTGCAGTAGAATAATGCCTTTTTATTCCATGTTCTTCACAAAATTCCTCAAACTCACTTGAGGTGAACTCGCCACCTCTATCAGACCTTAGACACTTGATTCTAGTATTCATTTCATTGTAAACCATGGACTTGAAAATATTAAACCTACTGAAAGCTTCTAATTTTTCTTTCAAGAAGGTAACCCATGTCATTCTAGAGAAATCATCAATAAGCAATATGAAACACCTCTCACCTTGTAGATTATTTTTCCTAGTGGGTCCGCATAGATTAGTATGAACTAGTTCTAATGGCCTTGTAGATGAATGCTCCTTGGACTTGAATCTTATAATTGTCTGCTTCCCCATCTGACATTCCTTGCATAAGGTGCTTGCAAGCTTGATGATCTTTGGCATGTCTCTTACTTCTTGCATGGAGTTGATCTTCACAAGATTATCAAAGTTGATGTGCCCCATCCTTTTGTGCCACAACCAGCATTCATTTATTTTTCCTAGAAGACAAGTTCTTTCATTAACTACCTTTATATTATACAAGTTTCCTTCTATCTTAGATCCTTCTGCCAACAATTTTCTAGACTTTGCTCTTTTGGGTTCACACCCTTGATCATGAAATGTGAAACTATATCATTTGCTACCCATTTGACTTACACTAAGAATATTATGCTTGACACCTTCTAAATAAAGAACATCATGTGTCTGAGACTTTTCGTCAATACTTATGGTACCTTTTCCAATGATTTTTGTAGAAGAGTTGTCTCCAAACCTAACCATTCCACCATTCCACTTACCAAGATTGATGAATTTGCTCTTGTCACCTGTCATATGATTTGTGCATCCACTATCTATAACCTAGAGATTTCTTTTCCCTTGAGCATGAAATTATGTTTAGACAATCATTGAATATTCAACTCCATTATTTGTCTCCTACCTTTTGGAAGAATCACTTTCCTCTGCTTTCTCAATAACATCTATCAACTAAGATTCTATTTTTGCCAAACCACTCCTGCAATATCTTGCTATATGTCCAAACTTGTTGCAAATTTGACATATTGCATTGACATCAACTAGTGAAGCAAGAGGATTCCTACTTACAAGATTTCTTCTATTCACCTCAAACTTGCAATCTATAGCCTTATGACCAAATCTATCGCATATAAAATAATTAAAAAAGAAAACATGATTGAACCTATTCATGGAGCATTTCCTTACATAAAGAGATCTTCCTTGAGACATGATGAGATCAATACATTCAAGATCATCCCATCTTCCAAGATTTGTCTTCTCCAACTCCCTTTTGAGTGATTGAAGTTCTTTCTCAAGTCTTCTACATTCTTTTATCTTAGCTTCAATCATAGCACTTTGTTCTTGATTATTTTTCCTTGTACAATCTAAGTATTCAAGAGCAGAAACAAGTTCACCCTCGAAATCAACTTCATATTCTTCTTCATCTGTAGTCATGTTTGAACCATCTGAGATCACCTTGGCCATGAATAGAGATTCTCCTTTTTCCTAATCTAATAGGTAGTGATCTACTTCTCCGGAATTGTAGTCTTATTTTAAAAGTAGATTCCTCTTGAAATTGTTTCTCTTGAAACCCTTGCTGCTATTTTCATTTTCTCCAAAAGGACATTTAGAGGCATAATGACCAATTTTACCACACTTAAAACATTTGAAAGGTAACTTACCTTTAGATTTTCCTGAACCCCTTTTCAGTTTCCTTACAAATTTTTCTTCTTCTTCCTGACCTTCATTGCATACATCATATGCTCCTTCATTCTTCATAATATTGAAAGTAGCTTCTCTTTGGCATGGTCCTATGACTTCATTTCTGATCTCATAGGCAATGAGGGACCCAAATAGCTCTTCCATTGTAAGTTTCTTCAAATCTTTGGCTTCTTCAATTGCAGATACTTTTGAATCAAACCTATGAGGGAGAGTTCTCAAGACTTTCTTCAAAACTAATGAGTCAGCTATGTCTTCTCCCATACTCCTAATTCCATTGAATGCTTCGTCTACTCAGTGCAAATATCCGATAATGTTCTCCTCTTCTTTCATCCTTCGATTCTCAAACATTGTTTTGTAGGATTGTAATTTTGCTTCCTTTATGGTGTCATTTCCTTCATAAATATCTTTCAGCTTCTTACATATATCCTTTGCTATCTTGCACCTCACAACCTTGACTAACTATGAACTACTCAAACCACTTAATATGACACTCTTAGCTTTAGCATCATTTTCATGAGCCCTTTTTTCATCTAAATCTGTAATACGGTGTTTAGGTTCAACATAATCATTCATGATAGCAATCCAAACATCAAACCCTAGCGAAGTCAGATAGGATTCCATCCTAACACTCTAGATATCAAAGTTACTTCCATAAAATATTGGAGCTTTAGATGAGGACTCCTTATGAGCCATGTGTTCTATTCTAAGATCTACCTTCAACTATTAAGCTGCACCAAGGAACTCGGCTCTTATACCAATTATTAGAACACACTGATATACTGAGAGAGGGATTAATCAGTATATACCAAAACTTAATCCAATTCAAATTTAAAAACCTTTTATTGCCTTAAACAAAAGATAAATAAAATTAAGTAGTTCAAAGCACAACACATGAGCATACAACCATAACACTAGATTTACGTGGAAAACCCTATAAGGGAAAAACCATGGTGAGCAAGCTGCTTGGATCTACTATCCAAATCTAGCCTCGCAAATAATGATAAAATGGATTACAACAAGTTTTAGGGCTACAACCAAAGGGAGGACACACTCCCTAAAATATAATGCAACAACACTTACAGAATGAGGTTACAATCTCTTAACATCTCACTCAATAGATCTCACTGATCAATCTCCTCCACAACATCAACATACTTAACTTTGACTCAAATCTTCACTTCCTCTACACAGTTGTCACTACTATCTTCAACACATCTTCACATACATACTTATGAAGGAGCACCTGGGGATGTTGGAAATCCTACATCACCCAAAAAAATTTGGCATTTTGGTTTTGTTTTGTTTGATTTGGTGTGTTTATGAGTCTATCTCCACCATCGACACCCAAGTCATCAGATCCAATTTTTTTGCAACAATGGCAGTGCATGAAGGATGAATATGAAAGTATGAAGATGCATCAATTTCTAAAAATAGTGTTAATAATTTTATGTGCAAAAGCTCAGACTATAGTAAAGGTTACTTATGAAACATAGTCAGCTCCATAGAGTAATCCAACCTGGCCACCATATTTCTATACCATGTGCTTGTTTACAGAGTAGAAAAGTTCATATTAATGGCCATATTTGGAAATTTAAGGAAAGATTACAGCAATGATCATAATGGAGATGACAACGATAACAATGAATATGATGATCATGGTCCAAACTACACTCCATTGACCATTCTAACTTTCATGGTATCTCAGATAACAATGTGGCCAAAAGTGGCAAAGCCATTTACTTGCGGATCATATATCATTGTATTATTATGAGGTTTCTCAAAGCAAGTAACCACTTCACAAAAATCTGAAGCATGCTTTTGCCCCTCTATTTTGCTCCCTAATTACATGGATACAGGTGAGTGCAGGATCATGATGGGCCAAACACTACCCCTATGTGGCAAAGTAAATGTTAAAAATAGGATTAAGTAACTTCATGTCAAAAATTGAATGAGTTATCTACACAATCTAGAAATAAAGTAGTGATAAATGTTGTAATAAATTAAATGTAGTTTATAGGCTACTATGTTTTTTTGAAAATTTTATAAATAGTTTGGTGAAAATTAGATATTTCAATGAAGTACTACTAAAATTTTTAGAAAAACATAAAAAGTAGGTGCCATTCCGGCCAACCTTAGTATGAGAAAAGATAATATTTGTACTCCATGATTTAGATTTAAGTAAAGGACACATGAGCGGATGTGACACATATTTTTTTGATTTTTTAAGTAAATAAATAATTATATATGAATTTTTACTGTGACTTTTTTAAAATATTAAAAATTAATTTTCTATCCAATCTAACTTGGTCAAAAATATATGGAACACAAAATTTTAAAATTTTAATGTATACCCAATAAATCCTAGAATGTGACACATCTTTTGGATTTGAAAAAGGATTATAATGTTGAAAGTTATCGATGTTTTTCAATATGTATATCTATCAAGAAATTAGACATAGTGTATGTAGAAAATTAATAATAATTACCTATTAAAATTATTATGAGGTGTTTATCATATTTTTAGAATCTTAATAGCTTCATTTATAAACCCTTTTCATTTGATTAAATTTAGTTATAAAAAAGTCTATCAGCTTCAAGGATGAAATTGTGGAAAATTTTAGGATAACACTAAATGGGTGGTTTTACAAGTTTCTTTGGCAAGTTTTGGGACTCCAACGTGCCTAGATATGAGGTAGTCCTAAGGCATTTTTGGAGGGAATCCATATTTGAGCTAGAAATATTAACATCCTTTCCATCCAAATCTAAATATTAGTCTAAATGTTAGCACTTTTTCAAACAAGTTTTTTCTCCATTTCCACTGTTTGGCCTATCATGATCTCGCACTCACATATGAACTATCTACCACAACTTATTAGATTCCCTCCAAAAATACAGTGGTGCACATGGATATGGAGAACTAGTGAAAACAAATATGTTTGATTAGAGAATAGCATCAGTGAAGGAGGCAAATTTTGATATGTGGGAAGAAAATAATAACACTTAGAAAGATGTGATTTGAAATGTATTTCATGTTGTCAATTAAATCTGCAATCGATTTAACTTCTTGGAGAGTCAGCAATTTCAAAGAAAAAGTTGAATGATATCCCTCATAGCTCAAGTGTTGCCTCATCACCCAAGAGGGTGATTGGAAAGTTTAATGATTCCCTGCATTGTAATATAAAATTAATAGATAGCTAAGTGGGAAGCTAGCCTACGAAAGAAGGAAGAACCATATAGCTATTGATTGGGAAGGAGGTCGCTACAAGGAGAGGAAGAGTTAGCCTGCAAATAAAGAGTATGATTGTGGGATGGAATGGGGAGTTTGGTGAGAGAATAGAGAATGAATAAAGACCATATTGTAAATTGATATTGCTATTTATCTTGTTTGGTCTGAATTAAATAAAATGGAAGAAGATTATTTGCATCTGATATGTTGTGTTAAGAGTTGATGAGGAATAAAAGTTGTGCTACAATTTGTCTTGTGTGTTTTTGTTTGGATTCATGTGTGTGCTTAAGGCAAGTGAGAGAATCCATTACATCAATTGGTATCAGAGCTGGTTATCCTGAGCATGGAGAGTATCCAACACGACTATGTGTGAAGAGTTTGTGAGGAGTGAAGAAGCCTTGAGAGGCCATTGGTTCCATGGAAATCATGTTGACTTTCCTCCAATAGAGATGAGGCTGGGTAGAAGGTGTGCAAATATCTTCCACTAAGAGGAAGTGGGTAGAAGAGATCGTGAGGGTGCATCTTCTAGAATCCTATTGGATAGAGGATAGTGATGAGAGTTTGTTGCAGGAGGAACCTGTAGAGGTAGTGAGTGTTGATTTGGTGGTTGTTGTAGATAGAGAGTGTGGCATACTTTTTTGGTAAAATGTCTTGGAAATATGGAGAGAGTTTGTGGATGAAGAAGGAATATTTGAAGCCACAGGAAGTGAAACAAGAACCCATTCGAAAGAGCGATTTGTTCCAAACTGTATGCAATTTTTGTGGAAAATGTTGCAAAGTAATGGTGGACAATGATAGGAGGGATAATCTAGTTGCATTAGAGATGGTTGAGAAACTAAACTTGAAGTGGATGAGGCACTCAAAGCCCTACTATGTCTCTTGTTTGCAAGAAGGTCATCAAATTTGGGTAAGTGAACAAAGCATTGGGAGTTTTCATATTAACCGATATGAGGATGAAATTGTGTGTGATATAATACCCATGGATGATTGTCATGTTCTGTTGGGACAACTTTGGCTTTGGGATAGGGAGGTTGTACATAATAGCAATAGAAACACTTATGGCATAGTAAAGGATGGTAAGAAATATGTGTTGAATCCATTATGAGATAAACCAAACGAAATGGTTAAGGAAATTGCATTAGTATGCTCTAATGAGTGTATGAAGGAAGAAAGCAACATCAAGGTTGCAGTAGGTCAGAAAGAAGTGGCTGAGAATCCTTTGAGGGATGCAGAGAAGGAAATGGTTGCAATAGGTATGTAGATTGAAGAAAAAGAAGAGGAGGTCCTTATGCAAAAGGATCAAGAGGAAAGAGAAGAGATTGCAACTGAGGTTGCAAAGGTTAAAGAGGATTTTTTGCTAAAGATGATGGTCACAGAGGATGAGTGGAAGGAAAATCTTACAGCTACCGAGAATGAAGATATAGTTGAGATTGTAGATGTTGCAGCAGATGATGAAATTGCAACAGTGGAAGAAGAGGTAAGAGAAATTAAGGTGAGAGAAAATGAAGTGATTACAGTAGTAGAGTATGTAGTTGCAGTTGTCAAGAATGTGGAAGACATCACAGTGAAGTTCGATGTTGCAACTATGAATGTGAATGAAGTAAATTAGTTATGTGATGTTATTTTCTTTTCAGATGTGATAGTAGAAAATGAGATGAATAGAGGACAAGAGAATGTTGTGTGGTTGTGTGTAGAAATGGTTAAGGATGTTGCTAGATATTGGTGGAGGTGGATGGTTAAAGGTGGGTTTGAACCCACATAGGAGGAGAGGAGTGAGGAAAGAATTAGGTGGAGGAGATTGGGCTTCGGTGCATAGGAGTCCATGAGGGGAAAGAGGAGGAAGAAGCGGTGTTGCTGGAGGAAGGTGGTGCATGTTCCAATACAATGCTAGAAAAGGTGAGAGAAAGATTGATTTTTAGCTCTTAGATAGCGAAGGAGTTCGTTGTAGGTTGATAGCAACCTGTAAGAGTAGTGCAACTTCTCAACTCCAACTTTGTGAGGCTATGCTCATAAACATCTACTCAACATGTCTGATATAGGAGCACTTGGGATGTTGGCAATCCGGTGTTGCCCAAAAATATTTGGCATTTTGGTTTTGTTTTGTTCAAATCGGTGTGTGTATGAGTCTGTCTCTGGCATCGACACCCAAGTCGTTAGATCCAAATTTTTTGTAACAATGGTGATGCATGAAGGATGAATATGAAAGTGTGAAGATGCATCTGTTTCTAAAAATAGTGTTAATGATTTTATGTACAAAATCTTAGACTATAGTAAAGGTTATTAATGAAACATAGCAAGCTCCACAGAGTAATCCAACATGGCCACCATATTTCTATACCATGTGCTTGTATTATAGAGTAGAGAAGTTCATATTAATGGCCATATTTGGAAATTGAAAGAAAGATTACTATAATGATCATAATGGTGACGATGATGATAACAATGACTATGATGATCACGGTCCAAATTGTACTCCATTGACCATTCTAACTTCCATGGTACCTCAAATAACAATGTGACCAGAAGTGGCAAATCTGTTTACTTGCAGATTAGATAGCATTGTATTTCTATGAGGTTTCTCAAAGTAAGTAACCACTTCACAGAAACCTGAAGCATGCCTCTGCCCCTCTATTTTGCTCCTTAATTACATGGATACATATGAACTATCTGGAGTAGCTTATTAGATTCCCTCCAAAAACACAATGGCATACGTGGATATGGAGGACTAGTGAAAACAAATATGTTTGATTCGAGAATAGCATTAGTGAAGGAGGAAAATTTTGATATGTGGGAAAAAAAGAATAACACTTATAAAGATGTGATTTGAAATGTATTTCATGTTGTCAATTAAATTTGCCATCAATTTAACTTCTTGGGGAGTCAACGGTTTCAAAGAAAAAGTTGAATGATATCCCTCATAGCTTATGTGTCACCTCAACTCCCAAGAGGGCAATTGGGAAGTTTAACGATTCCTTGCATTGTAATATAAAAACAATAGATAGCTAAGTGGGAAGGTGGCCTACGAAAGAAGGAAGAACTAGATAGCTATTGATTGGGAAGGAGGTCATTACAAGGAGAGGAAGAGTCAACCTACAAATAAAGAGTATGAGGAGGTAGATTGTGGGATGGTATGGGGAGTTTAGTGAGAGAATAGAGAATGACTAAAGACCATATTGTAAATTGATATTGCTATTTATCTTGTTTTGTCTAAATTAAATAAAATGGAAGAAGTTTATTTGCATCCAATATGTTGTTTTAAGAGTTGATGTGGATTTAAAAGTTGTGCTGCAATTTGTCTTGTGTGTTTTTGTTTGGATTTGTGTGTGTGCTTAAGGTAGGTGAGAGATTCCACTATGTCACATACTCACTCACTTTCACACTCACTCACATAACCTTGCACTCACTCAGTCAATCACACCACCCACAACAAACAAGTTCTTTTATTTATACCTTCCGCAAACAACAAAATCTTTCTGCTACATCAGCCAAGATGAAACTTGTAAACATGAAATGTCCAACGACCACACTAAGTCAGCTTCCAAAATATGTAGAAATCTAATGTAGTTCAAGACAAGTGATAAACATGACCTATTCTTTGTTAACACATTCTTCCAAGTTGGCACACATATCCAAACATCTGGTGGGATCATTAAAACACATCAAGTCAGCCCAGCAAACACTTATCCTTCTGCAAAATAGCTCCAAACCTAAAGCGGTACTGAGAGAGCAATTAGCATCATGCGGATCACTTATCAAGCAACATAAGACTTGCAAAAACCTTCTCAAACATTCCTTCCTCTGAAATATATGTTTTCTTTTTTGTGCAAACAAACAGACACTGAACCTAGAATCACTCACAAACATTAAACACACAATCTTGAGATAGAGTATTGAAAAACTAACTTTCAGTGCACTTTAGCACCTTAAACCTAAAATGAACAAACATATAGACTATCTGAACACATCCTCTAGACATTAAAGCCAAAAGATGAAATGAAGTGAAATGCAGTGGCATTTGCTTTCTCCTCCAGACAACCCTAATCAGCAAAAAGATATGTCTTTGCACTACTGACTCTAGAGGACCTCTGTGGTACACCTTATCATCTAAAACTTGGATATATTAGTCTTCTCATCTGTATTTGACTATTCTTCAAACCACAACATCATAACTTCTAATGTGGAGAAATGCGGAGCATTTCTCTAACCTCTGACTATATCAACATAGGAACATTGTCTTCACTCTACGAGCTCTAGAATCTTTTACGGTAACTTTCAAGCTCTAAAATCAGGAACATACAACCTTCACACTTGTCTCTGTCTAACTTCCAAACCACAAGGTCATACCTACAAATGCAGAGGAATGTGGAGCATTCTCTCAAGCTTATTCAGTGCAACTTCTAGTGCCATAGACTTCTTGAATCTTTCTCTCAATATTTAAGCAATGCTTTTCTTCAGAAAATAATGAATACAACATTCCCATACCAGAGACTTTATTCACAACATCATACAAAAAAAATCACAACTCTTTTTCATCAAAACAAGAATTTTCATGTTAGTACAACCTTTGTTAATGAACTTCAAAATATAGGGTGCAATTGTGTATAGATGATACTGATCCAATCAGTATGCATAGTACATGGCATTCATCATCTTACCCTTTACTTCACAACTTCTCTGATCCATCTCTTTATTACTCCTTTGTCTTCTTCCCTAATCACCTCTCCATATACTCATCACTTTGCTTCTCTATCTCACAATAATCTGCAACAATCTCCCTTAGCCATCACTATCCTTTGGCATCTCTAATCATCAACTAATCATCACTTCCACTTCCAACCTTTAGCACTATTAACATTAATGACAACACATAAGCAATAGTAGTACTCTTGGTGAAAACATTAGCAATAGGTCCAATTGTTTATGTACTCTTATTTATCCATTCTTGTTTCTTCTTCGGAGATGGCTCCATAGAGATGTTTTAGGTTTATTAAAGATTTCATTACATATTTCTTGGGTACCCATGAAGAAGTAGTTCCTCTAGAATGAAACATGGGTTTGTCTTATGTAACATTCTTATTATTTTCTTACTTTCTTGGTAGATAAGTAATTTGTTCTTCATAAGGATCTTTTAAGGCATACTTATATTAAGACCTTTATTCTTGAACACTTTAGAATGTACAACTTGATGTTCCTTAGGCCTTTTATCTTCATAATTTTTAAAATAAGGTTGTGAGTAAGTAGTTTCCTGATTCCTATTCATATTTGTCCTTTATTATTCTATGTGAAATTTATATAAATCATGTATATAATCTTTTTGTTCATATTGAATCTCCTAAGAAGTATTCACAAATGTATCTAAAGTAAAATGACTCAAATCAAATTATGGCTTCTATGGAGCTCCATCAATTTTGACCACTTTGCCTTGATGAAAAAATTTAATAAATTAATGTAAAACAAAAGGAACTTGATTGCATTGTTCTATCCATGGTCTGGGTATGTGTATGGAAATAGGGGACCAAAAGGGGGGTCAAAAGTGGCCACTTTTTTTGAAATTAGTAAAAACTAATCTTGGATGAGAAATTGAAGATAGCCACACTCAAAACTAGAAGATGTGATAAGAACAAGATTCATAGTGCTCAAAATCTAAGGTTCAAATAGGGGGAGCACACAGAGTGCTCCTATTTTTGTTAGAAAAATATAACACAGTATTTGGTGTGCTCCCCCTAAAATGTTGACCATTTTTAATTATTTCATAAATCGCTTTGGTAGAAAATTAGTTAACATCACATAGTTTATGCCTGATTTTTTTGCTAATTTTTTAATGAATTTAATATGATTTTTTATGAATTTTGAAACTTGACACATCCTAAAAATGAAAATTTGAGTGTGCTCCCCCCTAATTTTTTTTTGATACATAATGTGCAACCATAGTTGTGGTAGATTATATTGATCATTGTAAAAATTACATTGCAGAGGGCAATTGTGGCACAAAAGTAGCAAAAGAGATTGTGTTTATGGTAGACAAAGATAAATGCCTCATAGAGGTAGTGGAATCAAGAATAGTGTGGGTCCTAGCAATGGGATATGAGGTTACAGAGGATGTTCTAATTGGCCTAGCTGATCTAATGCTAAGAAAACCAAATGATCCAAAGGAGGAAAGATTTGGAACATTTGAAGAAAAATCTCTCAAAGTGCATCTGGAACGAACTCAATCAGAATCACAGAGAAAAGCTAGAAAGATGGCAAAAGAGTATGTTATGAGCAAGCGATTCACAAAGGAACAAATAAACCAAGCTAGATCCAAATCTCAAGCAACAAAGGTTACATAAGAGAAAAACCACAATACTTGTCTCAGGTGCCTCAAATGTTCTTCCTTTGTCTTACTGAAAATCAAGATATCATCCAAATATACAATAACAAACTTACCCAGGAATTTCTTCAAAACTTCATTCATCAATCTCATGAAAGTACTTGATGCATTTGTCAATCCAAAAGGCATCACTAACCATTCATACAATCCTTCATTTGTCTTAATTTAAGCAGTCTTCCATTCATCTTCTTCTCTGATTCTAATATGATGGTATCCACTCTTCAAATCTATCTTTGTAAACTATTTTGCTCCACTCAAACAATCCATAATGTCATCCATCCTAGGTAATGGAAATCTATACTTAACTATGATCTTGTTGATTTCTCTAGAGTCTGTACACATCCTCCATTCTCCATCATTCTTTGGTGCTAGCACTAGAGGTACTACACAAGGACTCAAACTTTCTCTGATCAAATATTTCCTCAACAACTCATGTATCTATCTATTCAATTATTCGTTCTTTGTTGGTGTCATTTTGTGTGCTACTTTGTTAGGCAAACTAGCTCCAGGTATAAGATCCATATTGATGACTGATACTCCTGATTGGTGGCAATCCTTCAGGTACATTATCTGATATGATGTCTTCATACTCTGTTAGCAACTCAGTTACCTCCCAAATTCCCAATGAGATTGGGTGGAATGAAGGCAGACATAGGCGCCATAGCCACACCTCATGCCTAGCCACCCCATTCCATTCATTTGCAACTCTTGGAAAAATATCTAAACACAACAAATAGATAGAAATGTAAGCTAGTTAAGGTACTAATTGGAAATTTTAGAATGAAATTTAATTATGTAAAAGAAACTCCAAACATAGACAAACCTAATGTTACCTATGGTAGCCAATTTATTCACCAAAGAAAAGAAATACTTTTTGTGAAATGGTTCCTAAATTGATAGGAAACCTACAAATTACATGTATCAAAAATGATTAAAAATGCCTTCCATAGGCACTTGTAGAGAAGAGGATCTCTGAAGAGAGAAATGAAGGCAAGAAGCCTATGCTGGGACACCTTGGTTGCAACCATAAAAGGGTTTTCAGAACACTAAAAAAACATTCACTCTACTTCTTGAATATAGAATTATTTATATAGAATCTTCCAATTGCTTTTACAAGCAAGTTTGGGACATAAACATATGTTTAAACAAAAGGTGAAATAATAGCTAAACTATATATTTAACGAGAGATGACATTATAGGATTTAGAAGAATGAAGTAATTTTCTAAATAATTAAATGTGTAGTTTTTCACATTTAAATGCTGTAATGCTTAAATTAATGTGACTAAGTATTTAAGTGTGTAAATGCCACTTTAAATATTATGGTATCAAATATAAAATATTATTATGCCAAAGCATGCATGTCATGGTGTTATTGACATGATTCCAAGTGGAGTCTTTAGGAGATTGGAATCACTTGTCTCATTGCATGGATTTATGGTTTACTTTCTATAGGTTTGCATTGGGAAATGGGTAGAATTGCAATAGTTAAATTCATCACACTATCATGTATGATGGCCTTGAAGAGCTAGCTTCTTCAAGATGGGTCAGGCTATCATGTGGGTAGCATAGGGAAGCCTTTGGCTTCATGGTAGGGTGGAAGTCACTTATGTGATGCTCTTTCTACTTCGGGTTACGAAGGACGAGCAAAGGGTGAGAGATTACACTAGGATGCCACAAGAATGTATAAAGAATTTAAATCTTCCAAAGGAACTATGTATTGGATAATGTAATTGTAGACACCTAAACTTCACCTCACTTCTCGACTTAGTTATCCATCTGCCATACCTTCACATTAATTAAATAATTCGTAATTATTTTATTAATTTCATCTATTGTTATGAAAATCACTCTACCTTATTCTGCCACTTTAATTAAATAATTATTAATTATTTAATTAAATTATTTTTTTCATTTCCTAACATTAATTAAATAATTTTACGATTATTTAATTAATCGTTTCCTTTTTCTAATATTAATTAAATAATTTGAAATTAATTAATTAATTAAATCACAATCCAATATTAATTAAATAAATCAAATATTTATTTAATTAATAACACCTCAATCTCAATTTCTTTCCTTTTATAGACTCATTTGTGTATCTACTTAATTAAATTAATTAGATAATCCTCTCATATCCAATCTTATCTTCTACCTGATTTATTTCCTCTTTTGTCAAATAAAGCAAAAAACAAATCTTATCTCCAAAATCAAATCCTTATCTTTCCATCATCAAAAATCTATAAATCTAGCCTCAACGAAACCATTATCATGACACAAGAAAGTAATGCTATGCTACAAGAATTATGAACAACTGACACATCTATCTTATCTATTATAGAGAACAAAGCTAGTAGGGTTTGGGTGCACTCTACTCCATTCTATAGAAGTATGATGACTTGATTGAAGGAGAAGGTATCAAGTTATATTTCATTTATCTTCTTATTCCTTTTATAATTTTCTTGCATACATTATATTGCAATTTTGAATTTATTATTAGAATCTCTTTGATTTAATTTATTAAGTTTGGTAATTATGAAGGATTATGGATCTAAATGAAATAATAGAGATGTATGACTAGCATTCATAAGGGATCGGAATGATTACATCATTGCATTGTTTATGTTTTCAATGGAAATGATATTTTTTATTGAAAATTTATATGATCATTTTGTTAAGCATAGCTTAGCAATGTGTTAGATGATTATCATATTTTGTTATCATGCCTAAATATAGTGTCTTTGTATCTTAAATACTTACTATGATATTGGATGTAGTATTATAGTATATTATTTATGGTTTAAATAAGGTGATGTTACATTTACTACTACAAGCAAACTGGTGACACACTTCTTCCTTATTCATTCTTGTATCAGTTTTCTGTGACTCACTTAAAGCACACTTTGCATGGGGAAGACAATAAACCTTTCACCAAAGAAATAGGTCCTCATATGCATCCACGTGATCACCATATCCATAATCATCAAGGGAAAATTCTTCATAGTAAAAATCCATGGCTACACTAGCACTTGTCTATGATTAGTTATTATTAAGTGCAACCACATCTCTATCTTCCTTATGCAAACAAACACTAGTTGCTTGATCTTCATTCAACTGAACAAAAGAGGACATAAAATCAAACAAGAAACTAGTTTCTTACTCCCTCTGAACATGACTTGTATCTGCACACTTAATATAATTAACTTCCAAAATTGATTCATTTGGCTGCTCACTTGTGCACACATCTTCCTCATTGTCCACTAAGTCACATACCTCATTCTCAAGCTAGAAGTCATCATTGGTTTCATCATTTTCATCTTCACTAGATGAGTTGTCTAACCAAAGGCTAGTGTATACACTGCTTTCATCATTAACATTATCATCACATGATGCACCATGTTTCACTTCTACCCTTCTAACTACACAATCATCAATATTTGATGTCGCACTCATCCAATTGGTTGCATCCACACAATTGTTTCCCACATTAGTGTGTTCATTACCAACAACATTTGCAGATAACAACTTAACTATGCAGTCACCTCAACTTTTCCAACTAGTCTACGCATAAATATGCCTGTTACAAACTTGTTATTTTAAAATCTTCCTGCACAAAACTCAATCCAACTTCATATGCTTCAAAAAACATATCAACGTAGGTGGGAGTGTTAGGTTTGAAATCTTTTGGAATATAGGAAAGGGAAACTACAAATCTATGACTTAAATCCATGCTAGACTCTCCCTCTTGTCTTTTGATTTTTTTCTAATTCCATGACAGGATCAATAGAGTCTAAACCTTTTCCAAATTCACTTTCAAATGCAACCACAAGTTCATTCCAAGAAGCAAAGGATTGCTCCAGAAAACTTTGAATCCATTCTTTTGCCTTTCCATGCAATGAACTAACAAAGAACCTCATCCACATGTCCTCATCCTCAAACTAAAACTTTGCCATAAACTTAGAAAAATTATCAACATGTGTGTCCCCTTCCCGAATGTTATACCCATCAAAGATAGGCATATGTTCGTATACCTTAGTAGGCATGCTCTGTATTTTATAATCAACCCAAGAGAGGTCTAACTGACTGTAAAAAGGATCTAAGGGAATGACTAGGGACTGAGAAATCTAATTTTTAGGGGTAGCAGGGCAAGCATTGGACTGCACCCTAGACTCTAGTAGCCTAATTTGATTTTCTATTTTTTTTGTTGGTGCAACAAGGACTCTATTAGTTGTTTATTTTTATCAATTTCATATTGCAACCTAATAGATTCACATTGATTTTGTATGGGTGCATACAGGTTTGGGTTTGTATAAGGTGTAGAGCCATGACTAAAACAAGCATTCGCAGAATGGTCATGGACATCAACAATATAATTTCTATGGTTTGAAGCTTAAGAATACACATATGAAGGAACACGCATAGGATAATCATATCCATACCAATTGGTCATGACTAAAACATTCTATAATGATAGATAGAAAACTGAGGCACTAGACATTATTTGAAGATGTAAATATTTAATGGCATAGATTTTAAATATTGTTCAAGATTTTAAGTTTTTCATTAAAAAAAAGTAATTTTACTATCATAATAAGCATGCATGCACTCCAATGGTAGAAAACTTGGCTATGTTCAATTTACATTTGGCATATATATATATATATATATATATATATATATATATATATATATATATATATATATATATATATATATATATATGTATGTATGTATGTATGTATGTATGTATGTATGTATGTATATGTATATTTTGGTTATAGTAAGTGCTACTATTTTGGGGGTAGCTCCCAAATCAATAAATAATATGGTGCTTGCTGTCTAACAAGACACTCCATCCACCAATTGTCTTCCGTATTTGATGTTGCTCATGCCATTTTGTTTCATTTTTTGTGTCTCTTAATGGAATGCACAACAGAGATCGCAAGTAACTTAAAAGAGGTCCATAGATTTTCATAAAAATCTTTTAAGGTTCCTTTGGCTTCACTAATTTTAGGTTAAAATCATCATTGTTTGCCATGGTTCAGATTTCACAATTATCATTCTAGGATTTCAATTTTGGTTACTCAAGAATAAAAAATCTACAGTATCATGGAAAATATTTAGATGAGTGACTACTGTTGTATTTTTTATTTTATTCTTCAAACTTACAATATTTTAATGCATTTTAATAAAATTTAATATTATTCAATACTATTACATTTTAATATCTTAGGAAGACATTTCAAATCTCTACACACCCAACTAGGGCTAGGGTTCTACACATAAATACAAATATGTAGGCTTTGTAAAATGTAGTTTTATAGTTAAGGAAATATTTTAGTGTTATTTAATAGGCTTTGTAAAGTTTAGTTTTCTAGTTAAGGAAATAATTTAGTGCTATTTTATTTTACCAAATTAGATTATTTTTGAGACTTCAATTTTATTTAGTGAAGACATTTCAAAACTCTCCACACCCAAATAGGGTGACAATTGTTGACATAAAATTTTCCTTATAAATTTAGTTCTAGAAATATAATGGTTACAAATTTGAAATGATAAATAATTTTTTATCTTTAGAAAAAATAGAAGTATCACTATATTTTATTACTAAACCACAATATTATTTTAATTAAAATAATTAATATCATGTTCTTTAAAAGTACTTACTATTATTACTTAAACAAAAAATTCTCCAACATTAAAATAGTGTTGTTTACATCTAGAATAATGGCATATTTTAGATATATTTTTCTAATAAAATTGAATTTTAGAGATTAAATTTCTTATTAAAACATGTTTTTTACTTATCTAACAAGTTTTGTTTGTTTGTTTGTTTGTTTTTGCCAATAATAAACTTATTGGCTAATAAATAAAATAAAATTAGGTCCTTGAAAGGAACTCAATCTTCAAAAGGTAGGAAGCCTATAAAGCCTGTTGCTATGCACTTGAAATGTTTTCTTGAATCTCCAATAGCAAATACACCACAATAGCAACCAACTTCCTTTGTTCTTGACAGCAGAGTCACCACCTCTTTCTCAAGAGGAAATCTTTGAAGTGTGACTGATCTTCAAGGCAATAAACTGATTATGGGTTTAGCTCATTGGTAGATTCTTCATTTCATTTTAACCCAGCAATGATTTCTTCCCCAACAATGATGTCATTATGTTGGAGTAATTTGATGGGCTCCAAACTTCAACATGTAGAAAAAATGAAAACTACAAATTGATTAACACTAGGGCCTTCAAATTCTTAGACCTTTTAATTCATCCCCGGTAATGATGGCATTATGTTGGTTCCCAAAAACACAGGTCCAAAATCCTAGAGTATTTCTCCTCCTTTAAGGCTAGGGGTGTCATCAGAAAGGTGAGAAAGAGGCTCATCCACAGATGAATGATGTTTAAAGGCCAAATCTATGAGAGTGGATTTTCTCTCCTGCTCCTTGAGCTCAACTTAAAATTGGGAGGGTGTTCCTTAAGAACCAATAAACCAAATGAAAAAAAAAACTAGTGGCTAAACCCAACCATTGACTCGGTCCCATTGTCACTAAACCAAGAACAACTATCCACCTAAGTACCTCAATATAGTCGATTACTACACCCTATAGATGCACCAACAAATGATAACAACATGATATCCCTTAAGATGAGCCCACTTAACATTACATACACAAATACAGGCCACAAGCACACATGACCATGACTCACAAATGATTTATACTATTTTGGATTGCTTAGAGTGACTGATTGGTTACAATATTGAATCATGAACAATATGTGGAACCTAAACTACTACCCCTACAACTAACCAAAGAGAGTTCAATAACTTTAAAGTGTTGGCCCTTCACCAATAAGACTGGTGCCTACTCTACTGGGCAATAGAGTCATGGATTTGTAAAGAGGGAAGAGATGCAAAAGTGAAAACATAAATAGAATCTATTGTGCATCATCATACAATGTGTATACGCCTAAAAATGACACGAATCATCCTAAATAAATATTCTAAATATTTATTCCATTCTTCTATTAATTAAATAAATATTCCAAATTTATTTAATCAATTCACTATCTCACAATTAAATAAATTCTATTTATTTAATTAAAATTCTTCTAAAGTCCTTCACAATTAAATAATCATAAATTATTTAATTAATCCTATTTCCTCTATCCTAAAGTTCTAAATTCCAAATTCCACATCACCTTTACACCTCACCTTTTCCACCTCACCTTTTCCACCTCACCTTGTCCACCTCATCAGGTTGCACATGTAATTAAATATATTTAATATTTAATTATCTTATTTTCCCTCACCCACATGGCCTATTTCTTCTCCAATCAGAGGTCAGTTAACCAATCAATCAAATCTGTTAACTAA
The DNA here is from genome assembly GCA_027924645.1 of Cunninghamia lanceolata. NCBI lineage: Eukaryota > Viridiplantae > Streptophyta > Pinopsida > Cupressales > Cupressaceae > Cunninghamia > Cunninghamia lanceolata. Next base: position 3,649,852 of record BSBN01001090.1, read on the forward strand.
CCTGTCAGTTGAGTCAAATCCTCAATCAATCCAGTCAGTTCCACAATCCACTCTTCTAACTGATCAATCAAGTCTGTTAACAGACCAGTCAATGGAGTTAACTCTCCAATCAGTTTTGTCACATCCCACCTTTCATGATGGAGCTGGGACACTTGTCACGTTTCCACTGGTTGCACATTCCTCAACCATCCTCAACCGTTGATCTTCATATCTTCTCTCAACCGTTGATTCCTATTCCTCCGAGTCTATAAATGAAGCTTCATCCCTTCATTCTAATCATCCAGGCTTTTGACATCGTTACTCTGCAGAAATATCACCAGCGCGCCTTTGGCACCCACTTGTCATCTACAAGCTTGAGATCACCATTGTTGCATTGGAGCTCACCTTCATTGCATATCACACCATAGCCATTCACCATCGACTTCCTCAAATAGCTTTAAAAGATTGCACTCTCTGAGGGCTCATCTCATCTGCGAAAGGACGATTCGTGATAGGCGAACAACGGAAGTTTCGAAACGGAAGAGGTTTGCTGTGTTCGTTCATTGTTTATTTAATCTTCTTTGTTTCTCCATTCTGTTGATGTTTGGGTCATCTGTTATTCATTTGATTGATGCACTATTTTACCCTCACATTTTTGGCGCCCACCGTGGGGCCGTTGCCCCTTTATTTTACCGTTTTTGAGCTTTTTTGAAGGCAGGTTCCGTACAGGTCCCGCAGAGTCACGCACAGGTTCTTTCGGCACATCTGTTCATTTTTACGGTGCTTTTGAAGACTGCTACGGCGCTTTCGTTAAAACGGCGCATTTGTTGACTGTAACGGTGCTTTTATAGACTGTTGCTGCGCTTTTGTTTAAATTGCGCATTTGTTGATTTTTGCTGCGCTTTCATATAATATTACGGCGCATACATTAAAACGGCGCATCTGTTATCTGTTACGATGCTTATGAGGACTGTTGCTGCGCATACGTTCAAACTGCGCATATGTTCATTTTAACGGCGCATACGTTCATTTTTACAGCGCATTCGTTAATACTGCGCTTCTGTTGATCACTTCTGCGCATCTGGTCACTGAAGCTGCGCATTTGTAACTGGCTCAGGTTTTGGTACTTTTCTAGGGTATTTTGCTAACGCTAACCCTTTTGCAGGTGTTTGCTGGAGCGGTTTTGCAGGTTAGGCTCGGGTTCAGTTACATGTAGTTGCATCTAACTAGCTCACATTTCATTTTCGGGGAAAGAGTAAAATGGTTGTTCATTACAAATCTTCATCTAGTCTTAATTAGGGAGGAAGTAACTGGTTTATTTCATGCTTGCATTGCAAACAAACTTCCAAGTTATTGCTATCTAAGATTTAAAATTGAACTCACAACTGCATTCTGAAGTTAAAATGAACCATTGCCATATCGTGAGACCTGAATTTCAAAGTTAACAATCTCGTGCAACGTGGACCTAAAATTGAACTCACAACTGCATTCTAAAGTTAAAATGAACCATTGCTATATCGTGAGACCTGAATTTCAAAGTTAACAATCTCGCGCAACGTGGATCTAAAATTGAACTCACAACTGCTTTTTGGGACTTAAAATTGAACCACTGCAATATTGTTGAAATCACTTCAAAGTTTTGTTTGACTAGCTTAGCCCATTTAGTTTTTATCTTTTTAACTAGGGTGGATTAATCAGTGTATTCTGTGCTTGCGAATGACAATAGGCTTATGCTCTCCCCTCTTCTGGGTGATCAGAGTGCCAAACTTGTCATTCTACTTGTTTAAACTTTAGGAGGGGCCTGCCCTTGGATGCATGCTTGTCCAAGCGGGAACGACCCTGAGTGGTAACAGGCTAACGCCAAGCCCTACCGAGCCACTTAAAATAAATTGTGCTTGAGGTGAAAACCTCCTGCAACGAGTGCTGTTATGTTACACCGACGGCCAACCTCCCCCAAAACCCTCTCAGGCGCAACCCTGTGAGGCTGGGAGACTCCATAACGAAGAGTAGCGCCGCCGCACGTGTAACCACTTGAACGGTTGCCCGAATTACAAACCTCTTGTTTTAGTGGCCCAAATCCCTTATAATCCATTTCTCGCCTAGGATTTTGTACTTGCTTTTGTCTAAAATAGAGTCGAAAAAATACAAAAATAGTGAAAAACTACAAAACATTCTTTGTGCTTGCTGTGTTTTCTTGCTAAAATTTCTAATATCAGATCAGGAAGACCTTTTCCAGCCAAGGAATACCCAAAAAGTAGAGAAAAAAAAAAAAAAAAACCAAAAATTTGCCAAAAAATACCAGAACTGCGCATATATCCATTTCTGCGGCGCATATACAGCGACTTGCTGCGCTTTTGTACCGACTTGCAGCGCTTTTGTACCTTTCTACTGCGCATATACTCTGTTCTGCTGCGCTTTTACAGCGACTTGCTGCGCATATACGCCGACCTGCTGCGCATATACTTTTCTGCTGCGCATTTGCGCACTGTTACTGCGCATACATACCTCACCAGAGCGGTGCATGTACAACGACTTACTGCGCATTTATCTATTCTTGCTGCGCATCTGTTTCTGCACATGCGTGACAGTGAGCATCTGCCCTATTTTTGAGAAATTTTCGTCAGCTGTTCGGAGTACCCATTTCAGCCTAGTTTCATTTTCCAAGGTCAGAATCAACCTTGCAGTCAGTTTTCATCCATTTCACCCATTTCTCTCTCTTTCGACAGTCGTCCCAGTCACCTTCTGTCCTAGTCACTCTTGCCCCAACGTCATTCTGTCCCATACCGATTCGACATAGGTCCTTCTTTAGTGAATTCACGTAAGCCTAGTAGGTCACAGTACCTTTTGCTAGTAGTCTTGTTGAACAACTAAGCCCTACACAGTGAGACTGGTATCGACTACCCTTGCTAGTGGCTAGAGTCTTGTGTCAACCGTCTTACCTGAAGTCATTGAGCGAGAGAACCCTTTGTCCAAGTCTTGTCCTAGGTATCCCATTCACTACAGTCTTAGTCGGCACCTTGCCAAAATTTCCCATCCTAGTCCATTTCATCCCACCCCACCTTGCATGGTTCTTACTCGATCCCAGTACAACAAGCTAACTGAAATGGCCGACTCTTTCGATCACGTCGCCCCACCACACGATGAGGATGAAGAAATTTCTCGTGAAGAATTAGTGGCACACATGCAAGATAGCAAATTCCAACGCCTAGTGGAGAGAGTACTCCTTGAGGATCCCACCAAATATTTCCATCATCTTGCTAATCTCGGACTCAAACTCCCCGCAGACTTTGACATTAGCTCCATCATGGAAAATGCAGACAATGAACGTGAGAGGGACACAAATGACACAATCCCAAATGCACATGAGAGAGGCACAAATGACACGGTCCCCCAGGCCAATGAAAGAGGAAAACAACACATAGATCAAAATGCTCCTATAGCGGATGTGAGACAACAAATTGAAAGTCTAAAGCTAGAAATCTCCAACCTTAAGATCGGCACCAGCTCCAAGAACTACTCCTTGGAGGATATAGCACCGTACCCCTTTGACAGAAATTTGGTCATGAAACCATTCCCCTTTCAGTTCGGAATCCCGAAATTCGACAAATACAAAGGGAAGGGGGACCCTAGAGATCATATCAGGGAATTCACTGCAGCATGTTTAGAAGTAGCTCACAACGAGACCTACTTAATGAGACTATTCCCAAGATCTTTAGGGGGTCAAGCTATGGAGTGGTTCTCGCGTCTTCCACCAGGAATCAAAACTTTTGATGAGCTTGTCAATAAATTCATAACGCACTTCTCTTACAACATAGAACACGAAGTATCTATGCTAGACCTATGCAACACCAAACAAAAGGGTGGTGAGTCTTTCGCAACCTTCTTACAACGATGGAGACAGCTAGCTAGCAAGTGTTCTTACGACATGCCTGAGAAACAACTATTGGAAATGTTTGTCCACAATTTGAATCCCGACCTTAGCTATCAGATTCAGATACAATGCCCTACCTCATTCACCAAAGTCATCGAAATGGGGCTATTCATTGAGAAAGCTATGATCGCTAAAGGGACTCTCAAGCTCTACAAGGACACACCTCCTTCCAATTACACAACTGACAAGTCAAAGTTTTGGACCAAGAACAAGAATGTGGTCAACGATGGAGTAGTGGATGCCAAGGCGACAGCCCTTAAACAACAACCCATATTCACTCTTAAGGAAGAAGCAAATCACGGTGCACTCAACAAGCCATCCCCTCGGGAATCTAGACCTTGGTTCAATTCAAATCCAAGGAGAAAATTCACGCCGTTAGGAGAATCTCAAGAGTCTGCTCTCAGGAAATTGTTGGCTAACAATGAAATTTCTCTACCGCCAACAAGTGACTATGAGCCCATAGTCAAACCTCCCTATTGGAAGGACACAGACTATTGCGAGTATCACCGAGGAAGGGGGCACACAACCAATAATTGCATCCATCTTAAGAACGTCATACAGGATATACTGGATCAGAATCAGGGAGGAACACAACAGCATACCTCCAATGAATCTCATGTGGCCTACCGGGACCCTCTCCTAAACCACAACCGGCCGTATAACAACAATCACAACAGCGGTCACAATAACAACAATGGTTACAACCACAACAATGGTCACACTGGCAACAATCCCAATGGTCATAACAATAATGACAACAATCGCAACAGGCCGAACCAGAACAGTGGGTCGAGTAATGCTAACTATGCAAGCGTTCCCTTTGAGTACACCATTAACTGCATTTCTGAGCACATTCTGCAAGTCAACGTCATATCCCCCAACCAACAACCAGGACCTAACGGAACTGGTTGTAGTATAATTACCCGCAGTGGTAGAGTCACTATCAGCACCACTCCTCCCAGGTCGTCGCCATCTTCGTCTAACCCCCGCCCATATAATGTCATCGACCAATTGCAAAAGACTCCGGCTCATATTTCTATATTGGAGCTCCTGCGTCTATCTCCTTCTCATAAGGAGATTCTTGAGAAAGCCTTAGTGGAGACTACTGTCCCCACTAACCTCGCCCAAGAAAAGTTTCAAACCATGGTGGGTAACTTGACATCCTCCCCTTCCATATCATTCACGGAACAAGATGACCTTTCCATGTCTCAACCCCACAACACTCCTCTGCACATTGTCGCATTCGTACATAGGCACCGCATCAAGAGGGTTCTCATTGATGGGGGTGCCGGTTTGAATATTTGCACTTTGAAGCTAGTCCTTGCATTGGGGTTCTCTGAACAGGCAGTGGATCCACGGAGGAAGATTACCATAAAGGCCTATGACGAGGAGGAACGCACCACAAAGGGCACGGTTGTCCTACCCATTCAAGTGGGACCGGTAATTAAAGATGTGGTGTGCCAGGTCCTTGATCGAGAGCTTGCTTACAATATTCTGCTAGGGAGACCATGGATCCACGCCATGAAAGCTGTCCCCTCCACCTACCATCAATGCATAAAGTTCCCACACGATGGCAAGCAGGTCACCATACACGGCGACCCCGATCCCTATCAACACTGCAATTCTTTCCAAGCTAAACCTGAATGCATCATTCCCAACAATAGAGCCCATATCTCCCCTACTCCGCCACAAGACCATACTGCCGAAGCTTCCTCTTCACAGCCCAAACCAATGAAAATCACCATAAAAGAAAATGGCGTGGGGGAATACCAGATTGAGCACAGCCTCAACCTTGCAAAAATGCCCTTGTCTCCTCGCTCCTTTGGCCAGCCCAAGCATCAACCCAGGCATTTTCCAAAGCCCTCTGCTCCTCCTACAACTCCCGCAAACCCCTTTGTAAAATGGGGGACCTTATCCGATGAATCAGAGGAGCGAGATCTCTTGCAATGGCTCTACGCCGAAGAAGAAAACACATCCCAAGATCCACCCAGACTCCCTACAGAGCTCTATGGGCGAGGTGAAACCATCTTGCATAGGATGGGATATGAAGGACAAGGCCCTATCGGCCTCAGAAAAGAGGGGATCATCGAACCTATACAACCCTCTTCCTCCTCTTCGGCTAGAAACACGACTGGCCTAGGCTACAAAGGTAAAGGTAAAGCCAAAGAAAATGCCTGCCTAGTGGAGACAATTCAAACACTCCAAGTGGATAGTGACGCAGATTCAGATGATTCCAATCAGTATGAATGGGACGAGCTGACAGAACACTCCTACGATGACAAGGAGATTGACACCATCAAAACCCTTAGCCCATATCATGAGAGACAAACGCAACGGGACAGACCACTGGAGTCTGATTTGCCCCTCCCTGAAGTTATGGCTCTCGAGGAAAGTATAGATTCCATTGCGATAAACAACCTGGAAGAAAGTACCACCCAGAACACTACCCCCAACTGTGCTCCCAATATTTCCATCCACACTATCAACGAATCAGGTCTTTCATCCGACTCCCTTCCCCTCTTACACCCTGAGCTTATCGACTGGGACCTGAAAGGGACCCCTCAATTAGATATGTTCCAGAATGATGATGCCTACATTGACTATATGGAACTTCGAGATCACTTACCAAAAGGAGATCATAAAGCTGGTTTCGCTATCGAACTCAATACTGTAGCTTACTTTGGGGAGGGTGCTAAGCCTTCTAGTCGCAAAAATGTAAAGATCAAAAAGGGATCTGACGGTGAAAACCGCCATGCGGCAGTGTCAGATCATAAAAAAGTAAAAAGAAAGGACGTATCTGAAGGTGAAAACCCAACTGTGGCACCTAACGATGGATTGCTTGACACCCTCCCAAGTGACATGTATCAAGAAAGGTCACAGATCGTGGTAGAGCCAACAGAGCCAGTGAACATTGGAACCGAAGAGCAGCCTAAGATAATCCACTTTGCAAAATCTCTCACGCCGCCTGAGAAAACCAAGTTTGTGCCATTCTTTAAAAAGAAGAGAGGCAGCTTTGCTTGGTCATATGCCGACATGCCAGGTCTGGACCCAAACCTGATTCTACATCACTTGCCATTAGATCCAGGGGTGAAGCCCGTAAAGCAAAAACTGAGAAAAATGCATCCCCATATTGCTCTCCTGGTCAAGGAAGAACTCAAGAAATTGTTAGATGTGGGGTTCATCAGGGCCATTGATTACCCCGAATGGATATCAAACATCGTGCCAGTGTCTAAACCAGATGGCAGGGTTCGACTATGCAACGATTTTAGAGAATTAAACAAAGCATGCCGCAAGGATGACTTTCCCTTGCCTAACATCGATATCATAGTCGACCTCACGGCGGGACATACAATGCTGTCACTAATGGATGGATTCTCAGGGTACAACCAGATCAAAATAGCACCAGAGGATCAGCACAAAACCGCTTTCACTTGTCCTTGGGGTACCTTTTGCTGGAATGTCATGCCGTTTGGGCTGAAAAACGCAGGTGCTACATATCAGCGAGCCATGACAACTATATTTCACGACATGATGCATGTGACCATGGAAGATTATGTTGACGACATCTTGGCAAAATCACTCACCAGGGACTCACACCTAGACACATTAGAGAAAGTCTTCCAACGGCTGGACCAATTCCAAGTAAAATTGAACCCGAAGAAATGTGTGTTTGGGGTCACATCAGGGAAGCTACTAGGCTTCATCGTGTCAGCAAACGGCATAGAGGTAGACCCGGCCAAGGTCAAAGCAATCATGGACATGCCTCCGCCCAAAACTCTCACACAGTTGAGATCCTTACAGGGCAAGCTACAGGCCATCCGCAGGTTCATCTCACAGTTGGCCGACAAGTGCCATCCTTTCAGCCATCTCCTACATAAGAACGTTCCATTTAAATGGGATGAGCAGTGCGAAGAGGCATTCAACAAGCTCAAGGAGTACCTCATGAATCCTCCTATACTCATGCCTCCGATCCAAGGAAAACCTTTGATTCTCTACATATCTGCTACACCTACTGCTCTTGGGGCTCTCCTAGCGCAGCAAGACTATGAGAACAAGGAAAGAGCTGTGTACTATATCAGTCGAACCTTAGTGGGCTACGAGTTGCAGTACTCACAGGTGGAACGTTCATGCCTTGCGGTGGTTTTCGCCTCACAAAAACTCCGACACTACATGTTGGCACATCCTGTCAAACTCATTGCCAAGATCGACCCACTAAAATATCTTCTCAGCAAAGCGGCCCTCACAGGTCGACTAGCCAAATGGGTTATGCTTCTTAGCGAATATGATATAGAGTATGTGGACAGAAAAGCCGTCAAGGGGCAAATCATCGCGGACCAACTAGCTGAGGCACCATTACAGGACACTTCACCGATGCAGTTTGAGTTCCCCGATGAGTCTTTATTCACTCTGTCCACCTCTCCTTGGAAACTCTACTTCGACGGGTCTTACACCAACCATGGATCGGGGGCAGGTATCTTGTTTATCACTGCCCAAGGCGACACAATTCCAAAGTCCTACAGGTTGTTATTCCCATGCACTAACAATATAGCAGAGTATGAGGCTTTGGTAATTGGTCTCAAGATGGCCACTGAGTGGAAAATTCAAGCATTATGTGTCTATGGTGATTCTCAGCTTGTCATAAACCAGGTCAACGATGAGTATTAGACCAAAGATGAGAAGCTCATCCCATACAAGCGAATGGTCGACGATCTCAAAGAACATTTTGGGACCATCTCATTTGAGCAAATACCCAGGATAGAGAACAAAGCAGCCGACGCAATGGCGACCATAGCCTCTCTTCTTGAGATACCTGAACAGGAGTCACGGTATGAGTTCTTAGTAGAAACAATTCGACAGCCGGCTTATGATCTCCTTGAAACCCATTCCATCTGCCACCTAGTAGGATCTGATTCACCTTGGTACGGTAAGACCTACACTTACCTCAAGGACAATATCCTCCCTTTGGACCTCTCTTCCAACCAAAAACGAACCTTTATCCGACAAGCCTCCCGTTACACCATTATCGCCAATACCCTTTACCGACGTGGTCTGGATGGTACTTTACTCCGTTGTCTAGAACAGGAAGAATCTATAACTACCTTGCGAGACGTGCACGAAGGGATCTGCGGAACACACTCCAGTGGTCCTTCCTTAGCTAAGAAACTCATGCGTTTGGGTTATTACTGGCCCAATATGGAAATGGATTCATATCAGTTCGTCAAAAAGTGCAAACAGTGCCAGATACATGGGAACCTGATTCATGCACCTGCTCAAGAGTTGAGACCTCTAACGACACCCTGGCCCTTTTGCCAGTGGGGACTAGACCTCGTGGGAAAGATTCACCTGCCTTCTTCCAACGGCCATAAATTCATCATAACCGCCACTGAGTACTTTACAAAGTGGATTGAAGCCATTCCCTTATCAACCGTCACAGGAAAGCAAATTTCCTCTTTCATTCTGAATTACATTATCTGCCGATATGGCATCCCTTCATCCATCATAACGGATAACGGGAGACCTTTCAAAAATCAGGATGTCCAGGAACTTTGTGAGCGTTTTAAGATCCAACATCGCTTCTCCACCCCATATTACCCCCAAGGTAATGGCCAAGCTAAGGCATCAAATAAAACCATTCTGAAAATCCTAAAGAAGACTGTCAATGAAGCTGGTCGCGATTGGCACGTCCAACTCAATCCCGCTCTGTGGGCCTATCGAACCAGCATACGCACTCCCACAGGTGCTACACCTTACGCCCTCGTCTATGGTTCCGAAGCCATCCTTCCCATTGAGGTCGAACTCCCATCTCTTCGGGTGTCGTTGAAAGGTCTCATATCAGACGAAGAGTACAGAGTCTCCCGACTGCAAGAGTTAGAACTGCTAGAGGAACGGCGCCAGAAAGCTTTTGACCATCTCAAAGCCTATCAACAGATGATGTCAAGAAGCTACAACCACAAGGTTAGACCAAGATGCTTCAAGGTTGGGGACCTAGTTCTAAAAGAGAACCCTCGCAACCAGCAGGACAGAGAAAAGAAAGGTAAGTTCGAGCCTAACTGGCTTGGACCCTATGTAATTGTAACAGCTTACGGATCGGGGGCATATCAGTTGGCCACATCAGAAGGTGAGTTGTTTGATGATCCAATCAACAGCATGCACCTTCGCAGGTTCTATACCTAAGAGAACCCCAATGCAAGGGGGCACAATAAAGTCAAAAAATCAAAAAAAATCAAAAAAGCTACAAAGAGAAAATACAAAAAAATTGAAAAAAAAATAGAAAGCATGCAAAAAAAAAAAATCGTCCTTTGGTGAAAACCTGGCAAACAGGCGCCTTGGATAGGTATCCTGATGAAAACCTGGCAATCAGGCGTCATGTTACTTTCTAGCTTCTCGTGCAAATAAAAGCAAGTGATGAAAACCTGGTAAACAGGCGTTACTTATGACAAAACCGCATTCTCCATCTTTGGGAATCGAATCACCTTGAGCCCATTCTTCCTCTATTTTCCCCCATTCGACCCATACCCATCCCACAATAAACACTCGACAGTTACCTATCATGGCTTGATACTCACCTTGTGGCCTTGTCAACCAAGGTTTTGTCCCATACCGTCTCCTCGCAGTGAGCCTAGTGTAGTGTCTCTCGTCAGTGTCTGTGGTCCGAACCCGTGAACTACGTTGCCTCTACGCCGTCACGTAGGCAAGGCCATTATTCTAATGCGCCCCCGAGGCTTCCCTATCTCCCAAGGTCCCATTCGTCTCCTCTCTTGTCTTCATTCTGGTCGTCTTTCTTCTAGTCCATCCATGGTCCGTTAGGGTTTACCCCGAACTACGTTGCCTCTGCGTCATCACGTAGGCAAGGCCATTAAGCAATGAGCCCCCGAGGCACTAGGTCAGTCCCTTAGGGCCCGTCTTCTCAATAAGGATTGTGCCATCTTCTCACCAAGCAAGCAAATGCAAGCAAACACCCGCGCTTCAAGCAGAAATTTTGACTATGAGCATCTTAACCTATCCAATGCGAGGCAAATACCCAAGGTCTTCTAAATGATTTTATACAAATTAAGGCAAGAAATAAACACATATCAACGCAAATATGCTTTTGTAGATTGGAACCTAGGGTTAAGTTACAGAGTCTTGATTTTTGCTATCATACCTTCCTATGCTACTCAAGGATGCCAAAAGCTAGAGATGCTATGATGGAGGCATGATCACTTTCTATGTTTGTTATTTGTGGATTAAACTTTAGTAAGGTGAAACCTTGTCTAAGGACATGATCAGCAAAAGATCATCAAGGACATCAAAGGTCTCACATGAACGGGGGTAATCCTTGCTTGTTGAAACGCAAGAGATACTCAGGTCATCTAGATTCAATTTTGACTAGATGCTTGTATTAACTTGCTCAATTACACTCCATGTAAGCGATACTCAGGTCATCTCGGTTCAATTATACCTAGATGCTTGTATTCACTTACAACATTTCAGAAAAGTACCAAAAACAAAATGCCCAATGATGAAATAAAGCAATCTAAAAGCAAATACATCCGTCCTATATCCATACACCCATCCATACAGTCCTCATTATTCAAACTATGCGGAGTAACGATATCAAGAAAAGTTCCTAAGTCATTCTTTCGCAACCATTCCTCTATCCATCATGTCATTCTTCTGTCGATACAGTACATTTGGACATCACAAAAAACAAGGCATATAGGAGCATATCATATCATTCGCAGAAACTAGTCATACACATGATTAGGTTCGTCGAACGCACCATCCAATGCATTAGGTCACCAATACATTTGCATCACATCTTAATCTTAAAAGCTCAGAAAGTCAAACAACATAGCTAAGTGCATCACATATATAGTTACATCACCACATAGTACTCATGTTACAAATGCATACATTCAAAGCATTACATCATATAAACATCCAGTAGCATCTCACATACCTATACAGCATCATAACATAGAAATCATGTTCCACACACACATCTGCATTAGCTCATTTTAGACAACAATACAGTTATTTCATAACATAGAAATCATGTTTCATATACATACATTTGCATCATCACATAGACATCATATTACATTTTGCATTCATTTGTCACATTAGATCATATAGACATCATATAGCATCATATAAACCATCTAACTATGCAATAGAATCACATCATGCAATAGACATAATCATCTCATAAACACATGCAATAGATACACAAAGCTGCATCATCATCCATACTATCATATACAAAGAGGTCCAAATGTACAAAATCATCATCTCTCTCAAAATCAAAGTGTCATATACAATATGCGTCTAAATAGACGGTGATACATGTCCCAAAATGTACAAAATCTGGTCTCTGACTACCCCTGCTGCTGTGGGCCGCCACTGCCAGCTCCTGACTGCTGAGGTCCCATGACAGATGCCCCTGACTGGGATGGACCTGCTCCGTGAGCCACCCCAGACTGAGTCCTGAAACTCCCTGCCCTCTGGCTCGACGACACGGCACCATGGTACAAACCTCGGTAGTACTGTGCCTGCTGCTGCGCTCTGGCTAAGTCTGTCTGCGCCTGTGCCAACTGCGTCTGCAACTGGCCTACCTGTGCCTGTGCCTGCTGCACCTGCCCAACTAGAAAAGAGCTCGTTGCATCTGTACCCATGGCAGCCACTGCTGTGTCCCTCTCTACTCGGATAAGGCGTACCCGGGCATCGGCCATGTCTCGCTCGTGAGTCAAACCAGCGATCACCGCTGCGTCTGTATCTCGCCTCCTCTCCACTCTCCTCAGCTGTGCCTGCAGCTCTCGCACCTGTCCCCTCAGACTGGCTATAGTCCTGTCATGTGCCTCACCCTGCACTGGCCCCTGTGCTGACTCTGCCTGTCCTAGCCCCTGCTGCTGGGGCACCTGCTGCTGTGGCACCTGCTGCTGTGGTACCTGCTGGGGTGGTGGCATCTGTGCCTGCTGCTGCGCCTGCTGCGGTACCTCTCCCTGTCCTGGCACTGCCTACCCAGCCCGATCTATCCTCCTCCGCTGCCTCGGCCTCTCTGCAGCCCGGCCACCCCGTCCTCGACCTCCTCTCGCGGCCCTCCGCCCTGGGCCAGCCTCTCCCTCCTCCTCTGAATCCACCTCATCAATACGAGGCACCAGCATACCAGGCCCTGAATATCTCGGGAATGGATGTGCAGTAATCCAATCCTCATACTCCTGGGTGATCCCTGCATCTGCTATCTCTCGCCGCATGTCCCATGCCACATACGGCAACTGCTGGAACTTTACCAGAGCCTCCTCATAAGAAGCCATCGGCCCCCATCGGACCCTCTCTGCATGTGTCCGTGCGAACATGGCCTGTCCCTGCGGCATGCCCTGTCTCCTGCCAAACTGTCTCAGTACTCGGCCCACCGTCTGCCTCTCCAAGATGTGCCGTGTCCGGCCTATCAACCACCTGGTCTGAAAGCAGAAAGGCAGCTCATCTCCCTCATCATCCCACGGCTCGCAGTCCAGATACGGTCGCCAGACGACCACATCTATCCCATCCAACGTATGCCGCCAATACTCCAGCTTCCCCAGCCTGTGCTGGGAAATCACTCCTGCGTAGCCATAGCTGTACGGCTCTCCCCTCTGCCTAGCAAAGATGCATATCGGCCTGGTCACTGCTATGTGCTCCCACAGCCAAAACTGTAATAGCAACACCCCAGCTGATAGACTCGTGCTGCGGTGATACACCACCTGATGCATGTCGTGGTATAGGTGGGCTAGCACGCAAGGTCCCCACGCATATCGGGTGCCCTCAGTCAGCATCCGCTCCATGATCCTGCCCCATCCAATAGGGAACCCGTGCGATCTCCTGTCAGGGCATACAACGCCCGCAATCAGTCCGGCCACAATCCCAGGGAAGTAGTCGTAACAGTCATATATGTCCTGCCAAGGGATGACCTGTCCCACCAGCTCGGGATCGTCAAATACTCGCTGACACTCGGCGAGTCCCGCGTCCCGCTGTGCGTCATACTCCACTAACTCGCCTACCACGGGCAAGTGCAGTATCCTATAGACGTCCTCCAACGTCATTGTCATCTCTCCAGTGGGGAAGTGGAAGGTCCCGTCCTCGCTGTGGAATCTCTCCACGGCAGCTGTCAACAGTCCTCGGTTCGCCCGCACCTCGGGCATAAAGCAAACATAATCTAGGCCCATGGCACCAAGCGCCACTCTATCAGCCTCCGTCAACATATGTCTCTGCAATAGAGGCATCGGGAACGTCTCCCTCGACTGCAATGTCTCTCGTATCTCCTCCTGCAAGCACGCAAAGCAAGGCGTCAGTCTCAAGCCGCATATACCATACTCAACATATCTATTGAACTATATCAACTAAACTTAGCATTTCAAATTGATCAAAACAGCACACTACATCTCTTGACTAGATTCCTGCAATCTCGGAGATAGATCATCGATTCTTGCGTCAAACAGGACGCTAATCGAATCAATTTGGCTAAGTAATTTGCCATCCCAAGCAAATGCGCCACAACAGGTGGTAAATGCGCCATTTCTGGTATATGCGCCGCAAAAATCAACGTATGCGCCGCAAATATGCATATGCGCCGCTACAGCGCACACATGCGCCGTTATAACACATGCGCTGCAGAAATCCACGTATGCGCCGCTAAATTACGTATGCGCTGCATTAAGTCACATATGCGCAACTTTAACAAATGCGCTGCTACATTTCACGCATGCGCGGCAAAAATACCAAAGCGCCGCCCAATTACGAAAGCGCCGCCAAAGTGCACAAATGCGCAGCTTTGACGCATGCGCCGCCGAAACCGGCATATGCGCCGCGAAATCACAAAAGCGCAGCTTGGCGAGGCATATGCGCCATTCTGCGTTTCGGCGCATTCATTTCACCTATTTTCTACGAGCATTTATGACACCTAAACTCGACCCTAGGAGAAATTTTTCGAAGCACATACCGGGGGTCCTGCCTCTGCTGGCCGCCTGAATCATCGGACTCGCTCGAATCGGTGCTCCTCGCGTGGAATGTCTGCTGCTCTGGCTGCCATGCTGCTCTAAGTTTGCTCTGAGCTCTCCTTCTCCAATCCAGATCAACCAAGTGTGCAAATGACTATTCTTGTGGACCCAGCTCCTATTTATAGCCTCCAAACCCTAATTCTGGCTAGGTGATGACTGTGACTACTTCCCGTGTCCGTTTTTCCTCCCGTTTTCTTCCCGCATCCCTGACCGCATCCCTATTCCTACAACTTATCCTTACCCCTTCCTCGTCGTGAGATCGTCCGTCTCCCAAACTTTCGCCGTTTTTTTCTCGTCCAATCTCCCGAGGGGGCATCCTATCGTCATTTAACCTGTACCAGGGGCAAACTGGGGCATGTATCATCACTCAGACTATCAATTTCTTTGAAGCAACGCTGTAAACTGCATTGCATCAAAGAGGGGCAAAATGTATACGCCTAAAAATGACACGAATCATCCTAAATAAATATTCTAAATATTTATTCCATTCTTCTATTAATTAAATAAATATTCCAAATTTATTTAATCAATTCACTATCTCACAATTAAATAAATTCTATTTATTTAATTAAAATTCTTCTAAAGTCCTTCACAATTAAATAATCATAAATTATTTAATTAATCCTATTTCCTCTATCCTAAAGTTCTAAATTCCAAATTCCACATCACCTTTACACCTCACCTTTTCCACCTCACCTTGTCCACCTCATCAGGTTGCACATGTAATTAAATATATTTAATATTTAATTATCTTATTTTCCCTCACCCACATGGCCTATTTCTTCTCCAATCAGAGGTCAGTTAACCAATCAATCAAATCTGTTAACTAACCTGTCAGTTGAGTCAAATCCTCAATCAATCCAGTCAGTTCCACAATCCACTCTTCTAACTGATCAATCAAGTCTGTTAACAGACCAGTCAATGGAGTTAACTCTCCAATCAGTTTTGTCACATCCCACCTTTCATGATGGAGCTGGGACACTTGTCACGTTTCCACTGGTTGCACATTCCTCAACCATCCTCAACCGTTGATCTTCATATCTTCTCTCAACCGTTGATTCCTATTCCTCCGAGTCTATAAATGAAGCTTCATCCCTTCATTCTAATCATCCAGGCTTTTGACATCGTTACTCTGCAGAAATATCACCAGCGCGCCTTTGGCACCCACTTGTCATCTACAAGCTTGAGATCACCATTGTTACATTGGAGCTCACCTTCATTGCATATCACACCATAGCCGTTCACCATCGACTTCCTCAAACAGCTTTAAAAGATTGCACTCTCTGAGGGCTCATCTCATCTGCGAAAGGACGATTCGTGATAGGCAAACAACGGAAGTTTTGAAACGGAAGAGGTTTGCTGTGTTCGTTCATTGTTTATTTAATCTTCTTTGTTTCTCCATTCTGTTGATGTTTGGGTCATCTGTTATTCATTTGATTGATGCACTATTTTACCCTCACACAATGCATATATCTCATCTCATATAATAGACATTCTTAGTAATCCTATCAATAAAGAAAAAACCCACATGGAACAAAAAAGAAGAACATTATAAAATCTTTGGAATGAACTAAAATGCAATCCCACATTTCTCTAATTTTTGTTACATTCATACCAGCAAATGTGATAAGAGAGGATGAGAAACTAGGTTCATACACCCTCCTGAATAGTTACAAACTATCCTAGATACATACATCTATCTTTCAATAACCTTCCAATGCTTAACACAATGCACATTTTCCCCTTACAAATCAAATCGCATCATTTGATGCCCTAGAACACTACTGAGGCACTTCAGCCCAGAAATTAGCCTAGTGACCAACCCTTGATACATCTTCTCTTCATGTATATATAGCAATCTCATGTCCACTGGCATGCCTAGGCAACATTCACCTACTCCATTTGCCTCGTAACTTTAGCATTGAAATGCATAGCTAAATCTCGATGAGAAACACCTACCCCATCTACTTCTGTCATGTCCAACATTGATTCACAACCACTCCACCACTTCAATCTATGTTTGAATTAATTGTCCCTATGGCACATGTCTGTGGCATTAAAGACTCACCCAAGAACCCACACAGGAAAAGAAAAGTCATACGATGCATCACCAAACAACCATGTGTCCATGAGAGATACATCTTTGTGCTTTTTCACAAAGCTAGAAGCTTGCCAAATCATCTCCCTCATTAAGTGGTGCATCACACAACAAATGTTGTCTTTAAAGGGTCTAGTGGTGTGAGGACCGTTAGATGCCTTAGGCTCATGATTGGATGGTTTAAGATTCTTTTGATGATTCTGCCATGTAGTTGATCTTGTGGCTACCATGTGTTTATTTTCTATGCTCCTCTTGATTCCTCTTCGAACTCTCCATTGAATAGTGTTGGTTGTTGGATCTAGGAATGGATCGAATGGTTTGAAGCCCCTTAGAGCCTCATTGTGGGTTCTATAGCCACACAACAACATGGCACAACATTTAGGAGGTGTCAAGCTTGTTTCCTTTGAGGATGTGCGCGATCATGGTAAGTGTCCCTCTTAGATTCTTTCCCTCAGCCTTTCTATTCACAATAATCTGGGCCCACTAGGCCGCTGAGTCAACAATGCTATCCAATGGCACAACATGAAGAACCTTTCAGATTTGAGGCCTTTCGCATGTGCACCATAGCGACGCGTGGAAACTCTTGAGACTCTGCAGTCTCTTTTCTTTTATCAAGCTTCAATTATGTGGGCTTCTCCACAATCTAACTTGGATGATTCCAGCCAATGGCGCAAGCACCTTGACGTGTCAATGCTACCATTGAAACTTGCAGCATGACCATGGCATGTGGAAGCATCGGGAGACACTTGTGAAATTTTGTTTCCTTTCCCTCTTAGGGCACTCAATATAACTAGGCCCCACCACCTATTGACTCATGCCATGTGCCAGACATATACCAAAACTAGTGTCAATGCTTAGCTCCTGAAATGGTACATGGAAGTGCCACCTGGTAGCAACACAATACCCTACATCAATGATTTTGTTGCCCGCTGCCTTAGATGAAACTTAAGATTTGATTAGCCTAGCCAAGAATGACCCAGCGCCACATGGCACAAGGGCATAGTGCAATACTGTGTCAGAATTAACACACTCCAGGAGGTGCGAGAAAACTCCATGTATCGAACAACTCCCAGGAATAAATTGACACTCATCTAATTCAAATGATGATGCTGCCTGATGTCGTATTTGACATAGAAAAGGAGTACAAGGCACAACAAACACTTGAATGATTTTCATAGAGGGTACAAAGGAATTCTTAGGGGAATTTGTTAGGATGGGTACCTATTTTGAATGTCTTAGATTGGTTGTAAATAATGGGTCAAAATAGGCGAAGGCAAACAAAGGCACAATATGAGATTCATTGATGGATTTTGGGCATGATTTTGCAAGTTTAGGAGTCAAAACTATGCGTGCCAACAAGATGCTACCCTCACATAAAATTGGAAAGAGGGCCTTTTTCTCCATACCAATCATGATGACAAAGGTGGAGGTACTATTTTAGGCCTTGCTCAATTGTTAGCTAAGTAGGTTGTGGCATTTGGATCTGACCAAATAATTGTTTTGTTTGGGCTATAGTTCTCATTCATGGCACACTTATTAGATTATGTTCTATATATCCACCTAACTCTTCCTCTAAGAGAACCTTTCTTTGGCATTGGATTCATCTTTACTTCCTTAATGTTGAGTGGGTTTTGGGGGGTGACTTTAACATGGTAGAACACCCATTTGACCATAGTTGCAACAACTCTACTCGCTTATCCCACTCTAAATTTGAGGCGTGGACCTTGGCCTAAAGCTCCCTAGGAGTTGATGGCCCCCTTTTGGGCAAAGTCAACCTCCAAAGGTCACATTGGTTCACTTGGAACAATTATTATGAAGGCTTCTTGAGAAAAATGAGTTGGTTGAATCATTTCTATATCTCTCTTAATTTCCATATTCTCCCCCCATGTCAGTCACCTTGTTTTTATGGACCTCTTAGCCACTATTTCTGATCACCTTCCCATTTTCACCACACTTTCCTTCTCCAATCCCACCCCCTCTCAAAAGAACTTCCCTATAAGTTGAAACTCTCTCATCTTAAACACCAAGATTGCATTAATGGTCTCATAGCCACTTGGAATGCCAAGTTGAAACCCCAACAAGATAGGTGGATTAGCTGGTAGGAGAGAACCATTACACAATGCACATCTTTTCTCCATGACTAGGGATGAAGGGTTGTTTCCAAATGTCGTAAACTTGAAAAATCCCTCAAAGGATAGGTAGAACATGGACATTCACTTTTGGCTTCTAACCCACTCAACATTTTTGATCAGTGGTCAATCGATCACATTAATAAATCTCTTAGAAAAATGGTTGCTTATAAAGGAAAATGTGCCCAAATATGTACCTGACTTCAATGGATCAAAGAGGGGAATTGTTGAAAAAAAAATTGCTAAATAGAGCATATTTTTGCAATTAAATCTGCCAATAACTCTTTGCAGACTAGTCGATCTGCCATTTTGCAAACCTTTTATGATAATTTCAAAAAACTTTTTATTGATGAGTCAGTTGGAGATTCCCTTTTTTCCATCCTTGAGGAAAGTGTTACATGTTGCATCCCCTAGAAAATAGACCCTGAGTACAACAAATTCCTTGAGCATCTTCTTTCCATAGAAGAGATAGATGAAGCCCTTCATTCTATGCTTTTGGAAAAAACCTTGGAATAGACAGCCCGTCAATTGAATTCTATAGAGCATTGTGGCCCCATATATGAGAATATTTTTATCATGTGTACCTAGAAGGCATTGAAACAATATCTTTGGGTGTCATTATTAATCAGGAATTGATCAAGATCATCCCCAAAGACAAGGATGAAGACATTGTGAATGGATGGCAGCCTATTACCCTTCTTAATACATCCTACAAAATCATTGCTAAAGCACTGGCATGTAGAATTAAATACATCACTCAAGAGATTGTGCAGAGAACTGACATACTTCTTAGGAGGTAGATTCATCTTAGATAATTTGGTTCTTGCATGGGAAATGATTGAATGTGCACAATAAACAACCCAAGATGTACTAATTATAAAGCTTGATTTTGATAAAGCTTGTGATCGTATCTACTGGCCTTTCATTTTTAACATGTTAAAATGGTTAGGTTTTGGTTCCAAAATTTGTGATTAAAGTAAAATGTTATTTGTGGATGCTAATGCAAAAAAAATTGTCAACAAAACCCTCTCACCCTAATTCCCTTTGCAAAAATCCATCTTCCAAAGTTTGCCCCTTGCTCCAGTCTTGTTTGTCCTAGCAGCTGATGCTCTCGGTTATTTATTTCAGCATGCACTCTCCATTAAACTTATTCATGGTATCTCACTACCAGGTAATACAAAAGCTTTCAATTCACCCCTTTTGATGACAACATGCTATTCATTCAAAATTCAATTGATGAAGTGACTCACACATTAGACATATTGGAACTTTTTGGTACAATATCTAGTTTTAACTTAGCCATATATAAAATTGAGTTCATTATGATCCACACCAACCCACAACCTCCTTGGATCCCTAGTGAATGGTGTGAAGTGAAACATGGTACTATTACTAGGTACCTTGGGACTCCCTTTGGCATTGGAGTATCTCTCAAAGACATAGAAATGGTTCATGGCTAAAATTAAGGATAAATTCATAAACTAGACTAGTTGATTTTTATCCATGGCTGGATAAATACAGGTTGCTAACTATTACCCAATTGTGACTTCTAACCCAATTAGGTCAGGCTATAATAGCATTTATGTTTGCTACTTTGAGGAAGAAAATAGGTTTGAGGGGCAAGGAGAAGAAGGTTCAAGATTCTCAATCAACCCTAGAAGGCCTACTATCTTGGTGAAGGGCCATTCTAGTGATCATAGTACCATAATCATGTAACATCTTAGTAAGAGTTGCTACATGAGCCAGATAAGATGGGAAGGACACTCCAATAGAGCAGGAGATATCTTAGGACTAGCAGGAGAAAGGAAACCTAATCTATGTGTTGCAGATTGTGTTCTAGTT
Organism: Cunninghamia lanceolata; assembly: GCA_027924645.1. Taxonomy (NCBI): domain Eukaryota; kingdom Viridiplantae; phylum Streptophyta; class Pinopsida; order Cupressales; family Cupressaceae; genus Cunninghamia; species Cunninghamia lanceolata. The sequence goes on from BSBN01001090.1 coordinate 3,670,846, forward strand.
TGTTTTCATTGTTCATTCATTATAGTTGATACATTATCAAATGAAAAAGGTACACAAATATTGCTAAATTTATTCATGATTATGAACATCTATATCATTTAATCATTTTTAGTTTATCTGTATGCAATTGATTCAAAAAGAAGAAGCAATATACAAAAACATTGCTTAAAATAGCTATTCATATTCATGAGAAGAAAAGTATTTAAATGCTCCCACACAAGCCATGGAATTAACTGTATATGATGTAGTGAAAGAGAACAAGTACATCTAAAACAAACGGAGCAAACATATAATAGAGAAAAAGGGACCTGTCATTTCCTGAATGACGAATCCCACTGCTGGCAACATCATCTTTAGTTCCCTCATTGATATCTTCAAGGGGACCTACAAGAGAAAATGAGGAGAAACATTAGAGCTCAGGGTCCTTTTTCACTTCTATATGCAATAATATCAAAATATACTTGTCCTACACAAACATCTAATCAAGAAGAATAAAAGAGATCAGAAACTCTAGAATGCAGTCATACAGCTATAAAAAGATGCAAAAGATGAAGATCAGACAATCAAAAGAGAGGCTACAAAGCCTCTCTGTTTTCTCTAACTAGTTTGTTGACTGTACAGGTATAGGTACACAAAGTCATCACACTAATCAAAGTGATAGATCAATCATGTATAATTGGCAGTTATAGTCATGCAGGCAATCATTCAATGGCATCAAGGGATAGTAGTCACAAAAAGGTTTTAAGGTGGCTACAACATTCATGAGAGAGATAGTAGCTAAGGGAAAAGACAACCTATGAGGTAGGATTGTACTCAAAGTCTAGAAGTAGTCATGAAGGACTGTCAGGACAGCCAAAGAGACAGTAAACAAATGTAAAGGACATGTATTGGAGAAAGTCATCAAAGGAACCTATGTAAGTTGTGTGAGTCAATAAAAGTAACTATAAAATATAAAAGACAATAGTAGATATTAGTGTTGTGGGACTACATACTACAAGGTATGCCATAGGCACTCACATCTAAAAGAAGGACAACAAAATGCATGATTAATGAGAGTGGATGCATGCCACAATCACCAAATAAACACGATGCAGATATAAAGCAATGCATGACATTAATCATTTTCCTTAGTGGCAGTAAGTACATTGCTCTAACAGAATAGAAAAACCACAAGAAATGCATGAAATACCTCTGATACACCTCCATCTTTACCATATGTTTCAAACCTCTCTCTTGCCAAACCAAACAAGGAGAAAGAAAAATCTTGTAGAAGAAGCCTTTTGCAATGACTTAAATCTTGCTAGCATTATTGACTATCTAAGAGGGGTAGGATGCAGTCATATTTATGACTACCCAGCACTGTCAGCTTCTTTATCCCATTTCAAAAACAAAAATAGGCTAAGTATATTACAAAATGGGATACAAAAGTTAATAAGAATAGTCATATAACAATAGGAAAGGGGCATGAAGAACAGTTTTCAATGATTGTCATTCAAGGTCAAAGTGTCATGCCCGCATCTCCCGTGCCCCCTGCATGCTGTCGCACCACCGGCGACGCTGCCTCCCGCTGCCCTCCGCGGCCATCCTCACACTCCTCCACACACACCCTCACCACTGGTTAACCTCCACTCCTCCCATTAACCACCACACCCCACGCCCCTGAGATAGTCCCTACGCTGCTGCGAAGACCCACCACTCCCCCTTCCAATATCCTCGATCGCAACCTCACAATTGCCTCCCGCCGCCCGTCGCGGCCCTAATCAACCCTCAGCTCCACCGGAACTCACGTGCAGTACCGTGTTCCCCTACTGGCGATGGCTCCCTCCGCTATCCTAAACCTATCTTCCATCTCCACCAGTGCCTCTGCGGCCATGTTGAACCCACAGCCATAACCTCTGGCGTCTCCAGCACCCTGCGAACCGACGCCGCCGCTGCCATTGTAGAGGCTAGGTTGTATGCAAGGAATAAAAGTACTATTAGGGCAAAAAAAGTTATCGAGGGAAGCGTTCCCTAATTTAGGGTTGTGTTTACCCTATTTTTTTGCTAGCGAATGGTGCCTTGGCCACACTTTTAGCCTCGGTGATTTTATTTATTCATTTTTTTTTTACCCATTAAATCCACTTTCCCCTTTTCCCTTCTTTGGGCGCTGATGTAAAATGAAGATAATCTTTAAACTCTTATTTAAGTAGATGGTATATTTTGTGTTTAGACATTATACCTTGCCCCGACTCCTTCCTTGTTAGTCAGTAGGTTTATTTTTTATGAGAGGTTTAAAGTGCTCAAATTTGCCTCATGTTGTAAGAAGATCTTCATCAGAAAATTACCTATCGACGCATTTCTTGAATCTCCCATAGGTGCAATTTCTAGTTTATTGTTTTTAAAGTACTCGTCATATCCCTATAGTGGCAATCCTTCTATGGGATTAAAGAAATTTACTTAGTTCAATTCTTATATTAATATATACTTATTATTATTATTTATAATTGTTATCAAATCGTGAAGGGAATTAGAGGAGACCGTAGCGAGTGCTTGACCCTAATGTAATAAAAGATCCTAGTGTCACGAAGTATTTTAACTTTTTGGAAGGTATATATCGATTTTTAGGTGTTCTTCAAGCTAAAAGAAAGAACTTCTAGGTGTAGTGACTTTAGGATAAAATAATTTCTTAGGGAAGTATCTTTACTTTTTTTTGTTTGTTTTGTGGGACTTCCTTCTATGGTGCATCATGCAAAAAAAAGGGGGGTCAACCTTTGAGCCAATTTCGGTAATGAGCGTAGTAATATATTGGGTCATTTGCTTTCTTCTTGATTCAAGGATTTATTTTAACCTATACTAGTAATATATGAGTAAGTAATGTCTTGGGTTGACTTACGTTAACCCCCATGAGATTCTTACCCATCAAGCAAAATTGATAATAGATAAATCTACTTAAGGTTAGTCTAGAGATTAGTCTTTAGTTGGGCATATTTAGTTACATTGGGTAACACATTCTCCATTATTATAATTAATCTTCCCATCTACATGTCATCAAACTCATCAAAACAGTGTTTTAGTTATCATATGATTATGATAGTAATAAAAATCATAAAGCGTGTTCTGCCTTGATAGTGTGATGTGGTTAGGGTGATTACATGTTGCCGGTGATTTATCTTCACCTTGTCAACCTAGGGTACAGGTTGGAATCGATCTAACCTTGGAAGCGACATTCTTCGTGTCGTATACCCTAGACAGCCTACACCTCTTTGCATTAGTTGGCTTGTTTTTCGCCGTTGCATATAGCCACCAAGCATGTAAGCACATGCCAAGTGGTTTTAGGTATAGGGAGCAGAATTTTTCATGGCCCGTGTCATGACCACATGGCGAATGTGGTCATGACATGGGCATTTGTGTGTCGTGTCCGCACGGGAGATGCGGGCATGACATTTGGTATCAGAGCCAGGTTTTTAAAACACTGGGCTTGTTTTAGGCACATTATTGTTTCCACAACTATGATTGACTTGTGGCTACCTCATTTTGTAGGATGCCTCCCAGACGAGTTTGGCGAGCGCAGTCCCGTCGCACTCCACCCCCTGAGGTACGCACTGATTCATCAGCTGTGGGACTGGGTCAGCCAGAGCCACAGGTACAGCCATATCCATAGGATCAGCCACTCTTACAGCCACAGGCAGTTCCTCAGGCACCATCGGCCCCACCAGATATGGGACTGCAGATATTACAGGCCTTACAGGCGATTCTAGACAGGCTTCAACTGGCAGCAGCAGAGCCGCGTGTCGAGCCCCGCGAGGATCCGCAAGAGTAGCCCCGCGTAGAGCCGTGAGGGGCACCACGTGAGGAGCCTTACGTTGAGCTACCAGAGACAAAGGAGGTTGGTTCAGCCAATAGGGCCCGTAGTAGGATCCCCCCACATCGGGCTAGACAGGACGAGACAGTGCGGGTAGAGCACTTGGGTCACAGGCCTTATGAGTATCATGCAGATGAGACCATCCGAGGGCACAGAGATAGAGGAGATCCCATCAGGGACATATTGAGGTTGCACCCTCCGACATTCATCGGGACCACCGAGGGAGTTGAGGCAGAGGCCTGGCTGATCAGTTTAGATAGGTGCTTTGCGTTGCGTCCTTACGAGGGTAACACGAAGGCCTGTGTGGCAGTTCACTTGTTGTGAGACGCAGCAGCTACCTAGTGGTGCACTGAGGAGTGCAAGCACCACCTATCATTGGACATCCTCACATGGGAGACCTTCATTGAGCGCTTCAATGCGCACTATTTATTAGACCACTACAGGCAGCAACATCTAGATGAGTTCCATGACCTCCAGCAGAGAGGCCTTACAGTGGCTCAGTATGAGGCCAAGTTTACAGAGCTATCTAGGTATGCAGAGTATCTTCATGATGAGAAACTCCTGTGCACAAGTTTATCAGAGGGCTCAATCATAGTATAGTAGGGCCTGTTCGGATGGCAGACTCACAGACTTTGAGTGATGCTGCCGAGAACGCATACATCACTAAGGAGATTCAGGGACAAGGGCAGAGTTCTCACCCTCAGTTTCAGGATCGGGGACAGCAGCAGCATCAGCAGAGTTATCATAGACCATCGCAGCCACCCCGCAGAGGAGGATTCAGTTCAGCATCTTTACCTCCTAGACCCTCACAGCAGCAGCAGAGAGCTACGACATGGTAGGGGTCACAAGGGGGACATAATAGGGGTTGGCAGCAGCAGGGCCCACATAGAGATCAGAGGCAGTAGGGACCACCTACAGGACCCGCGAGGACACAGCAGTCTTATAGAGGTTCACTGGGGTCTACTGGCAGGTCAAGACAACAGCAGTCGGGTACGACCCAGACGGTACAGGTTTAGGTTAGAGGCCCTTGTTATGTTTGTGGTGGAGCAGGACACCTAGCTAGAGAGTATCCACATGGTTACACAGCAGGGGGACAGCCTCGTGTAGGAGGTTCAGAGCAGACAGTGGGTGACGTGGATAGATCCCACCGTATGTTTGCAGCGGTAGATAACCGCCAGGCAGATTTTTAAGCGTCCATGATTGAGACGGTAGGTATGATTGGGGGAAACCCCATTTCTATTCTATTTGATTCTAGTGCTACGGATTCATTCATATCTCCATCATTAGTGGAGCGTTGTAGGCTGGTGGCCTCTAGGCAGGGTGATAGGTGGGTAGTTGAGTTGGCTTCAGGAGCCAAACTGACAGTAGATACCTTTATCCATGATTGTGAGATTGCTTTGGGATCCTCCACTACAGTATGCGACCTTAGAGTCATGACATTAGGATCCTATGATGTGGTGTTGGGTATGGATTGGCTTGCGGCTCATTGAGCCAAGCTGGATTGTCGCCGAAAGGCGATCAGCTGTTTAGATGATCACGACACATTAGTTAAGATTGTGGGCATGCAGAAGCCCACCGTAGTACATATGATATCCGCTCTACAGCTTAAGCACTGCATGCAGAAGGGATGTCAGTTGTTCGCCATCACAGTGAGCGATAGAATAGATGACGAGCCAGAGGCATCTTTGGATGATCATCCCATCCTTAGAGAGTTTGCCGATGTTTTCCTAGCAGAGTTACCGGGGATGCCTCCCTAACGTGAGGTAGACTTTCACATAGACTTAGTGCCGGGTGCTGAGCCAGTGTCTCGTGCACCCTACAGGATGACCACAAATGAGCTCATTGAGCTCAAGCTTCAGTTGGAGGACTTGCTAGAGAAGGGGCACATCCGATCGAGCGTTTCACCTTGGGGCACTCCTGTCATCTTCGTGAAGAAGAAGGATGGGTCTCTTCGTTTGTGTATGGATTACAGGTAGTTGAACAAGGTGACGATGAAGAACCGTTATCCTCTACCCAGGATTGATGATCTTTTTGACCAGATGCAGGGAGCCAGGGTGTTCTCTAAGAGGTAGATATCCATAAGTTGCGCATCGCAGAGGTATCATCAGTTGCGCATCGCAGAGGTAGATATCCATAAGACTGCCTTCCGGACTCATTACGGGCGCTATGAGTTCATAGTGGTTCCCTTCGGCTCGACGAACGCCCTTGCAGTGTTCATGAGTCTCATGAACGGGGTGTTCCGTACATATTTAGATCAGTTTGTGATCATTTTTCTCGATGACATTTTGATCTACTCACGGACCGAGGAGGAGCATGAGGAGCACCTTCGTCAGGTTCTACAGTGCTTGCGAGAGCAGAAACTTTATGGGAATTTGGCGAAGTGTGCATTTTTCAGGACAGAGGTTCAGTACCTAGGACATATCCTTTCCGGCGATGGAATCTCAGTAGATCCATCGAAGATCAGAGCCATCAGGGATTGACCAGCACCCACTAGTGTGACAGAGGTTAGGAGTTTCATGGGGTTAACTGGTTATTACCGTCGTTTTGTTGAGGGTTTTTCTCAGATAGCGCACCCCATCACTTCCCTTCAGCGGAAAGGGAAGAGTTTTCTTTGGACTAAGCAGTGTGAGAGGGCCTTCGGGGTCCTCAAGGAGCGTCTTACTAGTGCTCCTATTTTGGCGGTTCCTGATCCTGCAGTAGATTTTGTGGTTTGCACAGATGCATCACTTGAGGGATTGGGAGCAATACTTATGCAGGGTGGCAGAGTGATCGTGTATGAGTCGCGAAAGCTCAAAACCCATGAGCTAAACTACCCCACTCATGACTTGGAGTTAGTAGTAGTGGTTCATGCTCTAGTCTGTTGGAGACCCTTCATGTTGGGCTGACGTTTTGAGCTCCATTCCGACCATCATAGCCTTCAGTATATATTCACACAGCCGAATCTAAATGCCCGTTAGTGGCATTGGATGGAGTTCCTCTGTGAGTATGATTTTGACGTCCACTAAATCAAAGGGAAGGAGAACGTGGTTGCTAACGCATTGAGTCAGAGGCGCCACGAGCTCTTGACCTTGACTTTGCGAGTGGACTTGAGGGACCGCATTATTCAGCATCTACCAGAGGATGAGTGGTATCTAGAAGTGCAGTAGGAGATCAGATCACATAGGGCCCTTGTGGGCAAGTTTGTAGGGTATACATTGGACACAGATGGCTTGCTTCGACATCGACAGTGCATCTATGTACCTCGCGCAGGTGACCTACGCACTATAGTGCTATCAGAGGCTCATAGAGCACCATATGCAACACATCCGGGGGTGAAGAAGATGCATGCTGATCTTCGTCAGCTGTACTATTAGGCAGGTATGAGACATGACATAGCAGAGTTTGTGGCTCGTTGCCTGGAGTGCCAGAGGGTCAAGGCCGAGCATCAGCATCCAGTAGGCCTCTTATACCCACATGATATACCTGAGTGGAAATGGGACACCATTTCCATGGATTTTATTGTTGGACTTCCTATGTCTTCGCGTCGCCATGATGCCATCATGGTGACAGTTGACAAGTTGACCAAGGTGGCTCATTTTTCTCTTGTGCGCACAACGTACAATGCGCCAGCTGTGGCAAGGGTATTCTTGGATGACATTGTGAGACTACATGGGGTACCTCGCCGCATTATTTCAGATAGAGATCCAGTGTTCACTTCAGCATTCTGGAGAGCCTTACAGCAGGCATTGGGCACACAGCTCAATTTTAGTTCCGCTTATCATCCAGAGACAGATGGGTAGACAGAGCGGGTGAATCAGATATTGGAGGACATGCTTCGGATGTATGTTATGGACCATCAATCTAGATGGGAGGAGTATCTTTATCTAGTTGAGTTTGCCTACAATAATGGGCATCACAGCTCGTTAGGTATGCCTCCCTTTCAGGCTTTATATGGCAGGCCATGCAGGACACCATTGAGTTGGGACCGTATTGAGGACAGAGTCGCCATTGGTCCAGAGCTAGTACAGGATATGGAGCAGCAAGTCACACTGATTAGACAGAGGTTGCAGGAGGCACAGGATAGGCAGAAGAAGTATGCCGATGCTAATAGGATAAATCAGAGCTTCTCAGTGGGAGATAGGGTTTTCCTTAGAGTGCGGCCACATAAGAGTCCAATCCATTATGGAGAGGGCTCTAAGCTCGCACCACGGTTCGTAGGTCCCTTTGAGATTTTGGAGTAGATAGGACTAGTTGCCTATCGTCTAGCTTTTCCACCTAGCCTGTCACGTATCCACGATGTTTTCCATGTTTCTGTTTTGAGATGGTATATATCTGATGTATCTCACGTTCTGGACTGGAGTGCTTTTCAGGTAGAGGCAAGTGGGCAGTTGGTGTTGGAGCCAATTCGCATATTGGCTCGTTGGACGTTGGGCCCTCGAGGTCGAGAGCTAGACTAGGTTAGGGTCCAGTGGGATCAATATGACGAGGTCATGGCGACATGGGAGGATGCAGCTAGTTTGCAGGCACTCTATCCTCACCTTTTTGACGACTTCCAGGAGGAAGTTCAGTCTTAGGGGGGGAGGATGTGAGGCCAACTATTTTACCTCCTATAGTTTGATCATTGTGCTATTCAGTAGTGACTATGTTTCATATTACAGACTTGATGTTTTATCTCACTGATTTGATATATGTGATTTGATTCGGTCATATTGATGATATGCTGTGGTTCGATATATCGATTCATATTAGATGTTATTTTGTTATGAGATTCTAGTTGATTATGTGATTGGAATTAATTGACATGTGATGGAAATGCAGTTAATTTGGATTTATGTATTGATGGATAGTGTTGTATTGTTTGTGTGAATTTAATTTCCAATTGCTTCGGCTAACATTTTCATGACAGAACTGACTCTTGATCAAGATGTGCAAGTTATATTTTCCCTAGCCACGGGAAATTAGAGGTAGGATTCACACCATGTTATTCTCGGTTAAGCCGATCTGATCCCAAGAGGGATAAGGATCACATGTGAAATTGCATGATGATTTATTGTGCTTGGTTGAAATTTTAATTATTTTTATTTAAGCCTTAGTACTCCCTCTCTTTCTTATTTTGATTAATAATATGTGTTGTAAAATTTTAATTGATTTATGTCAATTGGTATTTTTATTATCTTATTTGGGCCATTTATATGTGGATTTTTGACCCCTTTCATGACCCCTAGGGTCCCAAAAGTTACCCTAGGTGGTCAACCATGAGTCTAGGGTCAACTTGGACCACCTAACCCAAGTTTTGACTCACCTTAGGTCACCCTAACCCATGGTTGAGTCAAAGTGACGAAAATGGGAAAAAGGGGAGATGGGGATGGGCCTTGCCTTGGGAAGAGCACCTCTCCCATCCCTAGTTTGGGAAACATTCCCAAAGAGGACTAGGGAGGTCTCCAAGAGTCCTCCCAAGCTCCCAAGTGAGTGGGAGCAACACTCAAGGCCATTGTCTTGTGGAAGGGTGAGTGGGAATCCAACTCACCATTTGTCCCCCTCCCACTTGTGTGGAAGCACAAGTGGATGAGGTGGAGATGGAGGTGAAGGGAGAGGAGGACACTTGTCATCCTCTTACCTTCTCTCTATTCCAAGTGGCTTTGGTGGAGTGAAGAGATGGTGACAAATGTCACCACTTCATTCTCTCAAGGTCAAATAGAGGGCCTATAATAGCTCCTCTGGTAGAGGAGTGGGGGTTCTTCCATTCCATTCTTTTTGCTTGCATTTTTAGAGAATTCTGGAAATTTTGATTTTTCCTTACTAAGTTGGGAAGTTAGAGAAGGTTGGGAGAAAATCTGGAAGGCTTGGGAAGGCTTGGGGCTCTTCACCAAAATTCCACTTCCATTGCCAAGGTTTTGAAGGTAGGCTTCTCATCTTGTTGTTTGCTTTGCTATATGATGTTTCCATGTTGAATTTTGATTGTAAATTTGTTTGCATTGAGATGTTTCTTTTTTGCATTTGATGTTGGGTTAGGTTGTCATGGTGAGAGCACCTCCAATGGAGGAAATGCTCAACTAGTATGGGTAGGGGAGAGGAACAATCCTTGGGGGCTCTCCCACAATCTGTGTTTATGTGTTTATGCCTTGAGGGCCTATTATCATTTGAGGAGGAGATGTCTATATGGCAAGAGTGCCAAGCATATTGGTGTGAGATTCTAGTGGATTGAGTTGTTTCAGGGATTTTGGCCAGAGACCATGTGTTGAGATTTTTCCTTATCATTGGGAGCCCCTTTAAGTTGAGAGGTCTATTCCCTACCCTCACCAAACTCATTTTTATGAATTGATGTATTGTGTTAATCCTATGGGGTTGTTTTGATTTTTGTGTTAATGTGAATGAATTTGTTGTGGATTGATATACCTATGTGAAATCCCCTACCTCCCTACCTCGGGGGTGACCCACTAGCGGGTCTATGGCAGGGAGGAGAGCTTTTCCTTTCCTAGTGGCTAGTTTTTTGTTGTCTTGCTGTAGTGTAGCTTGCAGGTTCTGAGTGGTGGAATAAAGTAGTGGTGGAGCTCTTGATGGTGTTCTGTCAGCCTCTTGTGTTCGCTGTTGGAGCCATGGCCATGGTGGCCTGGTTGCATTGTAAATTTTTGTGTGGAGACACTCAGTTAACCTTGCCATAATGTTGGCTGTGTAAATATCAATCTACAAACAATCTGTATTTAATTTGATACTGTTACTTGTTTTTAGAGGCTGTGGAGTTGTGTAATGCAGGTGCAGATGTAAATAGTTTTTTTTTCCATTATCTTCAAAAATATATATATATATATATGTGTGTGTGTGTGTGTGTGTGTGTGTGTGTGTGTGTACATGCATCAGATTTTTACTAGCAAAGCATGTTCCTTCTGGATCTTGACCTATTCATGAAAGAATATTTCTCCATGGAGTTTTTATTAAGCTTATCATTTGAAGTAATTTAGCAAAAATTTTGGGAATGGAAGAGCATGAATCTTATGTAAAACTTTTCTCGTTTCTACTGTGTGAATACATATTTTAATTTATTTCATTAAATGCAAGAACTTTTTGAATAAATGGAAGTTAATTATGTATAAGCATGCGCGGTGATGTATGAGACTGAGAATTATCTGTAAAACTAATTTCTGTTTGATCATGATGTTAGACAATTTCCTGAGATGTAGTATTTCCAAAGTCCATGCTAGTGTAGCATAAGAATGCTTCTAGTTTTAACTGTGTAACAATATTAGGAATAAACCCCTTTCCCATTTACAAGTCACCTCCCATTTCATTCAACCATCTCTGCAATAAGTAGTTTTATTGTCATATATACAGCCTATCTCTATTGGCTAGTTCTTTTTCTTTCAATATAATAGCTTCAAATAAAATGTTAAAAAAAAATCAGATTTGTCAATAAAGTTTTCAAATACTTTCACAGAAAGTCATTGCATTGACAGAAAATTGGGTAGTGATAATCAAAACTGTTCTTTTTAGTTTTTTTTCTTTATCTCTCTCGTAGACTGTAGTATAACAATTATATTTACTGATGTTTAGATGAGAAATAATTGTTGTCCTTAATACTTGTTGGAAATTCAGTCAAGTATAGTAGTCGTCATCCCCAAGCTGGCTGTGAATAGTTGATAATAACAACCAAAAATTGCATAAACTAACCAACTGTTAATCTTGTTAATGGAAAAAAAAAAGATTGCTGATAGATTCAAATAATGAAATACAGTCTCCTCAAAAAAAAAATACTGTCGGCCATTGCAAATAGCGAAAGCAATTCAAATAAATATATATATATATATATATAAAAGAAACAAGAATAATGAGGGGGACTGTGGTAGAACCCACAATCACCATCCCTCATCCCATACCCTTACTCCTGAGCCCCCTGCACGCTATCGCACCACCGGCGACGCTGCCTACCGCCACCCTCTGCGGCTGTCCTCACACTCCTCCACACACACCCTCACCACCGGTTAACCTCCATTCCTCCCCTTAACTGCCACACCCCACGCCCCCGAGATAGTACCTATGCTGCCGCGAAGACCCACCACTCCCCCTTCCCATATCCTCGATCGCAACCTCACCACTGTCTCCCGCCGCCCGTCACGGCCCTAATCAACCCTCAACTCCGTCAGAACTCACATGCAGTACCGCGTTCCCCTACTGACGACGGCTCCCTCCACTATAACCTATCTTCCGTCTCCACCAGTGCCTCTGCGGCCATGTTGAACCAGCGGCCATAACCTCTGGCGTCTCTAGCACCCTGTGAACCGATGTCGCCGCTACCATTGTAGAGGCTAGGTTGTATGCAAGGAATAAAAGTACTATTAGGGCAAAACAAGCTATTGAGGGAAGCGTTCCCTAATTTAGGGTTGTGTTTACCCTATTTTTTTGCTAGCGAATGGTGCCTTAGCCACACTTTTAGCCTCGGTGAGTTTATTTATTCATTTTTTTTTTTTGACCCATTAAATCCACTTTCCCTTTTTCCCTTCTTTGGGTGCTGATGTAAAATGAAGATAATCTTTAAACTCTTATTTAAGTAGATGGTATATTTTGTGTTTAGACATTATAGCTTGCCCCGACTCCTTCCTTGTTAGTCGGTAGGTTTATTTTTTATGAGAGGTTTAAAGTGCTCGGATTTGCCTCATGTTGTAAGAAGATCTTCATCAGAAAATTACCTATCGGCACATTTCTTGAATCTCCCATAGGTGCAATTTCTAGTTTATTGTTTTTAAAGTACTCGTCATATCCCTATAGTGGCAATCCTTCTATGGGATTAAAGAAATTTACTTAGTTCAATTCTTATATTAATATATACTTATTATTATTATTTATAATTGTTATCAAACCGTGAAGGGAATTAGAGGAGACCGTAGCGAGTGCTTGACCCTAATGTAATAAAAGATCTTAGTGTCACGAAGTATTTTAACTTTTTGGAAGGTATAGATCAATTTTTAGGTGTTCTTCAAGCTAAAAGAAAGAACTTCTAGGTGTAGTGACTTTAGGATAAAATAATTTCTTAGGGAAGTATCTTTACTTTTTTTTTGTTTGTTTCGTCGGACTTCCTTCTATGGTGCATCATGCAAAAAAAAGGGGGATCAACCTTTGAGCCAATTTCGGTAATGAGCGTAGTAATATATTGGGTCATTTGCTTTCTTCTTGATTCAAGGATTTATTTTAACCTATACTAGTAATATATGAGTAAGTAATGTCTTGGGTTGACTTACGTTAACCCCCATGAGATTCTTACCCATCAAGCAAAATTGATAATAGATAAATCTACTTAAGGTTAGTCTAGAGATTAGTCTTTAGTTGGGCATATTTAGTTACATTGGGTAACACGTTCTCCATTATTATAATTAATCTTCCCATCTACATGTCATCAAACTCATCAAAATAGTGTTTTAGTTATCATATGATTATGATAGTAATAAAAATCATAAAGCATGTTCTGCCTTGATAGTGCGATGTGGTTAGGGTGATTACATGTTGCCGGCGATTTATCTTCACCTTGTCAACCTAGGGTATAGGTTATAATTGATCTAACCCTGGAAGTGACACTCTTCGTGTCGTATACCCTAGATAGCCTACACCTCTTTGCATTTGTTGGCTTGTTTTTCACCGTTGCATATAGCCACTGAGCACACAAGCGTGTGCGAGGTGGTTTTAGGTATAGGGAGCAAAATTTTTCGTGGCCCGTGTCGTGACCACATGGCGAATGTGGTCATGACACGGGCATTTGTGTGTCGTGTCAACATGGGAGATGCGAGCATGACATTTGGTATCAGAGCCAGGTTTTTAAAACACTGGGCTTGTTTTAGGCACATTATTGTTTCCGCAACTATGATTGACTTGTGGCTACCTCGTTTTGTAGGATGCCTCCCAGACGAGTTCGGCAAGCGCAGTGCCGCCGCACTCCACCCCCTGAGGTACGCACTGATTCATCAGCTACGGGACCAGGTCAGCCAGAGCCACAGGTACAACCAGATCCACAGGATCAGCCACTCTTACAGCCACAGGCAGTTCCTCAAGCACCACAGGCACCACTGGCCCCACCAGATATGGGACCGCAGATATTACAGGCCTTACAGGCGATTCTAGACATGCTTCCACCGGCAGTAGCAGAGCCGCGTGTCGAGCCCCGCGAAGATCCGCAAGAGGAGCCCTGCATAGAGCCACGAGGGGCACCACGTGAAGAGTCTTACGTTGAGCTACCAGAGACAGAGGAGGTTGGTTCGGTCAACAGGGCCCGTAGCAGGAGCTCCCCACATCAGGCTAGACAGGATGAGATAGTGCGGGTAGAGCACTTGGGTCACAGGCCTTATGAGTATCGTGCAAATGAGACCATCCGAGGGCACAGAGATAGAGGAGATCCCATCAGGGACATATTGAGGTTGAACCCTCTGACATTCAACGGGACCATCGAGGGAGCTGAGGCAGAGGCCTGGCTGATCAGTTTAGACAAGTGCTTCATGTTGCATCCTTACGAGGGCAACACAAAGGCCCATGTGGCAATTCACTTGTTGCAAGATGTAGCAGCTACCTGGTGGCGCACTGAGGAGTGCAAGCGGCACCTATCATTGGACACCCTCACATGGGAGACCTTCATTGAGAGCTTCAATGCGTGCTATTTATCAAACCACTACAGGCAGCGATGTCTAGATGAGTTCCATGACCTCCAGCAGAGAGGCCTTACAGTGGCTTAGTATGAGGCCAGGTTTATAGAGCTATATAGGTATGCGGAGTATCTCCATGATGAGAAACGCCTGGTGCACAAGTTTATCAGAGGGCTCAATCACAGTATAGCAGGGCTTGTTCAGATGGCAGACCCACGAACTTTGAGTGATACTGCTTCAGGGATGAGGGCAGAGTTCTCACCCTCAGTTTCAGGATCGGGGATAGCAGCAGCATCAGCAGAGTTATCATAGACCATTGCAACGACCCCGCAGAGGAGGATTCAGTTCAGCATCTTTACCTCCTAGACCCTCACAGCAGCAGCAGAGAGCTACGACACGGCAGGGGTCACAGGGGGGACATAATAGGGGTTGGCAGCAGCAGGGCCCACATAGAAATCAGAGGCAGCAGGGACCACCTACGGGGCCCACGAGGACACAGCAGTCTTATAGAGGTTCACTGGGGTCTACTGGTAGGTCAGGACAGCAACAGTCGGGTAGGACCCAAACGGTACAAGTTTAGGTTAGAGGCCCTTGTTATGTTTGTGGTGGAGCAGGACACCTAGCTAGAGAGTGTCCACATGGTTACACAACAGGGGGACAGCCTCGTGGAGGAGGTTCAGAGCAGACAGTGGGTGACGTGGGTAGATCCCACCATATGTTTGCAGCGGTAGATAACCGCCAGGCAAATTTTTAGGCATCCGTCATTAAGACGGTAGGTATGATTGGGGGAAACCCCATTTCTATTCTATTTGATTCTGGTGCTATGGATTCATTCATATCTCCATCGTTAGTGGAGCATTGCAGGCTGGTGGCCTCTAGGCAGGGTGATAGGTGGGTAGTTGAGTTGGCTTCAGGAGCCAAACTGATAGTAGATACCTTTATCCACGATTGTGAGATTGCTTTGGGATCCTTCACTATAGTATGCGACCTTAGAGTCATGACATTAGGATCCTATGATGTGGTGTTGGGTATGGATTGGCTTGCGGCTCATCGAGCCAAGCTGGATTGTTGCCGAAAGGCGATCAGCTATTTAGATGATCACGGCACATCAGTTGAGATTGTGGGCATACAGAAGCCCACCGCAGTACGTATGATATCCACTCTGCAGCTTAAGCGCTACATGCGGAAGGGATGTCATTTGTTTGCTATCACAGTGAGTGATAGAACAGATGACGAGCCAGAGGCATCTTTGGATGATCATCCCATCCTTAGAGAGTTTGCTGATATTTTCCCAGCAGAGTTACCGGGGATGCCTCCCCGACGTGAGGTAGACTTTCACATAGACTTAGTGCCGGGTGCTGAGCTAGTGTCTCGTGCACCCTACAGGATGACCACAAATGAGCTCACTGAGCTCAAGCTTCAGTTGGAGGACTTGCTAGAGAAGGGGCACATCCGACCAAGCATTTCACCTTGGGGCGCTCCTATCATCTTCGTGAAGAAGAAGGATGGGTCTCTTCATTTGTGTATGGATTACAGGCAGTTGAACAAGGTGACGGTGAAGAACTGTTATCCTTTGCCCAGGATTGATGATCTTTTTGACCAGATGCAGGGAGCCAGGGTGTTCTCTAAGATAGACCTGAAGTCTGGGTATCATCAGTTACGCATCACAGAGGCAGATATCCTAAAGACTGCCTTCCGGACTCGTTATGGGCACTATGAGTTCACAGTGGTTCCCTTTAGCTTGACGAATGCCCCTGCAGTGTTCATGAGTCTCATGAATGGGGTGTTCCGTACATATTTAGATTGGTTCGTGATCATTTTTCTCGATGACATTTTGATCTACTCATAGACTGAGGAGGAGCATGAGGAGCACCTTCGTCAGGTTCTACAGT
Organism: Cunninghamia lanceolata; assembly: GCA_027924645.1. Taxonomy (NCBI): domain Eukaryota; kingdom Viridiplantae; phylum Streptophyta; class Pinopsida; order Cupressales; family Cupressaceae; genus Cunninghamia; species Cunninghamia lanceolata. The sequence continues at coordinate 3,687,177 of BSBN01001090.1, forward strand.
GCTTGCGAGAGCAGAAACTTTATGGGAATTTGGCGAAGTGTGCATTTTTCAGGACAGAGGTTCAGTACCTAGGACATATCCTTTCCAGCGATGGAATCTCAGTAGATCCATCGAAGATCAGAGCCATCAGGGATTGGCCAGCACCCACTAGTGTGACAGAGGTTAGGTGTTTCATGGGGTTAGCTAGTTATTACCGTCATTTTGTTGAGGGTTTTTCTCGGATAGCGCACCCCATCACTTCCCTTCAGTGGAAAGGGAAGAGTTTTCTTTGGACTGAGCAGTGCAAGAGGGCCTTCGGGGTCCTCAAGGAGCGTCTTACCAGCGCTCCTATTTTGGTGGTTTTTGATCCTGTAGTAGATTTTGTGGTTTGCACGGATGCATCACTTGAGGGATTGGGAGCAGTACTTATGCAGGGTGGTAGAGTGATCGCGTATGAGTCGCAAAAGCTCAAAACCCATGAGCTGAACTACCCCACTCACGACTTGGAGTTAGCAGCAGTGGTTCATGCTCTAGTCCGTTGGAGACACTTCTTGTTGGGCCGACGTTTTGAGCTCCATTCCGACCATCATAGCCTTCAGTATATATTCACACAGCCAATTTTGAACGCCCGTCAGTGGCGTTGGATGGAGTTCCTCTGCGAGTATGATTTTGACGTCCACTACATCAAAGGGGGAAGGAGAACGTGGTTGCTGACGCATTGAGTCAGAGGTGCCATGAGTTCTTGACCTTGACTTTGCGAGTGGACTTGAGGGACCACATTATTCAGCATCTGTCAGAGGATGAGTGGTATCTAGAGGTGCAGCAGGAGATCAGATCATAGAGGGCCCTTGTGGGCAAGTTTGCAGGGTATACACTGGACATAGATGGTTTACTTCGACATCGACAGTGCATCTATGTACCCCGTGCAGGTGACCTGTGCACTATAGTGCTATCAGAGGCTCATAGAGCACCATATGCAGCACATCCGGGGGTGAAGAAGATGCATGCCGATCTTTGTCAGCTATACTATTGGACCGGTATGAGACGTGACATAGCAGAGTTTGTGGCTCGTTGCCTGGAGTGCCAGAGGGTCAAGGCTGAGCATCAGCATCCAACAGGCCTCTTATACCCACATGATATACCTGAGTGGAAATGGGACACCATTTCCATGGATTTTATTGTTGGTCTTCCTATGTCTTCGCGTCGCCATGATGCCATCATGGTGACAGTCGACAAGTGTACCAAGGTGGCTCATTTTTCTCCTGTGCGCACGACGTACAATGCGCCAGCTATGGCGAGGGTATTCTTGGATGACATTGTGAGACTATATGGGGTACCTCGCCACATTATTTCAGATAGAGATCCAGTGCTCACTTCAGCATTCTGGAGAGCCTTACAGTAGGCATTGGGCACACAGCTCAATTTTAGCTCCGCTTATCATCCAGAGACAGATGAGCAGACAGAGCGGGTGAATCAGATATTGGAGGACATGCTTCAGATGTATGTTATGGACCATCAATCTAGATGGGAGGAGTATCTTTATCTAGTTGAGTTTGCCTACAATAATGGGCATCATAGCTCGTTAGGTATGCCTCCCTTTCAGGCTTTATATGGCAGGCCATGCAGGACACCATTGAGTTGGGACCGTATTGAGGACAGAGTCGCCATTGGTCCAGAGCTAGTACAGGATATGGAGCAGCAGGTCACACTGATTAGACAAAGGTTGCAGGAGGCACAGGGTAGGTAGAAGAAGTATGCCGACACTAATAGGATAGATCGGAGCTTCTTAGTGGGAGACAGGGTTTTCCTTAGAGTGCGGCCACATAAGAGTCCAATATGTTATGGAAAGGACTCTAAGCTCGCACCACGGTTTGTAGGTCCCTTTGAGATTTTGGAGCAGATAGGACTAGTTGCCTATTGTCTAGCTTTGCCACCTAGCCTGTCACATATCCACGATGTTTTCCATGTTTCTATTTTTAGACGTATATATCTGATGTATCTCACATTCTAGATTGGAGTGCTTTTTAGGTAGAGCCAAGCGGGCAGTTGGTGTTGGAGCCAATTCGCATATTGGCTCGTTAGACGCTGGGCCTTCGAGGTCGAGAGCTAGACTAGGTTAGGGTCCAGTGGGATCGATATGACGAGGTCACGGAGACATGGGAGGATGCAGCTAGTTTGCGGGCACTCTATCCTCACCTTTTTGATGACTTCCAGGAGGAAGTTCAGTCTTAGGGGGGGAGGATGTGAGGCCGACTATTTTACCTCCTATAGTTTGATCATTGTGCTATTCAGTAGTGACTATGTTTCATATTACAGACTTGATGTTTTATCTCACTGATTTGATATATGTGATTTGATTCGGTCATATTGATGATATGCTGTGGTTCGATATATGGATTCATATTAGATGTTATTTTGTTATGACATTCTAGTTGATTATGTGATTGGAATTAATTGACATGTGATGGAGATGCAGTTAATTTGGATTTATGTATTGATGGATAGTGTTGTATTGTTTGCGTGAATTTAATTTCCAGTTGCTTCGGCTAACATTTTCATGACAGAACCGACACTTGATCGAGATGTGCAGGTTATATTTTCCCTAGCCACGGGAAATTGGAGGTAGGATTCACACCATGTTATTCCCAGTTAAGCCGATCCGATCCCAAGAGGGATAAGGATCACGTGTGAAATTGCATGATGATTTATTGTGCTTGGTTGAAATTTTAATTATTTTTATTTAAGCCTTAGTACTCCCTCTCTTTCTTATTTTGATTAATAATATGTGTTGTAAAATTTTAATTGATTTATGTCAATTGGTATTTTTATTATCTTATTTGGGCCATTTATATGTGGATTTTTGACCCCTTTCATGACCCCTAGGGTCCCAAAAGTTACCCTAGGTGGTCAACCATGAGTCTAGGGTCAACTTGGACCACCTAACCCAAGTTTTGACTCACCTTAGGTCACCCTAACCCATGGTTGAGTCAAAGTGACGAAAATGGGAAAAAGGGGAGATGGGGATGGGACCAAACAAGGAGAAAGAAAAGTCTTGTAGAAGAAGCCTTTTGCAATGACTTAAATCTTGCAAGCATTATTGAATATCTAAGAGGGGTAGGATGTAGTCATATTTATGACTACCTAGCACTGTCAGCTTCTTTATCCCATTTGAAAAACAAAAATAGGCTAAGTATATTACACAATGGGATACAAAAGTTAATAAGAATAGTCATATAATAGTAGGAAAGGGGCATGAAGAATAGTTTTCAATGATTGTCATTCAAGGTCAAAGAATATGCAAAGAGTAGAGAATTGATATAACAATACATGCAGGGATAGTTTAGAAATTCTTCTTAACATTGGAAAAGTAGATGACTATCACAAAGAAATAGTCCAAAACAAAGAGATGCAGTAAAATAGCAAAGAAAGGAGACAGACTACAATATGATGATAGGGCAGTCAACTATGAAAATATAGTCATAAGGAGTAAGGAATAATAGTAATCCATGCAAACCCTGCCAAGATGAAATAAATTATGCAATGAAGAGAGGGTACAGTGGCCTACTAGGAAAGTAAGAGGAAATGCCAAAGAACCTCAAGCTATGTCAACAGTTAAGAATGACTATAACATGAAGACAACAAACAATCTAAGGAGGAGCATTTTCAAGAAGGTTTGAAGTGCAATCCATAGACAAGAAAGGAGACAATACCATAAAAGAGAATAGAGACTTAAGCATATGGAGAAACAGTCACTAAGAGGAGCCATCAGTAAAACTTTTTAGAGGAAAGTACTAAGTGGGACGATCCATAGGGCACATGAGAACAGTCAAGGCATGTAAAAGGAGAACAATATCCCATAAGAAGAGTAAAGTAGAATGAAACTGATGCATGAAAATAAAGCAATCCAACATGAAAGGCTCAGCCAATATTATGACAATGGCTATTTTGAAAAAAACCTATAGAATATCAAGTGGGTGGAAAGCATACATAGGTGACATATGACTACATGGAGAGGACAGCCTAAGTGTTCTTCACCGACAGTTTCATAAAGGGACAATCATGTCCATCATCAAGGCACAGTCATACAACAGTCATGAAAATGTGTGAAGGCTTATTACACACATGTAGAGGGAAGACTTCCCAAAGTAGGAGAAGTAAAAAGAAGTTTGAAACAGTAAATGAAGCTCTAGTCACAGTTTTATGGGACTACAATGCAAAGAAGTCTTTCAAGCACCCTCATGATAGGTTTTGGAGCCTTGATGTACAATGCATGCATAGAAACTTGACAGTGATTGAAAATATAGAGATACTTAGGGTCTCCTTTAGAAGTGTATCAAACCCTAACAAGTCATATTTGAGATTTGAGATGGTATTTAGGATAACTTGCCAGGATTCAAGACCCATAGCTAATATGCAGAGAAAAGAATGAGGAACGGTCAAGATTTTCACAAAGATAAGAGCATGCCTTTTAAAGCAACCTTCATCATGATAAGCAAAAGCCACAGAGGAGCAAAATAGAAGTACTTTTTAGTTTCCATATAGAGAAAATGCATTTTAAATCATTTCTCTCCAACATAAAAATAAGGATAAGAAGACATTCTTTTCATCATTTTCAACAGAGTAGCAAAGAGAGCAAATTGCTTCCCTTATTGTAGGCACAACTATGAAATAAGCTTATTTTCTAGACACAGTGACAAAGAGCAAGTAAAGCAAAATAGAACAAGGTATCCATTGATTTTTTACCATAGCAACAAGGAAAAAGAAGCTTACCAGTTGCACTAGGTAGAGAACCAAAAGGAAGAACACCCTTCAGAAGAAGCTTTCAAGCAAGCTTCAAAACCCCATGGCGATGTTGGGCAGTGACTCAAAATGAGAAATGGTAAAAATGAAATGATTTTAGGGTTGCTTCTTCTTTTTTCATGTTGCCCTAACTGTGGGATAAAGTCTTTTTGACTTTTATTTTAAGAGAAAACCATCAGATTACCATAGGGAGACCCGTGGTCAATGCTTTTGCAAGTGTTAAGGCCTAGAAAGCATAATGAACTAGTGGAGATTGAGGGTAATAATAACTTTTTGGATTTTTTGAGGGTTCTTTATTTACTGTAGACCTCAAAGGGAAATGATTCATCTTTGACTTAAAGATTTTTGCATCAAAGAATATATTTGAGAGCTCTTCATGAGCCAAGGGCTGAAAGAGCATCATTGTAGACTTTTGTAAATTTTTGAAAGGAAGGGAGATTAAATGGGCAAATCATGTAAACCATTTTTTCCTGTTTGCATGAGTTATAGCGAAAAACATTGTATTTTAAACATTTATTGAGGGTAATAATTATAAATTACCCTAATATTTATTTCACAAAACCAAGAAGATAATTGTAAAACACTTACTAAGGTAAAAGCATGCAAACAGATTACCCTTAATATTTGTCAAAAATAATATATTTTTTCCCTCAAATCATGCAAGGGAGTGAAGTGAAGACAAACTAAATTGTCAAAATCATGCAAGAGGAGTTTCTCTTTCTATTTTTGACTTGGAGTCAAACAAGCCTATTTTTGGTAATCTTTTGGTCAAACATCTTGGGAGCAGTTCTGAGCTAAAATAGCTCATTTTGGAGCAGTTATGGGACCTATTTTTTAGGCTTTTTCCTCTTGCTCACCCAACAATTGGAGTTGACTTTTCCAGCCTATTCATGCATCACTTGGAGTGTAGTTCGACTAGAGTTGATCTTCTGTTTGCTTTATGGGATAGATTTTTTTATTAAAGGGAAAAAGCTTATGCTTTTCTCTCTCAATTCTTGCTTTTTTTCATTCTTTTGCACATTACAGAGAGAGATATTCAGTATTGTAACTTAGCTTTTTACAGGTTTTATACACTAGTAGCTTTATTTTCAGTAGATTTCATAGTTATTGCAGAGTTTTCCTTCTATTTTCCAATAAAACTAGGTGTTCTTGGATTCAAGTGTCTTGTCTCTTTTGAATGATCTAATAAAAGATTTACTGTGTTTTAAATCAAAACCATTAAGTTTTTCTGTCTCATTTCTTGAATGCAAGTACACAAAGTGTAATTTTACTACAGGTTACAGATTGTACAAGTAATTTCATGCCTTTCTATGAAATATTTTTGTGATAAGATTGTTCAATTTGAGTTGTAAAAATAGAGATATTGAAAAATAGTTATGAATTAGTTGCAAGTTAGATTATAATCATTGGTGCATCACCCCTTTAGATCAATTTCAATTTATTTAATCATCCTTCTATCTCTTTTCCACAAAGTATATCAAATCTAAGGGACATTTAAATGGAGCCGACTCTTTTGGAGGTTCACTCTCATCATAGACAACCCACAGTCTGAGAGTGATCCAATGTTTCATGGGATTGTTAGGCTTAATGCTTGACAGGGTGAAATCCTTCGTGACAACACAAACAAAATTGACCCAACTAATTAAGGGCTTCCTTTGGACCAAATGGGGTAGTAAAAAAAGACTTCATGCCACTTCGTGGCTGCATTGCATCCAACCAAAAGATAGAGGGGGTTTGGGAATTATAGATCCTCATACTCAAGGCATTTGTCTTACTACCAAATGGATTGTGAGGGATTTGGAAGGAGAGGCCCCTTGGAAATATTTGGTATGATACCAGGCATCCAATTTTCTTTAGCTGGGCACTCTTGGGCTTCAATCAATTGAAAAGATAAGTTCCTTCTTGCCCTTTTTTTCAAAATGCATGGGTCTGCTCCATTTAATTCTGTTTGGATGGCATGGAAAATCACTTCAAAGAGGTTGTCTTGGTATGATCAATCACTAAGTCACAACCTAAGCTTTGCTACCTCTTCCATCTAGTGGAACTACTTAATGCAACAAGGAAAACCCCTTGGCATTATCAAAAACCTTAAAGATAAGCACCTTTTTAAAAAAGGCATTCAAGTGTTCCATGATTTGTGGGATCCTATCAAGTTTAATTGGAAATCTTGATAGCAACTCAAATCTCAATTTAGTCTATCCCCATCTAACAAGCACCCACTTTTGAAAATCCAACAACTTATTACTCCCAAACTTTCTTGTTTGCTATCCTCCCCCTACCATGATAATTTATTAAAAGGATAGAGGTGGCCTAACAAGTGAAGCATCTGATTCTTCCCTCTTAAAACCATTTATAGACAACTCCTTCCTTTAATCCCTTTGGCACCTTGACTTAATATTAAGTAGAATTGAAAATATAATCAATCAATGTGGATAAAGCTAAGTCTTCAAATTTGGAAATCCAAAGTCAACGCTCAATCCCAATTGACAATGTGAAAAGTTCTCCACATCAGACTGCATATTTGTGAATGTCTCTCTTTCATTTACCCCCCATCTTGTCCCTTTTGTGTGAAAAAAGGAATCTATTAAGCATGCATTCTAGCTCTGGCCCCATGCTTGCAACTCATGGTGCTCCCTCTTCTCCATGCTCCTTGCTCTTTTCCCATAGGCATGGTCATGGAGAACTGTGTTTCTTGGGATTTCCCTCTCCATAATGTCATCACTCATACCTATAGACATGTTATTCTCAACTTCCTCTAGAAGCTCCAATGCCTAGTTGTCTTCTCTCACACCTTTTTGCCTCTTCAAATTGAAACCTAGATGGTTTGCTCAAATTTATCCCTCCAAATTACCAAGTTACTTGCTATTCTTCAAGATTGTGGGAAGACCAATTCTGATCTTGATAGAACCTTACACAACCTACAAACTCAAATTCAAACTATTGAAAACCATATTTCTTACAAGAGGCTCTAAATTGCCAATTTCACCACATTTCAGTAGAACTAGAGTTAACTGCTTTATGGACAAAGGCTACTACATACATTTTTATAAAGGTGGAATTTCAATGAACTACAACAAAGGGGAAAAAGAAATATATGATGACATTAGGGGACTAGTGGAGATAATGTTCCACAATATTCGATATGTGGCTGCCATGTACCAAATGTATCCCTGTACTCTCAATCTAAAGGTTTAGAAGTTGAATAAAAGATGGGAAAATAACTTGCAATATATTATAAATAAAAGAACAAATAGTGGATCTGATGGGCAAGATCTTCTTGTTTTGAGACTTTTAAAGGCAAAGAATGTTTCTTTAGTTGACATGATTTCAACTACACAGAACAACAAATAATGGATGAGTACTTTTTTTCTTGAGATGGAATAAGCAAAGTTACAATCACCCCTTTGCCTTTACTCTAGTTTCCAGTGGACCAAGAATGTGCATAGGCCTTCTCTATGCCTTAATAGAACCCAAGGTTGTGATGACTATGGTGAAGAGGTTAAGATTTAGTGTGAGTGGAGGATACATGCATGTGTCAGTTGCCTTCATCACTCTCATTCCTTATCATGGAGAATGGTTGTATGTATATGTTTTAAAAAAAGAAAAGGGAGAGTTTGACTCTTCCATGCTTAGTTGATTGTAACTACTGTTGGTGTGGCTGCTAGTTGCAGCCTTCCTCTATGTTGCGGCTTCATGTTGCTACTGTTTTGTTGATCCCTATTCCTATTTGCAATTGTTTGTAAACCTTTTTTTGATTGCTTAATCCAATAATATATGTATGTATGTATGTATGTATAAATTCTCATGATCTATAAAGCTAATCACACAACGTAAAACTCATATATGGGCCAGACATTTGAGAAAGTCAAAGATTTGAAATGAATATAAAATTATTAATAATCTAAAAAATAATTAAAAATTATAATAATCTTTTAGTACAAATATTGTAAATTAAATATAATGTAAGAGATAAAAGTGTAAACTTTACATTTACAATTTTGTTTTACGTTTTTGAGCATATGCCATAATATATAATCATAATTTTTAATTAAATTTATTTAGTAAATTAACTCATATTTTAATATTTATTATTTAATTGTTATTATATATTTCTTTAGTCCTAATTAATCTTTATTCACATTTTTTTCTTACGTCATTCAAAGTTAAAAATAGGTGTTCTAGAATTCAACCTTTCCAAAAACTAGTTGTTATTGTATCAACTTGCATGTCGATAAATTTCAAACTAAATAACTGTGATCATGTATTTATAGACATCTCCTAGGTCATTAACATCATGAAAAGGGGTCATATAATCATTCAAAGCATCTAAAGCTAACATTTTCATTTAGACACTACACCATTGCCCCCATTCATTAGACTTTTGCATTTACATCATTTGTGTGACATGATTGCAATAACTTGTTCAACCATGAAGACAAGCCTAGGGCTTCACTCATCTCAAAGTAAGTCTCACTATGTCTTTTTGTACAACCATATTTTAGAGGCAAGGTAGAAGATGGAGGTGTACATATTTTGAAGGTCGTATTAGCAGTTGCACCACAAGAACTAATTCACACAACGTGAATTTGTCCAAGACTAGGCTGCAACAATCTCTCTCTCTCTCATCATTCTAGGTACTATTCTGTATTTGATTGCCATTCTAATAACCTATCCTAATGTATGAATGAATCAACAACAAAATCAAAACTACCAACTCATAAAAAATAAATAAACACTTTATTCCTCTCTAATTACTTTATTTCTAAAATTATAAAACTAAATCTAATTTTTAATTTACTTATTAACATTATTTAATACAGATTGCCATTTTGATCACCTATCCTAATATATCAATGAATCAACAACAAAATCAAAACTAAGAACTTATAAATAAATAAATAAACACTTTATTCCTCTCTAATTACTCTATTTCTAAATTAAATTATAAAAACACATTGAAGTTAATGCATTTATTTCGTAAGGCTAAAAATTGAAAAATTAAACCCTAAAACCAACAAATTTTTAAAATAAAATCTACGCCAAGCTGGGTACTAAAGAGTACCGCCTTGGTGATTTTCTCGAAGAACAGAGACGGCTGAGTTCGAACCCGAGCAGCGCAATTAATAATCCAAAGTGACTAACGAGACACTGAACAGGACCAGCCGCTTTAATACGGTTTTGTTCTATGACTTAATAGTTATTCTGTCCAAATCAAGACTAGTAGGATGGATTAATAATAAATTTTAATGACCCCATAGTTTTAAAGGGTTAGGCAAAATGTTCATTTAGCTATTATTATTAGATTATAAAGTAAAACCCAAAATTCAAGCTGATTCTACCTGAGCTAACAATTAAAATTTTATTATTAATTTAATTAATTTATGAGAAAATGTTATTAATGTAATAATGTGCATAAAAAAGTTAAAACAAGGAAACATATATTTAAAAAAGTTAAAACCCAGAATTCAAGCTAATTCTCCCTGTGAGCTAACAATTAAAATTTTATTATTAATTTAATTAGTTTATGAGAAAATGTTATTAATGTAATAATGTGCATAAACAAGTTAAAACAAGGAAGCATATATTTAAAAAAAATTAAATTATAAAATAACTCAAGTAAATATATTTCTCAATATTTGTTTACATAAATTATTTAAAATACATATACTAGTTTATTTTAAAAATAATTTATTTTACTTCTAGACTTATTTTATTTACTACAAGGACACATAAATTTAAATTTTTATTTAACAATTATTTTATTTTATTCTAAATTGTAATTACTTTTCAAAAAGCCGTTATATATATGCATACATACTAGCAAGGTATATATTTTTTACCATTTAACAACGCTTTAACTTCAATTTATCAAGTATGTTTTTATCTTTAATTTTTTATAACATAATTGAATATTATTAAATTTTACAACTAGTATTACAAAGTCATTCAACAAACCTAAATATTATCATATATATAAAGTTTTAACATAATATACTTTCTCTAATTAAATAATCATCTAATTTTGCAACCTTTTTATATAGAAAGGTCAGCCATCATACTCAAATATATTGTATATATACATATTATGTATTTTTTTTAGTATCTACTTTCAAACCATTTGTGTTTAAACATAAAAAACATGGAGCTAATTTTACTTTAGAATTAAATTATTTTACATAGAGCTATTTTTAAATTAAGAATTACTTTATTTTACTTTAAAGTTAATTTATTTTCCCATAAGAACCATTTTAAATTAAAAGTTGCTTTATTTTAGTTTAGAGTTAATTTATTTTAGCATAAAGCTATTTTCAATTAAGAGTTAATTTTACCATAGAACTATATTAGATTAAGAGTTGCTTTATTTTACTTTAGAGTTAATTTATTTACTACATATTTTATTTATTTTAAAATTTGGGTCTTAATATTTAAAAATAAATGTCAACTCTAAATAGTTTTCTTTCAACTATTCTATCACATCATGAAATGTGATGCTTCTCCCCACTGCACTAAGGGTTACCCTTCTTAGTGTAATTATTTGTGGAGATTATCTTGAGATGTTATTTAGTTATAGAGCTAAAAAGTGTACAATTCACTCTTTCACCTATATGTTTTTTCTATATTGTGCCACCTATATGTTTTTTCTATATTGTGTGGGTGTTGTTAATGTATGATTCTAACACTTAATTTAGATATTTTGGCATATTCATTGATCCCAATTCTAATTTAACACTTTGATATACAAAATCCTCCACTTTAGACCATGCTTGACCTAATTCTAAATATATTTCTCATCTTGGATTAGATCACACCTATGATATTGTCCCTTGGACTTGATAATGGATTTGATCTAATCTTAAAATTCAAAACTTAGATTCCTTGCATTCAAAGGTCAACAATCCTAGGCTATGACTTATCCATCAGTGTGGGCACCAAAAAGTTCAAATTGCATGTATAGGGTTGTGTATTTAAGGACATAATCTTGTGACACTTTCAATCATCAAAAGATCATCACATGATGGATCAATAACATCTCACTTCACAAGAATCAATTCACATAATTTATATTAATCTATTTTATATCTCTATATAATATTAATTTATATTTGTACGAAAGAAAGTAAACCCTAGTTGGTTCCTTAAGGTGCCTACAATGTATTTATCTATGTCTAGCAAATGATATTTCAATGAACACAAATAAAACTTGATTGAATACTTAGAACTAAGTCATGACATATATAAAGTGAATGCATAATTTGAAAGAGATATGGGAAAGAGATTGTGTAGTTATTCCATTACATCGTGTTGAGTAATGTGTAGTGTTTGATGTTATTTGAGTACTAGATCAAAGCTAGAATGAAGTGTAGGTGATAGTAACTGAGTGAATTTAGGAGCTCTACAATTTTTGACTAAATCATAGTCATGATTATATCTGGCTCTAGCAACTGCATTCTTTTTAAACAATGATTTGGTTCTTCATGATTATAGAATTGAGGAGACTTATTTCCTTTGTTTGATATCTAATTAGGGAGAGTATGTGTTTAGGAACACCTTTGGGGGTTTGCTATACAAGAGTAGAAGTTTTGGAAACTTCCTCACACCTTAGTCAAGCCTTGTGTAATTCTTTTCACAATGTAGGAGACAATGATGTAGTATCTATCCTTAGGAATGTTAATACAAGCTTAATGATCACCTAATGCTCTTGATGCTCTTTCTTTTGTATGTGAATTGATGCTCTAATGATTTATTTATTCCATGTGATGTTGATGATGATGAAATGACCTAGGGAATGTCTTTAAATATGACAACCTAGATCCTATTTCAAATAATTTAGTGTGTAAGTTAATAGGCAACAACCACATTTTTTAACTAGTTTGGATCGAAATAATCAAGAAGTGAATTTGAATTTAAGGGGACAAATTTGCATTAGGGATCTCGTATAAGGGACATAATCATTCTAATTATCACTTCTAGTAGGTGTAAATGGAGGATAGATGGAATGCACAAATGTATGCAAGCTAAAGTGGATAGATGGATGAGTGGCTTCCAAGTTTAGTTAACTTTTGTGCTTAAATAACCTAAATATAATACAAAATTGATATATCTATAGAGATGGCTAAATTGAGTGTAAAACTAGTGGGGATAAGTGTGAAAGAGTTGGATCATTGGTAGGATTATATAAGGGAGTAGAGCATGGGAATCCTATTTTTGCAAGGACCGTATGAATGAGACTAGTATGGAATGAACATATCCATTTCCTCTTGTATTATTGTGTGTGTTCTCCCTTTTATCGTTCTCTTGGAGGCTAACCCCCTTAAATAGAAAAGAGAAATGGATGCTTTCGAAATGTATGGAGCGGTCCTCTAGGATGGCCTTTAGACCATTATTATAACTAGTTCTATGGTTACCTGGCACTAAGATTTTGGTTACAAGTCCTATGGTCTAGTTCTTTGGCTATTGGTGGGTAAGTGCAAGAAGATGAGTATAGATTTCATGGAAGTCTTCCAAAAAATGCCACTTGGAATGGGTACCCGTTTTGAAAATAACAAGTGCTTGTTTAGGAACAGAAGCCCAAGCCTAAATAGGTGCCCCTTAAGAAATGGGCTCCCATTTAGGATCAGGCACCTGAAGCAAAATGGGTGTCCATTTTCAAAAGGTATTTTTTTTAAACATGCCTATGGCTATTTTTTTTTTTAAGAAACAGATACCCATTATTTTTAGAACGGATACCTATTTATAACGGGCACTTGTTTATAACGGGCACCTATTTCTAAAATTTTGAAACTGCAAACCCGCATATTTGCATTGGTTTTAGGCTTGGAAACCCAAGCCTTAGCTTTGGACCTGCAACTAGGAGACCATGAAAACAACAAGAGAAAAAACTAGTTTCACCACTATGGCTGACGACTTTTTTTTCAAAATCTCTTAACGAGATTAAAACCCATTGTAGATCTAAAAGTCTAGTTTTCAACTATGTGATTTTTTATATTATTGGACATAAATTTCTATTTATTAATTTTTTTTAAACAAATAGACTCATAAACTTGAAATAACCTACATTACTATTTTTTAATAACTTTTGATTTTGAATGTTTCTTTAAAAAAAATTATGTCTAACCAATCTAGACATCATTATCTACATGATGAAAAAAATTAGTGAATTGATTAGTTTAGCTCAAATTATGTTGGTTGTACATGACTGGTTTTAAAAAAAACTAATTAGAGCCATTAAAAATTTAATAAAAAAATATGTATAAAAAAATTACAAAAAATATCCTAACCAAAATTCAACATCCTATGCATCTTTCCACAAAAGGAATTAGAAAAATACCTTCATTTAGGTCAAATTATGTTGGTTGTAGACACGCATGCTTTGGCAAAAAAACAAGGGACTTTTAAAAAGCCACTTTTTGTACATCCTATAAAAACAAACTTTATTCATCTGGGTATTAAAAAAAATTACACATTTGAAAACTAGAAACAAAGTTCTACATTTCATATTTTTACATCATCTTAATATTTTTATGTGCAAGTGCTTCAAATTTTTACTCCAAGTATGACAAAATTTAAAAAATAGGAAAAACACTTCCATTTTTTGGCCAAAGAGTATGCTCATCTTCTTGCACTTACCCTGTTACTTGGCTCCATGATTTTACCTTGGCATTGTCATGGACTCATGTGTGAACCTTGTTTCAACCCTATGATGTAATTGAGTGATGTATGTATTATGAGAAAAGTTATGCATTGATGCTTTTTCATTTGAATTACCTGATTTATAAAAATATGCAAAGGAATGAATGAGTTCTTGCATGTGTACATGAAAGTGAATGTTGATTAATAAATTCTTGTGTGACTTGAATTTCAATCATTGGTATATTTGTGAAAACAATAATTCTTGAGGAAATTATTCTACCATGGTTAATATTATTTCAGAAGCTCTATATTGCATGTGTGATCTTGAGATGACTTAACCTTATGTGGTTGCTTGGTTTTGTTATTGATTTCCTTATATGGTGTGCAATTAGCTTGGTGTTGCGCTTTCATCCTACCCTTGTTGACTTCTATGAGTAAGTCCAATTTTAGGGGAGGGGGATGTAGGGACACTCATGTGTGATTCCTTCCATGTCCTAGTCTCTTACTAATGCTTGTGCTATAGCATGTTCTAGGAGTTATTTGTTGAATGGGTTATCTTTGTAGATGCATGCATTAGATTGTTAACATGAGATTTATATGATTTTATATGAGCTAACCCATACTTCGTATTGATTTTTCATTTGTGATGGCATCAATTGATTGATTTATATGGTTTAGAGACATGCTTGGCTAGTGTGAGGCCATTTTTTGAGTTATATGATTTTGATTAGAGTATCGCTTGTCTATTACTTATGATAGACTAATTGTGATTAGTTCTTTGAGTTATGCCATAATTGAGATTATAAATGTTATAGATGATATGTGTGATTACCATGCTTTGAGATGTTATATGTACCTTATTTTCTATGTATGAGGACATGTTGGTATATTGGCCTAACTATACTTAATGGTTATGATCTCCATTATTAGTTTTGATGTGCACATTTAGTGTGAAAGACTTATATTGGTGTATGGACAATGAAAGTAATTAAAGGAAAATTCCATGGATATCACTTAACCATCTCACTTTGCCTTGTGGAATTTATGAGACCTCTTTTTGTGTGTTGATTGACTTAAACAATTTTTGTAGTCTTGTAGGAGACCTTATTAATCTCAAGAGTGTGGTTGCTTATGTTTCCATGTTTTCTTTTCATGTGAGTTTTGTGTGGTTTCCACAATTCTTGAAGGTTGAATTTGTGTGCCTTTTTGGTTTAATTCATTTTGAGTGGATTTTGGGATTTAAGTCCCTTTAGTGATTTTATTTGATTTTAGAATTTTTTAAATTAGAAATAGAATTTATATTTAAGTGAAAGATTATTAAAGCATATTGGGATTCCTTTTAGATCCTTTTTTGCCTTTATGGTTTTAATTTAATTAGATTTTTGAGTTGACCTCTTGGGTCAGGGATAAGTTAAATCTAATTTCTTATTGACATAGGGTTTATTCATTATAGGAAAAGGAGATCCATTATGGTGAGGATTATTCTATTTTTGAAGAAAAGAGGTGAGAGAAAAGCTTGAAAGGGTCTTTAGTGGAGTTTGAGAGTTTTTGTGTGAAAATTGTGGGTGCTCGTCTTATAGAAGGGCATGCTTCTACCTATGTGTAGATGGATTCTTGAAGCTTTTTGAAGTTCTCAACAATGTTTTAATGGATTTTTTCCTCCCTTTTTATAGTTTAGAGCTTAGTGGAACTCGCCTTATGCTTTATGGACTTTGCTCAAAGGCTTAGGAGAATTAGAGTTTGTCTCTTCTTCACTTGGTTTCTCCTTGGAAACAAACAAGGTATTCCTCTTGACATATCTTTTTAATTTATTTTACTATCTTTTATCATATGAAAATATGTAATGAAATGAGTTCTTGATGCCATGAGTGGTAGTTTATTTACTTTGCATTGATTTATTCTATTTATCCTTTGTCATCCTTGTATAGAAATAATAACTTGTTTGTTTGGAGTGTTTGTCTCCTTGCTTGTTGAGGCTTTGTGTGAATATTTGGGTTCAAACCCTAGTTGTCTTGCTTATTGGATATGTGAGTGCATCCATGATTTCTTGAGAAAGAACCTTTTTGACCCCTGTAGAGTTTGGTGTTGAGACCAAATGGTTTGTGTATAACCTTGTGAAACTTGGTGTGGTTCCATTTTTCTGATTAAGAGCAATCATTATGTAGACCTTGAGGTAAGCTAGTTATGATATTTCCTTGTGTGAATCCATGAGAGGATTTAAAGTGAAACCATATGTGAATTTTCTTTAGTGAGTCTTCAAATAAACCATTGTGTGGATTTTTGTATCTTTTGTGAGACCCTTATGTATGATTGAGAATGGACTTGGTGGTACATCCATGTTCCTATGTAGCTCAGGGGTTTCCTAGAGTGGAATTGGCATCTATTATGCTCGATGAAACTAATGATGTTAGTGTTGCAAGTATGGGTCTAACCAGTGTTGTCATTGATGTTAACATACTCTTGTTGCAGAAATGACAAGGATTGGATGAGCTATGTGCTTAGGATATTGAGAAAATTAGTCATATCAGGAGCAGAGAAGAACAGTGAAGACAACAAATAAAAGATCCAAGTTAAGAGGACTATCAAGATGCAGTTTAAAGGGTTTGCAGATATGTGTCTTGAAATGATTGATGCAGAGAAAAAGTGATAATCACATAACTTTTACCAAATTTCAAAGTTTGCCTTCTAGATTGTGACTCACAAGACCATATAAGGAACTTCAATGAATAAGTTTCTAATGCATTTCAAAGATCCAGACCTTCACCAGGGTACAAGAGACATTCAACAAAGTTAAATCCACTAACCAAACCCATTCAAATTACTCCAGAAGTCAGGAGACTCCATTAACACCTTTTTCACATATATGCTGCTCCATTCCTAATAGCCCTGTTTTTAGAACCGTCAAAGCATAACTCTTGATGTAAACCTCCATTCAAGACTGTCCAAGGCTTTTTAGATACCCATTACCCTTGTTATCAACATACCAAAAGATTAACATAGCTTACTTTGGAAGATATTACTAAACAAAAGACTATCACCATGCACATTAGGCTTATTAGGCATCAACCTACCAAGGGTTTATTGAAAATGGGTGTCCCACGACTCCCCATACCTCACCAATGCTTGGAACACTTCATAAAAGGTCTGCTCATGCTTAATGAATCATCAAAAATTTCTTTCCATTTGATATTTTAAGAAAATCTACACCTATACCTCTTGACTATCCGAAAACACTATTTTTTTCTGGACTGTCACAGAAAAACAGTCATAAACTTTGATTTTCTCACATAAAACTTAGGTATTTGATCAGAGACCTCTAGAATATGGAGGCACATACTCCCACAAGCATTTTCCACCAATGATCAGCAACATGCAATGGACAAAAAGGAAGAAACACAGTTATCTTAGCTTGTTGTTCACCCAAAATCAGGGTTTGACTGTTTTTACAAGAATTGACATATCTTACACAAAACAACATGAAAATGCATGAAACAAAAAGGAAATGGAGGGCGATTGCTCCTACATTCATTCAAAACCAATTTGGTATGGATCCTTAATAGTAAAAGGCCGTACAACAACTAGAAACAACAATTTTCTGATAAAAAATGCAGAAAAATAGTGGTTTTCTCTATTCAAACTCATAACTTCAATCACCCACGAATTTTGTGAAGATTACAAAGCCTTTTAAAAGCATTTCATGCTTGACTCCTCAGTTTCCAACTTCTCCAATGAAGGAAACAAACCTATGACCTTTGATATTCCATCCCAAAAACTATCTTTTTTTGTAACTGCTGTTTTTTCTAATTTTACATTGGCAACTCAATATTTTGCACATTTAAGACTCCTAGTGTCCAAGACACATAATGACTCAAAATAACCTTATTACAATGTTGTAACATTACAATTTAATTAAAGCCAAAGTGCTCCTGCACCAATGATCCAGTCAAGTTTTCAGAGGTCCGCATGAAGATTTGAAGTTATGACTGCTCAAGTAGAACCGGTTCCGGCAGGTGTTCAGAGGTGACAAAGTGACACAGATAGGTCCAGTGAGCTCTGAAAATGCATTATCCCATTCTACGGATTGGAGGGAGTGTTGAGGAAGTCCTTGAGAAGTGTCAAATAGATTGGTTTGTGGTTTGAAGGTCTGGAAGCGCCTATTCCTTTGTGACAGTGATGACAGACTGTGTTCTTGAAGTTCTAGATGAAGGAGAGAAGAATTCCAGAAAGCAGATGAAGTGTGGATGTTCTTGGTGATTCAGGAAAGGTTGTGGTGATCTTTGGATCATGTCTAGTTCATGTTGGTGGTCTGCATTAAAGTTAGAGTTCACATTTGAAGAATAACCACCGGATGTTGGTGTTCTTCCTGAGACCGGCCAACTGGATGTATTACACGTCTTCCGGATGATCTTATAAGTGTTTGCCGACTTAGATGATTGTTCCTAAGTCGATGCCTTTTATAAATAAGGGATTGTGAAGTCATTCCAAAGTGTGTCTTGTGTGGATGAGGGTGTGGTAGCAAGGAAGAAAAGCAAAAGGTAGAGCAGAAGTTTTTGGGCTTAAATGGAACTGATCCAAGCATGGTAAAGATGCTATTCTCCAGTTCAAGTTTGTGATACTTGTTACTTTGTAGACAGTGTGTCTCTTGTAGGTAGTGGGCCTCTTGTGAGCAGTGTGCTCAGGCAGTGAGCCCTAATTGGCATGTGCCATTTATTCTTTCTATTCTTCTAACAGAGAATACATTTTGGGTTAATCACACCATGGTTTTTCCCTTGACCAGGTTTTCCACGTCAAAATCTTGGTGTCTCATGTGTTGATGTGTATCTGCTCTTGTGTTAATGCTTTATGCTTTCATGATTGATTAATTATTATGTTGCTGAATAACAAAGTGAATTTAAGCGTTTAATTTGAAAGCAAGTTTTGGACAACTGATTCACCCCCCCTCTTAGTTGTCTGTCCTGAATCCAACAATTGGTATTAGAGCCAAGTTCCTCTAAAAGGAACTTAACTGCTTGAGGAGATCCAAGATGTCGTCTTACAAGAAGGATAGTCCAAAGTTTGATGGAGCCAATTTTAATCCCTAGAAAGGTCACATGAAATGTCACTTGAAATGTATGGGAATGGCGTACTAGATCATGGCTACAACACCATATGTACCTCCACAGGGTAGTCCAAGAATCCTAAATGAAATCACAGACGCTGAAAACAATCTGTGGACTATTGAGGCTCTTCTAAGTGCATTATCTGACTCTAAGCTCTCAAATGTTATTGACCTACCAACGGCTTATGAGATTTGGCAAAAACTAGAACTTCTGCATGAAGGAGACAGGTATGTCAAAAGTGCAAGGTTACAAAGTCTAAAAGGAAATTTCAAGAATCTGAAGATGAGAGAAGATGAAAACATCTCTACTTTTATGCCAAGAGTAAATGAGCTTGTTTGTGGAATTAGAAATGTCGGTGGAGTCTTGGATGAAGATGAGATTGTTGGCAAAATTCTCAGATCCCTTCCTGCTTCTTACAAAATCAAGGTAGCTGCCATTGAAGAATTCAAAGCCCATACAACTATCACAAGAGATTAATTAGCTGGTAAATTAGCTGCATTTGAAATGTTTGAGTTTGGAGATGACCCCCCCAAGACGAAATCTACATTCAAAGCCAGTGCCTGTGTCAAAGGTAAACAAAGGTTTGATCCGGGAGAGAATTCATCAAAGAAACTATCATGGTATGAAAAAACAAGAAAAGACATGGAAGAAGAAGAAGCATAAACAACTCAACTTGAAGCCCTCTTTGCAAAGAGGCTACCAAGAGGATCTGGTAAGTATGAAGGAAAATTGCCCTTTAAGTGTTTTAATTGCAACAAGATTGGTCACTTTACCTCAAGATGTCCAGAAAGATTTTCAAGGCCAAATCCTAACAGACCAAGGTTCCAAAAGAATTGTTATTATGTTTATGAAGAAGATGATAATGAAGGAGTAACACATGATGAATCAGAAGCAAGAAACAAATCCAAAAGTGAATGGGTGTTTATTGCCATCAAGGAAGAAGATCCAATGCCCTATGAATCTGTCAATCATAAAATAGTAGAAAAATCTCTGGCTGCCCAAGTCAAAGAAAAGGATGATTGGATCATTGATAGTGGATGCTTTCACCATATGACAGGTGACAAAAATAAGTTCTTAGATTTGGAAAGGTATGAAGGAGGAGTGGTAAAGTTTGGTGATAATTCTGCTGGTAGAATCAGAGGTAGGGGAACTATTTCTTTTGATGAAAGAACAAAACCGATAATGTACTATATGTTGAATGATTGAAGCACAATCTTCTTAGTGTTGGACAGTTGGTGGACAAAGGTTATGATCTCCAATTCAAGAATGGAAAATGCTGGATCTTTGAAAGTTCTAGAATAGAGATTGCACCCGATACTCAAACAAAAGGTAATATCTTTCATTTAGTTGGTACCAGTAAAAGTTGTCTGTTTGTACAAGTTGATCAAAGTTGGTTATGGCATAGAAGGATGTGTCATGTAAATTTTGATAACATCATCAAGATAAGCAATACTTAGGCTGTAAGAGATCTTCCAAAATTGGTAAAACCTACAAATAGTTTGTACAAAGAATGTCAGTGAGGGAAACAAAGCAGAGTCTCTTTCAAAAGCAAGGATCAATCCTCTACCAGATTATTGGAATTAGTTCACACTGATCTATGTGGTCTGTTGGGTGAATATTTTGTCGTTAACTCACTAACGGCAAAATGGGTATATCAGCCACAACTATGATGAGACAAAGTCTCTCCTCTCAACAAGGGGAGGTTCCCTCTAATTACTTGACTTTCACAAACCAAACAACTTATAAACTTTATATACACTAAAAACTATATTTGTGGTGGTTCCATCTCATCTCATTCTCTTTTTTCAGAATAGATGTTTATACTTCAAACTCTTGATAGAAGACTTATAAATTATCACAAAATCATAGAAACACAAAATTTTCTGTTACCTCACTTGCTACTTGCAAAC
The DNA here is from genome assembly GCA_027924645.1 of Cunninghamia lanceolata. NCBI lineage: Eukaryota > Viridiplantae > Streptophyta > Pinopsida > Cupressales > Cupressaceae > Cunninghamia > Cunninghamia lanceolata. Next base: position 3,708,595 of record BSBN01001090.1, read on the forward strand.
GAAACTATTTGAAGCAGATGCAGCCCAAAGTCTTCACTCCTCTCAAAGATAATAAAAGTAAATTGAATATAACAACTTGCAGCACAAAGTCTCCAAACTATTGTATTCTCACAAACATGAACATATAACCCACAAATGATTTGATAACACAAAGTCTATCAGAATCAAATTAAGAGTGATCTTTAATCACTTGAAACAAACTCCACACTTCAATTATTATTAAATAAGATTATGATAGCCAGACGTAAGAACAAAACTATCACAACACAAATAATCCCAAGACAAAGATTGGAATTGAACTTGCTTTCTTGTATTGATAAATATTTGAATATTGATTTTCACAAAAAGTGCAAAGTCTTGATTTGCTTTTCAATTCACCAGAGTATTCTTGCAATAGACCAAAGATAATATTTACAAAAGAGGTCCCCTTTATTTATAGGGAAAAGCCTTGAGAAAAATTAGGAAATCTACAACTACTTTGACTTATTCAACAAGAGAGTCCCATTTGACTTAGGGCTTCTCTTGTTTCACATGTAATTACATTTTGGAAAATTACACGTGTAGGTGTCCAAAACAAAATTCAATTTACATATCGTTCAGGAAAAATAAGCTAAGGCACTAGCTTCCTCCATCTTTTTTCCTCAAGAAGTTCTGGTACATAGTTTGAACGACTGACATCTCGCATGCATCTGGTTTCGCTATGTTTTCAGAGCTCAGAGAATTGAATCTTTCACCACCTTTGCCGCCTTTTCATGCTTGTCTAAATTATCCTTCAGGTTCTCCAGAGTCGAATGTTGATCATACAGGTTATCCATTGAGAGCACTGAGGGAGCTTCCTCTTCAAATTTCTTTTGTACCATTTCTTCAAAAGAACTTATCATTTCATGTGTTGTGAGGAAACTATGATCTTCCCTTGTCAAGGTGCGAGGAAATTCTTCTAGCCGATGTAGGAGTGTGACATCACTATCTTCGCTGGCTTCTCAAGCTTGGCATAGATCTTCAAGTAGACTCTTTATTATGAAAATATGATGAGCTAGAGTCTCCTTAGTCTTAAGATATGATTCCCTGTTGGTGATGACCCCAATGGTGATCAGATTCTTTATCTTGATCTTCTTCATGTCTATCCACTCTTCTAGGCTCTCTTCTTGATCTTGTAGCTCTTGTGAAAGTAGATCTACCAGATTGTCCAGCTCAGCTTTAGCTTTGTCCATTTTCTCTTTCCTTTCCACAGCGGTTTTTAGCAGAACTCGTCCTTGAGCCAACAACCGCTCCACTACATCCCCCACTATCTTACCTCTGGCTTGCGCTTTTTCAACCTTCTATATCAGGGGATCCTCCACTGTCACTGCCATGGGTTCTACTATCTCTGATGACTTTACTATTTTCTGAAGGACAGCGGCCAATTGTTCTGCTTTTGCTTTGTACTGCTCCTCCTTCTTGGCTTCATCATACTTTTTGAGTAGAGTACTGGCAGTGGTCTGGAAATCTGCCTTGACACCTTCATGAGTCACTTTACCCAGTTCAACCCTTGAGATGACATAATTACTCATGTCAAAAGTGTCAACCGTGGCATCTTTAGGAGGTTTGGCAATTTCAGCATATCTGATTCCCTTTTCAGTGACCAGCCTAGAAACAGTCTTAGGCTTCTTCTTCTGGTTCTTTGCTTTCATGGGCAACAGTTTTTCAATGTCAATCTCATCAGGTGAGATGGCTTGCTTCTTCCTCTTTAGAGTATAGGCAGATAGCCATGGAGGAAGTATAGAAGCGTCAACAGTTGGAGGGGGATCCACTACTTGCTTGGCTGTATCTATATTCATGCCAGTGATAGTGACAATTGGACTTGTGTTGGTAAACACAACACCTGTATCAACAACCTTTTGTGAAGCATCAAGAAGGTTCTCCAAAATAGTTTGTTCCCCAATATCAAAAGATGGGGAAGATAAGCTTGGAATGGAACCAGAAGAATCAAAAACAGTCCCAAGACTAGCCCTCATGGATTGAGGAGTATTGTCAGAAGAAACAACAAGAATCAGAGAAAGAGGAACATTTGAAATTACTGGCAAACTATCAGCAACCGGAACATAAGGAGGAGGTGTAAGAACTTGTGTCTCAGAGGGAAGATCTTTCACAGGAGTCTGAGGGGAACCATCAAGTCGTTCTACCTCTGTATCTTCCTCTTCACCTTGTTCAGCTTCATCAGATACCTTTGTCTTAGACCTTTGGACATTTTGTTCTTCAGTCTCAACGTTTTCAACTTCCATCTGATCATCATGAGTATCTTCAACATCTGACTTAGTGGCATCAGAAGCTTCTGTGGTTTCCTTCTTCTTCCCTCCTTTAGATACAAATTTGATCTTTGGTTTGTGTATCTTAGAGGAAGAAGGGGTGTCACTCCTATTTTTAGTTCGGTTTTCCACCTTCTTACCTGTTTGCTCCTGTGTCTCTTCTTCAGACCCTGTAAGGAACTCTTTCAACTTAATTCCCTTACTTTCCAACCACAAGTTGGTATTTGCCAATATTGGTTGGAATCTTTTCTTGATAGATGTTTCCTCTTTGACTGACCATTTCACCTCTGGGAGAGGTGAAGCCTCAACATTTTCTGCCTCATATTTGTGATCTAGGACATCTCCATCATCCTCCATTCCATCCAAAATATCAGCGAGTCCTAGTTCCTCAATTTGACTTAGGTGAAGCCTGCAGAAATCTAATTTTTTGATCTCATTTTGAGTCTTGAGATCTGCCCATATGTCTTCGGCCATTGGCACATGAAAAGTTAACTTCCTCTTGATTTTATCTTGAACCCTTCTAAAGTCAAAATGATTTCTTTTCTTGTAGGTCTTCATGGTGACCAACTGCAACTCGGAGTCAATTATCTTCGCTTTGTTGGCAGATTGAACCGAGTACCTCCCAATTTCAATGGGAAACTTTATCCCTAACTTCTTCAGCTCCATCTGTTTGTTGTGTACCACAATCAGTTGTCTGCAAAGCTCCATAAGAACAATGCGATCACTGGGATACCATGGCAGCATGTAAGGGTAACCAGGATAGTACCCTACTCGAAGATACGTAAAGGTGGAAAATTGCAAGAACAAGCAACCAAAAGAATTTACAACCTGCCAAGCTTCATCAGAAGCTCTTCTTTGAACCAGTTCACCATCCCATAAGCACATGAAAACTGAGAAGAAAGCATCGTTGACTCTTCTGAAATGATGAATTGACCCCTTCAGAGTGATTTGAGGGTAGTATTCATACACTGGGACCAATCTCCTGTCTCCTACTTGGGTTAAACCTAGAAAGTTCCTCATGCTTGCAGCAACATAGACAAGATAAGAGGTCATGTAAAATTTAAAGGTGGTGTTGACCCTTATCAGTTGCTTGTGCAGTGCATTACTTATTTGTTCACCCCAGAATATTTTCTGGTTACCTCGTAGAATCACCTTGATGTAAGTGTACATCCAGTCCTGAAACTTAGAAGCAGAAGAGAGTCCTCTGATGCGACTCAACAGAGTAATCAAATCACACACTTCCTCCACAAAATCACTCCTGTGAAGATCCTTTGGCCACCTAGTCAAATTACCCCTAGGAGTTTTTAACCACTTGTTATTGATATACCTCCTGGCCAATTCCACATCATTATCATAGTCCTGTTGACCCTGAGCAAAGTCAATCCGTCCAATGTTTTCAATTAGTGGACACATGAAGATTTTGTCCATGAATTTTGCATCCAATCTCATGATTACATTCCCCTGTGAGTCCATCACGGCTCTAGTGTCCCTGTTGTAATGATTGGCCACTTGTAGAACAAATTTAGGATTGTGTGCAGAAACTGGAAATGACGCAACCAAATGAATACCGCTGTCAATGATTTTCTACATAGGCTTGGAGGGATTTGCCTGTTTAGTTCTATCTATGAACTTGGCCATGTCCATGTGCCCAATTTATGTGTCTCTGATTTCATCAACGTTCGACTGCACTGTCGTTACCGAAAAGACACCCTGGTACTTGTACTTCATGGCTCTGGCCTTTGATGGAGATGATTCTGACATGAGCTTTGGAGAGAATTGTGAATTTGAACACCACGAACGTTGATTGAGAACTGCAAAAGGCCATGATCTCGCAGTTAGGGGAAAAATTGGATAAACTGGGTCAACTGCGATTTGACGATCATGGACAGGAAAGCATGTGTTTGAAGGGCTTGAGTGCGCAAATCAAGGCGAAGGCGAAAGTGGGCTTTCAGTTTTGAAAGGTGAATTTTCCAGTGTTGGGAAAAAATCAGGAAAATGTGCTTAAGCGGGTGATTTCACCGCCATTGTAGGTTGGGAGAGACTTCAGGTGTAAAGGCGGGTGAAAATGCCACTACTGCATATATTTTGGAAGTTTTGGCTTAACATGCACGAGCAGTTAGAATAACCGCTATTGCATGTAAATGAGTGAAAACTTCAAGTGCTCGAGCGGTGGTATCGGCCGCTCTAGCAGGGAAATGACCAAACAAATTTTGGTGTAGGGGCGGGTGAAAATGCTGTGCGAGCATGTGGGAGATTCTTGGTTAACATGCACGGGTGGTCAAAATGACCACTCCTACATGTTATGGGGAGTTTAACTTCAAATGCTAGGGCGGGTGAAAAATGCCACTATTGCAGGTTGAAGGAGAAATGCCAACAGATGTTCGAGTGGTCAGAAACACCGCTCATGCAAGTAAGTGGTTTTAAACTTCAAGGATTTTGGCGTAGGGGCGAGGATTTCAACCGATTTGCATGTAGAACCAAATTTGATGTTTAAGGTGTTCAGGCGGCAAATTATACCATCGCTACAGAGTGAAGATTTACCACGCTACATGGGCGGCAAAAATTACCACCATTGCAGATAATGCTAGATTTGGTCTTTGAAGCATTTAATCAGAGATTATGGCCGACATCTCACAATCGATGAGTAGGCTATCGCCGTGTATGGGAGGTATAATTTGCTGCCCATATACGTTGGTAATTTGGGAAGTGCCAAAGGTTTGAGCGGTAAATCCGCCACTACATGCGATGAGACTTTTAGGGCACAAACCTAGGTATGTGGACTACCAAGGTTTAAAACAAAACTGGTGAAAACGAAACTTTAAACGAAAACTATAACAAAAATAAAACAAAAGAAAAAACCTCCAAAACTAACAAAACCCTAGTAAAGAAAAAGCTAGCAGTTAGAAGGCTTACCCGTTTGAGATTTGAAACCCTAGACTTGATAATGGTAGCTTAGGTCAAACTCCTTCAATGGCACGATCTGGTGATGCGAGGGAGTTCAGAGATAGAGCTAGGAGAAATGAAATAGCAAAAATGACAAGCAAAAGACATATTTAAAGCTCGAATAATAGCTTTAATGAGCGGCACGAGTGGCCATTAATGGCACTCGACGTTCAAGATTCTGAAGATCTTGAACGGGTGGGTATTTCGGCTGCTCAGACAGGTTAGGTAGTCTTAACTGTATGCAGCAGCGAGCCTTTCGACCGCTATGACAAGTTAGATGCGCTAGACAATGCAGAGGCGGGAAACAACAAAAATTCAATCATATGTAATAGCAGTGTTTTCCACCGCTTTTACATGCGATCAAAACAAACTTTTAAACATGTAATAGTGGTGTAAAATACCGCTATTACATATGTTCAAACTTCATCATGTATGGGTGGCTGATATCACCACCTTTACATGCCAAAATTCAAAAATTTACTAACACCTGAAAATGACTAAAAATTGATATTTTTTACCGATTTACAACTTATGATCTTCACGCATATCGAAAAACTGATTCAAGGGAATGTTGCACACCAGTTTAGAATGTCAAATGACTTCACACGAGACCAAGGAAATCTTGTCTCGATTTGCGATCTTAGAGTGTAGATTCACGAAACGGACAAGTTTCGTGGGGGTTGTCTACAAAAATGAGCGTAGCTGATTTTGAGAACAACATGGTCCAACAAGAATCAAGAGTATGCAAGGTGATAGTTATTTCATGTTATTAATTGATGACCATTCCCGAATGATGTGGGTTACCTTTCTCAAAGAAAAATCAGAAGCTTTTGAGAAGTTCAAAATTTTCAAGGCTATGGTAGAGAAGGAAATTGGATTGAAATTGAAATGTCTGAGGTCTGATAGAGGTGGTGAATTCACATCCGGTGAGTTCATAGATTTTTGTGAGAAGCATGGTATAAAGAGACAGTTGTCTGCCCCTAGGACTCCACAATAGAATGGAGTAGTAGAGAGAAAGAACCAGACCATCCAAGAAGCATCTAGAACAATGATGATGGAAGCAAATGTTCCTTAGATGTTTTGGAGAGAAGCTGTCAGCAGTGCAGTCTATACTCTCAATCGAGTTCAAATCAGAAGCAATATCGGTAAGACTCCTTATGAACTTTGGTTTGGCATCACTCCTACTATGAGGTATTCTAGAGTCTTTGGTAGCAAATGTTACATTAAAAGAGATGAAGATCTAGGCAAGTTTGATGCTAGAAGTGATGAAGGAATATTCTTGGGTTACTCCACTCAAAGCAAAGCATACCGGTGTTACAATAAGAGATTGAGAAAGATGATAGAAAGTACAAATGTGAAGGTTGATGAAGGAATTGAGAGACCTTCAAGGTTTTATGAATGTGACGAAGATGATCAGAATGGTGTTCTGATTCAAGGAGCCCAAACTCCTTCCGGTACTCAGAATCAAACAGAACCAGTAATTCAGGAAGAAGAGATGAGTCACAATGAACCTGAAGGAGAATTAGAAGTGCAAGAAACTCCCAAAGTTCCCAAGTATGTAAGACTGAACCACTCTGAAGATCAGATCATAGGTGATAAAAGCAAAGGTGTGCAAACAAGAAGAATTGCTCAAAACTCAGATGAGTATTGTCTGATTTCAAGGATAGAACCTAAGACAGTAAATGAATATTGCAACGATGAAAACTGGACTAAAGCAATGGAAGAAGAGCTGATGCAAATTGAGAAAAATCACACTTGGGATCTTGTTCCCAGACCTAGAGACAAGAATGTGATTGGAACCAAATGGGTCTTACGGAACAAATTGAATGAAGTTGGTGATGTAATCAGAAATAAAGCTAGATTGGTCTGCAAGGGCTACTCTCAAATAGAAGGAGTTGATTTTAAAGAAACTTTTTCTCCGGTGGAAAGAATTGAAGCAGTCAGATTATTTCTTACCTATGCTGCCTTCAAGGATTTCAAAGTATATCAGATGGATGTCAAGTTTGCCTTCCTAAATGGTGATTTGGAAGAAGTATACATTAAGCAACCGGATGGATTTCAATTGTCTGATCATGGTGATATGGTCTACAAGTTGAAGAAAGCTCTGTATGGACTAAAGCAAGCCCCAAGAGCCTGGTATGAAAGGTTGGATAAGCATCTTTTGAAGATTGGATTCAACAAAGGTACTACTGACAGTAATTTGTATTTCAAAATTGATCATGAAAACATCTTGATTGTTGAAGTGTTTGTTGATGATATCATTTTTGGAGGAAGAGATAGTATGTGTAAAACTTTTGCAAATCAAATGAAAAATGAATTTGAGATGTCCATGCTTGGTGAAATGAATTTCTTTTTGGGTCTACAAATCACTCAAACAAAAAAAAGAATTTTCATTTCTCAGACTAAATATGTGAAAGAATTGTTGAAGAAATTTGGGATGGAAGACTCAAAACCAATGCATACTCCTATGGCTACCAGATGTAAATTGAGCAAAGATGATGATTCTCCTAAGACAAATCAGACAAAGTATAGGTCAATGATTGGAGGACTATTGTATCTCACTCAAACTAGACCAGACATTATGCAGGCTGTTGGTCATGTTGCTAGATTCCAGGCTAATCCCAGGGAATCTCATGTCATGGCAATCAAGAGGATTTTTAGATATCTAAAAGGGATAGTTGAGTATGGTCTGTGGTATCCTAGAGATCATGATTTCTCTCTTCATGCATATACAGATGCAGATTGGGCAGGAGATGTGGATGACTGGAAGAGTACCAGTGGTGGAGCACTCTTTTTGGGAAAGAGATTGGTTTCTTGGCTAAGCAAGAAACAACAGGCAATATCTCTATCTACAACTGAAGCAAAATACATTGCAGTAGCAGGTAGTTGCACTCAAGTTTTATGGATGAAGCAAATGCTAAGAGATATTAAAGTAGAGTATGAGGAGCCTATCACAATCTTCTGTGATAATTCAAGTGCAATAAATATTTCTAAGAATCCGGTGTTGCATTCTAAGACTAAGCATTTATCTATCAAGTTTCACTTTCTGAGAGAGCAAGTGAACAAGGATGAAGTCAAACTAGAGTTTGTGCCCTCCAAGGATTAGATTGCAAATATCTTTACTAAACCTCTTCCCAAGGACTTTTTTGAGTATCTCAGGGAGAAGTTAGGGGTTATTGCCCCTCCAGTGATGAACTAGGATGCACTGATGTACATCAGTCCGGTGGATATCACAGTCATATCTTGTAATCCAGATTGGTGATGAGGAGCTGCTACTCAGGGGGAGCAGCTGGTATGTTTTTGAAGTGATTGGAGTTGCAAGTATGAGCCCTTTGCCATTGATGTCAAAGGGGGAGAGAAGACATGTGAAAAACAAGTGGTTGATGATCAAAGGGGGAGCAGTAAAAGAAGAGAAGACATGTGAAAGGTTGTTGCTGATAGGGGGAGCTGTGACAGAAAGGAGAAGTTCTTGTCTTGATGGTTTTTCACATCATATGTTGCCATCAATGACAAAGGGGGAGATTGTTGCAAGTATGGGTCTAACTAGTGTTGTCATTGATGTCAACATACTCTTGTTGCAGAAATGACAAGGATTGGATGAGCTATGTGCTAAGGATATTGAGAAAATTAGTCATATCAGAAGCAGAGAAGAACAGTGAAGACAGAAAAGAAAAGATCCAAGTTAAGAGGACTATCAGAAGATGCGGTTTAAAGGGTTTGTAGATATGTGTCTTGAAATGATCCAGTCAAGTTTTTAGAGGTCCGCATGAAGATCTGAAGAAGTTATGACTGCTCAAGTAGAATCAGTTCCAGCAGGTGTTCAGAGGTGACAAAGTGACACAGATAGGTCCAGTGAGCTCCAAAAATGTATTATCCCATTCTGTAGATTGGAGGGAGTGTTGAGGAAGTCCTTGAGAAGTGTCAAATAGATTGGTTCATGGTTTGAAGGTCTAGAATCACCTATTCCTTTGTGACAGTGATGACAGACTGTGTTCTTGAAGTTCTGGATGAAGGAGAGAAGAATTTCAGAAAGCAGATGAAGTGCAAATGTTCTTGGTGATTCAGGAAAGGTTGTGGTGATGTTTGGATCATGTCTAGTTCATGTTGGTGGTCCGCATTAAAGTTAGAGTTCACATTTGAAGAATAACCACCAGATGTTGGTGTTCTTCCTAAGACCGGCCGACCGGATGTATTACCCGTCTTCTGGATGATCTTATAAGTGTTTGCCGACTTAGATGATTGTTCCTAAGTCGATGCCTTGTATAAATAAGGGATTGTGAAGTCATTCCAAAGTGTGTCTTGTGTGGATGAGGGTGTGGTAGAAAGGAAGAAAAGCGAAAGGCAGAGTAGAAGTTTTTGGGCTTAAATGGAACTGATCCAAGCATGGTAAAGATGTTATTCTCCAGTTCAATTTTGTGATACTTGTTACTTTGTAGACATTGTGTCTCTTGTAGGCAGTGGGCCTCTTGTGAGAAGTGTGCTCGGGCAGTGAGCCCTAATTGGCATGTTCCATTTATTCTTTCTATTCTTCTAACAGAGAATACATTTTGGGTTAATCACCCTATGGTTTTTCCCTTCACCAGGTTTTCCACGTCAAAATCTTGGTGTCTCATGTGTTGATGTGTATCTACTCTTGTGTTAATGCTTTATGCTTTCATGATTGATTAATTATTATGTTGTTGAATAACAAAGCGAATTTAAGTGTTTAATTTGAAAGCAAGTTTTGGACAACTGATTCACCCCCCCCTCTCAGTTGTCTATCCTGAATCCAACAGTTAGGGTGATTAGTACATCCTCTAAGGGGCCTCTTTTCGATGTTTGATACTTTTAAAGATCTCTTTGGGAGATCAAAGAGTTTCCTAATTTAGCTAATTTTATTTGTTTTATTTTATCAATTTGAGAAAATGTGTAATTTAAGAGTAATTATAAAATTTGAGATTGTAGATGAACTTGAAAAATATTAATCCATGTGCTAATTTCTAATATTATTCAAGTTATTCATTTTGGATGAAAATGAAATTGAAAGTGGGTATATTCTTTATAGTGGACAAATGTGAATTTACATGCAAAATAAAAAGCATTTTTTTTTCAATATTTTATGTCTTAAATGTGTCATTGGGCAATTATAGAATTTATTGGTATAATAAGTTCACTTCAAGATTTAAATCATTAAAGTTATTAATTGAAGAAATTTTGTTTTCAAAGTCTAGATTTCATAATTTGTTGAAATGCTTGTCATCCATATGCAATTGAGTTTGTAAAGTGTTGTGGTTACATGAATCTTAGTGAAAACATAGGAAACCTATATGTGAACATTTTCCTTGTTTTTTGTGAGAAATGTTTGGTAATTTTCAATTTTTTTTCTATCTCATTGCCTTGTAATAGTCTTTCTCACTTATTCTTATAATGATGCTCACTAGGGGTGAATGCTAGTTTGCTTGGGGTGAATGGTTGTTCAACCTAGATGAACAAGATTGTGAATAGGGATGAACAGTGATAGAGAGAAGAACTTTTTGTGTTTAAGGAGAAGTTTTTCTATGTACTTCATCATGATTCTATTGGTTTCCTCTATTTCTATCAGAGAATTATATTTTTAGCATGTGGTTTTTCTAAGACATTGTGAGCTTCCATTGTAAGCACTTCTTATATGTAAACACACTAAAATAAAGTGCCTCAACATTGTACATGTATTCTTGAGATTTTGCACATCCTTTTTGTGTCTTATTATACTCGCACTATGATATAAAGCGCCATGGGGTGTTGATGTTTTCCTTTTTTTTGTCATCACACCTTTGTCAAGTGAGTGTCCCTTTCACGACAGCAGTGAATCACATTGATTCTTTCCTCATGTGTGTGTGCCTTGGTTTGCACACCCTTTTCTTTGTAGGTACTTTCATGTTTGCATATTCAGATGTTCTTGTTTCTATTTAGGGGGAAATTGGGATTGTTAATGTTTTAGTGTTTGATTGTTTGAATCTGTGAGGGTAAAATATCGAATCAATCAAATGAATTAAATAAGACCCAAACATCAACAAAATGGAGAAACAAAGAAGATTCAAATGAACAAAGCAATGAACAAACACAGCAAACCTCTTCCGTTTTGAAACTTCTGTTGTTCGCCTATCACGAATCATCCTTTCACAGATGAGATGAGCCCTCACAGAGTGCAATCTTTTAAAGCTGTTTGAGGAAGTCGATGGTGAACGGCTATGGTGTGATGTGCAATGAAGGTGAGCTCCAATGCAACAATGGTGATCTCAAGCTTGTAGGTGACAAGTGGGTGCCAAAGGCGCGCTGGTGATATTTCTGCAGAGTAATGATGTCAAAAGCCTGGATGATTAGAATGGAAGAATGAAGCTTCATTTATAGACTCGGAGGAATAGGAATCAACGGTTGAGAGAAGATATGAAGATCAACGGCTGAGAATGGTTGAGGAATGTGCAACCAGTGGAAATATGACAAGTGTCCCAGCTCCATCATGAAAGGTGGGATGTGACAAAACTGATTGGAGAGTTAACAGACTTGACTGATCTGTTAACAGAATTGATTGATCAGTTAGAAGAGTGGATTGTGGAACTGACTGGATTGATTGAGGATTTGACTCAACTGACAGGTTAGTTAACAGATTTCATTGATTGGTTAACTGACCTCTGATTGGAGAAGAAATAGGCCATGTGGGTGAGGGAAAATAAGGTAATTAAATATTAAATATATTTAATTACATGTGCAACCTGATGAGGTGGACAAGGTGAGGTGGAAAAGGTGAGGTGTAAAGGTGATGTGGAATTTTGAGTTTAGAACTTTAGGATAGGGGAATTAGGCTTAATTAAATAATTTATGATTATTTAATTGTGAAGGACTTTAGAAGAATTTTAATTAAATAAATAGAATTTATTTAATTGTGGAACAGTGAATCGATTAAATAAATTTGGAATATTTATTTAATTAATAGAAGAATGGAATAAATATTTAGAATATTTATTTAGGATGAATCGTGTCATTTTTAGGCGTATACATTTTGCCCCTCTTTGATGCAATGCAGTTTACAGCGTTGCTTCAAAGAATAAACAGCTTGACAGTGATATATGCCCCAGTTTGCCCCTGGTACAAGTTAAATGACGATAGGATGCCCCCTCGGGAGATTGGACGGGAAAAATGGCAAAAGTTTTGGAGACGGACGATCTCACGACGAGGAAGGGGTTAGGATAGGGTAGAGGAAAAGGGACGTGGTCAGGGATGCAGGAAGAAAACGGGAGAAAAATGGACACGGGAAGTAGTCACAGTCATCACCTAGCCAGAATTAGGGTTTGGAGGCTATAAATAGGAGCTGGGTCCACAAGGATAGTCATTTGCACACTTGGTTGATCTGGATTGGAGAAAGAGAGCTCAGAGCAGACTTAAAGCAGCATGGCGGCCAGAGCAGCAGACATTCCACGCGAGGAGCACCGATTTGAGCGACTCCGACGATTCGGGCGGCCAGCAGAGGCAGGACCCCCGGTATGTGCTTCGAAAAATTTCCCCTAGGGTTGAGTTTAGGCGTCATAAATGCACGTAGAAAATAGGGGAAATAGATGCGCCGAAACGCAGAACGGCGCATATGCCTCGCGAAGCTGCGCATTTGCTTTTTCGCGGCGCATATGTCGGTTTCGGCGGTGCATGCGTTAAAGCTGCGCTTTTGTGCATTCTAGCTGCGCATGTGCAATTTGGCGGCACTTTTGTATTTTTGCCGCGCATATGTGAAATGTAGCAGCGCATTTGATAAAGTTGCGCATATGTGACTTCCTGCGGTGCATCCGTAATTTCACGGCGCATACGTGGATTTCTACGGCGCATGCATTAGAACGGCGCATATGTGCCCTGTAGCGGCGCATATGCATTTTTGCGGCGCATATGTTGATTATTGCGGCGCATATACCAGAAACGGTGCTTTTACCACCTGTAGTGGCGCATGGACTTGACTAACCTAATCATGTGCATGACTAGTCCTACGAGTGATATGATATGCTCCTATATGCCTTGTTTTTGTGATGTCCAAATGTACTCTATCGACACAAGAATGACATGATGGGTAGAAGAATGGTTGTGAAAAAATGACTTAGGGACTTTTCGTAATATCGTTACTCTGCGTAGTTGGGATAATGAGGATTGTATGGGATACGGATGCATGGATGTGTATATGGATATAGGACGGATGCTTCACTTTTAGATTGCTTTATTTCATCATTGGGCATTTTATTTTTGGTACTTTCCTGAAATGTTGTAAGTGAATACAAGCATCTAGGTATAATTGAACCGAGATGACCTGAGTATCGCTTACATGGAGTGTGATTTAACAAGTCAGTACAAGCATCTAGTCAAAATTGAATCTAGATGACCTGAGTACCTCTTGCGTTTCAACAAGCAAGGATTGCCCCCGTTCCTGTAAGACCTTTGATGTCCTCGATGATCTTTTGCCGATCATGTCTTTAGACAAGGTCTCACATTACTAAAGTTTAATCCACAAACAACAAACAAAGAAAGTAATCATGCCCCCATCATAGCATCTCTAGCGTTTGGCATCCTTGAGTAGCATAGGAAGGTATGATAGCAAAAATCAAGACTCTGTAGCTTAACCCTAGTTTCCAATCTACAAAAGCATATTTGCGTTGATATGTGTTGATTTCTTGCCTTAATTTGCATAAAATCATTTAGAAGACCTTGGGTATTTGCTTTGCATTGGATGGGTTAAGATGCTCATAGTCAAGGTTTCTGCTTGAAGCGCGGGTGTTTGCTTGCATTTGCTTACTTGATGAGAAGGTTGCACAATCCTTATTGAGAAGACTGACCCTAAGGGACTGACCTAGTGCCTCGGGGGCTCATTGCTAAATGGCCTTGCCTACGTGACGACGCAGAGGCAACGTAGTTCGGGGTAAACCCTAATGGACCTTGGATGGACTAGAAGAAAGACGACCAGAATGAAGACAAGAAAGGAGACGAATGGGACCGTGGGAGAGATGGAAGCCTCGGGGGCGCATTAGAATAATGGCCTTGCCTACGTGACGACACAGAGGCAACGTAGTTCGGGGATTCGGACCACAGACACTGACGAGAGACACTACGCTAGGCTCACTTCGAGGAGACGGTATGGGACAAAACCTTGGTTGACAAGGCCACAAGGTGAGTATCAAGCCATGATAGGTAACTGTCAAGCGTTTATTGTGGGATGGATATGGGTCGAATGGGGAAAATAGAGGGAGAATGGGCTCAAGGGGATTGGATTTCCAAAGATGGAGAATGCGGTCCATCACAAGTAACGCCTGTTTACCAGGTTTTCATCACTTGCTTTTATTTGCACGAGAAGCTAGAAAGTAACATGACGCCTGATTGCCAGGTTTTCATCATGATACCTATCCAAGGCGCCTGTTTGCCAGGTTTTCACCGAAGGACGATTTTTTTTTTTTGTATGCTTGCTATTTTTTCTGATTTTTTTGTATTTTCTCTTTGTAACTTTTTTGATTTTTTTGATTTTTTGATTTTTTGACTTTATTGTACCCCCTTGCACTGGGGTTCTCTTAGGTATAGAACCGGCAAAGGTGCATGCTATTGATTGGGTCATCAAACAACTCACCTTTTGATGTGGCCAACTGATATGCCCCCGATCCGTAGGCCACTACAATTACATAGGGTCCAAGCCAGTTAGGCTCGAACTTACCTTTCTTTTCTCTGTCCTGCTGATTGCGAGGGTTCTCTTTTAGGACGAGGTCCCCAACCTTGAAGCATCTTGGTCTAACTTTGTGGTTGTAGCTTCTTGACATCATCTGTTGATAGGCTTTGAGATGGTCAAAAGCTTTCTGGCGCCTTTCCTCTAGCAGTTCTAGCTCTTGTAGTCTGGAGACTCTGTACTCTTCATCTAATATGAGACCTTTCAACGACACCCGAAGGGATGGGAGTTCAACCTCAATGGGAAGGATGGCTTCGGAACCATAGACGAGGGCGTAGGGTGTAGCACCTGTGGGAGTGCGTATGCTGGTTCTATAGGCCCACAGAGCGGGATTGAGTTGGACGTGCTAATCGCGACCAACTTCATTGACAGTCTTCTTTAGGATTTTCAGAATGGTTTTGTTCGATGCCTCAGCTTGGCCGTTACCTTGGGATAGTATGGAGTGGAGAAACGATGTTGGATTTTAAAACGCTCACAAAGTTCCTGGACATCCTGATTTTTGAAGGGTCTCCCGTTATCCGTTATGATGGATGAAGGGATGCCATATCGGCAGATAATGTAATTCAGAATGAAAGAGGAAATTTGCTTTCCTGTGACGGTTGATAGGGGAACGGCTTCAATCCACTTTGTAAAGTACTCAGTGGCGGTTATGATGAATTTATGGCCGTTAGAAGAAGGCAGATGAATCTTTCCCACGAGGTCAAGTCCCCACTGGCAAAAGGGCCAGGGTGTCGTTAGAGGTCTCAACTCCTGAGCAGGTGCATGAATCAGGTTCCCATGTATCTGGCACTGTTTGCACTTTTTAATGAACTGATATGAATCCATTTCCATGTTGGGCCAGTAATAACCCAAACGCATGAGTTTCTTAGCTAAGGAAGGACCGCTGGAGTGTGTTCCGCAGATCCCTTCATGCACGTCTCGCAAGGCAGTTACAGATTCTTCTTGTTCTAGACAACGGAGTAAAGTACCATCCAGACCATGTCGGTAAAGGGTATTGGTGATAATGGTGTAACGGGAGGCTTGTCGGATGAAAGTTCGTTTTTGGTTGGAAGAGAGGTCCAAAGGAAGGACATTGTCCTTGAGGTAAGTGTAGGTCTTACCATACCAAGGTGAATCAGATCCTACTAGGTGGCAAATGGAATGGGTTTCGAGGAGATCATAAGCCGACTGTCGAATTGTTTCTACTAAGAACTCATACCGTGACTCATGTTCAGGTATCTCAAGAAGAGAGGCTATGGTCGCCATTGCATCGACTGCTTTGTTCTCTATCCTGGGTATTTGCTCAAACGAGATGGTCCCAAAATGTTCTTTGAGGTCGTCGACCATTCGCTTGTATGGGATGAGCTTCTCATCTTTGGTCTGATACTCGTCGTTGACCTGGTTTATGACAAGCTGAGAATCACCGTAGACACATAGTGCTTGGATTTTCCACTCAGTGGCCATCTTGAGACCAATTACCAAAGCCTCATACTCCGCTATATTGTTAGTGTATGGGAATAACAACCTGTAGGACTTTGGAATTGTGTCGCCTTGGGCAGTGATAAACAAGATACCTGCCCCCGATCCATGGTTGGTGTAAGACCCGTCGAAGTAGAGTTTCCAAGGAGATGTGGACAGAGTGAATAAAGACTCATCTGGGAACTCAAACTGCATTGGTGAAGTGTCCTGTAACGGTGCCTCAGCTAGTTGGTCCGCGATGATTTGCCCTTTGATGGCTTTTCTGTCCACATACTCTATATCATATTCGCTAAGAAGCATAACCCATTTGGCTAGTCGACCTGTGAGAGTTGCTTTGCTGAGAAGATATTTTAGTGGGTCGATCTTGGCAATGAGTTTGACAGGATGTGCCAACATGTAGTGTCGGAGTTTTTGTGAGGCAAAAACCACCGCAAGGCACGAACGTTCCACCTGTGAGTACTGCAACTCGTAGCCCACTAAGGTTCGACTGATGTAGTACACAGCTCTTTCCTTGTTCTCATAGTCTTGCTGCGCTAGGAGAGCCCCAAGAGCAGTAGGTGTAGCAGATATGTAGAGAATCAAAGGTTTTCCTTGGATCGGAGGCATGAGTATAGGAGGATTCATGAGGTACTCCTTGAGCTTGTTGAATGCCTCTTCACACTACTCATCCCATTTAAATGGAACGTTCTTATGTAGGAGATGGCTGAAAGGATGGCACTTGTCTGCCAGCTGTGAGATGAACCTGCAGATGGCCTGTAGCTTGCCTTGTAAGGATCTCATCTGTGTTAGAGTTTTGGGCGGAGGCATGTCCATGATTGCTTTGACCTTGGCCGGGTCTACCTCTATGCCGTTTGCTGACACGATGAAGCCTAGCAGCTTGCCTGATGTGACCCCAAACACACATTTCTTCGGGTTCAGTTTTACTTGGAATTGATCCAACCATTGGAAGACTTTTTCTAATGTATCCAAGTGTGAGTCCCTGGTGAGTGATTTTGCCAAGATATCATCAACATAATCTTCCATGGTCACATGCATCATGTCGTGGAATATGGTTGTCATGGCCCGCTGATATGTAGCACCTGCATTTTTCAACCCAAATGGCATGACATTCCAGCAAAAGGTACCCCATGGACAAGTGAAAGTGGTTTTGTGCTGATCCTCTGGTGCTATTTTGATCTGGTTGTACCTTGAGAATCCATCCATGAGTGACAGCATTGTATGTCCTACCGTGAGGTCGACTATGATATCGATGTTAGGCAAGGGAAAGTCATCCTTGCGGCATGCTTTGTTTAAGTCTCTAAAATTGTTGCATAGTCGAACCCTGCCATCTGGTTTAGACATTGGCACGATGTTTGATATCCATTCGGGGTAATCAATGGCTCTGATGAACCCCACGTCTAGCAATTTCTTGAGTTCTTCCTTGACCAGAGGGCTATATGGGGATGCATCTTTCTCATTTTTTGCTTTACGGGTTTCACCCCTGGATCCAATGGCAAGTGATGTAAGATCAGGTTTGGGTCCAAACCTGGCATGTCGGCATATGACCAAGCAAAGCTACCTCTCTTCTTTTTAAAGAATGGTACAAACCTGGTTTTCTCAGGCGGCGTGAGAGATTTTGCAAAGTGGATAATCTGAGGCTTCTCTTCAGTTCCAATGTTCACTGGCTCCGTTGGCTCTACCACGATCTGTGACCTTTCTTGATACATATCACTTGGGAGGGTGTCAAGCAATCCATCGTCAGGTGCCACAGTTGGGTTTTCACCTTCAGATACGTCCTTTCTTTTTACTGTTTTATGATCTGACACTGCCGCATGGCAGTTTTCACCGTCAGATCCCTTTTTGATCTTTACATTTTTGCGACTAGAAGGCTTGGCACCCTCCCCGAAGTAAGCTACAGTATTGAGTTCGATAGCGAAACCGGCTTTATGATCTCCTTTTGGTAAGTGATCTCGAAGTCCCATATAGTCAATGTAGGCATCATCGTTCTGGAACATATCTAATTGGGGGGTTCCTTGCAGATCCCAGTCAATAAGCTCAGGATGCAAGAGGGGAAGGGAGTCGGATGAAAGACCTGATTCATTGATAGTGTGGACAGAAATACTAGGAGCACAGGTGGGGGTAGTGTTCTGGGTGGTACTTTCTTCCAAGTTGTTTATCGCCATGGAATCAAAACTTTCCTTGAAAGCCATACTCTCAGGGAGGGGCAAATCGGACTCCAGTGGTCTGTCCCGTTGCGTTTGTCTCTCATGGTAAGGGCTAAGAGTTTGGATGGTGTCAATCTCCTTGTCATCGTAGGAGTGCTCTGTTAGCTCGTCCCACTCATACTCATTCGACTCATCTGAATCTGTGTCACTGTCCTCTTGGGGTGTTTGGATTGTCTCCACAAGACAGGCATTTTCCTTGGCTTTGCCCTTGCCTTTGTATCCCAAGCCAGTGGTGTTTCTAGCCGAAGAGGAGGAAGAAGGTTGTATAGGTTCGATGATCCCTTCTTTTCTGAGGCCGATAGGGCCTTGTCCTTCATATCCCATCCTATGCAAGATGGTCTCACCTCGCCCATAGAGCTCTGTAGGGAGTCTGGGTGGATCTTGGGGTGTGTTTTCTTCTTCGGCATAAAGCCATTGCAAGAGATCTCGCTCCTCTGATTCATCGGATAAGGTCCCCCATTTTACAAAGGGGTTTGTGGGAGTTATAGGAGGAGTAGAGGGCTTTGGAAAATGCCTGGGTTGATGCTTGGGCTGACCAAAGGAGCGAGGAGACAAGGGCATTTTTGCAAGGTTGAGGCTGTGCTCAATCTGGTATTCCCCCACGCCATTTTCTTTTATGGTGATTTTCATTGGTTTAGGCCGTGAGGAGGAGGCTTCGGCGGAATGGTCTTGTGGCGGAGTAGGGGAAATGTAAGCTCTATTGTTGGGAATGACGCATTCAGGTTTAGCTTGGAAAGAATTGCAGTGTTGGTAGGGATCAGGGTCGCCGTGTATGGTGACCTGCTTGCCATCATGTGGGAACTTTATGCATTGATGGTAGGTGGAGGGGACAGCCTTCATGGCGTGGATCCATGGTCTCCCTAGTAGAATATTGTAAGCAAGCTCCCGATCAAGGACTTGGCACACCACATCTTTAATTACCGGTCCAACTTGAATAGGTAGGACAACCGTGCCTTTTGTGGTTCTCTCTTCCTCGTCATAGGCCTTTATGGTAATCTTCCTCCGTGGATCCACTGCCTGTTCAGAGAACCCCAATGCAAGGACTAGCTTCAAAGTGCAAATATTCAAACCAGCACCCCCATCAATGAGAACCCTCTTGATGCGGTGCTTGTGTACGAATGCGACAATGTGTAGGGGAGTGTTGTGGGGTTAAGATACGGAAAGGTCATCTTGCTCAGTGAATGATATGGAAGGGGAGGATGTCAGATTGCCAACCATGGTTTGAAACTTCTCTTGGGCTAGGTTAGTGGGGACAGTAGTTTCCACTAAGGCTTTCTCGAGAATCTCCTTATGAGAAGGAGATAGACACAAGAGCTCCAATATAGAAATGTGAGCCAGAGTTTTTTGCAATTTGTCAACGACATTATATGGGCGGGAGTGGGACGGAGAGGGTGACGACCTTGGAGGAGTGGTGTTGATCGTGACTCTACCACTGCGGGTAATTATACTACAACCAGTTCTGTTAGGTCGTGGTTGTTGGTTGGGGGATATGACGTTGACTTGCGGAACATGCTCAGAAATGCAGTTAATGGTGTACTCAAAGGGAACGCTTGCATAGTTAGCATTACTCGACCCACTGTTCTGGTTTGGCCTGTTGCGATTGTTGTCATTATTGTTATGGCCATTGGAGTTGTTGCCATTGTGACCATTGTTGTGGTTGTAACCATTGTTGTTGTTGTGACCGCTGTTGTGATTGTTGTTATACGGCCAGTTGTGGTTTAGGAGAGGATCCCGGTAGGCCACATGAGATTCATTGGAGGTATGCTGTTGTGTCCCTCCCTAATTCTGATCCAGTATATCCTGTATGACGTTCTTAAGACAGATGCAATTATTGGTTGTGTGCCCCCTTCCTCGATGATACTCGCAATAGTCTGTGTCCTTCCAATAGGGAGGTTTGACTATAGGCTCATAGTCACTTGTTGGCGGTAGAGAAATTTCATTGTTAGCCAACAACTTCCTGAGAGCAGACTCTTGAGATTCTCCTAACGGCGTGAATTTTCTCCTTGGATTTGAATTGAACCAAGGTCTAGATTCCCGAGGGGGTGGCTTGTTGAGTGCACCGTTATTTGCTTCTTCCTTAAGAGTGAATATGGGTTGTTGTTTAGGGGCTGCCGCCTTGGCATCCACTACTCCATCGTTGACCACATTCTTGTTCTTGGTCCAAAACTTTGACTTGTCAGTTGTGTAATTGGAAGGAGGTGTGTCCTTGTAGAGCTTGAGAGTTCCTTTAGCGATCATAGCTTTCTCAATGAATAGCCCCATTTCAATGACTTTGGTGAATGAAGTAGGGCATTGTATCTGAATCTGATAGCTAAGATCAGGATTTAAATTGTGGACAAACATTTCCAATAGTTGTTTCTCAGGCATGTCGTAAGAACACTTACTAGCTAGCTGTCTCCATCGTTGTAAGAAGGTGGCGAAAGACTCACCACCTTTTTGTTTGGTGTTGCATAGGTCTAGCATAGATACTTCGTGTTCTATGTTGTAAGAGAAGTGCGTTATGAATTTATTGACAAGTTCATCAAAAGTTTTGATTCCTGGTGAAAGACGCGAGAACCACTCCATAGCTTGACCTCCTAAAGATCTTGGGAATAGTCTCATTAAGTAGGTCTCGTTGTGAGCTACTTCTAAACATGCTGCAGTGAATTCCCGGATATGATCTCTAGGGTCCCCCTTCCCTTTGTATTTGTCAAATTTTGGGATTCCGAACTGAAAGGGGAATGGTTTCATGACTAAACTTCTGTCAAAGGGGTATGGTGCTATATCTTCCAAGGAGTATTTCTTGGAACTTGTGCCGATCTTAAGGTTGGAGATTTCTAGCTTTAGACTCTCAATTTGTTGTCTCACATCCGCCATAGGAGCATTTTGGTCAATGGGTTGTTTTCCTCTCTCATTGGCCTGGGGGACCGTGTCATTTGTGTCCCTCTCACGTTCATTGTCTGCATTTTCCCTGATGGAGCTAATGTCAAAGTCTGCGGGGAGTTTGATTCCGAGACTAGCAAGATGATGGAAGTATTTGGTGGGGTCCTCAAGGAGCACTTTCTCCACTAGGCGTTGGAATTTGCTATCTTGCATGTGTGCCACCAATTCTTCACGAGAAATTTCTTCATCATCATCGCGTGGTGGGGTGATGTGATTGGATGAGTCAGCCATTTCAATTAGCTTGTTGTACTGGGATCGAGTAAGAACCATGCAAGGTGGGGTGGGATGAAGTGGACTAGGATTAGAAATTTTGGCAAGGTGCCGACTAAGACTGTAATGAATGGGGTATCTAGGACAAGACTTGGACAAAGGGTTCTCTCGCTCAATGACTTCAGGTAAGACGGTTGACACGAGACTCTAGCCACTAGCAAGGGTAGTCGATACCATTCTCACTGTGTAGGGCTTAGTCGTTCAACAAGACTACTAGCAAAAGGTACTGTGACCTACTAGGCTTACGTGAATTCATGAATGAAACGAAGAAGGACCTATGTCAAATCGGTATGGGACAGAATGACGTTGGGGCAAGAGTGACTAAGACAGAAGGTGACTGGGACGACCGTTGAAAGATAGAGAAATGGGTTAAATGGATGAAAATTGACTGCAAGGTTGATTCTGACCTCAGAAAATGAAACTAGGCTGAAATGGGTATTCCAAACAGCTGACAAAAATTTCTCAAAAATAGGGCAGATGCTCACTGTCACACATGCACAGAAACAGATGCGCAGCAAGAATGGGTAAATGCGCCGTAAGTCGCTGTATATGCGCCGCTCTGGTGAAGCATGTATGCGCAGTAACAGTGCGTAAATGCGCAGCAAGTCGGTGTATAAGCGCAGCAAGTCATTGTAAAAGTGCAGCAGAATAGTGTATATGCGCAGCAGAAAGGTATATATGCGCAACCAGTCGGTACAAAAGCGCAGCAAGTCGCTGTATATGCGCAGCAGAAAAGGATATATTCGCAGTTCTGGTATTTTTTGCAAATTTTTGGGATTTTTCTCTGTTTTTGGTATTCTTTGGCTGGAAAAGGTCTTCCTGATCTGATATTATGAATTAATTTAGCAAGAAAACACGGCAAGCACAAAGAATGTTTTGTAGTTTTCCATTGTTTTTGTAGTTTTTCGACTCTATTTTGGACAAAAGCAAGCACAAAATCCTAGGCGAGAAATGGATTATAAGGGATTTGGGCCACTAAAACAAGAGGTATCTAATTCGGGTAACCGTTCAAGTGGTTACACGTGCGGCGGCGCTACTCTCCATTATGGAGTCTCCCAGCCTCAAAGGGTTACGCCTGAGAGGGTTTTGGGGGAGGTTGGCCGTCGGTGTAACATAACAGCACTCGTTGCAGGAGGTTTTCACCTCAAGCACAATTTATTTTAAGTGGCTTGGTAGGGCTTGGCGTTAGCCTATTACCACTCAGGGTCGTTCCCGCTTGGACAAGCGTGCATCCAAGGGCAGGCCCCTCCTAAAGGTTAAACAAGTAGAATGACAAGTCTGGCACTCTGATCACCCAGAAGAGGGGAGAGCATAAGCCTATTGTCATTCGCAAGCACAGAATACACTGATTAATCCACCCTAGTTAAAAGATAAAAACTAAATGGGTTAAGCTACTCAAACAGAACTTTGAAGTGATTTCAACAATATTGCAGTGGTTCAATTTTAAATCCCAGAAAGTAGTGGTGAGTTCAATTTTAAATCCATGTTGCACGAGATTATTAACTTTGAAATTCAGGTCTCACGATATAGCAATGGTTCATTTTAACTTCAGAAAGTAGTTGTGAGTTCAATTTTAAGTCCACGTTGCACGAGATTGTTAACTTTGAAATTCAGGTCTCACGATATAGCAATGGTTCATTTTAACTTCAGAAAGCAGTTGTGAGTTCAATTTTAAGTCTTAGATAGCAATAACTTGGAAGTTGTTTGCGATGCAAGCATGAAATAAACCAGTTACTTCCTCCCTAATTAAGACTAGATGAAGATTTGTAATGAACAACCATTTTACTCTTTCCCAGAAAATGAAATGTGAGCTAGTTAGATGCAACTACATGTAACTGAACCCGAGCCTATCCTGCAAAATTGCTCCAGCAAACACCTGCAAAAGGGTTAGCGTTAGCAAAATCCTCTAGAAAGGTACTAAAATCTGAGCCAATTACAAATGCGCAGCTTCAGTGATCAGATGCGCAGAAGTGATCAACAGAAGCGCAGCATTAACGAATGCGCCGTAGTTTTGAACGTATGCGCCGTTAAAATGAATAAATGCACAGTTTTAACGTATGCACAGCAACAATCGTCAGAAGCGCCGTAACAGTCAACAGATGCACCGTTATAACAGATGCGCAGCAACAGTCTATGAAAGCGCAGTAACAGTCAACAAATGCGCAGTTTTAACAAAAGCGCCGTAACAGTCTGTAAAAGTGCAACAAGAATACACAGATGCGCAGGATTTTCAAAAGTGTCGTAACAGTCTTCAAAAGCACCATAAAAATGAACAGATGCGCCGAACTAATCTGTGCGTGACTCTGCGGGACCTGTACGGAACCTGCCTTCAAAAAAAAGCTCAAAAATGGTGAAATAAAGGGGCAACGGCCCCACGGTGGGCGCCAAAAATGTGAGGGTAAAATATTGAATCAATCAAATGAATTAAATAAGACCCAAACATCAACAAAATGGAGAAACAAAGAAGATTCAAATAAACAAAGCAATGAACAAACACAGCAAAACTCTTCCATTTCAAAACTTCTGTTGTTCGCCTATCACGAATCGTCCTTTCGCAGATGAGATGAGCCCTCAGAGAGTGCAATCTTTTAAAGTTGTTTGAGGAAGTCGATGGTGAATGGCTATGGTGTGATGTGCAATGAAGGTGAGCTCCAATGCAACAATGGTGATCTCAAGCTTGTAGGTGACAAGTGGGTGCCAAAGGCGCGCTGGTGATATTTCTGCAGAGTAACGATGTCAAAAGCCTGGATGATTAGAATGGAAGAATGAAGCTTCATTTATAGACTCGGAGGAATAGGAATCAATGGTTGAGAGAAGATATGAAGATCAACGGCTGAGAATGGTTGAGGAATGTGCAACCAGTGGAAATGTGACAAGTGTCCCAGCTCCATCATGAAAGGTGGGATGTGACAAAACTGATTGGAGAGTTAACAGACTTGACTGATCTGTTAACAGAATTGATTGATCAGTTAGAAGAGTGGATTATGGAACTGACTGGATTGATTGAGGATTTGACTCAACTGACAGGTTAGTTAACAGATTTGATTGATTGGTTAACTGACCTCTGATTGGAGAAGAAATAGGCCATGTGGGTGAGGGAAAATAAGGTAATTAAATATTAAATATATTTAATTACATGTGCAACCTGATGAGGTGGACAAGGTGAGGTGGAAAAGGTGAGGTGTAAAGGTGATGTGGAATTTTGAGTTTAGAACTTTAGTATAGGGGAATTAGGCTTAATTAAATAATTTATGATTATTTAATTGTGAAGGACTTTAGAAGAATTTTAATTAAATAAATAGAATTTATTTAATTGTGGAATAGTGAATCGATTAAATAAATTTGGAATATTTATTTAATTAATAGAAGAATGGAATAAATATTTAGAATATTTATTTAGGATGAATCGTGTCATTTTTAGGCGTATACAGAATCCACCTTTCCACCTTAACATTCAAGGATCTAGGGTTGAGTGGCATGCACTATCATACCCTAGGTCACTGTGAGATGTAGGGAAACCTGGATTAGGGTGTTTAATTTCCAATTTTCTCTCTCCTATGCTCATTTAACCATTAAAATGCTAATTGTGTCAAAATAGTAGTAAACGGATGAATAACAGAGAGTGTTGCTACAGGAAGATGTAAAATAACAAATCAATGCATATCTATTTTTGAGGTTCAGAGATGGAAAAGTTAGGGACTAAGGAGTGGGCGCCCAATCCAAGGTACCAATTTCTTTGCAAGATCCTGACCTCCTTCCAACACTGATCTACACTGTAACTTCTGTTTCTAGAAATTCAACTACAAAGGACACTAGAGCGAGCACCCAAGTTCTGAAAAGGCTCCAATGTCTTGCTTCTCTTCAAATCCCGAATCCTTGATGTCTACTGATCCTTCCTGCAACTCCACTTTTTCTAGATGTGACACCTATAACCTGTAATCACAAAAATTTGGGAGGGGGTTGTGGTGTTTAGGCATTTGCCTCAGTTAAGCTCTAGAAGGACACTTAAGTCTTCCAAACACCTTTGTCAGATAGAGAGTGTATGCCCCTGTGAGACAGAGGCAAAATCTAAAGGAAATAATGATAGAAAGCACAATGATATCACCTTGTAGTGAAGGTCTCATGGGATGAAGATGCTCTTCATTCCATGAGGAGATAGATGCTCAAATCTATAAATACAAATACACAAACAACACAAGTATGCTCTTACAACACAATGAAAGCCTTGAATCACCTTGAGAGTGTACAAACATCACAATGATAATCTAATTGTCATCTAGTTTCTAAATGAATACCTAAACATGCTTTTATATGCAACTACAAGCACTCCCACCAAGATTTTGAAAATTCAAACTTTCAGTGTCAGTCTAGAGACCAAATAACGGTCATAAACTGACACTTCAAATTAGGGCCTGACCCAAAATAGGGAAGGACTAGGGCACGAGTGCCCAAATCCTCCCCCCTATTTTGGGTAGGGTTAAGGTCAAGGGGTCCTCCTAGGTCTAGTTTGTCATGAAACCTAGGTCTCATTCCATCGGGATACCAAAATATGAAGTAAGATGTCTTAAATGCACACTAAAGACCCAGGAGCTAAACCTTATGAGGGAAAAGCCCCCAAGGGGACATTTTCTGATGTTACATTTAGCCCCCACTTTAATGTATGTATAAATGTGAGGCCAATACATGCATTAAAGTATAGTCACAAGCACAACAAACATGCCAAGCATGAAGAAGACACGCCAATCACATAGAAGACAGTAACAGGCATGCAAGACATGGAGAAGACAATAACTGCATAGAAGACACATTGATGCATGGAAGACAGGCATGATTTCTTTTCTTTTCTTTTTCTCATATATGAAATGCAAATGCAAGTACTAGAAAGTAAACAAACCTCCCATAATACAGGATGCACTCATCAAGCAAGTCTTTAGATTGTATATATGGGGTAACACACACGCAAGACACATAAAATCTCCCAAAATGCAGGAAGCACTCATCGCGCTAGTCTTTAGACTGCATATGGGGCAACAAACATGCCACACAAAACAAGCACACCAAACACACACACTTGAACACACGAAGAAAACACAGTAGACAAGCGATGGTGTGTTCCCTATTTCTAGGCTCATCACCATCTCAGGGACATTACAAGCACACACCGACAATTGGGCTTCACCACAACAATCACCGAAAATAGGCTTAAGGGTTGAGTTAGTCACAAAACCGCTCCTCACCTCTGCAGAGGACTTTTGAAAATGACAGGATGTGCAATCTGCTCTAAGAAATACACCATCCCTGTCTCCACAGAGGGCTTAAGATAAAAAGGATATATGCGATATCCTGCCTCCATAGAGGGCTTACACGATTGATTGATTGATTGATTACAAACAAACTTAGGATGTAGGATACACTCATCGAGCAAGTCTTTAAACTACACTTGAGGACAAGCACATAGCTAACATCTACAACAAACAACTTACCTTATATATTCCCCCACCTTAAGGTGGTTGATATCTACTATCGATATCAAGCATGTTAAGGTAAGAAAAACACACACAAGGGAACACAAGCTATCACAAATCCCATGCCCCCCGGAGGTGACATGTACTTCATGATCGCCAAATATTCCCACAAACACATCCCTACAAGAAACATGTTAGTGTCTACAACATCATGATAAACAACAACATCAATGCATATGAAATCTAAGGTATGCTAGATTCAAGGTAGACAAAGTGCACAGAGCAGCAGTATTGTTATGCTTTGTAAATGAGATAGAACACCATCAAAATCACTACGCGGAAAGCATAAGTTCTTCCACTAGCCAAACGTCGGATAAAATATACAACCCTATCATCATATTAGGAACTAAGTCCATTTTTTGATTGCTCTCGAAAGGGACACTAGGTCCGCATTAGTATAAATGTTTTTTGTCATCTGCCCTCTAGATGGAAACACTAGAGGAAGGGAAACAATAAATCAAAGAGGAGAAACAAGTGTCTTAGGGACAGTCACGTAGGAGGGTGCCCCCAAGTCACCAACTATGATGCTATGTCCATAAGACACAACACACAACAATGAAATCAGAGAGAGAGGCAATATAGAAGAATGATTATACAAATAGAAGGTCACAACATAGGTGGTCTCCTAGTATCCTGAACGTTACGGGAGAATCCGAGGTCATCCCATGAGGCCTAAACAACACACAACACATCACGTGGGAAGCACATCACGAGAGATAAAGGGTTAGAGATACTTACCTATATGATCTTCGTATCAGATTTGGGAACTTACAAACCTCTTGGAGAGGTACTCAATCATGTTGAGTGCAAAATTTGAGTGGTTCTTATGAAAGTTTTGTTGATTATCGTGTGATACTTGATTTGTTACTCCTTGTGTAAATATAACTTTTTGTTGTTTATGAGGAGGGGAATCACTATTTTCTTTAACTACTGACAGTCGTCTAGCTCTTTTCTAATTTTTATCAAGTTTTCATTATTGAATCTTTTTAGCACGGTGATAGGAATCATCATGTACCATCTTACTCATCTGTATTGGCTGTTTTCTTGCTTTGTAGATGTATTTTGATTATCTCCCAATCCATATAAGGATAACAGAGGAGGAACCTCAACATAAATCCATTTCTTTGTGGACGAGATGGATTGTTCATTTGTTTCTTATCGACTTCAATCATTCCCATGGTGCTATCATAGTCTAAGTAATCATCCTCATCTATTTCTACTAAACCATGTTCCAACATATTGTTTTCAGTATGGTTAGGGAAAGGATTAGTGAAGATTTGTAAGTTTTGATTCGACGGAGCAACTGACTTATTTCCATTGTCATTCACACATGATACTTGGATGACATTTGAATCAATAAGGTCATGTATTTCATGTTTAAGATGCATACATCGTTCAGTGTCATGTCCTTGTGTCCAATGATAACGACAAAAGGTATTAGCATCGAAGTAAGGTCCTTATTTACTAGGATCAACAGGCTTGATTGAGGGAAGCTTCAGAATGTTATTACTCATACCTTGGTTCATAATGGAATGATAGGACTCATATATTGGAGTAAACTTTCTTGGTTGATATGATGCTTTCTTTGGATTAGATATGGCTGAAACATTTGAAAAGTTGTTCATATTTGGTCCATTAATCTTGATGAAGCTCCTGTTATTATTGTTTCTCTTAAAGTTGTTTTGTGATGATCCACCCATGGATTGACTAACTTGAGCTGATGAGTTTTGGTTTTCATACTAACTAGATGAAAGTTGATAATCACGAAGGGCAGTACATAAATGTTAAAAGGAGTTATACTTCATCAAGAGGATCTTATCATGAATATTAGGTTGTAGATTTGTAATAAATGTCTTCTAAACATCTTCATCTTTCATTTGATATTGAATTTGTGCATAAAGTCCCTGATATCAACTAATGAATTCAGTCAACTTCTCTTTTAGACCTTGTTTGCATTGAACCAAGTGAATAAGAGTGACTTGGGTTCTGATATTTGATTGAAACTGTTGTAAAAATTGATCAATCAACTGTGAAAAGGAGTGTATTGAATTCGGAGGCAAAGAGCAAAACCATTCTAAAGTAATATCTTTGAGAGATCGCAGGAAAAGTTTTGCCAACAAATCCTCTTCAAAATAGAAATCACTACACAGCTGTGAATGCTACCACATGAATATTGGGATCTCCTTTTCCACCATATTTTTCAAAGCGAGGAGTCTAAAACCTCTCAAGCATAGGGGTTCTCAAGATTGCATAGGATAAAGGATTACGAGCATGATATGTTGGTAGACTAGGCTGCAAAGAGTTTATCAAATTTCTTACCTTTTGTTGTAAAGCATTCATGCCTTGTAAAAGTTGGTTTAGGATGGCATCATTTGGAGATGCAGTTTGTTGTGAGGAATTGAAACCAAAGTGAGGAGGTGATTGATATTGAGATGTGACAAGTGGAGGTTGGGAATAAGTCAACGGTTGTTGGACATATTGGTAGGTGGAAGATGGTTGGGAATAACTATGTGTGATGGGAGGTTGAGAGCAATTATTCATAGGAACAGTCACATTATGGACCAAGTTCTGATAATCAAATCCCATAGCTTTGTAATTGGTGCCATTAGATACTCCAATACCAGTGGTGGCATTACTACAAACATTTGCATTAGTTGTTAATACCATTGATGTGAAGGTTGATATTCTCGTGGTTGGTATAGGTGCCAAAACTTGAGTATGCAACGGTGATGATATGTTGTTAATAACTTTTACACATTCGCTCACTGACATTACATTTGTTTGCACAATATGTGTTAATCCATGAATAAGATTAATTCCATCTTGTCCTTCTTTTATCAATTCTCTTACTTGGTGAATCACGGGTAAAGCCTCTTCAGCTATCCTCACGGTTTGCACATATTCTTGAAATTCAGTGAGGTCTTTATCAAGCTTATTGACTTGTTCTGTAGGTACATGTCCTACTACCTCAATAGCATCCTCAACATTATGAAATATTTGATCTTCCATAGTGGTTGGAGGATGTATCATATCTTGCACAATTTTAGTTTCTCCCTTTGTAAAGAAGGTGTGCAAAGGATTGTTAGAGGTAGGGATATTGTTTTCGTCAAGAGCACTAGATCCCATTAGCCTTTTACTTCTTCTCTAAGGGATATTGTTTTTAGGACATCAAGTCATAAATCTTATGCAAAATCACATGACACACAATGCACAAACTAGGATGACAAACCCTAAGAGGATGATATGTTTTAAAGCCAAAAATGCTTGAAATTTTGTACTTTTTTAATGCGAATGAGTGAGATAGAGGGTGTTGTAAAGATTTTATTCAAGTGAAGAAAATTATATTTCTGATATCAGTCCAAAACAGCAATAGTGTCCTTCTGAACACACTCTTGATGCAATTTCAAGTTAATGCCAAGTCAAAATATAGTGAAAATATGTCAAAATAAGCACTTTTTTCACCAAAACTTAATGCAAAAGGGCATAACCAAGGTTGTTGTGAGGAAAATGATGATGGAAAGAAAATTATATTAGTGATAATAGCCACGTGATGTCAAAATACACAACACAACATGCTTTTAGTGCCACTTAAGGTGAAACCCTAGTGAAAATATAGCAAAAATAGGCTATTTTTCACGGTTTTTCAGTTCCAAGACCTAGAAAAAGGGGTGTTGTAATAAATTTCAGGAGGTAAAAAAAATAAAATCAATGATATCAGTCACCTCAATCCATAAAATTCATCACAACACGCTTGTAGTGCAAACTAGGTCAAACCCTAGGGCAAAAATAGTCAAGATGTGTAGTTTTTCGTCCAATTTTCAATGCGAGAGGCCAATCAAAAGGTGTTGTGAAGTTTTTTAGGAGGGGAAGAAATTAATTACCTTGATAAAAATCAATTAGTTCAAAAATATCCTTCACAACATGCCTATGGTGCAAGTTTAGAGAGTCGATAACACCAAATTTAGTGAAAATTGTTGTTTTTGAAGCCCTAGGTTTTAGATCTTGATACAAAATGCTATGTGAATATTTTAAAGTCTGATTTATGATGAAAATGAAATGTTCTCAGATCTGAAAATGAATTCCAATGTGTAATATGCAAAATACCAATTCAAATCTATTGAAAATGTATGAGAAATGCTAATTTTTGTTGAAATTTTCTATGCAAAAATGTAAATATTTTAAATCTATATACAAATTTACACTAGAATGAAAGACTACAGCCAAATTCTAATTTTAATGAGCCTTTAAAATCAGTAGAAAAGTCTGAAAGAAGATTTTGCCTACTAACCCTAGATTTTGGAATTACTAGGTTTAATGAAAATTGTCAAAATTTCTACAAAAGCCTAGCAAATTAATGATGAAAATGCAATGCAAAGTAATGAATTTTTGTGTTTTTCAATAGTTTATATCATATTTGATGCAAAAATCATGAATTAGGAAAATTTAGGAAGAATTGATGCAAGTTAGTAAGCTATATGAAAATGCAAGCTAGGGTTTTCAAATTTTTGCAAATTTTTCAATTTTTTTGTGATTTTCTTAATGCAATAAGATGAAAGACTATATGAATGAATGAAATCAATCCAAATATGAAGACACACACTTAGCAAGTTGTAATTTAAGTCCAAAAACATGGGTTCACCAAAATGTTTAGGGGGAAATTAGGATTGTTAATGTTTTAGTGTTTGATTGTTTGAATCCACCTTTCCACCTTAACATTCAAGGATCTAGGGTCGACTGGCATGCACTATCATACCATAGGTCACTGTGAGATGTAGGGAAACTTGGATTAGGATGTTTAATTGCCAATTTTCTCTCTCCTATGCTCAATTAACCTTTAAAACCCTAATTATGTCAAAATAGTAGTAAATGGATGAATAATAGAGAGTGTTGCTACATGAAGATGTAAAATAACAAATCACTACATACCTATTTTCGGGGTTCGGAGACGGAAAAATCAAGGACTAAGGAGTGGGCACCCAAGTCCAAGGTACCAGTTTCTTTGCGGGATCCTGACCTCCTTCTGACACTGATCTGCACTGTAACTTTTATTTCTAGAAATTCAACTGCGGAGGACACTAGAGTGAGCACCCAAGTCCCAAAAAGGCTCCAATGTCCTACTTCTCTTTAGATCCTGAATCCTTGATGTCTGTTGATCCTTCCTGCAACTCCACTTTTTCTAGATGTGACACCTATCACCTGCAATCACAAAACTTTGGGAGGGGGTTGTGCTGTTTAGGAGTTTTCCTTAGTCAAGCCTTGGAAGGACACTTAAGTCTTCCAAACACCTTTGTCATATAGAGAGTGTGTGCCCTTGTGAGGTAGAGGTAAAATCCAAAGGAAACAATGATAGAAAGTACAATGATATCACCTTGTAGTGAAGGTCTCATGGGAGGAAGATGCTCTTCATTCCATGAGGAGATAGATGCTCAAATCTACAAATACAAACACACAAACAACAGAAGTCTACTCTTGCAACATAATGAAAGCCTTGAATCACCTTGAGAGTATACAAACATCACAATGATTATCTAATTGTCATCTAGTTTTTAAATGAATGCCTAAACATGCTTTTATATGCAACTACAAGCACTCCCGCCAAGATTTGAAAAATTCAAACTTATCGTGTTAGCCTAGGGACCAAATAACGGTCATAAATTGACACTTCAAATTTGGGCTTGACCCAAAATAGGGCAGGACTAGAATGCGGGTGCCCAAGTCCTCCCCACTATTTTGGGCAGGGTTAAGGTCAAGGGGTCCTCCTAGGTCCAATTTGTCATGAAACCTAGGTCTCATTCCATCGAGATGCCAAAATATGAAATAAGATGTCCTAAATGCACACTAAAGACCCGGGAGCTAAACCTTATGAGGGAAAAGCCCCCAAGGGGACATTTTCTGACGTTACAGTTTCTTCTACATGCACTTATTGGTTTCACATAGTTTTAGTGTACCTGTCATGGCTCTCCTTTGTCTGTATTATGGGGGGTTTCTACTATTGGTGCTAATGCTTCCTTGGTTTTGCGTTGGAGTGAGTTATGTATCTAGTATTTGTTCCTATGTACTAGGTGAATGCAACATACATCAGTGGCTAGTTACCCATGCATTTTCGTGAGATGGAGCATTTACCATATGGACACTCTTGGATTCCTTTTGTGGAGGTGACCTTATATTTTCACTTGATCAGTTCTTCAGATTTTTGGTACCTGTGCCATTTGTATCTTTAAGTTCTAGATGTTTTTCTTTTGTTTACCATTTGATTCAAGTAGTGTCATTGAGGGAACTCATGCAGATTCTTGTCTTCTTGATTATGATCTTCATCTTCTTTTAGAGGAGGTTCTTTTTTCAGCACTATAGCAGTCAGTCTTCGACAATGTTTGCAACTTCTTCATGCTTCAATGAAGTTCTTCATGTTCTTATTATTTTGGGACATCTTTTGTGGGGGCTTCTTGGTCCTTCACTCTTTCTCTCTCTCTCTCTCTTGTAGGGAGGTTTGTTCTCTCTTTTGGGGAGGAGTTTTTCCCACGTGGTTTTCTCCTTTTCTCTATTTGTGAGAGACTCTTTTGTACATGGGTACCTCATCAAGCCTCGTTGCTAGGACCCATCTTTGCTTTCATGCATTTGGCCTTAGTTTTTTAGCTTCTCCCTAAGTTCATCTTAAGGGGGTGTTAGAGTAATAGGTTCTTTATTTAATTAATTTAATCATATTGATTAGTTAATTAAGTCACCTTTACTTTATTTCACTTAAGTTAAACTTAGGAATATCACATTATGGTTTTATAACTTACAAATATAAAAGCAAGTTCTCTCATGTATTTTATCAATCCATTTAATTAATTGCATCTTTATTGTGCAAATTGCTCTCTTTACTTTTTTCTTTTGTGGAAGGTTAATCTTAGGTTTTGTAGGTGTGCACTGGGTCATGTGAGGTTGTTTTCACAACTTCTACAATCAATACTTTTTTATTGCTATGAATATGAGGATTCTAATGAGCTGATTAAGGTCTCTATACTTGCAAATGAGGGTAAATGTCTTGGGCTGTAATGCCTATGTAATTTGTCTCATCCCCATGTTTTTGTTTTGTTACTCTAGCAATTTTGTGACTCTAGGGTTGAGGCTGTAGTAATTTGCCTTGCCTCTTATTGTGCATACTTCACTCATCTTAAAGCAAGTCTCATTCTGCTTTTAGTACAACCATATTTTAGAAACAAGTAGAAGGTGGAAGCATACCTATTTCAAAGGTCATATTAGCAAAGGACAAGACTACACCACAAGTACAAATTGACATTATGTAACCTTGTCCAAGACTAGGCTGCATAGAACAACCCTATCTATAGTAGCACAATCTTGGAATTAATCTCTCTCACATTGTTCTAATTACTACTCTATATCTAATTCCCATTCTAATCATCTATCCTAACATATCAAAGATTCAACAACAAAATCAAAACCACCAACACAACAAAAATAAATAAATGCTTTATTCCTCTCTAATTACTCTATTTCTTAAATTTTATATCTAAATCTAATTTTTAATTTACTTATATTATTTCACTATTTTATCAAATTTTAAAAACACATTGCTGAAGATAATGCATTTGTTTTCTCAGGCGTAAGAATTGAAAAAAGACAACGGATCTAATTTATTTCCCCAACTACACATTTTAGAAAACCAACATTAAATTAAAAGAGAAATGTATTTAAAACCCTGACAAACCCACCACATAATTTTATATTTGCAATAACTATTAAATATAAACTAGCAATTGGACCCATAGGTTCAATGGGCATGCTGATAATCTTTTACAACCAAGCAAAAACTCAAATGGAAAACCTATGTTCTTAAAGTAGCAAAAGTTAAAATGGATTTCTGGAAAACAATAGATACAAAGTGTAAGGAATAATAATGAATTGCAATGTTTGCCTCCATTAGCATCCTCTAACCCAAAAGAATTATTTAATTACTAAAATTAAAATTAAAACTCCTAGAGGAAAATAAGTCATTGTTGGAAAGAACATGATTTTTGCACTATTTCATCCCTTTTACACCCAACTCTAAAACTAAGCATCATTTTGATCCATAAGGATTTTGAAAGGTTTTGTGGCTCCTTATGGATTGGATTATAAGAATGACAAGGATTCTATTTGATTGAAAAAACTGAAAACAATCTTTCATCTTTCCATAAGTTAAGTGCTACAAAATTTAATCACGTGAACAAGAATTCTGAAGCAATGTCTCCATTGAAGAACAAACTGCCAAGGAAAACATAAATAAGCTACATTCTTGAAGGCTCCATATCAATTGTAAAACACTACTTCTAGTGGTAGCATGGAAGGTGGCATATATTATAACTGCATTATATAGTTGAATGATGCATGTCAAGGATCCTACCAATGAATTTGGGTTAAAGGAAATTGAAAGTTGCTATCATCATCATCATTAAAGTATACTTATTAAACATATGAGTATTTGAAGATCAATCTTGGTACCATACATGCAACTTTAACTGATTTCTCCAATTTGGGACACAGAACAACAAAGACGATCTTGCAGATAATTAATATTTGGAACAACTCTTGCAATTATGGGTAGGGAATACATAATGATATTAAGCACAATTGCATTGTTGAAAGGGATGAACTTAAATAAAAAATTAGAGGGACTCATAGTAAATCCCACTTTCAACTCTCCAAGAAACACATTAAATGTTGATATTGCGTAAAATATGACATCCAACTCTGGGTTCAAATCCCCAAGAAACGTGATAAGAGTTGAAATTGGAGTGAAATACAACATCCAACTCTCATTGAACCCTATACCATACCAAATAGACAAGGGCATAAGTTTCGAATATAATTTGACAAAAGAAGAGATAGAAACAATGACATAGGTTAATTTAAATAATATTAAATAATAATATATATTAATGATATTATATAATATATTTATATTTTATGTTTTCTAATATATATAATAATACATATATTTATAATATGAATATAAAATATAAAATCAATATATAGTTACCTATACTTGTGAACATAGTAAATATATTTAATTTAATATGTATATTTAAATTAATTTAAATAATATTAAATAAAAATATATATTAATGATATATGTTTTCTAATATATATAATAATATATATATTATTTAAAATATAAATTAAATATATAATTACACATATTTGTGAAGATAGTAAATATATATTTTATTTAAAATATAAAAAATAAAATTATCCGTTCAAAACTCTAAAGAACATGAAAAATAAAATAAAATAAATCCTCGCCGTAGTAATTTTCTATTTGCAATAAATAGAAAATATAAATAAACTCCTCCTAGTTTGTTTGGTGCTGAGGAAAAGGGCAGGTGCTAGAAAGGGGCTGAGTTCGAACCCGTGCAGCCATAAGAATAATCCATGTTGATTACCAAGACACTGCAAAGGACCAGCCGTTACACTTTTTTAGTTATGATCTTTAACAAAAAAAACTCAATCTGTCGAAGACTAATAGGATGAATTAATAATAAATTTTTATGACCCCAAAAATTGGGTGGGCATCATAGTTTTAGAGGGTTAACTTTGCCTTCTCTTGTAAAATGTTCGTTTAGCTATTCCCTTGTGTTTTATGGTATTGGATTATAAAGTATTAAATTAAAATCTCATTAATTTAATTATTTGGGATTGTGAGTCAGCTTTGGTTTGCCACATTTGAAGGTTTGAGTTTATTCCATCTAGTTCTACTGAGGTTACATCTCTAAAGAGTGTTAAGACGGGAAACAAATTATTTTATTTCAAAGCCTGATTTTATTTTCTATATAAATATCATTTTTAATATCTATTTATACTACTCAATAGCATAAATAAGTAAGTAGATAGATAAGAAAACGCATAAACACTATTTATTTTAACATTTACTCAAGAATTTTTTTTATTTTTATTTTAACAAATTATCTACTTCTAATTTTTATTTCAAGAGCTTTTAAATTTTTTTATAGTAATAAAACAAATAATACAACATAATAAAAGAGTTAAATGAAAAACAATTCAAATATAGTAATTTCAATATATTTTATTCTACTTATTTGTTTGCTACTTTTTAGTTTGATTTGGCATCACTAATATTATGTTTAATGTTAACTTACAAATTTTGTTTGCTACTTTTTAGTTTAATTTTTTCTTATTTAATAAGAGATCACTAATATTATGTTTAATGTTAAATATGTTTATTATTATATATTAATTATTTGATGTTTATTTTTGAGAATGATGAGATTTATCCTTGTGCCAAAAGATTCTTTATCATTGTTTTTAATAATGTTGATGATAGGAATGCTATGCTTATTTTAGATGTGGGGTGAGCACTCTTTGGTGATGAAGCCTTGGTTTCCTTCCTTTAATCTACTAGCCTCTGAGCCTCTCACCATCTAGCGTGTGTCGGTTCCTTTACCCAATCTTTTGCTTCAATTTTGGTAGGAATCTTTATTTTCCACGATTAGTAGTGCTTTGGGACATTTTTTATTTATTGATCCTACTACTACAAAGTTCTTCGACACAAATTTTTCTCATATTCTATTGGATTTGGACATCTCCAAGGCTCTTTTGGATGATATTGTCTTGCATGTAGGGAATCACCCTTGGATTCAACTCCTTGATTTCAAAGGCCTTCCTTTCCATTACCGTAGATGTTTCACTACTAGTCATTTGGCATCGAACTATCTCTATTTGGAATAAAAGGTTGTTTCTTTGGCTTCATGGCGGTGGGATGTTCTCTCACACCATTTCACTATTGATGATTTAGATGTTGCTCCCTCAATTTATTCAAGTGATCCTTTTGAGGAGGCAAATCTTGCCCCTTATAGGGTGGATTTTTAGTGACGCAAGAGGAACAAATTCCTCTGCCACTAAACCCTACTCACACAATTTACCACAAACAAAAATTTATTGCTAATAAAATAAGATTGCAACAAGCAAAAGAAAAGTCTTCTTTATTCATTCATTCTTAACTACATTAAAACTGTAACAACAGTAAAACATGACCTTCTAGTTGCCCTCTCATCTCTTTCATCTGCATAATGTCTTTTCCTCTCCACAGACATCCCTTGGGCATACACAGTCCCAAGTCGCCAACCTTCTCTTTGGACTAAGATTCCTCTGCCTCCCTTTGATCCTTACTGGGAATAGGCTTTTTCCCTAGCTGTGCTCTTTCCTCTCTCTTCTTCTCCCTCAACTCTCAGTCCATCTCCAAATCTATATTCTATCTTGGATTATGCTCTTCGAGTGGATTTTCACCTTCCTCGTTGATCTCTGCCACACTATTACCATCACATTTAGTATTGCAGCATTACTTGGAATAGCAACCGTTACAACTTCCAAGTCGAACAAATAGTTACACAAAATGTAATTTTCATTGCCCTTAATGAAACTTCACAGGGAGTGACTCCAAAGTCTTAGCGACATGATATGTTCTCATCGATGAAGTCTTGACCAACCGTTCACTATTGATATTGCCCTATCGTGATTTCAGCAAGACTCATAACAATGTCCCGACAAAG
Source organism: Cunninghamia lanceolata (assembly GCA_027924645.1). Classification (NCBI taxonomy): domain Eukaryota; kingdom Viridiplantae; phylum Streptophyta; class Pinopsida; order Cupressales; family Cupressaceae; genus Cunninghamia; species Cunninghamia lanceolata. The sequence continues at coordinate 3,747,451 of BSBN01001090.1, forward strand.
TCTTCAAACCCCACCGACTAAACAGTCTTCATATACCTTCAGTGTTGTTAGCACTTCTAATTAGAACTGTTGACGACCAGGATTGCACCCGTTTATGCAAAGTTGTTAAGCTCAGCAATCTTGTGTAACATGGGATCAAACTCAGGCTGTGGGTGACCTATGGTGAGCTTGAACCTCCAGATTATGGGTTGGTTCCCTTATAATTTTTAATGGATTTATAATTTTGATATCAAAAGGGTTAAAAGGATCTATTAAAAGCACTAAAGTTGTAATCTAAAGTGTGGTGATGCACCTAATTTTGATGAAAAACTACAAATCTAACTCATAATAGATCTTAGAAAATCTATCCACACAATCCACTTTTGGCAATGTGATCACAAAAATGATTCTAAGGGAGGCTAGAAATAACTTTCTTCTTGAAGGAAAAAGGGGTTTTCACAAACATGAAAGAAAATTACTCCAATTGCACAGCCTAAGACCTGTGATTTCAATGCTATTCAATACATGCAAGTATAAATGAGATAATAATTTTAAAGGTTCTGATATTAAACACAATAAAATCTCATCAAATCATTTACAAAAGCAACACTAATGGAAAGGTAGACACTTGATTCAGCTGAAAAATAAAAGAACAATTGCATAAAAAGATAGAATAGAACCTGTAATCTATTGTAATCTCTATAAATCTACAAAAATGAGTTACAAAAGCTTCTTTCTCTCTCAAAGTGTAAAGAGAAAAAAAGGCAAGAACTAGAAAAACCTAAGTTTTTCTTACAATATATAATATGCTCTCTTCAAGAGACCTATAAGGGTCAACTGTAGTCAACTACCTCTAAAAATAAGCTCTCAAAATTGATCCATGAGCAAGCAAGAAAATCCCTAAAAATAAGGGCTATAACTGTCCCAAATCGAGCTAAAATAGCTCCAAACTGCTCTCCTCTATAAGTTTGACCAAAAGATGGACCAGAGTCTCCAATTTTGACCCAAAAACTATGCAAAGAGCTCCAAAAAGACTTCAGTTAACTCTATCCTCCAATTTTGCATGATTTTGGGATATGTGAGCAAGTAATAAAGTAATTTTAGGATGATTACTTTATTATGAGTTACAACTTGTCGTATCTTCTTGATTTTACAACTTGTGACAAAATAATAAAGTAATTTATAATTGCATTACTTGTTTACATTTACTTAGTTGCAAAAGTGTGCAAATTTGAATGCATTTGCCCTTTAGAAGATTAAAAAACAAAAATAACCACCTATTTCTCCCTTTGCATTCACATGATTACATTAATGCATCAATGATGATGCCAAGATCAAAATGAGCCTTCATGCATAAAAAATATCTCCATTTACCCCACTTATGTCTCTCATGCATACATAATGATCTTCTTGTACAAAATACCTTGTAACTCCCTTGCATCATACCATGCATCAATAAATACAATACTATGTATTTCAATAATCAAGGCTAATTCTCCCTTATATCTCCCATGCATACACATATACTATATTATGCATCATACCATGCCCTTCCTTACCTTCAAATTATTGAACTTGTTTTACTTTATCCCCATGCCTTCGCAAAAATTACAATAAGCCACATGGCCTTAACCTTTGATCATTGTTTTGACTTTTGAGAAATCAAAAAATAGGCAAAATGATAACAGCCCTCACAGGCCCTTGTGACATTATTGATTTGAATCATTAGGTTTTTAAGACTTTAGAAGTCTTGACCACAGCTGCCAATAGATAATAATGATTTTGTAAAAGAAGTCAAAAAAGGAAGAAAAGAAATCCTAAGGCATCGACCAAAAAGAAAGGGAAAACTCTAATCTTTTTGTCATTTCACTTGTGTCTTCCTGTTGCTCCTCTTGAGCTGCCGCCATGCTCACTTAGGGTTTGAAGGACTTCCTTGTTTCTCTCTACAATTTCTTGAGGCTTGTCCATTATTTTCCTTCCAATCTTATATAGGAAACCGAAGGTTAGTGCATTTGTAACATTTTGAAACATTTTGAAGGTGCGTGTGACAACCTTTGTAAAAGGGGCTTCTCGCTTCTCAATAGATGCCCCTTGTGCTTAAGTAATTTTGAAGACTCCTTCCATATGGTCCTCTCTCTTGCTCCTATTCCCTTGAGCTTTGGAATAAGATTCTTTCCTTATGGAATCTTAGTTGGACCTTCCCCAACTCCACTAAAGATCTAGTCTCTCAATGGAAGTACCTTGTTTCTAACCCTTCTCTTAGATTCCTTTGGTCCCTGTGTTCACCCCATATTGCTTGGGGCCTTTGGAAGGAGAGGAATAACCGAGTCTTCAGAGACACCAGCTTATCTTCTAAAAATCTATTTTTTAAAGTGGTTAGAAGCATTAAGGAGAATTTCAAAGCCAAGATCAAAGAATAGCTCTCTCATGATAAAAGAGTCGAGGTTACTTAAATGGAAAGCTTCATTTCTAAAAACTAGAACATCTCTAAAGACATATCTACATCCTTCAAAAGATTGAAACACTCTAGAGGGGAAGTGTTGTGGATTTTACCTCCTAAAGGATGGATCAAAATCAACTTTGATGGGGTGGCTAAAGGTAATCCTAGAGCTGCAGGTAGTGGGGGAGTGATAAGAGATAATCATGGTAGGTTCATAGCGGCAGTGGCACTCCCTCTAGGTACACAGACAAAGCACTATGCCGAAGCTACAACTGCCTATCATTCTATTGTTCTAGCTCATGCTAAGGGTCATAGTAAAGTCTAGATCGAAGGTGACTCTATGAACATCATCAATTATCTTAATGGCATCTCTAAACCAAGTTGGTCCATTGAGACCTTGATTGAAGATGCTATTATGTTGAAAACCTTTGAGGCTACCCACATTTCTCACATTTATCATGAGGGGAACACGGTGGCAGATGTATTTTCCAACCTAGGAGTTATAAGTGAATCTAAGCTCATATGGGATGAATTTATTTCGACCCTGAGTAATGTTAAAGACCTTAAAAATGATTACATCCATGGTACATCAATCAAGAACCTCTAAAGAGATCATCATGATTTCTAAAGGTTCACAGAACTCTCCCATCCAGAAAATTTGTCTCACACGAATTATGGGTTTGAATATCACCAATTAGCTCTATTCATCCTCATTGTTACCTTCACTTCAGTTTGTAGAGAGAAATATTTCTTCCAGTGTCTAAATTTTAGAATGGGGTCGACAGAAATAGGGTTGAACCTTCTTCGTGCGAGGGGATTAAGCAAAAGCAGAAGGTGTGGAGCATCCTATAGGCTGGAGGGCTCATGCCATTTATGGAAAATATCCATGGAGCTGACCCGAGTGTCACAACCATGTTTGTTAAAGGTTACAAGAACAGGAGGGTCATGGCGTATGGGTGGGAAATGGCTATTTCTGAAGACTTAATTGCCATGGTGATAGGGCTTTCAACCAGTGGAAAGAAATTCTTCCGGGAGAGGAAGCGGAGCGAGGAAGCCCTCAATAACTTTTTCAAAGGAAATGGAAGGGATAAGTTGGTCAAATTTCATACTGGTGGGTATAATTTTCTATCCATTAAGCCAATCTGGGTGGAGTTGGCTGAAATTATAGTGAGATATGTAACCCTGGACGGAAGATATGTGGCCATTTACTCTTATCACTTCAATTTGCTCAATCATTTTAGACATGGTATGCCAGTTTCTTTTCCCTTCTACCTGTTTTCTTCTTTGGAGTTTGGTCTAAAAGAACATGGTAGAAACCCTAAACTTCCAGTTCTGCATGAAAGCCTCATATTACTCATAATAGAGTACATGAAAAACAACACCCCCAAAAAATCAATAAAACATATACCCAGTGATAAGAAGAAGGGGAGGGTGGTGTCTAGTGAAGAGGAGTCTAATTCTGAGGATGAGGACTAGGAAATGGAAGAGGAAGAAGAAGAGACCGAGGAGGAATCCTCTAGAAAGAAAAGGAAAACTCAAAAGAGGGAAAGTTTCCATTTCTTAGTCTACAAGGTTTGAAACAGGTGATGACACTAACACCTCTGTGAAGGATATTTTTGACAAGAAAATGCTGCCTCAGAAGAGGAAAACCCCTGCATCAGTGAAGAAAGGTAAAAACTCCATGGAGGAGGTTGAGGGTTTTGTGTAGGATGTTGGTGCCTCTTCTCAGAAACAGGGGATTAAGATGAAGCATGGAAAGACAGTCAAGCCGGTCGAGAAGGATCAAGAAGAGGAAAAGGTCTAGTTTGCTAGAAGTGCTGCCCATAAACAGGGGATCTATTGGAAAGAGACATTGTGTGGATTCATAAGTGTTGTTATTGATGGCAACAAAGTCTATCCCACACATCCGCAGTACATAGTATGCCTATACCGGAAGTTAGATTGAAGATTATTTTTGTCTGATGAATAAGAACAGAGTATGTAACAAGGTCTGACAATCAGGTTTGGATCTCTCAGAAGGTGTAACTCAGTAAGTTGTGGACTTGGACAAGTCAAGAGGGGTATCATGACTACTATATTCCAAAGATTTAGCCTCCGGTGATAAAGCAAGAAAAAGATATGAGCATCTGAGTGTTGGGTTCCAATCAGGCAGAGCAGACAGAGGAAGAACTGACTGGCAAAGTATCAGACTTCAATTTGGATGTGTAAAAGGTCCTAATCAAGCAATTTGTGATATTATACATTGTTAGCCAATATGATTTATGACTTCTATGCCTATGTTTTTGATACGCATCACAAATGAAGCATGGATTCGGCCGACAAATCAATAACTTGCAAATATCTTGAGTGTTCCTGTTGCCGACTAGAAAGTTGATGAAAATCCTTGATGCAGATATATATACCAGATAGATTCCAGCATGTAATTGTATGTGTTGAATATGTGAAGAAATAAGGTGTGAAGAAAAGCAAGGATAAGTGTGAGAATAGCAATTCAAGTCTGGTATGTGACTGAATAACAACATTGAACAGAGGAAGAATGAAGTGCATCAAATCAGTATATTGTGCCTAACCAAAATTGAACTCTTGCATTTGTAGATGCTTCTCATCAGTTCAAACACTTGATTATCTTCTGTAAGTTCTGTAGATAGTGAGTCTCTTGTAGGTAGTGTGCCTCTTGTGAGCAGTGTACTCAGGCAGTGAGCCCTAATTGGCAAGTGCCATTTTGTACTCCTTTATTCTTTTAACAGAGAATGCAATCTTGGGTTAGTCACCCCGTGGTTTTTCCCTTAATAGGGTTTCCACGTAAAAATCCTTGTGTTATGTGTGATGATTTTATTTATGTTCTTATGATTACATATGCTTTCATGTTTTGATATAACACTAAATATTGAGATAACAAATTAAGGAAATTTTGAGATAACTGATTCACCCCCCTCTTAGTTATCTGCCTTGTTTTCAACAATTGGTATCAGAGCAAGGTTCCTATGAACAAAGCCTAACATCTTGAGGAAGATCTGGAAATCTCAATGGATGCATATGGTATGAAGGAACAACTTCAGTCTACCCTAGATGATCTTGAACAATCCCACTCTGAAGTCAATAATTTGAGAGAAAGACTCGAACAAGCTGATGATTTCATAAATGAGCTAAAAGGAAAACTTAGTATCTCTGTGAAAAAAAGAAAGGAACTACTTCAAAAATTACCCATACAGAGTGAAGTCAATGATATTAATGAAGATCTGAATGAGAAAAATAAGCTATGTGAGAAGTTGTCAAAAGAAGTCATTATGCTAAGGCATGAAATGGAATCAGGGGTTATGAGATTCACCCAAGAAATTGAAGAAAAAATAAAGATTGAAGATAATCTAAAACAATCCCTCAAGGAGAAAATAGAGGACTGCCACAAAATGGACAGAATAATCAGGCATCTTGAATCTGATCTTAAAGAAGCTAGAGACAATGAAGAACAACTTGAGAATCAGATAGACACTCTTAAACAAGATCTTCAAACTGCAAATGAATACAAATAAAAATTCAAGATAAGCTCAACCCAACTTGAAGTTCTTCTTGAAAGCCAAAAGAGGGTAGATGATAAGCGTGGCTTGGGATATGAGAAAGGTGAAAGCTCTGGATCTAGTTAGAAGAACTTTGGATCAGGAATCAAAGAAACAAGCCTAGAAGACCTCCGGTAAGGCAATCAAACGCTCAAAGATATCCCTCCTTCAATGGATACTGCTTCAATTGCAACAATTTTGGTCATAAAGCAACTCAATACAGGAGGAGAATGAATCAGAATAATCCATCCTTTTCCAGACAATGTTTCAATTGCAAAAGGTATGGTCACAAATCTCATGAATGTAGAAATATGTGAATAAACAATTCATTCAATGGTAGATGCTTTGCATGCAATAGAATGGGACATATGGCTAATCAATGCAGATCAAGAGGATATCAATCAAATAAGTAAAGAAATGTTGTATGTTACAATTACAATAGATCAGGTCATATTGCCAAATTCTGCAGAAGTAGAAATCAGGATAGAAAAGGTCCGGTGGAACGTGATCAGAAACAAGATAAGGGCAAAGGTAAAGTGAATGCAGATGAAGTTCAAAAGGAGATGAGCAAGATTTGGGTAAAAAGGAGTATAATGAATATTGGGGATGGATCTGTGCCGAAATCCGGTGCTGTTATTCCTTCTAGAAACTAAAAAGGTGAGCTCTAGATCAGGGGGAGTCACAGAGAAAAATAATTTCCCCCAACCAGTCAGCTAGTGCCTAAATTCAGCACATTGAGTAAACATCTGATGCCGCGGATTAAAGGGTTCTCAGAAAAACCTCCAAATAACCTTCAGTCAAAATGTGAAAGGTCCGCATGGAGTTTTGCAAGATTTATAACCACTCAAGTTAATCCAATTCTGATAGCATCTGGTAAAGCAGAATTTCACAGACAAATCCGGTATGATTCAAAATTGAAATGCTTTGATCTGTGGACCCATGACATGATTGAAGAAAAGAAGATACATTGTCAATCCTCACAGACAATGATTCTAAGTTTTGCACAGTTATTCAATAAAATCTCTTTCAAAATAGGGCAATCGGATAACTTAAGTTGTGCATTTATCACAAAAGGAAATTAGGGTTTGCACAAGGATAAAAAGGTTCTTTCACTCATTATTTACACACTTGCACTCACGAAGAAGAAAAGAAGAGCTCTGCGAAGAAGATTCAACAATTCACTCAAGTTTAATTAAAAATCGAATTCAACCAGCGATTCATTCCAGCTCCTACTTCAAACCCTAAAGCGTGAAAAGGTACTTCCATTCTGAAAATCTCTCTTTGAATCTCTTGCAAAATGGCTACTCCAATGGTTGTCAATATTTTTGATAGGCTGAGACCTAAATTCAAGAAACACCCTTACAAATCTCTAGAAATTGATCCTTTGGGTGCATTTTCTAGCATTCCACACGGAGTGTTGCATGTAGAAGATGTTAGGGTTTATATCCATGCAAACATTGAAGAATTTGGAGACTCAAAATTGATGGACATTTATCACAAACAACTACTAGATTAGAATTTTGAACTCAAACCTGAATTCAAGGCCCTCCGAGACAAACACTTCGAACATTGCATACATTTTCCATGTTTTGCAGAAGATGATTGGGTCCGATATGTTCTAAGTAGGATGCATGACAATTTTATGTGGCTAATGAGGCCATTCAAGATCACTAAAGATGCCATAAGGGCAGTGACCATATTGCACTCATCCGGTGGGGTACCCGCACTTAAATCTGTGAAGAACCAAACTGTAACCAAAGCCACCAAATCAAAATTTGACAAAAGACCAATGACCATAGATGACATTACAGATCTGGATGTCAAGTTTGCCTCAATGATAATCAGCTACAAAATCTATCATTCGAGCAGGGAAAATTCTGTGTCTGGAACAACAATCTATGTTGCATATCAGATGTTGAGGGAAGATGTAAATTATGATCTGTGTGAGCTTCTTCTAAATCAGCTGTTGGAGAACTTGTAGAAGATTAAAAAGGATAAGAAAAATTCCTTTAAATATGGCAGTCTAATATTGTGTCTATTTTTCTATTATATGAATGAGCTGCCTGGATCAAATGGTTGGGTCTGGAAAAATGATAAACCCATTGTAATTCAGATCAGAGATTACATGTATGGACTTGGTGATGCTCAAGCCCAAAACATAGCTCTCTGGGTTACTTTAAGAATTTCTAAAGCATGATGCAAGCCAGAGAAAGAATACCACAATTGATAGTTGACAAATACAAGGATACAGTCTGCTTCATGGTTGACACTGATCAATGCCTAATGGAGGCATTTGAGCCAAGAACTATATGGATAATGCCTATGGGATATGAGGTCGATGAAAAAATCTTGGAGCTACATGTTCAACACCTATTGAGTCAGCCTAAGGACACTGAAGCAGAAAGGTTTGGCACCTTTGAAGAGCTAAGTATAAAAATACATGTTGAGTTAAGACAGCCGGAGATAAAGAGAAAAGTAAGAAAGGAAGTTGAAGAATTTGCCAAAAGATTTGGCATATCAAAGGAGGCTCTAGATGCTAACAGAGAGAAAATGGAGAAGGCAGAGAAAGAAAGACAAGAAGCAAAGAAAGAAAGTTCCCCTACACAAACCTCGTCTAGGACAAGATCCTCCAAGAGCTCTGCTCCTGTCGCTTCCAAAATCTCAAAGTATACCAAACCAGAAGTCAAGACATCCAGAAAAGGAGAAAAGATGATGAAGACCAAAGCCACAAGGTCATATACAAGCCTTAAAGATGATGAAGAAAAAAATTTGATGAGGAAATCAAGAAAATGAAGAAGAAGAAAACATCCGGGAAGTTCTCTGCTAGCAGAAATGAGGAAGAGAAGGCAGAGGAATTTGTTGAAAAGCCCACTCTTTCCATTGATGACATCATCAAGGTAGTTACTATGGATAGGAACCTGCAGCCGGTGACTGAGTTCTATGATGCATACAGTGATGCTGACAAGAGAATTCTAGAAGAGGCTACTGTCAGGTACTTGAACATTTACAATAAAGCTTTCATTGAAATTATATCATTGATTCCTAAGAGCCTAGAAAAGGTACTTGAGCTGAGAAAAGAGAATGCAAAGGTTAAAGACTTAGAAATTTGGGAGTAAATAATGATACAGCTTTACCCTTCTATCACTCCAAAATAAATGGACATGATTTTCAAGGATTGTAAGGATGTGTTTCAGAGTAAGGCGAGAATGAATAAACTCATGCTTGGAGAAATAGACCAAGTAGCAAGTGAGACAAAAGATATCCTCTGGAATGCCTTGAAGAGATTCAATCTTCCTATTGTAGAGGAAATAGATGAAGAACCTTCTACCATGGATGTTGAAAGATTAAATGTAATCAATGAAGAATTTTTTGACAAGGATGTCGAAAGATTAAAGAAAATGAATGAAGAATTCTCTAAGAACTTAGACTCCTTAGTTTTGGAAGAGGAAGTTCATGAAGCAGCAAACACAGGTGACATCTCTCCTCTAGATCCCACTACAACTATGACAAACATTCTAGACTCTAAAGTTGAAGGAGAAGGTAGAAGAGAGGAGAAGAAGATTCAAGAAGAAGAGGTTAAGAGAAAAGAAGAAGAACAAGCAGAAAATACTAATGATGATTGTTCTGATATCCCAAAAGAAAAGAAGACTCAATCACTAGCAAGAGACACTGTAGAGATAGTGAAGAACTTCTTAGATAGAGAAATGATGGAGCTAGATGAACCTGAGCTATTTCAAGGACCACTAAATTTTGACTCTCTCTCCCCGGTTCAAACAATGAAAATAACATCTTTTGCTCAAGCCAAAGCAAAAGAAAAACTCTTGAAATCTCACATGGAGGACTGTGAACTGTTGGAGATTGCATCTGGGATGCTAGAGAAGATCATGCCATCCTATCAAAAGGATCCTTCGGCCTCACCATCTGGTAACTTGAAAAACTTAGTAAATTATGTTAACACTCATTTTGAATCTCTAGAGAAATTAGCAGAAGCAAAGGTCTGGAAGGAGTTTCTGGGAAAAAGATTCATTGAGGTGCAAGGACTTATTGCAAATGATAGGAGGACTCTAGATATTGGAATAAAGAGCCTTGAAAATGCTCTCAAAGATGGTGGGGACCTATTCAAATTTTGTCTGACTTGGACTAAAGTGACAAAAGACATTGAGGAGAAAGTAAAAGAACAAGAAAATCTGTCAAGCCTAGTTTAGAATTTTGACCCTCTTTCCTCCTCTTTAATGAATCAAGAATTCCAAGCTATTGTTATAATAAATGAAATAAAGAGACTGGAAAAAGAAAAGAAGAACATAATGAATAGAATGGGTGAACTTAGAGGGATAATTATCCCTAAGAGGCAATGCATGAGGCCTTAATAGAAGCTTAGACCACAGCCCAGACCAGTGATCCAGCAGACTTAAGAAGGGTAGAAGCTTATGCATTTTTGTTGAGTGGTCACATCTCCATTTTAGATAGGATGAAGAGGAGTTGGGCCACAGAGTTTGTATAGCTGAAGACTACTTTTGTAGACATAATCAAGTATATGTAAGTTTATCATATGAATTATATGTACATATGCGACCTTATGTGGAAATGTTTTGTACAATTTTGGTTTGCAGATCTTGCCCTTTTCCATTGATGTCAAAGGGGGAGTGAAGAGTAGTGAAAAATGTGGAATCCAGCTAAGGGGGAGCTTTGGTAAAATAGTACAAAAGACAGAGCATCAGCCAAGGGTGAGTTATTACGACACTTAACCATTTTCCACTAAGTGTTGCCATCAATGCCAAAGGGGGAGATTGTTAGCAAGAGACACTGTGTGGCTTCATAAGTGTTGTCATTGATGGCAACAAAATCTATCCCACACATCTGCAGTACATAGTATGCCTATACCGGAAGTCAGATTAAAGATTCTTTTGGTTCAATGAACAAGAATAGAGTATGTAACAAGGTCCGACAATTAGGTCCAAATCTCTCAGATGGTGTAACTCAGTAAGTTGTGGACTTGGACAAGTTAAGAGGGGTATCATGACTATTGTATTCCGAAGATTTATCCTCTGGTGATAAAGTAAGAAATATATATGAGCATCTAAGTATTGGGTTCCAATCAGGTAGAGCAGACAGAGGAAGAACTAACCGGCAGAGTATCAGACTTCAATCTGGATGTGTAAAAGGTCCTGATCAAGAAATTTGTGATATTATACATTGTTAGCCAACATGATTTATGACTTCTATACCTATGTTTTTGATACACATCACAAATGAAGCATGGATTCAGCTGACAGATCAATAACTTGCAAATATCTTGAGTGTTCTTGTTGCCAACTAGAAAGTTGATGAAAATCCTTGATGCGGATATATATACCAGATGGATTCTAGCATGTAATTGTGTGTGTTGAATATGTGAAGAAATAAGGTGCGAAGAAAAGTAGGGATAAGTGTGAGAACAACAATTCAAGTCCGGTATGTGATTGAATAACAACATTGAACAAAGGAAGAATGAAGTGTGTCAGATCAGTATATTGTGCCTAACCAGAACTAAACTCTTGCATTTGTAGATGCTTCTCATCAGTTCAAACACTTGATTATCTTCTGTAAGTTCTGTAGACAGTGAGTCTCTTGTAGGCAGTGTGCCTCTTGTGAGCAGTGTGCTCAGGCAGTGAGCCCTAATTGGTAAGTGCCATTTTGTACTCCTTTATTCTTTTAACAGAGAATACAATCTTGGGTTAGTCACCCCATGGTTTTTCCCTTAACAGGGTTTCCACATAAAAATCCTTGTGTTATGTGTGTTGATTTTATTTCTATTCTTATGATTACATATGCTTTCATGTTTTGATATAACACTGAATATTGAGATAACAAATTAAGGAAATTTTGAGATAACTGATTCACCCCCCTCTTAGTTAGCTGCCTTGTTTTCAACAGGATCAAGCAGAAGCAGGGGATTAGGGAGAAGTCATCTGACAAGGAGAATGACAGGGTGGAAGACTCTCCAAGAAAGTCCAACCTTATCCCTGAACCGGGTGTGGGCGTCAAGTTTCCTAAAATCAACAACCATTCGAATAACCTCCCTGAGGATTTTGATGATCTATTGGCCTAGGCGAGAAATAGAGATCAGGTCGAGGAGGTTTTTGAACTTGTGAAGAATGTGGTGAACTCACAACACAAAATGACTAAGTGGTTCTTCCTAGAAATTAATAGAATTAATATCAAATTCCAGCTGCTTCAAGAAAGCTTGGGGAGTGGGATCAATACTACAGCTGAACAGGACACCCTAATCTTCAAAAACTAGGATGCCATTCCAAAAATGGAGGAAGTGGATCATGAGATAAACAGGATGAGAGAAGAGTTCAATACCAAGGTTCAGTACCTCAAGGAGTTCATTGAGGTGAACAATGACTTAGACAAAATCTACAATATCAGTAAACTCACCATTCAGAATAGTCTCAACGAGATGAGAATGCTGACAAAGAACTGCTTAAAGAGCTAAGAAAGGAACAGTTCAAGGATTTCAATGCTGAGGACATTATGAATGTTTTGGATCTGGATAATCAAGATAAAGGAGATGACACTAAAAACACTGGTAAATAGGTGGCTGGTGAAGACACAGGTGGACCTTCGACCCGCACCAGGGAGAGAAACAAAAAGCAGTTCGAAGCTGAGAGGAAAGAGCTTATAGACTTTGCCAAAATGCATGAGGCCTTTTATGAACATGAATTAGAAGCGACAGAGACTCTTAAGAAGATGAATTGATTTCTAGTTTGGTTTTATCTGGACTCTTTTTTAGCTACTCTTTATATGCTTTTGTTTATGGTAGCTTATAGTTAGCTGTCGGTTGGCTTACTTCTTTTTGTATGTTTCTTTTTGTGAAGGGTTTCGGGGTCCCCTCTCAAAACCTGTTTGACCACTTTAATCAAATACATTTTGAAATATTTTTCTTGATTTCCTGATGCAAGAAAGGCCTACAGGCCGTGGTCTTGAAGTAGTCTCTTCTTCATTATGCTTTATCATGCTTTGTCTTCTCACTATATTTGCTTTTCTCTAGTTAAATCTTCATGTCAACTGGTTTCCGAGTCTTAAGAGCTCACAATGTGACATACCCGCGGCTTGAGAGAAAATATTCTTCTCTACAACAAAGAATAAGGTAAGACTTTGATTTACCCTGCACTGTTCATGATTCTTGAGTGTTTCTTCATATATGATGAGGGTTTGGAAGTAAAAACTATGTGGGTTTTACATTTTTTGAAGAATCATTGTTTCCAGGCTATGGCCATGGCCAACTACATACATGGAATCCTTTGTATTTTATATCTCTGTGGAAGAGAAACTTGACCCATGAATGAAAGATGCAACTCCTGTTGAATAAAAACCCTTTCATGTATTCTAGTTCTTTCCACAAAAAGGGAGAAAATGGGCTTTCTATATTGGTTTCTTCATGTATTCTTACCAGGGTTTGAAGCGAAAACCTTATCTTATTTGTGATTCGACCCTAATGGCATAAAGACACAAGGGTTTGAACTTTTCTTATCCTCTGATAGCAGCAACAAACTAGGTTTTTCATAAAACTTTATAACCCATTACTTCCTTACAAGCCGCGGTCTTGAAGTCTCCTGGGTATGCACAGAAAGATAAGATTTCTTCATTGTAATGGTAGAGCCATAAGATGCTTAGGGTTTGACATTGTGTATCACTATTTTGTTTTAAAAGACAAAAATCCCTGTATGTGCAAGGTTTCATCCATATCTATATTTTGGGATTATTTGTTTCTCTTTTTGTCCATTCATGACTAGTCTTTTTCTCCTTTCTTCTCTTTACCTCAGCCACAAAGGCATTTTGTAGTGACAGTTGCATAGCAGACCTAGAGTTGTTCTTAAAAAACAAATACTCATAAGGTTAAAAAAACTGAACCCCCTTCTTTGACTGTATCTTTCTTTTATGCATCTTATCTATTTGATATTCATCTCCTGTAGAAATAAAAGATAATATTCATGTTTTTTGTGTCTTTTCTATATTTCTATCTTCAATTTCTATAGGTGAACAAAAGATAATATTCATGTTGTTCCATTGATTCATCTTTTGTATATGATCATACTTATGTTGACTTGGTTCAGTTGCATGTGAACAAGGAAATATGCTGTTACAGTTTCAATTTATCTTCAATTTCTTGTAGATGAACAAAGAATATGCCTTCTACTATTCCACTTTTATTACTCTTCATTGATTTGTTCACATGCTTCACGGTTTATTTCTCCATCACAAAATAGGGGGCACTATTCCACTTGACTGTATATCTTCTTTATTCTCAACTTGTGACCTTTGATAGGTCTTTCAAAAAACTTATGACTGTCTCCTTCTCCCATTGTATTTGACTGTCCTATGCATGTCTTGTACTATTTCCTTAACTGCATCCTGACTGTAACAGTCCCAAGAATGAATGATCTTTTTCAAAACTTGATTATATTTGATCACAATGAGTTGTTTCTGGACCATGTAAATGTTGTACCATTTATGTATATGCACTTTAACTGTTACGGTCAGTTGGAAAAGAGGCTCTCCACTAACTGTTCCTCCTTGATGTGAATTGTCTCTTCTTAGACAGTGTTGTCCCTTCTGTGCATAGATTGTGAGTGGCATCTTCTTGATCAAATGCATTATAACATCTCTTTGTCAGTTAGATCTCTCATGACTATCCCCTTTCTGAGGCTGCTCCATTTTGATTATTCCTTATGGAACGTTATTCCTCTGCTGCTCCATGAAGGGCTATGGATATACTTTAGATTTTGCACTTTATGCATACATATCTTTCTATCATGACTTTGGACTGTCATGGCTTTGTCATTTATACATTATGGTTGTAGATGGCTCTTGATTCTTGACAGGAAGTTGCCATGGCACTCATATTGTATTGCATTCATCATAACGCATTGTTTATACCTTATGAGTAACATGAGAGCTTTGATTTATCAACAATTCATACAGTTTCACACTTAATTATTAGCATAAAGATAGATACCTAGTCAATATTGTTCACTGCTTCCTTTTAAAACTGTACCTCTTGGCATTTGTGTGGTATCTTCCTCATGTGGTATTTAGATGGCATAGGTACTTTATCATGCTATTGCTGTTATATATGCCTTGGCTGCACCTTTTGATGTTATTGTCCTAACTTGACTATACTTTGTGGTTCTCTTGATGGCACAATGGATTCCTTAGCTGTTCTATTTGCTGTTATGGCAACACTTTTCATTTGTACTTTTGATCATTGATGAGGTATGGCACAACAAGAATGTGATATAACACCATGTGTTTGGTTTGACTGTACCCTGCTCATGCTGTTCTATTTGTTGTTCCACTATGATTGATCATTCATTATGGCTGAAAATCATGTTTACAATTTGGATATTTCTGCATTAATAATAATACTTGAGCATGCTGGGCTCAACCCTTATGGGAGCCCATTTTCTCCACATGCTTTAATGTCTTTTAAATCAGCAACATAACTTTTCCTATACCTTCATAGTGAACAAACAAGTTAGCATAAAAATATATCCTTTGGAAGTTGATTGATCTCTCTCATGATGATTTGACTTTCAACTGATGATCTAATTTATTGTACATGTCTGATATTGATCCAATTGTATTAATGCATAATGATTGCAATTTTATATATCTGTTGATATGACATATGATGAATTTGTATATCCGGAGCTTCTAACAAAACCTTTCTCCAACCTTGCAGGCTTATCATCCTGATCAGGAGCAAGAGGCTGACGACATGAAGATCAAGCTGCCAGATAGGAGAGTCAACCTTCACAATAAGGCAATGATGGATATCACTTTCCTCATGTGTTCTTTTCCTTTACTTTATCATCAGATGTATAGCTTGCATGCTTTGTTGCACTGGCTCAGTTTAGTCATTCCCACAGCTTGTGTCCAGGACATATTTAAACATTCTCTTGAATACAATCAAGTATTTTACTTTATGTAATGATTTATGATGTTTTTCTTTATGAATCAAATGCATAGCATAAAACAACTAAATTTGATTTAAAACATGATGATGAAATGACAGTTTATAAATACCTTTTCTTTAAACTGAACTATGATATTTGAATAATTCAACATAATAACTAAAAGATATAATCAGTTAGATACTTGTCATTCCTTGAATGCCTGCTCTCTTGTCCTTAGGCCAAAATTTCACTTATCAGGATGGTTTGATAGCTCTGATTGAACTGTCACATTATCCTGATAAACGATTCTCTATTGTTCTCTTGTCAAGATATCAGGCATTTGACTGAGTGATCATGTACTTTAAAAATTTTCTTTTATCCCTTTTGTAACAACTACAATTTAGGCCTTGCTAAATTAGGTGTGAACACAATTTAGTAACAATAACATCAATGAGACTTCATATAGACTCCCTCCAAGGTAGCATAGTCCCGCCGATTATAAGACAAATGTCCACAGTTATTGACATTCCCTATTAGAAATTTGGTGGGACACTTTTCATTGTCTCAGTGATAACATCAAGTCACCTCAATACTGCCCATCATAATATCGAGGGGATGGTGTGACAACTCACACCGACATACAATCATCTCACCAACAAAACACACAACACTAAACTTCAAGAAGAGCTATGGGACCATCGAGGAAAATAGAAACTTGGTCCCAACGAAATCAAACCGTCACACCAATGAAAGAGTTAAACATGATCTCCAGGGAGAAGCT
Source organism: Cunninghamia lanceolata (assembly GCA_027924645.1). Taxonomy (NCBI): domain Eukaryota; kingdom Viridiplantae; phylum Streptophyta; class Pinopsida; order Cupressales; family Cupressaceae; genus Cunninghamia; species Cunninghamia lanceolata. Next base: position 3,764,146 of record BSBN01001090.1, read on the forward strand.
GAACTTTACGAGTCTCCACCATTGCCAACATATTAAAATATTTTCTCATTGAATGTCTTTGCCATATCTACATACAAGAGAAGTTGACCAAAATTGAAGCAAATCCAAAACAAAAATGAAAGTGTTTTTGGCGATGCAAGATTGCTTGTTCACCTGAGATGCTTCTGCATCAGATACCTTGGGTAAAAAAGTTTGTGAGCATGGGCTCACAAAGTGGATTTAAATGGTAAAACCACTCTTTCAAGTTTAATACAACCTGCAGCAAACTCCATCACTGAATCAGACAGAATGAATTTCTTCCTCCGCCTTTTCCAACACTTAGCTGGGACACTTGCCGACCTCCTCCAACAAGTATGCATTTTATTCCTCCTTCCTCTTGTAGACTCATATCCACTATAGACCATCCTCCTCTACCAAAGGCTCACTCTCCACATCCTCACTCCTCTCTTCTCATCCTTCACCTTCATGGGCTTCAACCCACTGCAGACTGACCACCTCCACCAAATCTCTCCTGTCACATCCTCTACAGATTCTACCCGCAGGTAGGCATCTCCACTCCACTCTACCACATAGTTATTGGGAATTCGGTGGGACACTTTTCATTGTCTCTGCAATAACATCAAGTCTCCTCGATACCGCCCATCGAAATATCAAGAGGATGGTGTGACGACTCACACCGACATACAATTGTCCCACTGACAAAACATACAATGCCAAACTTCAAGAAGAGCTATCGGACCATTGAGGAAACTAGAAACTTAGTCCCAAGAAATTAAACTATCACAACAATGAAAGAGTTAAACATGATCTACAGGGAGAAGCTAAACTTTACAAGTCTCCACCATTGCCAGCATATTCAAATATTTTCTCATTGAATGTCTTTGCCATATCTACAATCAAGAGAACTCAACCAAAACTGAAACCAAACAAAATGAAAATGAAATTATTTTTGGTGATACAAGATTGCTCATTTGCCCAAGATGCTCTTGCATCATTTAATCCCTATGAAAGTTAGGGCTTCTACCTATAGCCCTCCTTTGATATTAAAACACCATTGGCTCTAAATACTAATGCCATTCCTAATTTGCATTTGGCAGTCACTCATGATGTGCCTACGACTATGGGTCCTACTTTATCGACAAGGGTTCCCTCATCACCTTCTTGCACTACTCATTTAGACAAATCATGTTCTTGGATAGTTGATAAAAAAATGAGGAAAGTCTGGTGTAGTCATGGAAGGAGGGTTCAAAGAATGAACTATCCAAACCATGCAACTAGAGTAAACACAACGGAAACAACACAAATATAGAATGCAATGGAAGATTCATATATTTAGAATATCAAAGAAATAAAATGCTCATATGCTAGCATCTACGAGATCTATAACCACATAACTTGAGAACTAACTTTTAAATGCATCTAAGAGATCTATATATCATCTTCAAGCTCATAGAATTCTCCACATCAGCCACAAGAGGTTATAAACTCCAATTGAAGATGTAACGTGTAGAAACAAGTAGGTCGGCTTACAACATATGGTATTTCTCTACAAATGATTTAAACATGGTGTGGACCTCAAGGAAGGTCTATCTGGTCCTTATGTACTATGTAGACATTTCATTAGGCAACGTAAGTCACGAAAGTGCTCTGCAAACCTTCTCCTCTCAATTGACTTCTTGAATGCTCTATTTTGTGAAAGCTGATGATCTTTTGGTAGCGATAACTCTTAGGAAACAAATCCAAATTACTTGAAATCTAAATATGATTTAGATGACACTATGTAGATGCTAAGTCCTACTCCATGAGCTCTGATATGAAGATGTGGAAAAATGCGATACAAAATGTTGAAACTACAAATGATTGAATTGAACTAAAAATGAAAGAAAACAAAAGAATGCAAATATTTTTGGTTGATGCAAGATTGCTCTACAACCTGGGATACTCCTACATTAGGCACCCGAGGTTGTTGAAAAAGTGATTCCCTCACTTTGTTGGGGCTAGAGGAAAACCAAGGCAGTCTACCTCAGCCTAAGAAATCCATGATGAATCTTCTTCCAGTCTTCCTTTCCACATGACTAGGTACCCTTTGTATTTCTTGCCTCTGGTACTGGTCCAACTCTGATGTCCAAGATGTTCTCTATCTACTCTAGTTGTTGTAGTGGTAATTGATTCTTCAAACCTTCTTCAATGTTGTCACTTGATTCTCCTTCATGATACTGGTATAGGTCTGCAATGTTGAATATAGGTGATATACCCAATGTCTTCGGTAGCTCTACTTCATATGCATTCCTTGAATCAAACTTCTTAAGTATCTTACATGGTCCAAACTTCTTCATCTTCATCTTGTTGTATGTCACTACTAGAAATCTTTCCTTTCTTAGATATACCATTGGTTCATCTCCAACTGAAAATTCTTTGTTTCCTCTTCTCATCTACTTGCTCCTTATACTTACTTTTCATCTCCTCCAAATCCTTCTTGACTTGATTATGTAGTGTCTCCATGTATCTTGCAAATTCTTCTGCCTCTGCACTTCTCTTATTCTCCATACTGATGTCTCTCAGTTCTGCTACTCCTCTCAGTTTCACTCCTGTTACAACTTCAAATGGTGTCTTCCCTGTACTCCTATTCACTGAATTATTGTATGCAAACTCTGCTTGCTATAGAATTAGATCCCAATTTCCTACCTTATCACCTACTAAACACCTTAATAAGTTACCCAAACTCCTATTTACCACTTTTGTTTGTCCATCTGTCTGTGGGTGAAATGTTGAATTAAACTTTAGGTCTGTCTTCATCTTCTTCCACAATGTCCTCCAAAAATATCCAATGAATCTTATATCCCTGTCTGAAACTATACTCTTAGGTAATCCATGCAATCTCACAATCTCCTTGAAAAATAGGTCAGCAACATGCACTGCATCATTTATCTTCTTACAAGGAATGAAATGTGACATCTTTGAAAATCTATCCACTACTACAAATATAGAATCATATCCCCTCTGTGTTCTTGGCAACCCTAATATGAAATCCATGCTTATGTCTTCCCAAGGTCTCTTCAGTACTATCAAATATTTATACAAACTAGTATTCTGACTACTCCCCTTTGTAACTTGACATACTCTACAACTCTGAACAAATTTCCTTACATCCTTATATATCTGAGGCCAAAAATAATGTTCACTTACCAAAGCTATTGTCTTGTCAATCCCAAAATGTCCTGCTAATCCACCACTATGTTTCTCCTTGATCAAATTATTCCTCATTGAGCTCCTAGGTATACACAATTGATTTCCTTTGAACAACATATCCTTCTAAATGAAATTATCTAGCCACTTGCTTCTATCTGCCACAACAGGTTCCTTACATGCTTTCCATGCTTATACAAAATCTAGATCTTCTTCATACATATGCTTAAGTTCTTCAAATTATAATACTTCTACTCTCATTTCTATCAACAAATTCCTTCATCTATTCAATGCATCTACAACTTTGTTTGACTTCCCAATTCAGTGCTTCAATACAAATGTGTAACTCTGCATGAATTCTACCCATCTCATATGTCTCTGATTCAACTTTCCTTGACTGTTCAAATACTATAAAGCTTGATGATTAGTGTACAATACAAATTCCTTAGGCAACAAGTAATGTCTCCACTTCTTCAAGGCATGAATTATGGCATAGAACTCCTAATCATAAATTGAATATCTTCTTGCATCATTCAACTTCTCACTGAAATAAGATAATGGTCTCCCTTCTTGACTTAATACTACTATTGCATTTCCACTGGCATCACAATCAACTTGAAATACTTTATCAAAATTTGGTAATGCTAAAACTGGCTCCTCTGTCACCTTCTTCTTCAATGACTCAAAACTCTTATTTGCTTTAGATGTCCACTTAAATCCTTTCTGTCACCTCTCATTGTTTCTGTCATTGGTGTGCATACAGTATTGGAATTTCTGATGAACTTCTGGTAGAAACTTGCTAATCCATGAAATGATCTTACCTCTCCAATGTTCATAGGTGTTGGCCACTCAACAATTGCTCTAAATTTCTCAAGGTCCATCTTCAATCCTTTTGCAAAAATCACAAATCCCAAATATACCAATTCTTCCTTCACGAAACTACATTTCTTGATGTTTATCAGTAATTTCTCTTCTCTCAACCTCTTCAATGCTTGTCTAATATGCCACAAATGTTCCTCCTTTGTCTTATTGAAAATTAGAATATCATCCAAGTATACAATAACAAACTTACCCAAGAATTTCTTTAAAACCCCATTCATCAACCTCATGAAAGTACTTAGTGCATTAGTGAACCCAAAAGGCATCACCAACCATTCATACAATCCTTCATTTGTCTTGAATGCAGTCTTCCAATCATATCCTTCTCTGATCCTAATCTGATGGTAGCCACTCTTCAAGTATATCTTTGTGAAATACTTTGCTCCACTCAAATAGTCCATGATGTCATCCATCCTTGGTAATGGAAATCTATACTTAACTATGATCTTATTGATTTCTCTAGAGTGTGTACACATCCTCCATTCTCCATCTTTCTTTGGTGCTAATACTATAGGTACTGCACATGGGCTTAAACTTTCTCTAATCAATCCTTTCCTCAACAATTCGTGTATTTGTCTATTCAGCTTCGCATTATCTATTGGTGTCATCCTATGTGTTGCTTTATTAGGCAAACTATCTCTAGGTATAAGGTCCATAGGATGAGTGATACTCTGGATTGGTGGCAATCCTTCAGGTACATTATCTGATATAATATCTTCATACTCTGTCAACAATTCTATTATCTCCTCTAGCGGTGGTTCTTCTTCTCTTTCTGTGATGTTTTCTGCACTTAGGTCTCCACACATCTTAGAAATCAAATAAAAACACATATTCTCATGTCTCATTCCATTGATAAATTTCCTTCCATCAACCAAATAGATTCTAGTAGTTCCACATACTTCACTTTTAGGCTCATCTTCCAAAGGTACCAAGATATGTTTCTTCCCATTAGATGTTATAGTATAAGTATTCTTTTTCCCATCATGTATATCCTTTCTATCATACTACCATGGTCTACCCAACAATATATGGCATATATCCATCGGCATAATATCACACAATACTTCATCATTAAAAGATCCTATATGAAATTTCACCAAACATTGTTCACTCACCAATACCGTGTGTTCATCTTGAATCTATGCTATCTTGTAGGGATTAGGGTGTTTCAGTCTCTCCAAGTTCAGCTTAGTCACCATCTCCTCTAAAACCAAATTATCAGTACTACCACTATCAATGATAACCTCACAACATTTACCTTCTTATTTACATCTTGTCCAGAATAGACTTTCCCTTTGCGGTGGTTCCTTAGTTGTCTCTGCTTGAAATAATTCTCTCCTCATGACTAATGATTCTCCCTTTTCTAGTTTTCCCATTGAACTAGGTGATCCAATAGATTCTTCTTTTGCATAAGCTACTCTTGCTTGTACTTCCCTGATGACATTCAAATGCTTGGTGTCCTTCTCCTCCATACTTAAAAAAATTTCCTCTAAATGATCTCTTATCAAATCTTCTTTCATCTCTCATTTATCCTTCATTACAGTAAGAATTATGATTCCCTTTGTTGTAGAGATAGAAACTTATTTCATCTCTCCGGTAGGAATTGTTATCTCTATCTTCCTTCTTGTATGGGATTATTCCCTTGTTTTGCTCTGCATAAGGTCTTTCTCCTTCAGAATATGTTTTGTCTCTTTGAAATTTACCTCATCTACCTCTCTGTCTTTGCTCATGCTTCATATTCAACTTGTATTCAACTTTCAAGGCAAACTAATATGCTTCTTCTATTGTTGTCATCCTTACCAAACTTAGTTCTTCTTGAGTATTCATCCTCAATCCATTTATGTATCTTGTCACTTTCTCCTTACTTGCTCCACTGTGTCCAATCCTTATGACCATCTTGTTAAGGGAAAATTAGATCTAAATGAATAATTAATATATAAATATCAATGATACCCAAAACTCAATGAAATAATGAACAAAAGAGATCAATCAAACAATGAACAATACAAAGAAAACCTCCTTTAATTCTCAGCTTCCATTGATCGCCTATCACAAATGATCTTGTCTATGAATATGGCCCTCAGAAGGTGCACTTCCTTGCTATGATTCCAAGATGTTCAAATGGGAATGGCTATGATAGTTTTTCCATGAAGATGAGCTTCACAACAATGATAGTAGTGTGGTAACAAATTTGATCGCAAGCAATGAAGGAATTGGTGCCAAAGGCGTGCTATAATTCCTGTAGAGTAAGTTTACTTAAAGCTTGGACGAATGAAATGGAGGAACATGGTTCAATTTATGGACTTGTGAGAGAGAAGATCAATGGTATAGAAAGAATGAGAAGATCAACAGTTAAGAACAGTTGAGGAATGTGCGCAAATAGGAAGAAGACAAGTGTCTTGCTCTATTTTGCATGAGAGGAATTAATAAAATAGAAGAATGAGTTAGCTGAAGAGATAAATCAATTAAAAGAATAGATTAATCAGTTAAGAGAATAGAACTAGAAGAATGGAAATTGCATGAGGATGAGAAGATATTTTAACCAATTAAATATTTAGAATATTCAATTGCATGTGCACAAAGATTGAATTATATTTAGAGATAACTCAATTTAGAAGAAATAGACAACTTAAATAAATAATTGATTTATTTAAATTTAGAGAAGATATTATTGGAAGTAACAATTAAATAATTGGTATTATTTAATTTAGAATGAATTTGGAAGAACTAATTAAATAATTGATATTATTTAATTTGTTGGAGGAATTAGAAGAATTTTAAGATTTTAATTAAATAAATTGATTTTATTTAATTGTTGGGAGAATATGAATCAAATAAATAAATTTGTTTATTTATTTATTGATAGAGGAATTTAGACTTAAATACATATTTAAGAATATTTATTTGGACAGAGTCTTGTCATTTTAAGATGTATACATTTTGCCCCTCTTTGATGCAATGCAGTTTATGGCATTGCTTCAAAGAAATTGATTGTTGAATAATGATACATGCCCTAGTTTGGCCCTGGTATAGGTTACAATGATAGGATGCCCCCTCGGGAGATTAGACGGGAAGAAGGCAGAAGGATGAGAGACAGACAATCTCATGAAGACAAAGGGAAAACTTGGTTAGGATTGAAGAAAATAGGATATGTTTCTGAGAAATGGGAAGAAACGGGTGCGGGAAGTAGTCATAGTCACCACATAGCTAGTTTAGGGTTTGCATGCTATATATAGGAACTAGGTCCACAAGACAAGTCATTTGCACACTTGGCTTTGTTTGGTTTGCCTTTGAGAGCTTAGGAGAGTATAGAGCATAGAGCAGTAGGATGGATATTCAGCACGAGGAGCACTGCTTTGAGTGAGTCTGATGATTTAACTGGCCAGCAGAGGTAGGACCCCCGGTATGTATCTCAAAAAAATTTACCTACAGTCGATTTTGAGTACAATAAATGCTAGGTTAAATTAGGCTAGACAAATGCGCCAGATTGCAGTTTGGTGCATCTGGCATGCAGAACTACGCATCTGTCAAACTGCGGCGCATATGGGATACAAAGTGGCGCATGCATGACTAAGGTCAGCGCATGTATAATTTGACAGCGCATGCAAGATATTAGTCGGCGCATGCACTTGAGCGGTGCATATACAGTATGGGATGGTGCATTTAGGAAATGTTGCGGCGCATGTGATAGAAGTGGCGCATTTGCTGAGAAATGGCGCATTTACCTTCTGGTCTGGCACATATGATATAGATAGTCAGTTTTCTTAACAAAATTGACCTAATTGGCATCCTATATGATGCATCAATCAATAAGCTATCTCCGAGATTGTAGGAATCTAGTCAAGAGATGTAGTGTGCCATTTTGATCAATTGGATATGTTAAGTTAGTTGATATGATTTTATAGGTATGTTGAGCATGGTACTTACAGCTTTAGGTTGATACCTTGCTTTGTGTGCTTGTAGGAGGACATACACGATACAATGATTTTATGGGAGCAGTTTCCCTTGCCTATGTTGTAGTGCTACATGTTGACAGAGATAGATTGAGAGGCACTCGACGGGATGGGATTAGACTATGTGTGCTTTATGCCCGAGGTTCGAGCGAACCGCGACTTATTAACTATAGCAGTGGAGAGGTTTCATAGCGAGGATGGGACCTTTCACTGCCTGATTGGCGAGATGACGGTGACACTGGAGGATGTATATAGGATACTACACTTGCCATTTCAGGGAGAGCTCATGGAGTATGATCCACAGTAGGACGTAGGACGCAGAGAGTGCAGGTAGTTTTTTGACAACCCTAAGCTGGAGGGACAAGTTATCTCCTGGCTTGATATACTTGACTACTCTGACTATTTATCTGGGATAGTCACAGGTTTGATCGGAGGCGTTGTATGCCCTAATAGGAGATCGCATAGGTTCCTGATTGGATGGGGACAGATCATGGAGAGGATGATCACAGAGGGCACCCGCTATGCTTGGGGTGTCTACGTTTTGGCACACCTATACCATGATATTCATCAGATGGTATACCACATAGGTGCTAGTCTATTAGCAGGTGTCTCACTGTTATAGTTTTGGTTGTGGGAGCATATCATCATTACCAGACTAATGTGCATGTTTTAGAGACAGAGGGGAGAGCCTTACAGCTATGGATACGCAGGAGCAATTTCCCAGCATAGGCTGGGGAAGCTAGAGTATTGGAGGCATGCACTAGATGGGGTAGATGTGGTCATCTGGCAACCATATCTAGACTGCGAACCTTGGGATGAGGAGGCAGATGAGCTGCCCTACTGCTATTAGACACAGTGGCTCATAGGCAGGATGCAGGGCATCCTAGAGAGACAGATTGTCAGCAAGGTGAGGCAACAGTTTGGGAGGAGACAGGGCATGCCACAGGGGTAGGCTCAGTTCACGCAGACTCACGTAGAGAGATTTAGATGGGGCCCAGTGGCGTCATATGAGGAGGCAGTGGCAGAGTTTTGACATATACCCTACATTGCCTGGCCAATGAGGAGAGAGATTGCAGATGCAGGGATGACTCTAGATTATGAGGAGTGGTTTGCTGCTGACCATTTTCTGAGGTACTCAGGGCCTAGAGAGTTGGTTCCTCGCATAGACGAGGCAGATTTAGAGGATGAGGGCAGAGTTGGAAGGAGGAGGAGGAGAGGAGGATGGAGAGACGGTGGAGGAGGAGGAGGCAGAGGAGATGGAGGAGGAGATGGAGGATGAGGGGGAGATGGAGGCAAACCCTAGAAAAGGAGGAGATCTAGGGAGGGATCCTCCCATGCTCAGCAGGTAGTGCAGCCACAGGTTGCACAACAGGGACCAATGCTGCCACCGTAGCAGGTGGCATAGTAGCAGGTGCAAGGATAGGGTGAGGCCTCTCAGGATCCAGTACAGTCAGATGTCCAGGAGAGGGCCATCGCCATGCTAAGAGGATAGGTTAGGTAGCTAAGGGCACAACTTAGGATGGTCGAGGCTCGGTGAGAGACAAATGTGGGCCGAGTGTTAGAGATCTCGAGAGACCAAGATGCGGTTGAGGCCAAGATACGGGCTATCTGAGTAGAGAGAGATAGCCATAGCAGCCCTTGGGACATACGGCACTACCACATTTCTGGTTGGACAGGTGCAGTAGGCACAAGCACAGTTGGCATAGGTGCAGCAGCAGTTAGCGCAGGTATAGTGAGCTTGCTAGAGCGTAGGCTCAGATGCAGTACTATTGGGGACTATACCATGGCGTTGTTCCTATTGATCAGAGGGCTTTGAGTTAAAGGAGCCAGTCCATGGTCTTGCAGAGAGCAGGTGGGTTGTGGTTGGGGGCCTCTGTGATGGGCCCACAACAGTCTAGGTCTAGCAGAGGAGAGGAGACAGAGGATACTGCTAGGAGCAGTGATTCACAGTAGCAGGGTTAGCAGAGACTTGGACAGATTCTGGCTCCTATGTACCTACATTTTGATAGCTTAGATAGCCAGACACACATATGTACCACTTTTGTATTTTGAGACATGTATCTTTATCCTTGAGATGTATACACTGTATATGACATTGACTCAGAGATGTACCTTTTGATATTGTATATTTGGACACCTTTTTTGATATTTATATGATGATGCAGCTATTGACACTCTATATATGCAGTTTGTTCACTCTATGCTATGGATGCATTTTTATTATACGATGTGATGCACATGTTTATCTAATGCAGCCTTAGGTGTTTTACTTAATGCTATGTGATGTTTATCTAATGCAGACTTAGATGTTTTACTTGATATGCCCCTAATGTGTAAATGCAAATGGTATCTATATGATTATGTAGTTTATGTGATGCACTTATCTATGTTTTTGATTTTTTTCTGTTGACACTACACGATGATTTGAAAAAATGTATATGGATGACCTAATGCACTTATTATGTATGCAACTGATTTAATCATGTAAATGACTATCTTATGTGATATGATATGCAACTATATGCTATGTTTTTGTGATGCCCAAATGTACTCTATCAACACAGAGATGACATAATGATAGATAGAAGATTGATTGAAAGAATGACTCGATAGAAAGACTCACAAGCTTTAATTTGTATTGATACTTTGCATTGCTTGGATCATTTATTGCGTGGGATACGGATGTATGGATGTATAATGGATGTATGATGGATGTATTTCTTTTGACATCTTGATGGTGCAAGTATTTTGAAGTGCTTATTTCATCATTGGGCAAATTTTTTTTTTGGGTACTTTTTTTTAATGTTGTAAGTTAATACAAGCATCTAGGTATAATTGAACCGACATGACCTGAGTATTGCTTACATTGATTTTGCTTTAGCAAGTTAATACAAGCATCTAGGTATAATTGAACCAAGATGACCTGAGTATTTCTTGCGTATCAATAGACAAGGATTGCCCCCTTTCATGTTAGACCTTTGATGTCCTCAATGATCTTTTGCCAATCATGTCTTTAGACAAGGCTTCACATTGCTAAAGTTTTAATCCACAAACAACAAAACAAAGAAAATAATTATGCCCCCATCATAGCATCTCTAGCTTTTGGCATCCTCGAGTAGCATAGAAAGGCATGATAACATAAATCAAGATGGTGTAACTTAACCATGATTCCAATCCACAAAACATTTTTGCATTTAGATGTGTTTGTTTCTTGCCATAATTTAGGTAAAATCATTTAGAATGTTTTAGGTACTTGCTTGCTTTGCTTTGGATAGGCTGAGGCCTTGTGTTAAGACTTTTTCTTGGAAATGGGCTTTGCTTACGCACGCTTGTGTCTGATGAAAGGTTCCACAATCCTTATTGGGGAAAAATAGACCCTAAGGGACTAACCTAGTGCCTCGGGGGCGCAGTGAAAATGGCCTTGCCTACATGACAATGCAGAGGCAATGTAGTTCAGGGTAAACCCTAATGGACCATGGGTGGACTTAGATGATAGACGACAAGAAATGGGACGGATGGAAAGGTGGAGCCTTGGGGGCGCATTAAAAATGGCCTTGCCTACGTGACAACGTAGAGGCAACGTAGTTTGGGAAACTTTGGACCATGCAAACATTGGCGACAGACACTATGCCAGGCTGACACTATGGATAGGATACTGGATAAGACATTGGTTGACAAGGCAACAAAGAGATAGAGTATCAAGCCATGATAGGTTATTGTTAGGTACTTTTATTATGGAATAGATATGAATCGAATCGGACACAAGTGAAGGAAGAATGGACACAAGGTGATTAGTTTCCCAAAGATGGAGGAAGTGGTTTATCAAAAGTAATGCCTGTTTACCAGGTTTTCACCACTTGCTTTTATTTGCAGGAAAGCTAGGAAGTATGCATGATGCCTATTTGCCAGGTTTTCATCATGATACCCATCCAAGGCACCTATTTGCTAGGTTCTCACCAAAGGAAGATTTTTTTGTATTTTTGTTTTTTTTTTGTGTTTTTTTTATTTTTTGATTTTTTATTTTTTTTGTATTTTATGCCCCCCCTTTACATTGGAGTTCTCTTAGGTATAGAACTAGCGAAGATGCATGTTGTTGATTGGGTCATCAAGCAGCTCACCCTCTAATGTTGCTAACTGATATGCCCCCGATCCATAAGCTGCTACAATCATATAAGGCCCAAGCCAGTTGGGTTCAAATTTTCCTTTCTTTTCCTGATCTTGTTGATTGCGGGGATTTTCCTTAAGTACTAGATCTCCAACCTTAAAGACTCTTGGGTGGACTCTATGGTTGTAGCTTCGTGACATCATTTGTTGATATTCCTTGAGATGATTGAAGGCTTTATGTCTCCTTTCCTCTAGCAACTCTAGCTCTTGTAATCTAGAAACTCTATATTCTTCATCAGTTATGAGACCTTTTAACGACACCCTTAGAGATGGTAGTTCGACCTTGATGGGCAAAATGTCTTCTGAACCATAGACAAGGGTGTAAGGGGTAGCACCTATGGGAGTGTGTATACTGGTTTGATAGGCCCACAGAGAGGGATTGAGTTGGATGTGCCAATCACAGCTAGCATTGTTGACTATCTTCTTGAGGAGTTTCAAGATGGTCTTGTTGGATGCATCTTCTTAGCTGTTACCTTGGGGGTAATAAGGTGTGGAGAAATGGTGTTGGATTTTGAATCAGTCACAGAATTCTTGGACATCCTAGTTTTTGAAAGGGCTTCCATTATCCATGAAAATGGACGAGGGAATTCCATATCTACAAATGAGATAATTAAGGATGAATGAGGAGATTTGTTTACCTGTGACAGTGGTGAGGGGGATGGCTTCAATCCACTTGGTAAAGTACTCAGTGGTAGTTATTATGAATTTGTGTCTGTTGGATGAGGGTGGATGGATTTTACCCACAAGGTCGAGGCCCCATTGACAAAAGGGCCAAGGTGTCATTAAAGGTCTCAACTCTTGAGCTGGTACATGTATCAAGTTCCCATGTATTTGGCACTACTTGCACTTCTTCACAAACTGATATGAATTTGTTTCCATGTTCGGCCAATAATAACCCAAACGCATGAGTTTTTTAGCTAAGGAAGGACTGCTAGAGTGTGTTCCGCAAATCCCTTCGTGTACATATTGCAAAGCGGTTTGAGATTCTTCTCATTCTAAACAACGGAGTAAAGTACCATCTAGACCATGTCGGTATAGGGTGTCAACAATAATGGTATATCGAGAGGTTTGGCGTATAAAGGTCCGTCATTGGTTTGAAGATAAGTTAGGTGGGAAGGTGTTTTCCTTGAGGTAGGTGTAAAATTTACCATACCAAGGTGAATTAGATCCAACTAATAGGCATATGGAATGGGTTTCAGGAAGATCATAAGCTGGTTGTTGGATTGTCTCCACCAAGAACTCGTACCATGACTCATTCTCTGGGATCTCAAGGAGAGAGGCAATGGTTGCCATGGCATCTACTGCTTTGTTTTCAATGAAAGGTATCTTCTCACAAGAGATGATCATAAAGTATTCATTAAAGTCATCTACCATTTGTTTGTATGGGACAAGCTTCTCATCTTTGGTTTGATAGTCATCATTGACTTGGTTGGTCACTAGCTGAGAATCTCATAGACATGTAGCTCTTTGATTTTCCATTATGTTGCCATTTTGAGACCAATGACTAGGGCTTCATATTCTTCTATGTTGTTGGTACATGGGAATACCAAACGATAAGACTTCGGTATGGTGTCGCCATGAGGAGTTACAAACAAGATTCCTACCCTCGATCCTATTGTTATATGGAGCCTAATTAGACTCGGAGGTTATATTTACCCCACTTTTATCGGCACGGTTTCCCCTCTAAATTCCTACAGGGTCAAGGGGTAGCGCCCCTTGCGGGGTCTAGGGGCAGCGCCCCTGTGGGGGCTCGAGGGCAACGCCCCTGAAACCTCACATAGTTTTTTATTATTTCATAATGCACCAGGAGTTAATTTTTTCATTAACCGACATAAGAAAACCCTATTTTTGTAACCGACAAAAAGCTTGATAAAAAGCGGCTAAGGGTTAGGGTTTTGATATTGTATTGTATTGTAGCATTTGCAACAGTATTGAGTTGCAGGGATTGCTGATTGTAATCGGTTTGATTTACTGGATAATAATATTAGACTCTCTGTTTGGTGGATGTAACCTGAGTTTGGGTGAACCACGTTAAAACTTGTGTCTGATTGTTATTATTTCTATGTATTTCCATTTCTCTGTTTAATCTTTATTTGCATTTAATTGATATCTTCTGCCGGCTAACCCTAACAAATCCATGGTTTGTGTAGGACCCATCAAAGTAGAGTTTCCAAGGGTGTGTTGATATATTGAATAAGGATTCATCTGGAAACTCAAATTGCATTGGTGTGGTGTCCTATAGTGTTGCATCTACCAACTGATCAACAATGATTTGTCCCTTGATAGCCTTTCTGTCTACATACTCAATGTCGTATTCACTTAGGAACATTACCCACTTGGCTAGGTGACCTGTTAGAGTTGCTTTGCTTAGTAGGTACTTCAGTGGATCTATTTTTGCAATAAGTTTGACTGTGTGTGGTAGCATATAATGTCAGAGTTTTTGGGAAGAAAAAACTACCGCAAGGCATGATCTTTCTATCTGAGAGTATTGTAACTCATAGCCCACCAATGTGCAACTGATGTAGTAGATGGCTCTTTCTTTACCTTCATAATCTTGTTGTGCTAGAAGGGCCCCAAGAGCTGTGGGTGTAGCAGATATGTAAAGTAATAGTGGCTTTCCTTGGATGGGAGGCATGAAGATAGGTGGGTTCATCAGATATTCTTTCAGTTTGTCGAAGGCCTCTTTGCATTTCTCATCCCACCTAAATGGAATGTTCTTGCACAGGAGATGACTGAACGGTTGACACTTGTTGCCAATTGGGATATGAACCTATGGATTGCTTGTAGATTGCCCTGTAGAGATCGTAGGTGAGTGAGATTCTTGGGTGGTGGCATTTCCATGATGGCTTTGACTTTGGCCGGATCTACTTCTATTCCATTGGCTGATACAATGAAGCCTGGTAGCTTACCTGAGGTGACTCCAAACACACATTTCTTTGGGTTCAACCTGACTTTGAATTGTTCTAGTCTCTGAAAGACTTTCTCTAACACATCTAGGTGTGATTCTCTTGTGAGTGACTTTGCAAGGATATCATCTACATAGTCTTCCATTGTGACATGCATCATATCATGGAATATAGTGGTCATAGCATGTTGATATGTGGCTCCTGCGTTCTTTAGCCCAAATGGCATGACATTCCAGTAAAAAGTGCCCCATGGACAAGTAAAAGATGTCTTATGCTAGTCTTTTGTTGCTATCCTAATCGGATTGTATCCAGAGAAGCCATCCATGAGAGATAACATGGTATGCTCTATTGTTAAGTCGACTATGATATCTATATTTGGCAACAGAAAGTCATCCTTGTGGCAAGCTTTGTTTAGATCTCTGAAATCATTGCATAGTCTAACTTGGCCATCAGGTTTGGATACTTGTACTATGTTGGAGACCCATTCTGGAAAGTCTATAGCTCTGATGAATCCTACATCCAATAGTTTCTTGAGTTCCTCTTTTACTAGTAGTGCAATGTGTGGATGAATCTTTCTAAGCTTCTGTTTCATTGGTTTTACTCCTTGATCTAATGGAAGATGATGTAGAATCAAATTTGGATCTAACCTTGGCATATCTGCATATGACCAAGTAAAATTGACTTGCTTTTTCTTGAAGAATGGTACAAACTTAGTCTTTTCTGGTGGGGTTAGAGACTTAGCAAAGTGAATGATCTTAGGTTGTTCCTATGTTCCAATGTTAACAGGTTCTGTAGGTTCCAAAATAATTTGAGACTTCGCCTGGCGCATGTCATCAGGGAGAGTGTCAATCCTTCCATCATCAGGTACCATAGTTGGGTTTTCACCATCGAATGTGTCCTTTCTTTTTACTATTTTAGGATCTAACACTGTCGCGGAGCGGTTTTCACCATCAGATCCAGTTTTTATTTTGATATTTTTGTGATTGGAAGACTTGGCATCCTCTCCAAAATAAGCCATGGTATTAAGTTCAATGGAAAAGGCAGCTTTATGATCTCCTTTAGGCAGGTGGTCCCTAAGTTCCACGTAGTCAATATAGGCATCATCGTTTTGGAACATATCTAGTTGTGGGGTTCCTTGTAGATCCCAGTCAATAAGTTTAAGATGCACAAGGGGGAGGGAGTCGGAGGATAGATCTGATTCATTGATAGTTTGGATGGATATGCTTGGGGTATTGGTAGGGAGAGTGTTCGGGATGGTACTTTCCTCCAAATTGTTTATTGTGATAGAACTTGAACCTTCCTCGAAAGTTGTATTCTTAGGGATAGGCAAATCACACTCTAATGGTCTATGCGGTAGCATTTTTCCCTCACGGTAGGGGCTATAAATTTGAATGGTGTCGACCTCTTTGTTGTCATAGGAGTGCTCTGTCAGCTCATCCCACTCATATTCATTGGAATTTGTGTCACTGTTCTCTTAAAGGTTATGGATCATTTCCACAAGACAAGCATTTGCTTTAGCTTTGCCCTTATCCTTATATCCTAGACCTTTTGTATTTCTCACCAATTAGGATGAAGAAGGTTGAATGGGTTCTACTATTACTTCTTTTCTTAGGCCAATGGGGCCTTGTCCTTAGTAACCCATTTTGTGTAAGATGGACTCACCTTGCCCATAGATTTCTGTTGGGAGCCTAGGTGGTTCTCGTTGTGTGCTATTTTCTTCTTCTATGTAGAGCCATTGTAAGACATCTCTTTCCTCTGTTTCATTTGATAGGGTCCCCCATTTTACAAAGGGAGTTGTGGGAGGTGCAAGAGGAGCATATGGCTTTGGAAAATGCTTGGGTTGCCTAAAGGATCTAGGAGATAGAGGCATTTTGGCTAGATTGAGGCTGTTCTCGATGGAGTATTCCCCTACTCTCATTTCTTTGATGGTAATTTTTTCTCTTTGGGCTTGGATGAGGAAGCTTCAGAGGTAGAATCATGCTATGGGGTAGGGGATGTAGATGCTCTATTATTGGGTATGATGCAATTAGGTTTTGAGAGGATAGAGTTGTAATGCTAAAAGGGGTCAGGATCACCTTGGATGGTGACTTGCTTGCCGTTATGAGGGAATTTTATGCATTGATGATAGGTAGAAGGCACAACTTTCATGGTATGAATCCATGATCTACCGAGGAGAATATTATAGGCTAGCTCCCTATCTAGGACTTGAAACACAACATATTTTATCACCAGTCCCAATTGTATTGGTAAGACCACTGTTCCTTTGGTAGTTCTCTCCTCTTCATCATAGGCTTTGATGGTAATTTTCTTCCTTGGATCAACTATATTTTCAAAGAACCCCAATGTAAGGACTAGCTTGAGCATGCAAATATTTAAACTGGCTCCCCCATCAATGAGAACCCTCTTGATACAGTGCTTATGGATGAAGGCGACAATATGTAAGGGGGTGTTATGAGGCTGATTCACTGAGAGATCATCTTGTCCAATAAATGATATGGTATTGGAGGAGGCTAGATTTCCTACCATGGCTTGAAACTTCTCTTGGGCCAAGTTTGTGGGTACAATCATTTCCACTAAGGCTTTATCGAGAATCTCCTTATGGGAAGGAGATAGACTCAAGAACTCTAAGATAGAAATGTGGCCAGGAGTCTTCCTTAGTTGGTCTATGACACTATACTGATAGGGATTGCACTGAGAAGGTGACGACCTTGGAGGGAGGGTATTCAACGTGACCTTGCCGCTGTGAGTGATGATGCTGTAATCAATTTTGTTGGGCCCTGATTGTTGGTTAGACGTAACCACATTGATTTGTGGGACATGCTCTGATATGCAATTGATGGTATAATTGAATGGCACACTTGCGTAATTGGCATTACTATTCCCATTATTCTGATTTTTCCTGTTATCATTGTTGTTGTTGCCGTTGTTGTTGTTATACGGCCTGTCGTTATTGAGAAGTAGATCTTTGTAAGCCACATGCGTCTCATTAGAAGTATGTTGTTGAGCACCTCCTTGATTTTGATCAAGTATGTCTTGAATGAGATGTTTGAGATGGATACAATTGTTGGTTGTATGTCCTCTTCCTCTATGATACTCACAAAAGTCGGTGTCTTTCCAATAGTGAGGTTTGATTTGAGGTTCGTAGTCACTTGTTGGTAGTAGGGAGATTTCATTATTGGCCAATAGCTTCCTTAATGCAGATTCTTGGGACTCACCCAGCGGTGTGAACTTTCACCTTGGATTTGAGTTGAACCATGGCCTTGGCTCTCGAGAGAAAGTTTTGTTGGGTATAGCATTGTTCGTCTCTCCTTTGAGAGTGAATATTGGTTTCTATTTGGGATCCGCCGCCTTGGCATCAACTACTCCATCATTGATGACATTTTTATTCTTAATCTGAAACTTTAATTTGTCGATCATGTAGTTGGAGTTACGTGTGTGCTTGTACAACTTAAGTGAACCCTTGGTGATCATAGCTTTCTCAATGAATAATCCCATCTCAATGACCTTCGAGAATGAGGAAGGGCATTGGATTTGGATTTGATAGCTCAGATCAGAGTTGAGGTTATGGACAAACATCTCCATCAATTGCTTCTCAGGTACATCATATGGGCATTTTCTAGCTAGCAGTCTCCACCTTTGTAGAAAGGAGGTGAATGATTCACCACTCTTTTGTTTGGTGTTTCATAGATCGAGCATGGTGACTTCATGTTCAATGTTGTACGAGAAGTGCGTGATGAACTTGTTGACTAACTCATCAAAGGTCTTGATGCCCAGCAGAAGTCGTGAGAACCACTCCATGGCTTGACTACCTAGAGATCTAGGGAATAGTCTCATTAAGAAAGTCTCATTGTGAGCCACTTCCATGCACATGGTGGTAAATTCCCTAATATGATCTCTTGGGTCTCCCTTTCCTTTGTACTTGTCAAATTTAGGAGCTTCAAACCGAAAGGGAAAGGGGATCATGTCCAAACTTTTATCAAAAAGGTATGGTGCAATGTCTTCCAAAGAGTAAGTTTTGGTACTTGTTCCCGTCTTGAGATATGTCATTTGTTGTGTTAGACCCTCAATTTGTTTCCTTATTTCTTCCATAGGGATATTCAGGTCTACGATTTTCTTTCCTTTATCACCCTTAGTGTGATTTTCAAGCATTTTCTCTATGGTCTCTTTCAGTGTATTGAGATCAAAGTCAAAGGGGAGTTTGAGTCCTAGACTCGCAAGATGCATAAAGTACTTTTGACAGTCCTCATGGAGTACTTTTTCTAGTAAGCACTGAAATTTATGATCTTGGAGGTGCCCTTGATAATCTTCATAAGAGATATCCTCATCACTATCGTGAGGAGTAACAATGCGGTTGGATGATCTGACCATTTCAAGTTGTGTTTTGTACTGAGATCTAGTAAGAATCATGCAAGGTGACGCGGGATGCGGTGGGATGAAACTAGGGATTTTGGTAAGATGCTAGTGGAGACTACTAAGGATAGGATACTTACGACAAGATTTGGATGAGGGACTCTTTTGATCAATGATTCCAAGTAAGACGACCGATTCAATACAATAGCCACCAGTAAGGGTACTCGATACCTGTCTTACTATGTAGGGACTAGTCGTGCACCAAGACCACTAGCGAAGTTCTGTGACTAACTAGAGTTACTTGAATCCAAAATGACCTAAAATGGGATACTTTGACTTCAGACTAGAGAGACTTGATAGAAGGTGAATTAGATGACCGACGAAAGGGAGACTTTGACGTGAAATGGAAAAAAAAAGGAACTGCAAGGTAAGATATGGTCTCAGAATCCTGAACAAGATTGAAATGGGTATCTGAAAATGATAAAATTTTTCTCTCAAAGACCATGGAAGTACTCACTGTCATGCATGCTCCAAAATAGATGCGCAACATAAACTTGCAAATGCGCTGAAAGTTGGTAAATATGCACAATACTGGTAATTTTCAAATGCACCGCAACAAGTGGTAAAAGCACAGCAAGTCAGTTCAGATGCGCAGTGAGTTGGTATAAATGCACCGTTTCAGACAGTGAATGCGTAACTCTAGCTTTATTAGGATTTTTGGCAATTTTTCTGATGTTTTTGGTCTCTTTGGTTGCAAAATGGTCTCTTTTGATCTGATTTTCTCTATTTATGGCAAGAAGACACAGCAAACACAAAGAATGTTTTCATGTTTTTCTATTTTTTTGTGATTTTTTGACTCTTTTTGGACTAAAAGGAAAAGCAAGTACAATCCTAGGCTTCAAATGGATTACAGGGGTTTTTGGCCACTAGAACAAAAGGTGTTTAATGAAGGCAATCGTTCAAGTGGTTATACATGCGGCAGCACTACTCTCTGTTGTGGAGTCTCCTAGCCTGCAAGGGTTGCACCTTGGAGGGTTTTGGGGGAGGTTGGCTGTCGATATAACACAACTGTACTTATTGTTTGAAACTTTTGCTCCAAACACAATTTATTTATGTGGATTGGTAGGGCTTGGCATCTAGCCTGTTACCACTTAGGGTCGTTCCTACTTAGATGAATGGTATCCAAGAGCAGGCCCCTCTAAAGGAAAAACACATGCGAGAATGATATGTCTGGCATTTTGGTCACCCAAGATAGGGGAGAGCAGAGGCCTGGTATCATTCCCAAAACACAGAAGATAGTGGTTCTTTTTCCCCTAGTTAGAAAGAAAAAAACTAAATGAGCTATCTACTTGGGCAAGCATAGAAGTTTGTTAACTTTGAAGTGATAACAAGATAGCAATGGTTCAGTTTTACCCAGATAACACAGATTTGTTAACTTTGAAGTGATAATCAAGATAACAATGGTTCAGTTTTACCCAGATAGCAATAATGTGTTCAATTTTACCCAGATAGCACAAATTTGTTAACTTTGAAGTGATAATTGAGATAGCAATGGTTCAGTTTTACCCAAATAGCAATGATGTGTTCAATTTTACCTAGATAGCAATGTGTCTAACTACGGAAGATAGCAATAGCAATGATTCAATTACCACCTTCCTAGTTAAGACTATGTGAGATTTGCATGAGCATCCATTTACTTTCCCATTAGAAATCGAAGTGTGAGTTAACAAGTGCAACTATATGATTCTAAACCAGTACGTAGCCTGTAAACAGATCAAGAGTGTTCCTGCAAAAAGACGTTAGCGTCAACAAAAAAAAACTTCAAGGAAATCCTAAAAATCACTGCCTAGATCAGATGCGCAGCTTCAGAGCTTGAATGCACAGAAATAGACCTCAGAAGTGCCACAGTACATATGTACTAAGATAGAGGTCAAAAGTGCAGGAAAATAGTATATATGTGCCAAACTGACAGATGCGCCATATCAGAGGATAAATGCACCGGAACAGACAATAGATGCGTCGGACTAGAGACTGTATGCGCTGAAAGAATGAATGCATCGGAACAGACAATAGATGCATGTTAGGATGTGTTAGATGCGCAGTTTCTTCCTATGTATGGCTTTCTAAAACACAAAAACTTAGTTTTTGGGTTAAAATTGGGGCTAAGCCCCACGGTGGTTGCCAAAAATGTTAAGGGAAAATTGAATCTAAATGAATAATCAATATATAAATATTAATTATACCCAAAACTTAATGAAATAATGAACAAAAGAGATCAATCAAACAATGAACAATACAAAGCAAACCTCCTTTAATTCTTAGCTTCCATTGATCGCCTATCACAAATGATCTTGTCTATGAATATGGCCCTTAAAAGGTGCACTTCCTTGCTATGATTCCAAGATGTTCAAATGGGAATGGCTATGATAGTTTCGCCATGAAGATGAGCTTCACAACAATGATAGTAGTGTGGTAACAAGTTTGATCGCAAGCAATGAAGGAATTGGTGCCAAAGGCGTGCTGTAATTCCTGCAGAATAAGTTTACTTAAACCTTGGATGAATGAAATGGAGGAACAAGGCTCAATTTATAGACTTGTGAGAGAGAAGATCAATGGTATAGAAAGAATGAGAAGATCAACAGTTGAGGAATGTGCGCGAATAGGAAGAAGACAAGTGTCTTTCTCTATTTTGCATGAGAGGAATTAATAAAATAGAAGAATGAGTTAACTGAAGAGATAAATCAATTAAAAGAATAGATTAATCAGTTAAAAGAATAGAACTAGAAGAATGGAAATTGCATGAGGATGAGAAGATATTTTAACCAATTAAATATTTAGAATATTCAAATGCATGTGCACAAAGATTGAATTATATTTAGAGATAACTCAATTTAGAAGAAATAGACAACTTAAATAAATAATTGATTTATTTAAATTTAGAAAAGATATTATTGGAAGAAATAATTAAATAATTGGTATTATTTAATTTAGAATGAATTTGGAAGAACTAATTAAATAATTGATATTATTTAATTTGTTGGAGGAATTAGAAGAATTTTAAGATTTTAATTAAATAAATTGATTTTATTTAATTGTTGGGAGAATATGAATCAAATAAATAAACTTTTTTATTTATTTATTGATAGAGGAATTTAGACTTAAATAATTATTTAAGAATATTTATTTGGACAAAGTCGTGTCATTTTTAGGTGTATACACATCTAATAAAATTCTTATGTATACAACTTCATAGATTTCTCCTTTTGCCTTAGGTTTTGTAATCTCTTCAACAATTCCAACTCATAGTCAACACGTATGAACTGATTCTTCAACTTTGTCACCATTCTATCCCATTTTATGATCTTCTCTTATCCTCTCCTATTCTTATCCAATTGAACTTATTTCCACCAAATTGTAGCATGTCCTTTCAACTTAGTTTTTGCAAATCTCTAGATTTAAATTTCCAATATAGTTTGATACTTCCACTCTAGATCTCTTTCCCATTTTAGAAATAGGTTTGAACATCTTTACCGGATTTGATTCTTTTTCTTCTAGGCCTTCTTCATCTTGGTCAGCTGATTGAAATTCTTCGTCATCACTTTCATCTTTATCTCTATGGTTTAGTCCTCTTCTTCTATCTTCTTCTACAACATCCAATCAAACTTTCATTATCCTCATCATCTCTATCATTTCTTCAATTCTTCTAGAAACATTAGCCATAATAGGTATCCTCCTCAATGACATCTCTTCCTAGGATCTGGTGCAATTGCCTCAATTTAGTGATCTGACTACAAGGATACAACTGCCTCACAATTGGCACTCTATTGAAAACCACAAGTGGACTACCTCAGCTCGGCACTATATTCACCACAAGATCTTATGAAATGCCTTCACTTCCCAAAGGATTCAAAACTTCACTCTGATACCACTTGGTGCAGTCATGGTGGCAGGGTTCAAAAAATAAACTGTCGAAACCATGCTGCTAGAGTAAACACAATGGAAACAACACAAATATAGAATGTAATGGAAGATTCATATATTTATAATATCAAAGAAATACAATGCTCATATGCCATCAACATGTGTTTACAATCAAAGGGCTCACATGCTTGCTTTTCGGGTTACAACAGATATGCAAGATATGGCATTAAAGTGCCTTCGTGAAAAGAATCTATCTTCTAAAACTACATAACTTGAGAACTAACTTCCTAATGCATCTGAGAGATCTATATATATCATCTTCATGCTCATAGAATTCTTCGCATCAACCACAAGAGGTTACAAACTCCAATGAAAGATGTAACATGTAGAAACAAGTAGGTCAACTTACAACATATGGTATTGCTCTGCAAATGAGTGAAACATGGTGTGGACCTCAAGGAAGGTCTATCTAGTCCTTATGTGCCATGTATATGTTTCATTAGGCTCTGTAAGTCACGGAAGTGCTCTGCAAACCTTCTCCTCTCAACTAATTTCTTGAATGCTTTGTTCTATGAAAGTTGATGATCTTCTGGTAGCAATAACTCTCAGGAAACAAATCCAAATTACTTGAAATATGAATATTATGTAGATACTAAGTCTTGCTCCACGATCTCTGATATGAAGATGTGGTAAAATGTGGTACAAAATGTTGAAACTAAAAATGACTGAACTAAACTAAAAATGAAAGAAAACAAAAGAATGCAAATATTTTTGGTTGATGCAAGATTGCTCTACAACCTAGGATACTCCTGCATCAAAATCCCTCCTAAATTTAGCTTGGATCTCCACTCTCATAAAGGAACCTAAGGAAGATTTGTTAGTGAATATTTAGGAATAGTGTAGTGTTTTTGTGTAGGTTGGTTGAGTTGTGAACTTTTATTGTTGTTGCTTTATTTTATCTTTGTGTCATGACTATTACCCTTTGGGTGTTTAATGTATAAAAGACTATCAAATTTAAATTAAGATGTTTTTATGTACACGGTCATGACATGAGACTCCTTACTACCACTCTAGAATGCCTCTTGGTGTAATAAAAATATCTTAAATACATCTATGAAAAAACACTAAGAGATATTAGTCTTGAGTTATTGTTGACCCATTTTCCTTTGTTGAGAGTCAAATAGTTCACTTTGAAAATCTCCTTGATATTCTTTGAAATATAGCCCTATAGGCCTTAAATCCTTCAAAACCTAGTGTTCCACTTTGCAAAATCCCTAAAGTCTTGTCTGAAGAATCCTTACAAAAAACCTAGAAAAACCTAGAAACCTTCTGCCTTCAATGTCTTCCTTCGCAGAGATTTTCCACCTCCATACTTGATCATTTTGTAGGGATATCTAATGTTTGGATGTCCAGATCATATCTAACATCCTGGATATTATCTTAATATCTAGACCTTAGCTAAGGTCCTGATATCTCCTTTATATACAGACCTTCATGAATATCTGGATGACATCATCTGGATATTTCTTAACATCTAGATCTTCCCAATATCCATGACCTCACGAACATCTTGATGACATCATCCAGTCCCCTCTCGAAATAAGTGCATATGATAATGACATCATTTGGACAATCTACCTCTAGTATATTATCTTGTAGTATTAATATCCTAATGTTGTCATCAAGATCTCCTCTTCGATGAAGCCCTTCATGTCGATGACATCATCTAAATATTAAGTTATCCAGATATTAAAAGTTAATATCCATGAGGACGATGGCTTCTCCATGTTGCAAAGGTAAATTGGCTGAGTGCATCTAGATATTTGTGAATATGCAGACCTTGAGGGATATTCATGATGTTACAAGCCCCCCGACCCTTGAAGCTGATGTAATGTTCCCACTGTGCGGCTGTGAGGTGATGACACATGGATATCCATATGCCCATTGATCGTAACTTTGACTGTGAGTATCTCCCTCATCCTGAGGAATTTCTACATGATCCAAAAGGTAGAATTTCTTAGAATTTCCTCTTCTTTCATTTGGTAGGCTTTTTGAGGAATATTCCCACTTTGAAAATATAATCCAAACTTCATGATCCTAATATAAATACCCACAGTCAGATATCAGGATGGTCACCAACTGAAGAAGGATATGTAGACTCGGCCGACAAGACACAACTGTGGTGGACTTAAAGTGTTGTAGAAGCTTTTAAAATGCAGATATTTCACATTAATGGTTGCAGGTAAATCATTCAACAGTTTGCATTAATGGCCCAAAATATCTTTCAGCTGCTCGATGGATCCAAATATTTTCTGCATTGAATTCTTGCAGATAAACGTCCCTTCTGGCGAGAAAATATCTCTAACAACCCATGGGGGTGAAGTTATTGTAATTGACTTAGGTCAAGTGTCCAAATGCTATATAAAGCATGAAATGTAATGTATTATGGTTGTCTTTGGTTTTACAAACCATATCTCCTGCAATTGTAACCCTGCCTCTATGATAATAGAAATCAGATTTTTACCTTCTCATGAATGGCTCTTTGCTCTGTGTATTTTTTTGCTTGATCTCCATCTGTGAATGCATCTTTCCTCTTGGATTTCATTTATTTTATCTTACCTATGTAAGTAGTTCATGAATTATGTATGTTGGTCTTGTTGGTGCCTACATGAACAGTCAGGTTTCAAGCTTCTAAATCTGCAGGTACCCTCCCAAAAAATCCAAAAAATTCTAAGTCTTTAAGCCCCCTCAGCATGTTTTAGCCTAACCTGATATTCTTGGGGGGGGATCATATTTTCAAATATCGGCCCGATATTTCCGCAGGGTCATCATGTTTCTAACATCAGTCATCTTAGTTATGATCACACCGATGCTGCTGCAAGGTTTCAATATGACCCGATATTCCGAAGGGGGGTCATATTCTAATATCGGGTGATCTTGGTCAAGATCACCCCGATGTTACAGACGTCAATTTTACAAGAGGGTCGATATCTACCTGTCCAGCATCATCATATTTTGTTGGGGGGTGATATTTCAATTATCAGGTGATCTTACAAATATCACCCTTGCTGTAGAATATCACCCTATGTTGTCAATATGGTGGTGACATCATCTGGATCGGTGGGGTGCATCATGTGATCTTCGGCATGATGGCTATTATCAGCAGGTATTATGAGGATCCCCCTGATCGCTGATGAGGATATGAATGTGATGATGACATGAATATGTACAAGATGGTTCATCGGTGAGGTGTATGGTTTGAATATGCAGGAGATTTTTCTTCGATGCATCAGAATGCGCCAATGAGGTTGGTCATCAAGATGATATTGAATATCAGGGTGTTTCTTCACATCAGGGTGATATTTTTATATCAGGTGATGCAGTCATCAAGGCGATATGAAAATCAGTCATATTTCTTGGCAGGAAAAGTTGCAAAATGCACAGTCTACTGCATTCCCAAGGCCGCAGGTTGGTATACCATTAATGGCAGATGTTACAGGGTATGGGAGAAGGCGTGCATGGATCAACCACCCGATTGAAGATGTGAATCCGTAGGCAGCAGTGCATGGCTTGAGTCCAACCACTCCCTGCCTCCTCTCCCACCTGCTACATTCAATGTCTTGAGTGCCATTTTCTCATGATATACTGTATTTGGCAAATTTTGAATTGCCATGTGATTAATGTTGAGTACACCTTCCTTGTTGTATATAGAAGATGGTGTTACTCATTTGTTGTTGAAGACTGGACAAATTTTGGTGCTGTGATAAGATACAACTTCATTAATGGCCCTGTTCTGGATTTTTTGTGAGTTTATGAGTCTCATGTTGTATGTCTCATGCATAAATTTACTGGTTTCATGTTGATTTGAATGAGCAATGCTATATTGCATGTGTTATGTTATCTGTCTCCAAATTAAGTGTGTTCTTCTTCTGAATCTAGGCATCTAAGGGGTGTTTATGATTCTAGAATATAGGTTTACTGTATTGAATGCTCGAATTCTTACTTCTGCTCAAGGAGTAGATTAAATGTTTTAGATCAGGTGTTGGGAGGAATGTATTGCAGTAAGGATGTTTGTAAGCAGAGATAACTGAATACTTAGTCTTGGGAAGTATCTGTAAGGTAGGTGCTAAACAACCCCCCTTGAAATCCAGTCTTTGGTATATGTTTGTGCTAATCATTCACATGTGTATGTCTATTGACTCCAAGCCCTGGATAGGCACCAGTCTAGTCTTATATTGAGGTTACACCCCAGGTCCTAGTTTTGCATCCAAATACTAAATCAAACTTAAAGCTTCAAAACCAAACCTTTAGGACCTTAGAAGTAGTTTTAGGATCAAAATCCTCTATCTCACAATCGAACTTAGGCCCAAAGCTAGCCCCTTTGCACTTATCTCATAGTTTTGGTCTACATAAAGGAGGATTTATCTGCTTTGTGTCAACATCCCCCTAGTTCACAGGCATATCTTATGGATGTTGAATAGGGAATACCCCCCTAGGTTTTGTAGAGCCTGAAGAAGAAGAGGAGATATCTATAGAGTCTATCTCTTGTACTGTTGGCCCCTAGCCCAGAGATCTTGTTGATCATTGATGGCCACCTTGTAGGGATAACTGGGAGCAAGCATCCAGTCTGGGGAAAAAACAACAGATCTGGCGACTCCACTGGGGACTCTTTGTGTATGAACCCTGCTTTTTAAAATAATTCCTAATTGTAGGTGGTGACTCCGAACAATCTCCCAACCAGTAAAGTAAAAATTTGTATGCAAGGGAGAAGGTCCCTACGTAATCCTCTGTTTGAAGAATTACCTAGAAAGATGATGTACAGGAAAAAGGGGACTATCCCAGCCAGTCATGAGGGTTCTCCCAGAAAAAATGATAGTATCCAAGATCATCCTAGGTCTTCAGGGCAGCAGCCATCCTATTTTTCAAACACAGAGGCTAAAATTAAAGATATGTATGAAAGACAACAAGGTGGTAGTCTAAGAATGAGGTCAGAGGTGTTTCAAGAATGCCCTTTCCTTGATTCCCCTAATAGATTTGAAGAAGCTGAATCCCCAAGAGATGATAATGATGATCGGAATGTAATGAAACCATCCTCTTCCATGCCCAAAGATGAGGAATTAGCCAAAGAAATCAAGAGCCTGAGGGCTGAATTTGAGTATTTGCAGGCTGTGAAGATTAGAGATGACATGAGACAAAAAGTGCAAGCTCTGAGAACCGCTCAACAAGATGCAGTCCCCACCCTTGATAATGCAAATATCTTGAGAAACCAACATAGAGATGAAGCCCATCATCAGCAAAATGAGCAAAGATAGAATGCAAACAATGCAAGAGTACCATTAAATAATGTGAGAAATCAAAATGCTGATAGAAATGTCAATATTAATTAGTTTGGCAGACAACCTATACAGTTGGATAGATTTAGACAACTAGTTTTTGATGGCATTCCTAGTTACCCTAATCCCATTGACAAACATGTAAGGCCACAGGTGCCAAAATTTTCAATAAATAATACTGTGTTAGGGGAAGACCACTTGAAAGCTTTTCAGAATGTCATGGATAATTTTGAGGTGGAGCATGAAGATGTTTTCATGAAATTGTTTATACAGTCCCTAGTTGATGAAGCTAGGGAGTGGTATAAAGGTTTTCCTGACTGAAGTATCTCATCATGGGATGATTTCAGAAGAATTTTCAAAGAGCAGTATGGTGACAAGACTGACCCAATATTTTTTGTAAATGAATTCACTAGTATCACTAAGGGGTCAAATGAACAGGTTGCAGATTTCAATGCTAGATTTACTAAAGTGCTGAATAAATTGCCACATCACATGAGACCTAATGAACCAATGTGCATAGTGTTGTACATAAATGCTTTTGATGCCAAAACAACTTATGGATTAAGGGATAAAGGTCCTGCTAGCCTCAGAGATGCTTTCAAAATAGCAACAAATATTGAAAATAACAGAAAAATGTCTGGTAAGACAAACAGAAGAGATGATGTAAAAATTTTGCAAAATCCAAATACTAAATCTCAAAGTGTTCAAGGCAATGCATCTACTTCTGAGGATAAATTAGATAAATTGACAACTATTGTCAAGGACCTGAGCTATAGAATGGGTAAAAATGAAAAGGGGATAGGTCCTAACAGGCAGGTTTACCAGAGACAAGAAAAGAGACCATCATTGCATGATATGCCATATCACACAAATTGGCATAATGGCAAACTAGTTCTTCCAAATAGCAACCCTAATCAAAGAGCTCAACATGTCAAGGAGACTCCTGATCCTTTGAAGAAAGCTGTTAATATTGTTATGATACTCCATGGTGCATAATATGTCAAATGCCTCATTCCCAATCTCAATGTATGATTGCTCAATCTCTGTATAATAATGATGTTGCCTGTGATGAGTGTAGTGAGCCACATTGTGTGGAGAATGATAATGTAAATATGTTGTCCACAAATAGGGAGTATTCCTCTTATGACGCAGATGAAAGTACAAGTTATGGGACTCAGGTTTGCCAGCAGTTTCCCTGTGATGATGATGATGGAGATAACTATGCATATGCTCAGGACTCACACATTTTTCTGAATAACCTGAGGAGGCCTTCTGACAAAGAAATTAGAGCTCTCATAGTTGCGGCAGTGGCTTAGGTCAAAAGCAATTACAACCTTAGAGGTAAAACTTAGGTAAGTGACCCACGTTAATTAGAGAGCACCTTTGTAAATCAACTAGTGCATAATCATAAAGGGGCTGAACCACAAAAGACATAATGGAGCAATAATAAGAAAAATTTTAAGCAAAAAATAGGTCATGATTCTCAAGGATCAGAAAAGAGTTCTCCAAGTTGAGGATCAAAACAAAAATTTTTAGGTCAAAGATGACAGTCAGAGAGCCACAAAAATTAAAGCTGGATCATACCAAGATAAAAATAAAACTATAGATCAGGCTACAACTGTTATACAAAATTATGCTCCATTTGACATAACTTAGGTCTTGTCCCAGGTAAAGGTCTCTATTCCATTGATGGAGCTGATGAAAGTTGAGGAGTTCAGAAATAAAACATTGTCCCTGATTTCAGGAGTACCCTGTTAAGCTAATCAGAATATTGAGACTCAGGGTAAGAAACAAGCTATGTGTATTGATGAGGATGTAACTCCTGAAGTATATCTGGGGGTGACCATGACAAAGTGCCCTTCACAGGTTGAACCATTTTATGTTTCCCTTGTTATTAATGGGAAAACAATCAGAAATTGTATGCTTGATTCTGGAGCATCAACAAATATCATGCCTTTGGCTATCATGCAACAAGCTGGATTGAAAATAGACAAGGCATGTGGAAAATGCTATGCTATGGATGCTAGGGAGGTGCCAGTCATTGGAATCATGAAAGATGTGGATTTTAGACTGGCAGCATATCCTAAAAAGACCTACAAAATGAATATAACAATGGTTGATATAAAGCCACAATATGGTATGTTGTTATCAAGAAGATGGGTAGCACTGATTGGTGGAAGTATGCAACTAGACCTATCATATGCCATGATCCCAATGAATGGAAAAGATGTCAAACTAGTTAGAGAAGAAAGATCACTAGAAACAGTTGAGGATCAAGATTCAGAAGAGCATGTGTGTTTCGTTGATACTGACTGTGATAATTTCAAAGTTGTCTCTGATGATCAAGGAAATAAAGAAAAGAATCTTTGCATTCAAGAGCTTGACCGACAGGATCTATGGACCATGTATTTTGATGGAGCTTGTGTGAAGGAAGGCTTTAGTGCTGGAGTTGTATTTCTGTCTCCAGTTGGTAAGCTTCTAAAATTCTCTTTCTTGCTGAAGTTTGCCTGCACAAATAATATTGCAGAATATGAAGCTTTGTTACTTGGATTGAATGTGGCTCTGAAGCATGGGATTAAGATGTTAAGAGTGTTTGGAGACTCAAAGTTAATTGTTTCCCAGGTTAGAGATAAGTATGCTTCAAAAAATAAAAGGTTAAAATAATATAAACATGCTGTCTGGGATACAATTGAATTGTTTGATGCATTTTCAATAAACTGGATTGAAAGATCAAAGAATGTCATGGCATATTTTTTAGCTAATGTGGCAATAAGGCCAGATGATATCACTCTGTCTGATGTTACAAATGTTGAGGTTAAAATCAGACCTGCAGTACCAGAAAATATATGTAGTTGGCAAGTATTTGATGATGACAAAGATTTGTTGAGATTCCTACACTGCATAGATGAATATGAGAACCAAGAGATTAATTTTTAGAATTTTGTAGAGGTTGTAGATGGAAAAGAGACTCTTTTGGGGAAGGAAGTAATTCAACTAAAAACAAATAAAATCCCCAGAGGGTTAGTTTCTTTAGAAAGAGCTTTTGACAATAGAGATCAGTTTGTTAAGAAGGCATCTCCTACAAACAAGGATGACTTGGAGGAGATAAACTTGGGGACAAGTCATGCCCCCAAAAAGGTATATATTGGTAAACAGCTCAAACCACACATCAGGAACATACTGATTGCATTGTTGAAAAGGTATAAGCATGTTTTTGCATGGTCATATGAGGACCTTAAAGCTTATAGAGAAGATTTATTCCAGCATGAGATCCCATTGAAGCCTGGAGCTAAGCCATTCAGGTAAAAACAAAGACCTATTAATCCTACTCTAGCTCCAAAAATGTAGGAAGAACTCAAGAAGCTTAGTGAGGCTGGAATAATTGTGCCTATCAGACATTCAACTTGGGTGTCTAATCTTGTCTCAGTTAGAAAAAAGAATGGTGATATAAGACTCTGTGTTGACTTTAGAAATTTGAATGTATCTTCCTTGAAGGATAATTATCCATTGCCAAACATGGAGGCTATGCTGCAAAAGGTAACCGGCTGTGAACTTTTATCCATGATGGATGGATTTTCAGGATACAATCAGGTGAAGGTAAAAGAATTTGAACAATATAAAACTGCCTTCACCACTCCATGGGGGACATATGTATATGTGAGAATGCCATTTGGATTGACAAATGTAGGTGCTACATTTCAGAGGGCTATGGATGTTACTTTTGTAGGATTAATTGATTCGATCTTGGCTATATATCAGGATGATCTGACTACTTATTCAAAAAAGGAGGAGCAGCATTGTATGCACTTAGAACAGATTTTTATTAGAGCACTGGAATATGGCATTTCACTCAACCCAAAGAAATGTGCTTTTGGGGTAGTTGAAGGAAAGCTCTTGGGACACATTGTTTCCAAGGATGGAATAAGGATTGATCCTGAAAGGGTTGCTGCAATTGAAAGGATTCAAGTTCCCAAAATAATGAAAGGTATTCAGTCCTTCTTTAGACAGGTTAATTTTGTTAGAAGATTCATCCCCAACTTTGCAGAAATCACAAAAGATGTTTCTTAGATGTTGAAGAAGGGTGCAAGTGTCAATTGGGAAGGTGAAGCAATTAAATCATTTTAGAACATCAAAGAGGCTATAAAGATGGCTCCTGTGTTAAAATCTCTTGATTTTTCTAAGCCATTTCAGTTGTTTTCATTTGCTTATTTCCATACTGTTGCTGCATGTTTGTTACAGAAAAATGAAGAGGGTTTTGAACAACCTATTGCCTTCTTTAGCATGCCATTGCAGGTGGCTGAGTTAAAATATGACATCATGGAGAAGCAGGCATATGCACTAGTTAGAGCAGTCAAAAGCTTTAGGCCATATTTAGTAGGCTCTCAGATAGTTGCATATGTGCCTCATACGACAATCAAAGATATCTTCACTCAGCAAGAGGTAACTGGAAGAAGATGCAGGTGGATAAACAAATTACAGGAATTCAACATAGAGATATAGATCACCTAACTGGTAAGAGGACAAGGCTTGTCTAAAATAATGACACAGTCCAATTTGGAAGCATGCCAAGTGAATATAGTTTAGAATGAAATTGTAAATGTGTCAGAATCTGAATGGTACAAGGACATTATATATTACTTGCAGAATCTGAATTGTCCTTCACATCTTAGTGAGAGTCAGAAAAGGACTTTGAAACTGCATGCAATCAGGTACATCATCCTTCAAGGGGAGTTGTTTTGGAAGAATCTTGATGGTGCACTACTCAAGTGTGTAGATGAAAATGAAGTAAGAATGTTTTAAATTACATGCACAAAGGAGTGTGTGGTGGACACTATACTACCTAGACAACAACTCACAAGATTCTTAGAGCAGGCTATTTGTGGCCAACTCTTTTCTCAGATGCACAAAAGTTGGTGAGGAGATGTGATCCTTGCCAAAGGTTCTCAGGAAGGTTAAAGTATGAAGGTGCATTACCCCTTAGAACTGTAACTGTGGAGGCTCCATTTTAGCAGTGGGGAATTGATTTTATAGGGGAGATCTTAGAAAAATCAAGTGGAGAACATAGTTGGATTTTGGTTGCTATTGACTATTTCACCAAATGGATTGAAGTCATTCCAACTAGAAAAACTACAAGCAGGGTGGTGATGGATTTTATTCTGGAAAACATTATTATCAGGTTTGGAGTACCATTCAAAGTGGTCACAGATAATGCCATGTGCTTCATATTTGGTGAATTTGTTGATTTTTACAACAAATATGGGATTAATTTGTCATATGCATCACCATATCATCCACAGGGAAATGGTCAAGTAGAGTCCAGTAACAAAATCCTCATAAAAATCATCAAAAGGATGGTGGACAAGAATAAAAGAGCCTGGGATTCAAAGCTAAAGATGGCACTATGGGCTGACCGGATAATAGTGAAGAAATCAATTGGGAGGTCACCTTTTGAGCTAGTATATGGCACAACAGTCAGGCTGCCTATAAATAATCTCTTGCTAATCTATAGATTCATACAGGAAAATGATGAAGAGATTGAAGATTCAATGACTGAAAGGATATATCAGTTGGTTGCACTAGATGAAATTAGAAGGGAAGCACATAAGACAAACATCAAGAAACAACAAGGTGTAAAATATCTATTTGATAAAAGGACTACAGAGAAGAAATTTCAGGTAGATGATTTATCCTTATTTGGAATGCAAGGAGTCAGGATAAGGGAAACCATGGCAAACTTGAGCCCTTATGGATGGGCCTGTACCTGATCATAAATATTCATGGAGGGGACTCCTACTTCCTCCAGGCCCTAGATGGTGAGAGGCTGGAATTGCCTGTGCACGATCAATTCCTTAAGCTTTATATTTCATAAGTGATTATCTTTTGTGCACAATTGTAAATTATGTGTAAATTGTTTGTAAATGCTCTGTATAGTCGGTGATTTGCCTAGTTTGTCTGGAGATGATCTGGTTCTCATTGCAACCTTGTGCCTGCACATCCTCAATCAGAGCCATTGTTGGTGTCTGCATGAACAGTTAGGTTTCAAGCTTCTAAATCTGCAGGCACCCTCCCAAAAAATCCAAAAAATTCTAAATCTTTGAGCCCCCTCGGCATGTTTCAGCCTGACCTGATATTCTTGGGGGGTCATCATATTTTCAAATATCGGCCTAATATTTCCGCGGGGTCATCATGTTTCTAACATCAGTCATCTTAGTTATGATCACCCTGATGCTGCTGCAAGGTTTCAGTATGACCCGATATTTTGAAGGGGGGGTCATATTCTAATATCGGGTGATCTTGGTCAAGATCACCCCAACACTGTTTTATCACCCCGATGTTGCAGACATCAATTTTACAAGAGGGTCGATATCTACCTGTCCAGCATCATCATATTTTGCAGGGGGTGATATTTCAATTATCAAGTGATCTTATGAATATCACCCTTGCTACAGAATATCACCCTATGTTGTCAATATGGTGGTGACATCATCTGGATCAATGGGGTGCATCATGTGATCTTCGGCATGATGGCTATTATAAGCAAGTATTATGAGAATCCTCCTGATCACTGATGAGGATATGAATGTGATGATGACATGAATATGTACAGGATGGTTCATCAGTGAGGTGTATGGTTCGAATATGCAGGAGATTTTTCTCCAATGCATCAGAATGCGCCGATGAGGTTGGTCGTTAGGATGATATTGAATATCAGGGTGTTTCTTCACATTAGGGTGATATTTCCTGGGGGGTGATATTTTTATATCAGGTGATGCAGTCATCAGGGCGATATGAAAATCAGGGTCATATTTCTTGGTGGGAAAAGTTGCAAAACACACAGTCCACTGCATTCCCAAGGCCGCAGGTTGGTATGCCATTAATGGCGGATGTTACAGGGTATGGATGAAGGTGTGCATGGATCAACCACCCGATTGAAGATGTGAATCCCCAGGCGGTGACGCATGGCTCGAGTCCAACCACTCCTTGCCTCCTCTCCCACCTGTTGCATTCAATGTGTTGAGCGCCATTTTCTCATGATGTATTGTATTTGGCAAATTTTGAATTGCCATGTGATTAATGTTGAGTACACCTTCCTTGTTGTATATAGAAGATGGTGTTACTCATTTGTTGTTGAAGACTGGATGAATTTTGGTGCTGTGAAAAGATACAACTTCATTGGTGGCCCTGTTTTGGATGTCTTGTGAGTTTATGAGTCTCATGTTGTATGTCTCATGCATAAATTTACTAGTTTCATGTTGATTTGAATGAGTAATGCTATATTGCATGTGTTCTGTTATCTATCTCCAAATTGAGTGTGCTCTTCTTCTGAATCTAGGCATCTAAGGGGTGTTTATGATTCTAGAATATAGGTTTACTATATTGAATGCTTGATTTCTTACTTCTGCTCAAGGAGTAGATTAAATATTTTAGATCAGGTGTTGGGAGGAATGTAGTGCAGTAAGGATGTTTGTAAGTCGAGATAACTGAATACTTAGTCTTGGGAAGTATCTGTAAGGCAGGTGCTAAACAACCCCCCTTGAAATCCAGTCTTTGGTATATGTTTGTGCTGATCATTCACATGTGTATGTCTATTGACTCCAAGCCCTAGATAGGCACTAGTCTAGTCTTGTATTGAGGTTACACCCTAGGTCCTAGTTTTGCATCCAAATACTAAATTAAACTTAAAACTTCAAAACCAAACCTTTAGGACCTTAGAAGTAGTTTTAGGATCAAAATCCTCTGTCTCACAACTGAACTTAGGCCCAAAGCTAGCCCCTTTGCACTTATCTAACAGTTTTGGTCTACATAAAGGAGGATTTATCTGCTTTGTGTCAACATCCCCCTAGTTCATAGGCATATCTTATGGATGTTGAATAGGGAATACCCCCCTAGGTTTTGCAGAGCCTGAAGAAGAAGAGGAGATATCTATAGAGTCTATCTCTTGTACTATTGGCCCCTGGCCCAGAGATCCTATTGATCATTGATGGCTACCTTGTAGGGATAACTAGGAGCAAGCATCCAATCTAGAAAAAATCTAATAGGTCTGTTGGATATTGTTATTCTATACATAAATGGTTGTTTAGAGGGCCTTCTCATATTCAAACTTGGTGTATCACCTTCCCTTTACTTTCAGTTTTACTCCATCTTCCTCTTTTCATAAATAGGTGGATAGATTAGGTTTAGTCTTAGGATCGCTAAATTTCTTATTTAGCAAAGGAACCAGCCTCTCTCTGGAGTTTCATCCTCCTTGTAGGGTCCCACACCTAGAGGTCATCTCAAAGTTTCACTAGATTGTTGGAGCCTTAAAAGCCTTCAATGTTGGGTGCTAATCTATGTGACAACAATTTCTAGCACACCTAGTGGGACATAAAGAAAAATAGTTTCTGGCACGCACCGTGGGATAGAAAGGAAAATGAATTAGGATAAGAATTTGGTATTATTCTTAGTACTTTAAATTTTGATGAATTTTCATGCACCCAGGGTGACTCTATGAGCTACTGGTTCTGATCAATACCATCTTTTATGCTTGTGCAGACTAGGGTGTATTCAAGAGGTAATTTCCAGTTCACTAAATTATTTGTTGTTGCTTCAAGGAGAAGGTCTAGGTTGTCTAGGTCTCTTGTGAGAAGAAACAACAATCTCACTTTACCTCTTTCAAGGGCTCAATCTACACCCCCTCCTGTTAGTTTCCAGTATAATAGAAGAAGCTTGCATATCCCTAGACTGAATCTGAACATTCATAAGATGGCAAGGAATTTTCCTTTCATAACCTTCAATGGAGGAAGTCCATTAGATTTGGTTGCATACAATGACATACCTGCTACAACCCTGAAAAATGTTTCACCCTTCACGGGTGATGGTTCTATAACCCCTACTTAGCATAAAGACATATCCAATGTGTGCTCAGTCCATCATATACAATAAGAAGATGTTGCAGTCCATCTCATGGTCTCATCTTTCAAGGGAAGAGCTCTTCAATGGTTTAGGATCTTAACCCCTACTTCTATACATACATGGGATGAGCTGGGAGAGGCCCTCTACAAGCAGTTTGGTGAGAGGGTAGATAATGTTTCATTGCTCGAGCAGTTGACGACCATCAAGAGGGCTCCAAGTGAGATATTGGTAGATTTTAACTTTAGATTCTAGAGGATGTGGGAGAGAATTCCAGCTATCATCATGCCATCCCCACAAGGTGCTTTCTTGTATTATTTAAGAGCTTTGAATTCTGACATTATAGTGCCGATGCAATCAATGGGTGTTGAGACCCTACCAGCTGGATATGAGACAACTCTAAAGGCTGAAAACTACCTAATACAAGCTAGGAAAATTGCTCACAGACCTCCTATTCCACTTTTTCCAGAGTTGTCTTCATCATCCCACCAGCCCACTATTGCTCCCATCACTAAGCCTAAAGCTTCAAAATCCTCTCTTTCTCAAGAGGAGAGTGATCTTAAGACCCTAATATCCAATTTGACCAATAAGGTGAATAGTATAGCTATTCAAACTACTCCCAAACCCTATCAAAACTATAATCAATGGCAGCCATCTAATCAAAATTGGACCCAAGGGTATAGTCTAATAGAAATAATAACTGGAACTAGGGTTACCAATAGAATAGATACCAAAATCCTAACCTTGTACATCCTTTACAAATAGTTCAGCCTATCCAGCAGATACCATCTATGAATCTAGTTAAGGCTTTAGTCCCTACTCAGAATAATCTAGCCCAAGAGGCAGATTGGTGCTACCCCTGTAACCAACCTCATAACAAGTCCTCTTGCACTCTTGGAGCACAAGAGAGAGCTTTAATGGTGTAGAACTTTCATACTCAGCATGCATCACTATCTAAGGTGACGAATAATAAACCTGAAGTATCAAATGAGGTTATTAATGATGCTAGTATGATGCTATGGACTAGAAAAGGTTTTTGTGTTGTTAATCATCCCATGGACAGTGTTGTTATGCCCATTGTAGACAACATCAGGTCAAAGAAGAGGCAGTTGGAGGCTAGCCCTATGTCTATTGTATTACAAAAGGAGCTTGTTCTAATTCAAAACAACAGACCTACTACAAAAGAAATTCCACCAGGCTTAAAAGTGCCTGAACAAGCTACAAATCAAACAAAAAAAGGAACATGGATCCTCTCCATGCACAAAGTAGCCATTGTTCCATTAAATATTGTGGAACAAATGAAAAAAACAAACTTAAATGTTTCTATGTGGGAAGTTATGTCCACCCCCTCTCAGAGGGATCTATTACAAGATGCCTTAAGACACTTCCCATCTGCTGAGTTAGCAACATCAGACTTACCAACAAAGTAGAAAGGGAAGGCTCTTGTCAACCTAGTGCAACCAATTGAAGGACAACTAAGTACAGTCAAGAAGCCATCTCCTTTTTACTTGTTTTTGATCATTGGCATTTTTTTAGTGCACAATTACATGATGGACTCTGGGGCTAGTGTTTTCACCATGCCCAAGAAGATAGCAGATGCATTAGGCATCAAATATACCCCTATTTCATCAGGATTATTGCAATTGGATGGCACCTTTGTGAACACTATAGGAGTGATCAAGGGATTGGACTTGACTCTACATGCATGTCCTAACCTAACTTTCAAACAAGACATTTAAGTCATTGATCTCCCTCCTTTCTTTGTTATTTGTCTATCAAGGGATTTCACAGCCAAGGTGGGTGGCTACCTTTCTTCTGACTGGTCTCATATGTTGTTGAGGACCTAATATAGCACATGGTTCACAATCAAGGCTAAACTAATTTTAGAATATCATGTGGAGAATTAAGATCACAGCTTGGTGAACCCACATGTGATGATTCAAGGTGAGGAAGTGTATGACTCAGAACCTATCACCTCTTCCTATCCCTGACCTATTTTTAGATGAGTGGGCAAGGGATCATGAAAATTTTGATCCTTTTGATACCACTGAGGTGACTAAATTGGGCAACTACATGATCCATGAAGGGCATTCTTCAGTCCCTTAGGTACTTAATCCAAATAATGACTCCATTGGCCGATGGAAAATGTTTTTTGATGGTGCAAAGAGCATAAATGGAGTTGGTGCAGGTGTTTTTCTAGTCTCTCCAACTGGTGAGAAGTTGCATTTTTCTCATAGGTTGCATTTTTCTTGCACAAATAATGTAGCAAAGTATGAGGCATTGGTCCATGGCCTATTGATAGTAGAAAAGAATAAAATCAAGCATCTGGAGATCTTTGGCAATACTGAATTGGTGGTTAACCAAGTCAGGGAGAGATGTACAACAAAAAATCAACTTCTAAGAGCTTATAGATAGAGTTTGGGACCTATTTGAGAGTTTTGATGCTCTCAACCTATAGGTGATCCCAAGAAAACTGAATGCTGATGCTAATCAATTAGTGATAGTGGGGGCTCAATTTTGTCTACCTACAGACTTATTCCAAGGTCTTGATCAGCATGTGAGGATTGTTGTCAGACTATTTGTTCTTGACAATGATATTCATCAACAGGTCTTTGACAGTAATGAGCAGATTGTGAGCTTCATTCAAAATGAAGTAGAGTTTTCCTCCATGGTA
This sequence comes from Cunninghamia lanceolata, assembly GCA_027924645.1. Classification (NCBI taxonomy): domain Eukaryota; kingdom Viridiplantae; phylum Streptophyta; class Pinopsida; order Cupressales; family Cupressaceae; genus Cunninghamia; species Cunninghamia lanceolata. The sequence goes on from BSBN01001090.1 coordinate 3,804,401, forward strand.
TAGCCTAGGTTGCAAGAATGCTACAGTGATCAGATCATCCAACTCAAATCAAACAAGCTACCCAAGGGTCTAGTCACCCTGGAGGCCATCTTTAGCTGTGATGATGAGTTCAAGGGTGAAAGGAATAACATGACCTTCAAGAGAGAGGATTACCAAAAGGTAACCATCACCCAAGACAAGGAGTTGCTACTAGTAAAGGTATGCGGCAATGCAGAAGAGCAAGAATTCATAAAGCTTGCCCATAAATATAACGATGTCCTGGCATGGACATATGAAGATCTTAAAGGTTTTAATTTAGATGTGGCTTACCATGCCATTGATCTAGATCATAATTGCAAGCCAGTTCACCAAAAACAATGGCCAATAAATCTAAAGGTCTAGCCTCTCATGAGGAAAGAGCTTGCTAAGCTCATACAAGCAATGATTATCTTCCCTATCAAGTATTCTACTTGGGTTGCTAATCTAGTGCCTGTGAGAAAGAAAAACATAGAGATTAGGCTCTGGGTAGACTTCAGGGACTTGAATTGGACCTCTCTAAAGGATCATTACCCTCTACCATCTATGGATCAAATTTTACAAATAGTTGCAGGGGCAGAGAGGTTTTCATTATTGGATGGCTTCTCTGGCTATAACCAGATCATTGTCAGAGAGGAGGATAGATTTAAGAAGACATTCATAACCAAATGGGGAACCATGGCATATGCAAAGATGCCATTTGGTCTATCTAATGATGATGCCACATTTCAAAGCGCAATGGATATTGCCTTCAAAGGATTCATAAATAGATTCATCCTAATTTATTTGGATGACATCACAATCTTCTCCAAGAAAGGAGAAAATCATATGGAGCATCTAGAAAAGGTTTTCCAAAGATGCAGAGAGTTTGGGGTGTCTTTGAACCCCAAGAAATGTATTTTTGTTGTCACCCAGGGTAAGCTTTTGGGTCACATATTGTCTAAGGATGGAATATCTATAGACCCTAAAATCGGCTCTCCTTTCTCTTCCCCTACCTGCTCACAAAATGGCCTTGCAATCTTTTCTGGGGCAAATCAACTTTGTTAGGAAGTTCATCCCTAATTATGCTGGCTTGGTAAAGCCTCTAACCCTTATGCTCAAGAAAGATGCGGTCTTTAGATGGACTAAAGAAGGGAAAGATGGTTTTGAGAAGATTAAGGAGGAGATTGCCCAGGTGCCTACTCTCATGAACCCAAATTATGAGAAGGACTTTGTCCTCTATGCATATGGAGGAGAGGACAATATTGCTGCTATCTTGTTGCAACAAAATGAACATGGACTAGAGCAGTCCCTAGCCTTCTTCAGTCAGACCTTGACGGACTATGAGGTCAAGTAAAGCCCTATACATAAAAAGGTATTTTCCATTGTTAGAGATTTAAAGAAATTCAGATATATGTTGGCAAATAATCACATTAAAGTTTTATTTTCTCATCCTAGTGTGAGAGATTATATAATGGGGATTGAGATTAGTGAAAAGAAAGCCAGCTGGGTCACTAAGATCCTAGAGTATGATGTGGTCATCAAATCCACTAAGTTGATTAGAGGCAGAGGATTATGTGAACATCTGGCTCAAACATCAATACATGAAGTGAATTCATCCTATCATTTGAATGAGGAGGAACCTATAGCTGAGCCATTAGTTATGAGTTCTTGGACGATAGATATGGCTAGTTTCCTATCCACTGGTGAGTATCCCTATGGACTGGATAGAACCAAAAGAAGACATTTTAGGCTCCAGTCTACCCCTTATGCTTTGGTAGATGGTGTTCTCTCTAGGAGAAACTTGGATGGAGTCTTACTAAGTTGCATAGAAGAAGATCAAGTTGATAGACTTCTTAGTGAGTTTCATGCTAGCCCAACTGGTGGCCATTTTTCTGCTAGAGCTACACCAATGAAAATAATGAAGGCAGGTTATTTTTGGCCCACATTATTCAATAATGCCCATATGTGGGTAAGAGGATGCAAAGAGTGTGCTCTCTTTGCTGGAAAGAAAAGATTAGCAACACTTCCACTCCATGCTATTCAAGCTGATCAACCCTTTTCACAATGGGGATTAGACTTCATCGGCCTGATAAATCCCCCTTCTAGTGCTAGTCATAAGTCAGTTTTGACTATGACAGATTACTTTACCAGGTGGATTGAAGCAATCCCACTCAAGGAAGCTACTGAGTCATCCATCATGGATTTCTTGGTAGAAATCATGACAAGGTTTGGAGTTCCTCATACTATTATTTCTGATAATACAAAAGTATTCACTAGTTTTAGGATTGCTAATTGGGCTCTTAAATATAATGTGTTCTTGAAGACTTCATCCAACTATTACCCCCAAGGTAATGGGCTAGCTAAATCCACCAATAAGAACCTGGTCAAGATCTTGAAGGGAACCATGGAGACAAACCAGAGGCAATGGTACAATAAAATCAGATTAGCTCTTTGGGCTGATAGGATCACCTACAAGAGGGCCATTCGGAATTCTCCTTTTGTTCTGGTGTATGGGAGATAGGCCGGATTGCCTATATCCTTAGAGCTTCCTACACTATATTTCTCTCATCAATTAGAGTTGGAAGTAGAGGATGCAAGGTCTGTTAGAATGGCTAAATTAACTAAATTAGAAGAACAAAGGCAGTTAGCCATGATCACATTAGAAGAACATCAGGTGCAGACCAAGAGATATTTTGATTAGAAGGCCAAGGTCTAGACCTTCAAAGAAGGTGATCTTGTCCTAAAATGGGATGCTAATCGAGCCAAACCTAGAGGCCACACCAAGTTTGATGAACTTTGGAGTGGGCCTTATGTCATCATTAGCTGCAAGCAAGCAAATGCATTCATTCTTTCAGGGCTAGATGGTGAAGTTCTACCGATCTCAGTGAATGGGATCCATCTCAAACCTTACCATTAAGGTTCGTATGACATCTTGTACATATTGTTCTAGTTTATTTCTATTTTAGGTTTCCCTTTCCCTAAGTGCTTTTGCACAGGCTGCATTGTCATTAGGAGAATGCATGCCTTCTTTTGTGTTTTGGGATGCAGGTTTCAGTTGTCTTGACTCTTTAATTCCTCTTTTAGACTCTATACCCAACAAATGCTTAAGGTTACTGATCTATTTGTTTAGCAAGCAAACATCCATGAGAGGTCACCAAAATGTTGACCCATTTTCCTTGTCCAGAATCAAATAGTTCACCTTGAAAATCTCCTTGATATTCTTTGAAATATAGCCCTGTAGGCCTTAAATCCTTCAAAACCTAGTGTTCCACTTTGCAAAATCCCTAAAGTCTCATCTAAAAATCCTTGCAAAAAACCTAGAAAAACCTAGAAACCTTCTGCCTTCAACATCTTCCTTTGCAAAGATTTTCCACCTCCACACTTGGTCATTTTGTAGGGATATCTAATGTCTGGATGTCCAGATCTTAGCTAACATCTTGGATATTATCTTAATATCTGGACTTTAGCTAAGGTTCTAATATCTCCTTTATATATAGACCTTTGTGAATATCCGATTGATGTCATTCAGATATTTCTTAACATCTAGATCTTCCCAGTATCCATGACCTCACGAACATCTTGATGACATCATCCAGTCCCCTCCCTAAAGAAGTGCATATGATGATGATGTCATTTAGACATTCCGCCTCTGGTATATTATCCTATAGTATTAATATCCTAATGACATCATCCAAATCTCCTCTTTGATGAAGCCCTCCATGCAGATGACATCATCCAAATATTAAGTTATCATCCAGATATTAAAAGTTAATATCCATGCGGACGATGACTTCTCCATGCTGCGAAGGTAAATTTGACGGGTGCATCCAGATATTTGTGAATATGCAAACCTTGAGGGATATTCATGATGTCACAAGCCTGCAAGCTGATGTCATGTTCCCACTGTACAACTACGAGGTGATGACATGTGGATATCCATATGCTTGTTGACCATAACTTTGATCGTGAGTATCTCCCTCATCCTAAGGCATTTCTACATGATCCAAAGGGCAAAATTGCTTAGAATTTCCTCATCTTTCGTTTGGCAAGCTTTTCAAGGAATATTCTCACTTTGAAAATATGATCCAAACTTCATGATCCTGATATGAATACACACATTTGGATATCAAGATGGTCACTGACTGAAGAAGGATATGCAGACTCGGCCGACAAGATATAGTTGTGGCTGACTTAAAGTGTTGTAGAAGCTTTTCAAATGCAAATATTTAGCATTGATGGTTGCAGGTAAATGATTTAGCAATTTGCATTAATGGCCAAACATATCTTTCAGCTGCTCGATGGATCCAAATATTTTCTACATTGAGTTCTTGTAGATGGATGTCCGTTCTAGTGAGAAAATATCTCTAACAACCCATGGGGGTGAAGTTATTGTAATTGACTTAGGTCAAGTGTCCAAATGCTATATAAAGCATGAAATGTAATGTATTATGGTTGGCTTTTGGTTTACAAATCATATCCCTTGCAATTGTAACCATGCCTTTGTGATAATAGAAATCAAATTTTTACCTTCTCATGAATGGCTCTTTGCTCTGTGTATTTTTTTGCTTGATCTCCATCTGTGAATGCATCTTTCCTCTTGGATTTCATTTAGTTTATCTTACCTCTATAAGTAGTTCATGAATTGTGTATATCAGTCTATTGGATATTGCTATTTTGTGTATAAATGGTTGTTTAGAGGGCCTTCTCATATTCAAACTAGGTGTATCACCTTCCCTTTACTTTCAGTTTTACTCCCTCTTCTTCTTTTCATAAACAGGTGGATAGATTAGGTTTAGTCTTAGGATCACTGAATTTCTTATTCAACAAATGAACCAGCCTCTCTCTGGAGATTACGCCTCCCTGAAGGGTCCCACACCTGGAGGTCATCTCAATGTTTCACTAGATTGTTGAAGCCATAAAGCCTTCAACACTGGGTGCAAATCTATGTGACAACAATTATTTTATTTACTTAAGAGTTATTTTATATTACTTTAGAACTATTTATAAATTATTTTATTTTATTTACATAGTTTGCTTTATTTTTATTTGAAGAGCTATTTTTATTTACTTAAGAGTTATTTTATAGTTTTAGTTTTTAAAATATATATTAGTTGTGTTTTGGTTTTTATGCACATGGTAAATACATGACACTCCTTGATGCCACTAAATGCCTCTAGAGTGTAACAAAATAAAATAACTCTTCAAATTAAAATAAATAAAATAAAATAGTTCTCAAATGGTTTTAAATTAAAATAAAATAACTCTTAAGTAAATAAAATAAACAATTTAAATAAAATAAATACTTATTAAATAGTTCTAAAGTAAAATAATATAACTCTAAGTAAATAAAATAACTCAAGACTGATATATCTCAATGAGGCTAAAGCCTAGGAGAGGTTAAGAGGCTAGGTAAACTAGATGTTGGTGTAAAGACAAGTCCTTTTTAAGAGAAAGGAGAGGTGTTGTGATATGGGAAAGGAGAGAGAAGTAGGTAAGGTAGGATTAGGTGTTTGTAAAAAAAAAGGGGTCTTGTGAAAGTAGAGAGAGACGTTGGTAAGAATAGATGGGTAGGGGATCCTATGAGGAGCGATAAACTAGTGTTAGGAACAATGCAACTAGGTTTTGAGGAAAAATGGTAAGTGGTGTTGGGTCAAGATAGAGACTAGGGGAGGATAAGAGTATAGGTAGGTTAAGTGTTGGAACAAAGAGAAATAGTCTTGTGAATGTGTTAAGATGGGTTGTGAAGACTAGAAAGAGAAAGAGGAATTGTAAGAACAATATTTTCTTGGTAGAATGAAAAGAAAAGTAAGTGCTACAAAGATTAGGGAAGCTGTTGAGAATAGTAGATAGGATATGTGAAGACTAGATTAAGGAAAGAAGAGAATGAGTTAGCCATAGGCCACCATTTTTGTCCAAAGGATATAAGAAAAGGATTCAAGGTAGTGCCCCCTAGAAAAATAGGGTGAATATTATTTTTAGTTTAGTTTGGGAAGAAAAATGAAAGAAAAGAGAAGGCTTTGGTTGTTGGTTTTTATTGCAAACAAACAAAAATAATTGGGGGGAGAAAGTGTGGTGGTAGACTAAGAGGTGTGTTTTATGATAAAAAATAAGTGTGGGGATAGGCGGGTAGGGTTTGTAAAGAGGAAAGAGGGTATTCAAAGGAAGAAAAAAGTTGAGAGATGAAGATTTGAAGAATGAATTAAAGGTAGGTGGTTCATTGTCTATATTAGAAGTCAAAGTTTAAGAGAGTTTGATTCACCAAATAAAATATAAGATTTGGGGAACTCCTAAGTGTAAATGACCTAGGAGATACAAATTATTTTAAATGTACTAATCAATAACTAGGAGATACAACTTATTTTAAATGTACTAATCAATAACTAATATAATAGGGGAATTTGAAATTCCTTCTCCTTGGCTCAACTACGAATTTGATGCCCTAGTCTCTACTGAGACTATACTCCTTCCTTTCCCTCCTCCTCTTCAAAGGGTTCATAGTGACATCATTAGGATTAGTGGTGATTCTATACTAAAGGACTTTGTTTCTATTAGTCCTAAATTACATTTGCATCTAGTTTTAGGCCTGCATTCATTGTGACCTCATCTAGTGGTCTCTTAGTGCCTGAGGCTAGGGCTCCCTCCCAACATGCTTCAACTACATTGTTCTTAGATGTGGGTGATGATTCACTGGATTTCCTACCTATTAATGGGGGTTCAATGCCTAATCTCTCTAAGGGTGGCATTCCTTGCTCCTATTTGGTAGTTTTTGGTCAATTTTCTTCTCCTATGTATGCCTCATAATGCCCTCATCATGGTAAAGTGGAGCCTCTTTCTTGCACTCAATCCTCCTGTGTGGTGCTTCTTAGATAGAATGTTATTGAGAAGGATGATTATTAAGCAAAAAGAGGGTTGATCTATAGATTTAACTATTTGTATCCTTCTTGTTAAGAATCTACCAGGTTGATCAAACCATTTCCTACATAATCCTATGAGGAAATATGATGCATACAAGCTTACAACAATTCCATAATGCAAAGATCAAATAGACAAGCCACAAGATAATGCAATACATATCCTGGGAAAAACCTCAAGGGGGAAAACCTAGCCTCCAAAAGCATCCACACTCAATGTATTATTCAATAATGAAACATTAGAATACACTTACAAAGTCTCATGGACACTCCTAAAACATCAACCTCCCCCAATGCATCCTACATGTGTCCAAGCACATAACTAGACATCCCATGCCATGCTTCACATATGTACTTACAAGAGAAACCCAACATAATGACATCTCACTCAACTAGCCAACTAGCCAACCCCAACTACTAACCATGTGCTTGCTTTTATAGAATCAAGCTCACACAAATACAAGATGTAGTATAGGGAAAACCATGTGAAAACCATGGATACACAAAACCATTAACCCTTCATTTAGTATTTGTAACTAAGTTTTCACTTTATGCCCAATATTAAATAATTTTCCAATTAATTATTCTATGTCTCCCACACATAAAATAAGTAACTCAATGTTACATACAACTTGTACAAGTGGCACACAAATAAATATTTAATGTGGCTAAACACAACTTAAGATGCACCACAAATAAATATTTATTTTACATAAACAAAATCTATCAATATTATGCAAGGTGTACAACACACATTTTCCTAACATTCTCCCACTTGTATAGATTCCATAAGGGTCAATCAATGAAATACATCATCATAGCCATACATGAAAGCACATGAATCTCCAACATGCTCTCATGCTCCATCAAGATACTTGCAATAAAACCAAAGTGACCACCATCTTTGTAATAGGTTAAAATTTGGATAGTTGTAGTGGGTGTTTGATTAGTTTGATGTCTATCCTCCTTTCACCAATTACATTCAAGGACTTTGGGTCGAGTGGCAAGGCACTATCATACCCTTGGTCACTTAGGAATGCAGGGAAGCTTGGATTTGTGTGATTTGATTGTCAGTTATGCTTACTTATGCTCAATTTTACATCAAAACCCTAATTATGCAATTACGAAAGCAAACAGACAAATTGCTCAAAATGCTGCTATAGAAAGATGTAAAATGACAAATAATTGTGCACTTATTTTCAGAGTTTAGGAAGTAGAATAGTTGGGGACTAAGGAGCGGACATCTAAGTCCAATGCCCAGGTTTTTGTCAGGATATGGAAACTTGATTTGTAACCTGTTCCTGTTGTATGAGCGATTTTCCCGTCATGGAATCTGGAGGACTAGGGAGTGGGTGCCTAAGTCTAGGGTGCTATTTTTAACTCTGATCTACAAATTTGACACTCTGCAATATGCTCCTGCAACTCCACTTTTCATGTATCTTCAATCTGTAACCTGCAACCACATAAACTTTGGGAGGGGGTTGTGGTGTTTAGAGGCTTGCCTCAATCAAGCCCCAAAGAGACATTCAAGTCTTCCGAACACCGTTGTCAGAGAGAGAGTGCGTGCCCTTGGGAGGCAGAGGCAAAAACCAAATGATAAATGCTCAAAAAAATAGGTAATGTCACCTTGTAATGAAGATCTCATGGAAGGAAGAAGCTCTTCATGCCATGAGGAGATGATTTCTCAAGTCTGCAAATACAAACACATAGACAATACAAATCTGCTCTTGCTACACAATGAAAGCCTTGAATCACTTCTAGAATGCCAAAAGATCACAATTTCTTGCTAATAATAATCTAATTGTCATCTAGTTTCAAATGAATGCCTAAACATGCTTATATATGCAACTACAAACACTCCCGCCAAGAATTTTGTAATTCAAACTTACCGTGTCGGCATAGAACCTAAATAATGGTCACAAGCTGACACTTTGAATTTGGGCCTGACCCAAAATAGGGCATTTCTAGGGCGCGAGTGCCCAAGTCCTCCCTCCCTATTTTGGGCAGGGTTAAGTTCAAGGGATCCCCCTAGGTTCCATTTGCCATGAAACTTAGGGCTCATTTCATCAGGATGTCAAAATATGATGCAAGATGTCCTAAACGCAGATAAAAGACCTAGGAGCTAAACCTTATGAGGGAAAAGCCACCAAGAGGACATATTTGGATGTTATATTTAGCCCCCACTTTAATATATGTATAAAATGTGGGGCCCATACATGCATTAAAGTACAATCAACAAACACAGCAAACATGCCAAGCATGGAGAAGACACACCAATCACATTAAAGACAGTAACAAGCATGCAAAACACAGAGAAGACAGTTACAATCATGCAAAAAATAGAGAATACAGTAGATGCATAGAAGATAGTTAATGCATAGAAGATAGGAATGATTTCTTTTCTTTTCTTTTTCTCATATATATGAAATGTAGATGCAAGTATAGGAAAGTAAATGCACCTCCCATAATGCAGGAAGCACTCATCGCGCTGGTCTTTAAACTGCATATATGAGGCAACACACACACAAGACATGCCAAACCTCCCATAATGCAAGAAGCACTCATCGCGCTGGTCTTTAGACTGCATATGGGGCAACAAACATGCCAAACAAAGCAAGCACACCAAACACACACACTTTGAAGACACGGAGAAAACATGGCAGGCAAGCGATGGAGTGTTCCTATTTCTAGGCTCATCACCATCTCAAGCACATTACATGCACACACCGATGATTGAGATTTGCCACAACAATCACTAAAGGCACGCTTAATGGTTGAGTTAGTCACAGAACCGCTCCTCGCCTCCTAATGAGGACTTTTTGAAAATGATAGGATGATGCAATCTGCTTCGAGAAGTACACCATCCCCACCTCTGTAAAGGACTTAAGATGATTGATTGATTGATTGATTGCAAACAAACTCAGAGTGCAGGAGGGATTCATCACCACCAGTCTTTAAACTGCACTTGAGGACAAGCACATTGCTAACATCTACAACAAACAGCTTACCTTATATATGGCCCAACCTTAAGGTGGTTCATATCATGTATCGATATCAAGCACATTAAGTTAGGAAGAAAACACATAAGGGAACACAGACTTTCGCAAAGCCCATGCCCCCAGAGGTAACATGTATTTTATGATTGCCAAATGTTCCCACAAACACATCCCTACAAGAAACATGTTAGTGTCTACATAATCATGATAAACAACAACATCAATGCATATGATTAATCACACAAAGATTCAAGGTTATACCATGAATTTGGAGATCGAGGATAACCGTGGGGGTATATCATGAAAATCTCTGAATCGAGTACCACCAAGGCAAGATTCAATGACAAAAAAGTACACAAAGCAGCAGTATTGTTAAGGTTTGTAAGTGAGATAAAAACATCATCAAAATCACTATGCAGAATGCACAAAGTGCTTCTACTAGCCAAGTGTCAGATAATATATTACAACTCCATCATCATATTAGGAACTAAGTCCAATTTTTTATTTCTTGCTAAAGGGACGCTAGGTCCGTATCAATATAAAAGTTTTTCGTCATCCACCCGCTAGATAGAAACACTAGAGGAAGGGAAACAATAAATAAGAGAGGAGAAACAAGTGTCTTAGGGACAGTCACGTAGGAGGGTGCCCCCAATTCACCAACCGCAATGCTATGTCTGTAAGACACAACAAACAACATTGAAATCAAAGAGAGAAGCAATATAGAAGAATGATGATACATATAGAAGAAGATCACAACAGAGGCGGTCTCCTAGTATCCTGGACCTTATGAGAGAATCAAGGGTCATCCCAGGAGGCCTAAACAACACATAACACATCACAGGGGAAGCACATCACAAGAGAGATTAAGGGTTAGAGATACTTAATTGTAAGGATTTTTATTCTAAGTCTCATCATCAAGTAGATCATCATCATGCTCCCACTCCCAAATTTTAGAGGAAAGTCGGACATAAGGCACCATATCCCAATTCTTGTCCTTGTCTTTAGATTGTTCATTGTTAGGATCATCTTTGTTTGGTTCAATGTTTGGATCAATGTTTTCTTGTTGAGATGCAAGGTTTATGGCATAAGCTTGTCTTCTTCTCCTTTTTTCTCTTGCTTTTCTATTTCTTTTTCTCTTATCACTTATCTCTTGTAAGATAGGGCTTTGTTCTTTCATAGGTTTTTGCTTTTTAGAAGAGGAAGCACTGGGATCAAATCTCATTTGTTTAGGTGGAATGCTTCGTTGTCGACAATTATCTCTTGATCATTGTAAGGATGGTGGGGGAGGAACCTCAGCATAGGGACCTTGTCCTTTTGGTCTAAGGTTCTCTTCAAATGTGGGTTGCTTGTCTTTTGCTATTTTTTGCATAGAAGGACTAGCCATTGGATGTAATAATTTTGCTTTGTAATTTCTATAACTCAAGAAGTTAAAGTTTGTTCGCGACTCTGGTTCCTTTTCAGATTTGTCCCAAAAGTAATCCAGTGTGCAATGTTTTCTTGTAACCAAAGGTTTATATTTTTTGTGGGATATAGTAAGCACTTGTCCATTGAAAGGAAATTTTACACAATTATGAATTGTTGAAAAGACGACTTTCAAAGCCTTTAAGCATGGATGTCCAAGTTTTATGCGAAACAGATCAGAAATAGGGACAACATCAAACCATTGTTCTACATGTTTCTCAAATATAGTTACCAACAATGATATATCTTACCCAAAGGATTTATAAAGGTTCCCTTATGTGTTTTGATCATCATATCCGAAGGGTCATAAGATCCTTGCATTAAATTGTGTGCATAGAGGAACTCTTCTATGGTGACATTAGTCATGCAATAAGGATCAATAAGGGTTCCATCCATAGGGTTTCCCATTATTTTCATAGTGATGTAAAGAGGTCCTTCAGTGTCTCCGATTGTTCTATCATGAGGTGTAAACACAATTTCAGGTTCAGGGACCTTTCTCTTCATGTAAGGCCTAGGAGGGAACCTATTGTTGTTGTTGTGATTAGAGGCCATGTGTTTAAGTTTTAAAATCAATTCAATATCATATTTTAAAAGTTTTTCCAAAAGTATGCAAAATGGAAGTGCAAAACTATATGCAAAAATGACCTAAAATGCTTAATTTTTTGTACTTTTTCAATGCAAATATATGAAAGAAAAGGTGTTGTAAGGATTTTGATCAGGGACAGAAATTGATATGTCTATTTTCAGTCCAATACAACAATAATATCCTTTACAACACGCTTTTGATGCAAATCTAAGATGATGACAAGTTAAAACCTAGTGAAAATGCCCTAAAATATGCAATTTTTCACAATTTTTCAATCCCAAGACCTAATGAAAGAGGTTTTGTAAGGAATTTTATGAGGTGAAGCAAGTAATAGAAATTATATCATCCACCTATAATCATAAAATCTTTTACAACACGCTTAGGGTGCAAACTAGGTCAAACCTTAGGGCAAATAAAGCAAAAATGTGCAATTTTTTGCCAAATTTTCAATACAAGAGCCCAATACAGAGGTGTTGTAAAGAATTTTAGGAGGGGAAGTAGATAATAAACCTAATATTAGTCAATTAGTGTAAAAATATTCTTTACATCATGCCTATAGTGCAAATCTAGAGAGCCAATAAGGTCAAATCTAGTGAAAATCAAGTTTTTTCAAGCCCTAGGTGTGAGATCTTAATGTAAAATGCTATATGAATGTTGTGAAATCTAATTTATGAATAAAATTAAATGCACTCAGATCTGAAAATGATTTCCAAGCCCTAAGATGTAAAATGCAAGTGCAAATCTAATGAAAAATGCTAGTTTTTGTTGAAATTTTCTATGTAAAAATGCAAATTTTTGAGATCTAAATGCAAATTCACACTAAAATGCAACACTATAGACAAATGCAATTTTTAATGAGTGTCTAAGATGAGTAGAAAAATATAAAACAAGATTTTACCTACAAACCCTAGTTTTTGGAGTTACTAGGTTATATGCAAAATTCACAATTTTCAACAAAATCCTAGCAATTTTATGATGAAAATGCAATGCAAGCTATTGAATTTTTGTAATTTTCTACAATTTAGCTCAGATCTAATGTAAAAATCAGAAATTTGATGAAATTAAAATTAATTGATACAAAATAGAAACCTTAGAATGCAATTTTTTTCAATTTTTTTGTAATTTTTTCAATGCAATAAGATGAATGATGAAATGAATGAAAATCTGAAGAAAAATACTTAGCAAGGTGCAAACAAGTCCAACAACACGGGTTCACCAAAATGTAATAGGTTAAAATTTGGATAGATATTGTGGGTGTTTGGTTAGTTTGATGTCTATCCTCCTTTCACCAATTACATTCAAGGACTTCGGGTCGAGTGGCAAGGCACTATCATACCCTTGGTCACTTAGGAATGTAGGGAATCTTGCATTTGTGTGTTTTGATTGTCAATTATGCTTACTTATGCTCAATTTTACATCAAAACCCTAATTATGCAATTACAGAAGCAAACAGACAAATTACTCAAAATGTTGCTACAGGAAGATGTAAAATGACAAATAATTGTGCACCTATTTTCAAAGTTTGAGAAGTAGAATAATTGGGGACTAAGGATCAGGCACCTAAGTCCAATGGCCAGGTTTTTGTCAGGATCTAGAAAATTGATCTGTAACCTGTTCTTGTTGTATCAGAGATTTTCCTGTCACATAATCTAGAGGACTAGGGAGCGGGTACCCAAGTCCAGGGTGCTATTTTTTAACTCTAATTTGCAAATCTGACACTCTGCAATATCCTCCTACAACTCCACTTTTCCTATATCTTCAATCTGTAACCTGCAATCACAGAAACTTTGGGAGGGGTTTGTGGTGTTTAGAGGCTTGCCTCAGTCAAGCCCCAGAGAGACATTCAAGTCTTCCGAACACCATTGTCAGAGAGAGTGCATGCCCTTGGGAGGCAGAGTCAAAAACCAAATGATAAATGCTCAAAAATACAAGTAATGTCACCTTGTAATGAAGATCTCATAGAAGGAAGAAGCTCTTCATACCATGAGGAGATGATTGCTCAAATCTGCAAATACAAACATATACACAATACAAATCTGCTCTTGCTACACAATGAAAGCCTTGAATCACTTCTAGAATGCCAAAAGATCATAATTGCTTTCTAATAATCATCTAATTATTATCTAGTTTCAAATGAATTCCTAAACATGCTTATATGTGCAACTACAAACACTCCCGCCAAGAATTTCGTAATTCAAAATTACCGTGTCGGCATAGGACCTAAATAATGGTCACAAGCTGACACTTTGAATTTGGGCCTAACCCAAAATAGGGTAGGACTAGGGTGCGGGCGTCCAAGTCTTCCCTCCCTATTTTGGGCAGGGTTAAGTTCAAGGGATCCCCCTAGGTCCCATTTGCCATGAAACTTAGGGCTCATTCATCGGGATGTCAAAATATGATGCAAGATGTCTTAAATGCAGATAAAATACCTGAGAGCTAAACCTTATGAGGGAAAAGCCCCCAAGGGGTCATTTTTCAACGTTACAATCTCAAGCAAGGACTCCTCTCATCCTCCAACATGCCACTTATGGAAGAAAAGGAACATGCCAAGGTGAAGATGCGCCAATCCAATGAACATAGGCATCAAATCCAATGTGATAATAAAGGCTCCAAGCTGTTGTCAAAGGTAAAAGACCCACATGACTAGAAATAACATCCATGACATATGCTAATATATCCAACCATCCATACCTCCTAGGTATCATCAACATTAGTAAACTCATGCTAACAACATATCCAACCCATAAACGACAATCACAAGCTTCCTTTATAAAACCTATCAATAAATAACATACATATCCAAAAACTCCCACTGCATGGGTAATGTCAAATCTGAAATATAGCTCAAGGCATATCAATTCTACCAATCAACACTCAAATCAATGTGTGGCTAATGTAGTACCAAGAACAATTACAATGATCCACACATGTAATATAAAATGCTACATACTCCCTCACAACATGTCACCATAACTCTCCCAAATCATATGAACATGAACCTCTAGGAAGAATCCATAAGACAAGGAGAGAAAACCTATAAATCATATCATGCCCTTCTACCAACACCTCAAAGTGCTAAGTTGTGTCAAGTATCATCTCCTTCACAACCCCAAAATAAAAGCCTCGACAACACCCAACTATTCAATCTCATAGATCAAATGAATCATATGTATCATGTAAAACCAATATGGATGTAAGCCTCTCTAACCAAGGAAGATCAAACTCAAATATCCATTCCCAACAAACTAGGAATAAGCCCAATCAACATCTCCCAAATCCTCATAAATGATATCATAAATCAAACATAAATGAATAAGGAGATAACCATGATAACACCCCTCAAATGAACCCTCCAAAACCAATAACCATAGCTCAAGATCCATAAGCATGAGAAGATAAAGCATAAGATAAATACCATCTAAAGGATGGGCAATAACTCATAGATGATAATTCGCTAAGTAGACCAAGAGTGGGGTATAAGAATGCTCCTCGAGGATACACCAAGCCACAATGAATCTCTCCAAGAACAATCTCCTCTAAGGTCCATGAACTCGTGTCCATATCCAGGTGTAGGATCCTCGATCTTCCTATTGAAACCTCCAAAGAGCAATCGTCTCAACAAATGTCTTTAATCCCAAGATAAATCTAGCCTCACACAAGTCTCCAAGTATAAATGAGCATCTCCAATTGATCAATCCATGCTAACACCAAATGTAACATTGCACTATCATGAACCTCTCAAGAAAATGACTAATGTACTCAATACCAAGAGAATCAACAAGATCATTGTTAATGCTCCAACTGCATGTATGCATAATCAAGGAACCCATCATGAAATCATGATCTAACATCTAACATCTCCTAGGAGATCACATACATCAATGCACACATCCTGGTTTCAAGAGAACATGTATCATGCCAAAAATCAAATCCAAAATCAAGAGTAAACCATGACATAATACCAACACTTCTAAACCAAGGATCAACATATCCAATAGCATGAAGATAACCATATCCTAACAATAATACCCAATATGTCAAAGCACTCATACTGCATAAGAATCATAAACCAAGAGTTTGGCCATGACACTTAACCACTGCAAAAGATCATCCATCACTAGGTAACAAATCCATATCACTACCAAAGCTCCCATTGAACTATGATACAAGCTATCCATGGTATCATGATAACCATATGCTAAATGAAGATCACCATGGTCCATACACACAGCTATAATACCAATGAAACCAAAGTAAAGCCAAGATCTCCAAGCCAAGAAGATAAACCATCACTGCCAAAATCTCACATAAAACTATGTAAGCAAGCTATCCATGACATCATGATAAACATGCTACAAGTCCCAATAACCTGTTGCAAATATGTGCCTAAGTGGTGTTGTCATTGATGTCAACATATCCTTGTTGCCATTGGTATCAACTATATCCTATTTTGTTGTCTGTATAGAAGACCAGATTGTTGAGGATATTGAGAAAATTAATGACAATCAATGCATGCGGACCATATGGCTGTGTAGAGGATTGTCAGAGGTTTCTCCAATTTTGAATTGAGAAATCCACATGAAGATTTAAAGAAGTTATGGCCATCTGAGTATAACTGGATTTTGTAGTATTCAGAAGAGACAGTATGACAGTAAGTTAGTCTGGAGTGCTCCACAGTGAAATATTTTCATCTGTAGATCTAAAGGCATGTTTGGGAAGTTAGTGTGTATCATCGACTCTAGTGGTTCGTGGTTTGGAGGTCCGCAAGCTGTCCTTCTAGTTTGACAATTATGGTAGACAACGTTCTTGAGGTTCCGGAGGAAGATTCAAATGTTTCTGGTAATATGGTTTAGAGTGAATATTATTGGTGATTTCAATGTGCTTGTGGAGGTCTCTAGATCATGTGGCTACTATGTTGGAGGTCCGCATTGAAGTTTGAGCTTGTTGATTGAAGATTTCCTCTTTGAGGTTGATGTTCTTCCCATTCTTGGCCGACCGGATGATCCTAGCATGTTACAGATGATTTGAGAGCATTTTTATGAAGCGTGGAGTGGTTGTAGAAGCAGATTCAAGTCTCAGGTGTGTTTGGCCGACAGTGTGATGATCCATGTTAAGTTTATCCGACCATGTTGATCATTCCAAGGTTGATGAAGCACATAAATACTTGTTGAAGAGTTATTGAAAAGTATCCTTGAGAAAAACAAATAAAATCTGATAAAAGGATCAGGAGCAGAGCAGAGAAAAAAAGAAGTGAAGTATAGAGTGTGAAGTTAATTTGGGGCAAAACAAAAGTTCTTGAGCATTCATTAAAAATGAATCAGGCATGAAGTAGATGCTATTTCTTAGTTAATTTATTCTATTCTAAATTCTATAGGCAGTGAGCCTCTCTTTTTAAGCAGTGAGCTCTGGGCAGTGCACCCAAAGGCATGTGCCTTCTATTTTTATAAAGTACTTTTAACAGGGTACAAATCTTTGTGGGTTAACCCCCACCGTGGTTTTTCCCTTAACCAAGTTTCCACATCAAAATCTTGGTGTCAAGTGTGTTGATTATGTTTCTGCTCTTATGTTGTTGATTTATGCTTTAATGTTTACATCATTAATCTGATAGTAAGATAATAAAGAAGGTTAAAGAGAAGAAAAAGTTTATATTGTGGGACAACTGATTCACCCCCCCTCAGTTGTCCAGTCTAATTCCAACATAACCGACTATCCAAACACTCTAATAATCCATCCTCTCATCCTAATGCAACATACCAATGCACAAATGACCACATGCAAGGCCAACTAACAAAGTTTGCATCAACATTGAATCAATCTCATGGATATAGACAGTCCACATCCGAGTCATCCCACTGCAACTAATAGGTGGTACCATACCCACTAACTTCATAACTCAATGATCCCAAACAATGAAACATGCAAAATCATCATCACATTAGTAACGTGCAAGCTGAGATATCAAAGAAGATAACTTGTAGACTCAAGACTCAAACACCAAATCAACACTAGATTTGCTTTTCCAACAAGTTCACAAACAAGTAACCATAGTCAAGGAACTAATCAATCATTGGAGAGATAAGAACAACCTCCTAAAAACTACACCACACCACCACCTATAATCATGAATCAAACATCATAACCTATACCTGCCAATCACTTACACAATTATGACGTGTCAATGCTCAAATGTACCTACATATCCATGACACCATAATTATCATCATCGTTGTACCTATACTTGACTCCCACTAAAACAAGACTCCTAGTCTCACACATGTATCAACCATGTCCTCAAACTAGAAGACAACCTATGTACCTATCTCCATCAAAGTCCAAACTTTGAAAACACATGTAAACCTATAACTGGAAGTACCAAATCTAAAAACTTGCTATACCATGATGATGGTCTCATAACAACATGCACTCCCACAAGTTTGTGCTAAAAAATCCATCTGAATGCTCTCACAATCACACCCTAAATCTCAGGCTCCCACAAGTTCTCAAACACGTACAAATCTCTCTTTATACATCAAAATAAAAATGTACATGATCCAAACTATATTAAACAAAAATAGCTCTTCAATGCCTATCTGAAATCAAAAATCTAATTTTGTATGCAAAATTTATGAGCATAAAACTGTCTCAAAGAAATGCCTAGCTTCAAGCACCAAATTCTAGCACTCTGATGACCAAACCTATACCATTGTGTAGTTCTCAGAGAGACCTTTTTGACGCCTATAAGAAGTCAAAAGTATGATATAGTGGGTGAAACTTATGCCCCGGGAGAAAAACATTCTCCGAGGGCTAAAAAGGGCCCTAGGGGACCCTATCTATATGACTGTACAGTTGACATCATGCTGACATTATTAGCCATACTAATGATGTGGCATGCTGACTATGCAGGTGATTGGGCACTGATGTGGTAGTAAACACTGACGTGGCATGGCTGATGGCATAGGTTGACGTCATCATGGGCTTTGACTGGTGGATTTGAAATAGAGTTTAAAATTGTTTTAAAGTTTGAAATTCAAAACTCAAATTTCTAGACTTGACACCGATTTGAATTTGGTTTAAATATTTTGGGGTCTAGCCCCACCCCACCTAGTCTAATGTGGTCTATCTAAAAAATGTTAGTCTAGAATTATTTTATTTACTTAAAAGTTATTATATTTTACTTTGGAACTATTTATTTATTTATTTAATTTTTGATCGGTAATGTGAGGATATTTAGGCTGGCCCACTCTAGTAGAGGTCACAAGGGGGACCTCCTCCCCATCCACATTAGAGCTTAGAATCCACTTAAGAGCCACACACACTTTTGAATCCACTTAAGAGTCGATGGAAGACCACGAGTCACCACATAGAACCGCACTAGAAACAACCAACAGAGCCACCACAAATGTCCAAGAGCCATGAATCCACTTAAGAGCCACAGGAGGACCAAGAGTCACCACATAGAACCACCACAGAAGTCCAAGAGCCACATCTTGAAGTTCCAACTATAGATGTTACTTAGGGGACTTGAACTTGGATCTCCATCTTAAGAACCTTATGGCCTTACCATTAAGCCCAACCCCTTTCACGACACTAGTTATTTTATTATATCTACATTGTTTACTTTATTTTAATTTTTAGTTTTGTTTTTGGTTTGAAAATTGTAATAAATGTTATATACCTATACTTTTTAATAGTTTTAATTTTATGGTTTTAGTTTCTTTTTAATACTATGTAGAACACCTCTTGATATAAATGAATATAACATATTTTAAATATATTTATATAAAGAGAAAATTAATACCTCATAAGGGCTAGCCACTTTCCTAATGAATTTTTTTAAACCATTGATAGGTTAGATGGTGTAATGGTTTAATAAATTTTTCTCTAATATTAGAGACGAAAACACATCATCTCTCCTCTAATTCCAAAAGTTTATTTTGAAGTTGAAAGGTTTTGAATGAGCCCACCAAGGATCAAGTTTTCTTGAGTGCAAGGCCCTTGACACCATAAGGGATGAGGCTAAGATAATGCCCCAGGTGAATTTGGTAGAATGGATATGTAGTGCCTCTCATACTTTTCTCTTTGATAGATTGACGGTTTATCTGAGACACTTTGATACTTTATATGATGTTTGATTTATTTGATATGATGATGATACTTCTGTTACTTGAGGTTTTCTGCACATGTTATGATTAGTATATGGTTCTATTCAGATGTTTATGGAGATTTGGTTTGAATATAAGAACTAATCAGCATTATGTAGTTATTTTAACATGATGATTATGTGACTAATCTTATCTTGATTGCTATGTAGCTGAATGTTGTTTCTGCGGATGTATTTGAGTGGAAGGGACAGTGTCGCATCACTCACCTGTGAGTACCATGCGACGCTGTAATTCCCTTTCACAGCGTGTCTATTATATGTGTATATATATATGCTCAATCATTTTGTGTGTTGTAGGTTGCAGGTACTAGGCATCGACTCCACCTGAATTGTCAGGTTTGAGCATGCCTTAAAACCTAATGGATTGTTGATTGGAGATGACACTTGGTTCCCTATCCTAGCCATCATCCTTGAGAGGATGAGTAGCTAGTCCGATACCTTGTCAATTGTGTCAGTAGTCAGTCAGTGTTGCTTGATGTTCTATTTTTAACCCTAGTTAGTGGTCAGGTGATTATGTTGGCATCTAATTTTATTTAATTTAAATTATTGCATTAATGCTTTGATAAATATATATAAATAAATTATTTTTAATGTGTAGTGTAATATTAATTTAATAATAATAATAATAATAATAATAATAATAATAATAATAATATGTTAAATAAACCAAATGTATTCGGGTAAATAATTAATTATATGGTATGTGGTAAATGAATTAACATTTGCATGAATTAATTACAAAATGATTAAATTTTAATTATTTTAACTATAGTCTTAATAAATTAAACATTAGCGTGACTAGTTGGGTTGGTTGATTTTTCCCATACTTTGGTCATTTGGGAAATGCTTTTGTTTGGGGGTTTGAGTATGGCATTCCTATTCTAGATTTTGGGGAAGATTTGGGAGTGATTTGCAGCCGAGGTCATTTGCAGTGCAACTGATGCCGTTGTTTTGAACTGCCGTCCAAATTGAACTTCTTCCAACGAAAGGTAAGAGGAAACCAGTCCCTCTGAACACAAAAATATATTATCTTGCATACACATTTGACATCAATTGTGTTATCATGTGAAAGTCTAAATTATAATCATAGCATATCATTAAATGTGGAGATCCAATTATAAGTCATTTTCTTTTATCATGTTTAGCCTTAAATCTCACCTTTTAAATGCACAGACCATGTGCCTTCCGTCAGAAAAGCCAAAGCCATTAAATTTAGAATACTACAGACCTTTCTACACATGTATCACCAATAGATTTATACCCTTAATGTGATTATATAGCAAGTCCAACACTGCAATTATTGCAGTCTATGAGATCATGTGCCTTGTCTATGCTTCTACATTTTGTGTACATGTCTACCAGAGCATTTCCACTATAATATTTGACAAAAACTGCCTTCCATTATGCTATGATGGACGTCCATACCTGGTTCCAAAACTACCATATTGGCATAGGCCAGCAAAATGCTGGCAAAGGTTTTAGCATCTAGCTTTACGCTTGCAAATTGCATTTGCTTGAAAGTTTCTAAAGCCATTTCACCAAATCCATTTTGTGTGTATCCTACACTCATTGCATTCCATGAGATTACATCCCTTTGAGGCGTTCTGTCAAGCTTCATCCTTCAACCTGCCACTTTCATGAGTGTTCGCCTCTTTTAGGGTTGCAACCTTGATATTGCATATTTGTAATAGTTTTATAAGGTTTTAGATTTTGTTTTAATTATAACGGTTGCAGATATAAAAATAGCAGTAGTAGTTTATATTAATGGCATTTAGGGTTTTAATATGTGTCTTTAGGATTTTTTTTTGAGAAAATTATATTTACAGCTTTGTTTTATTTTTATTTATATTACCACTATTATTTAGTTATAATGTTTTCAATTAAATTGATGAATGTGAATATGGACAATTATATTTCATTTATGTACATTAGGATAGTAGTTATTGGTTTTAGATGTATTGTGTGTTATAGAGTTTAAATTAATGATAGGTTGTTAGTTATGATAAAGTTATTAAAACCTTATCGAGTGGTGAAGTTTAGAGTTTACCTATTAGGCCTTATGGTTCCTTACATTTAATCAATTGTATATAAATACTCCTAGTGTATAATCTGAATGTATTACATTATTGCCTTTCGAATTGTAGATGTTTAGAACCATCTCTATAGATGTGTACCGATCTTTACTATTATCTTTTAATGTATTTGGGTAAAGATTAGTTAGTCAAGATAAGATGGAAGTGGTTTAGTTTAATAATGGTGAATTTTGTTTTGAACCAATCCTTATTTTATGTGATTGAATAAAGTTTAATATTATACTTAGTTTGAGTTAGGTAATTAAAACATCTTTGGTATGGAAAGTGTGATTAGCTTATGATAAAGTAGATTTGAAATGTTAATAAAGATGATTAAGCTTTTGTGGTATATGTTAACCAAATTGCCCTTATGTAAGATCTTGTCTTACATTTCTTTGGCATATAATTTCATAATGAGGATGGTCTCACACATACTTTTCAATCTAAGTTAGTATATGTGTCATTAGGAAGTTGGTTTGTAGAGGCCTAGGAGGGTGCAATTGTGTGTATGGCCCTTATGCTTATGTAACCCTAAAGGTGGTAGGCTATGTGGTGGGTCATATGTAATATGTAAAATGTAACCCTAGAATGTTGTCTCCTATTCTGGTAAGAATTCATGTAACTGTGATAAATGTGCAAGATGAGTAATGCCTTGCTCTGTGTATAGATCATGTGGTTATGATAATTGTGCAAGATGATCAATGCCTTGCCTGGTGTAGGGTTTACTAGTTGCAAGTAGGGGGAGTGGCTCTCAATGGGGGCTGAAACCCAAAGTGGTGTCCAGGATAACCTATTGGAGGGTTTCTTAATTTAGTGATAACCTTAACAATGAATTAGGGGGATAGGTAGAATTCACATTAATCAAGATAATGTATGTCTCACTCATGGTTCAAGTGCTCATTTAGGCTTGAGATGAGATGAGAAGGCTTGGAATGACAAGATCAACTACCTTGTCCTCATCAAAGGTATGTTGGTTCCGCATGAGTTTGTATGGGGGCTGGGGATCGAGAGAGGCTACCAGGACAACCCAGGATGGGGGTTGGGGCCTAGGAAGGTCCACCAGCACAACCCATATCAAGCCATACGATGACACTCCTCCCTATGGCAGTCTAGCACTCCCTAGTTACATTTCCTCTTTCTGTTGTGTGAGTGCCTCTGGAAGTACAGTAAGTGATGTGGATTATCGGTAGTATGGTGATTGGTGTCGTGTATAACTCTGTTGCTTATGTTAGCCTGATGTTTTCCTCACTGTCTGTTGGATGTGGGACCTTGTGTTATCTCCTAGCATGAGGGGTGGACCTCAGGGTTCCACATGGTCAGAAGGTTGGTGCTTTTTCTCCATTGGGTATTCTTGCTTCATGTTCATGAGCTTGGAGATCGTTCATTATGCTGTGGACTCCAATTCCTGTTCCAGTTTGTGAAGGAAATCCTTTCATGTAATGTACACTGATAGTATACCAGATTGTATATCTAAATGTATCTTGATGTAATCTCTTCCATGTGTTGAGGAAAGCAACGTGATAATTATTGTAATGACACAATTATTATTAATGAATTCATCTTGTTTTGAGTATTGTAGAGTAATGCATCATTTGGGATAGTAACTAGAAGATGATCTTTAATGTTGATTTTCAGTTGTCATGTGTGGAAATGAATGATATCAATTAATGTGATGTTCATCTTTTATTGTTAATGAAATGTTCTAGTAACCTTATTTGTGAGTAGCATAGTCGAGGAACCTTAGAGGACCTAGGATTAGTTATCCTATTATGTTATGCACTCTATAGTAAAAGAAAAAAAATTGTTCCATTATTTCGACCTAGTTAGTGTTGTCCTCTGGGGTTCCTTGGCAGGGGAATTACATGATACCCCTCAGTCCTTGGTTCTCATTCGAAGAGGTTCAACCTAAGGCTCGTCCTCCTGTATCAAGTAGCAAAAATGATCTTGTGGATGATCTACCTAAAAAAAAGTTCTTTTCAATTGTCAATTAAATCTACTTCGATCACATGCAAAGGGGTTTTGTTTCACTTTTATTTAAAAGTGTCATGAATATATTAAATCACATGATCTATAAAGCTAATCACACATGAAATGGATTAAAGCTTATCTCAACATAAAATTCATATATAGTCCACATTATAGGTATGAAGATAATAATGAGATGGCATGGTTTTGTAAGTTGGTGCAGGTTATGCATTGGATTAGTTTGGTGCAATTATGTCTTGAGATGGAGGCAAATGTTTAGAATCATTCATTTTTGTTGTTGGTTGTGTTTCTTCAATTCAATGCTTCTACATGTGTGGTGCTAGATATTGATGACACCTTCCTCAAAGATGTGATATGATAAGAGGCGATCTATGGAGTTTGGTGATAAGGAGCAATGCAAGGAGCCAATGTGGAAAGGGAAGGAGGTGTGATAACCAAGGGAGTCAGATGAAACCATGTACAATTTTATCTCCTTCCTTGGGTAGGAGATTAAAAGTCTAGAACATTGGATTTGGAAGTTGGCCAAGGAAATTGATGGCTAGTTGTATGTGGGTATTAGAGTGGCCATGGTCAACCTCCAACTAGATTTGGGTCATACGCGTGGGTGAAAAAATGTTTTTGACATGGCTCAGTGTCTGAGTTGTGCAACAATGCTTTCAAATGCAGTAGGTTCCTTCTTGATACATGATGATATAAAGGATATGGTGCATAAGGCCAAAGTATATTTCAACTATTCCTTGGATAATCTCCATGCTATCAAATGTCACCAAGAGTATATATAGTGGGCCATCAACATAATTGCCAAGGTACTTTGTGTTTCCTCGCCTTTTGATGTGAAACTAGTACTTTCTAAATGATATGAAGATGAGGATTCTAAAGAGCCAATTAAGGTCTCTTTGCCCACGGATGAGGGTAAATGTCATCAATGTAAGCATGGTTAAGGGAGTTACAAGGCTTGTGAGTTTGCCTCACCCCCATGGCATTTATGCGACTCTAGGGTTGAGGCCATAGTAATTTGTCTTGCCTCCTATTGTGCATACTTTACACTTTTTAAAGAAAGTCTCATTGTGCTTTTAGTACAACCATATTTTAGAAACAAGGTAGAAGGTCAAAGCATACATATTTCAAAGGTCACAGTAGCAAAGGACAAGACTACACCACAAGGACTAATTGACATTACGTGAATCTTGGAATCAATCTCTCTCGCATTGCCTCTCTCACATTGCTCTAATTATTGCTCTACATCTAATTATCATTCTAATCATCTATCCTAATGTATCAATGAATGAACAAAAAAATCAAATGACTTTATTCCTCTCTAATTACTCAGTTTCTTAAATTTTAAATCTAAACCTAATTTTTAATTTACTTACTCATATTATTTCACTATTTAATCAAATTTTAAAAACAAATTGTTAAAGATAATGCTTCATTTCCTAGGCGTAAGAATTGAAAACTTAAAACTGTAAGAATTGATAATGCTCTACGCTACGCTGGGAAAAAGGATGGAGTATACCGCATTTATGATCTAGGTTGTAGCAGGAGCTGAGGTCGAACCCGTGCAACTGTATCGATAGTTCAAGTTAGCTACCGACACGCTGCAGAGGACTAGCCAATTTTTGGCTTTTGGTTATAAAATTTTAACAGATATGTCCAAATCAACACTAAGTAGATTTATGACAAATTTTAATGACCCTCAAAATTGGGTGGGCATCATAGCTTTAGAGGGTTAGCTTTGCCTTCTCTTATAAACTAGTAAAATGTTCATTTAGCTATTAGTTTATAAAGTAATAATTAAAATCTTATTAATTTAATTAGTTAAGGGGAAAATGTTATTGATATAGTAATTATTTGTGAAGATTATTTTGAGATGTTTTATAGTTGTAGAAGTGGAAAGTGTATATTTCACTCTTTCATCTTAATGTTTTTGCTATATTGCATAGATGTTGTTAATGTATTATTCTAGAAGTTAATTTAGATCTTATGTCATATTCATTGTCTCCAATTCTAATCCAACACTTTGATATACAAAATTCTCTACTTTAGACCATGCTTGACCTAATTCTCAAGACACTTCCCATCTTGGACTTAATCGCACCTATGATCTTGTCCCTTGGACTTGATCATGGATGTGATCTAATCTCAAAATTTAAAACTTAGATTCCTCGCATTCAAAGGTTGAGAATCCTAGTCTATGACTGTTCCCTATCAACATGGGTACCAAAAAGTTCAAATTGCATGTCTAAGGTTATGTTTTTAAGGACATAATCCTGAGACACTTTCAATCATCAAAAGATCATCACATGATGGATCGATAGCATCTCGCTTCTCAAGAATCAGTTCACATAATTTATATCAATCCATTATATATCTCTATATATTATTAATTTATATTTGCAAGGAAGAAAGTAAACCCTAGTTGGTTCCTTAAGGTCCCTATGATATATTTATCTAGGTCTAATAAATGATATTTCAACTAACACAAATAAGACTTGATTGAATACTTAGAGTTGAGCCATGACATATAGAAAGTGAATGCATAGTTTGAAAGAGATAGGGGAAAGAGATTGCATAACTATTCCATTATGATGTGTTAACTAATGTGTAGTGTTTGATGCTATTTGAGTACTAGATTAAAGCTAGAATAAACTGCAAGTGATAGTGATTGAGCAAATTTAGGAGCTCTACAAATTTTGAGACTAAATCGTAGTTGCAATTATGTCTAATCTCATAGTTGCATTCTTTTTCAATGATTTGGTCCTTCATGCTTGTAGACTTGAGGAGACTACTTGCCTTTGTTTGATATCTAATTAGGGAGAGTGTGTGTTGAGTTACACCTTTGGGGGTTTGATATACAAGGGTAGAAGTTTTTGAAACTTCCTGGCACCTTAGTCAAGCCTCGTGTAATTCTTTTCAAAATGTAGAAGACAATAATGTAGCATTTTCCCTTAGGATTAGTAATACAAGCTTAATGATCACCTAATGCTCTTGATGTGCTTTCTTTTATAAGTGAATTGATGCTTTAATGAAATTTCTTTATTCCATGTGATGTTGATGATGATGATGAAATGACCTAGGGCATGCGTTTAAATATAAAAAACCAAGATCCCATTTCAAATCATTTAGTGTAAGTCGATAGGCAACAACTAAAATTTTGAATTACTTTGGATCAAAATAACCAAGAAGTGACTCTGAATATAGGACACATTTGCGCTAGGGATCCCATCCAAGAGACATAATCTAGACAATGATCACATCTAGGAGGTGTAAATGAAGGATATATGAAATGCACAAATGAATGAAAGCTAAAGTGTGTAGATGGATGAGTGGTTTCCAAGTTTTTTGTCAACTTTTGTGTATAAATAACCCAAATAGAAGCTAAAGTGTGTAGATGGATGAGTGGTTTCGAAATTTTTTTTGGTTCTTATTGTATACGCCTAAAAATGACACGAATCATCCTAAATAAATATTCTAAATATTTATTCCATTCTTCTATTAATTAAATAAATATTCCAAATTTATTTAATCAATTCACTATCTCACAATTAAATAAATTCTATTTATTTAATTAAAATTCTTCTAAAGTCCTTCACAATTAAATAATCATAAATTATTTAATTAATCCTATTTCCTCTATCCTAAAGTTCTAAATTCCAAATTCCACATCACCTTTACACCTCACCTTTTCCACCTCACCTTGTCCACCTCATCAGGTTGCACATGTAATTAAATATATTTAATATTTAATTATCTTATTTTCCCTCACCCACATGGCCTATTTCTTCTCCAATCAGAGGTCAGTTAACCAATCAATCAAATCTGTTAACTAACCTGTCAGTTGAGTCAAATCCTCAATCAATCCAGTCAGTTCCACAATCCACTCTTCTAACTGATCAATCAATTCTGTTAACAGATCAGTCAAGTCTGTTAACTCTCCAATCAGTTTTGTCACATCCCACCTTTCATGAGAGAGCTAGGACACTTGTCACGTTTCCACTGGTTGCACATTCCTCAACCATCCTCAACCGTTGATCTTCATATCTTCTCTCAACCGTTGATTCCTATTCCTCCGAGTCTATAAATGAAGCTTCATCCCTTCATTCTAATCATCCAGGCTTTTGACATCGTTACTCTGCAGAAATATCACCAGCGCGCCTTTGGCACCCACTTGTCATCTACAAGCTTGAGATCACCATTGTTGCATTGGAGCTCACCTTCATTGCATATCACACCATAGCCGTTCACCATCGACTTCCTCAAACAGCTTTAAAAGATTGCACTCTCTGAGGGCTCATCTCATCTGCGAAAGGACGATTCGTGATAGGCGAACAACGGAAGTTTCGAAACGGAAGAGGTTTGCTGTGTTCGTTCATTGTTTATTTAATCTTCTTTGTTTCTCCATTCTGTTGATGTTTGGGTCATCTGTTATTCATTTGATTGATGCACTATTTTACCCTCACATTTTTGGCGCCCACCGTGGGGCCGTTGCCCCTTTATTTTACCGTTTTTGAGCTTTTTTGAAGGCAGGTTCCGTACAGGTCCCGCAGAGTCACGCACAGGTTCTTTCGGCGCACTGTTCATTTTTACGGCGCTTTTGAAGACTGCTACGGCGCTTTCGTTAAAACGGCGCATTTGTTGACTGTAACGGCGCTTTTATAGACTGTTGCTGCGCTTTTGTTTAAATTGCGCATTTATTGATTTTTGTTGCGCTTTCATATAATATTGCGGCGCATACATTAAAACGGCGCATCTGTTATATGTTACGGCGCTTATGAGGACTGTTGCTGCGCATACGTTCAAACTGCGCATATGTTCATTTTAACGGCGCATACGTTCATTTTTATAGCGCATTCATTAATACTGCGCTTCTGTTGATCACTTCTGCGCATCTGGTCACTGAAGCTGCGCATTTGTAACTGGCTCAGGTTTTGGTACTTTTCTAGGGTATTTTGCTAACGCTAACCCTTTTGCAGGTGTTTGCTGGAGCGGTTTTGCAGGTTAGGCTCGGGTTCAGTTACATGTAGTTGCATCTAACTAGCTCACATTTCATTTTCGGGGAAAGAGTAAAATGGTTGTTCATTACAAATCTTCATCTAGTCTTAATTAGGGAGGAAGTAACTGGTTTATTTCATGCTTGCATTGCAAACAAACTTCCAAGTTATTGCTATCTAAGATTTAAAATTGAACTCACAACTACATTCTGAAGTTAAAATGAATCATTGCTATATCGTGAGACCTGAATTTCAAAGTTAACAATCTCGTGCAACGTGGACCTAAAATTGAACTCACAACTGCATTCTGAAGTTAAAATGAACCATTGCTATATCGTGAGACCTGAATTTCAAAGTTAACAATCTCGTGCAACGTGGACCTAAAATTGAACTCACAACTGCATTCTGAAGTTAAAATGAACCATTGCTATATCGTGAGACCTGAATTTCAAAGTTAACAATCTCGTGCAACGTGGACCTAAAATTGAACTCACAACTGCTTTCTGGGACTTAAAATTGAACCACTGCAATATTGTTGAAATCACTTCAAAGTTTTGTTTGACTAGCTTAGCCCATTTAGTTTTTATCTTTTTAACTAGGGTGGATTAATCAGTGTATCATGTGCTTGCGAATGACAATAGGCTTATGCTCTCCCCTCTTCTGGGTGATCAGAGTGCCAGACTTGTCATTCTACTTGTTTAACCTTTAGGAGGGGCCTGCCCTTGGATGCACGCTTGTCCAAGCGGGAACGACCCTGAGTGGTAACAGGCTAACGCCAAGCCCTACCGAGCCACTTAAAATAAATTGTGCTTGAGGTGAAAACCTCCTGCAACGAGTGCTGTTATGTTACACCGACGGCCAACCTCCCCCAAAACCCTCTCGGGCGCAACCCTGTGAGGCTGGGAGACTCCATAACGGAGAGTAGCGCCGCCGCACGTGTAACCACTTGAACGGTTGCCCGAATTACAAACCTCTTGTTTTAGTGGCCCAAATCCCTTATAATCCATTTCTCACCTAGGATTTTGTACTTGCTTTTGTCTAAAATAGAGTCGAAAAAATACAAAAACAGTGAAAAACTACAAAACATTCTTTGTGCTTGCTGTGTTTTCTTGCTAAAATTTCTAATATCAGATCAGGAAGACCTTTTCCAACCACGGAATACCCAAAAAGCAGAGGAAAAAAACCCAAAAATTTGCCAAAAAAATACCAGAACTGCGCATATATCCATTTCTGCGGCGCATATACAGCGACTTGCTGCGCTTTTGTACCGACTTGCAGCGCTTTTGTACCTTTCTGCTGCGCTTTTACAGCGACTTGCTGCGCATATACGCCGACCTGCTGCGCATATACTTTTCTGCTGCGCATTTGCGCACTGTTACTGCGCATACATACCTCACCAGAGCGGCGCATATACAACGACTTACTGCGCATTTATCTATTCTTGCTGCGCATCTGTTTCTGCGCATGCGTGACAGTGAGCATCTGCCCTATTTTTGAGAAATTTTCGTCAGCTGTTCGGAGTACCCATTTAAGCCTAGTTTCATTTTCCAAGGTCAGAATCAACCTTGCAGTCAGTTTTCATCCATTTCACCCATTTCTCTCTCTTTCGACAGTTATCCCAGTCACCTTCTGTCCTAGTCACTCTTGCCCCAACGTCATTCTGTCCCATACCGATTCGACATAGGTCCTTCTTTAGTGAATTCACGTAAGCCTAGTAGGTCACAGTACCTTTTGCTAGTAGTCTTGTTGAACGACTAAGCCCTACACAGTGAGACTGGTATCGACTACCCTTGCTAGTGGCTAGAGTCTTGTGTCAACCGTCTTACCTGAAGTCATTGAGCGAGAGAACCCTTTGTCCAAGTCTTGTCCTAGGTATCCCATTCACTACAGTCTTAGTCGGCACCTTGCCAAAATTTCCCATCCTAGTCCATTTCATCCCACCCCACCTTGCATGGTTCTTACTCGATCCCAGTACAACAAGCTAACTGAAATGGCCGACTCTTTCGATCACATCGCCCCACCACACGATGAGGATGAAGAAATTTCTCGTGAAGAATTAGTGGCACACATGCAAGATAGCAAATTCCAACGCCTAGTGGAGAGAGTACTCCTTGAGGATCCCACCAAATATTTCCATCATCTTGCTAGTCTCGGACTCAAACTCCCCGCAGACTTTGACATTAGCTCCATCATGGAAAATGCAGACAATGAACGTGAGAGGGACACAAATGACACAGTCCCAAATGCACATGAGAGAGGCACAAATGACACGGTCCCCCAGGCCAATGAAAGAGGAAAACAACACATAGATCAAAATGCTCCTATAGCGGATGTGAGACAACAAATTGAGAGTCTAAAGCTAGAAATCTCCAACCTTAAGATCGGCACCAGTTCCAAGAACTACTCCTTGGAAGATATAGCACCGTACCCCTTTGACAGAAATTTGGTCATGAAACCATTCCCCTTTCAGTTCGGAATCCCGAAATTCGACAAATACAAAGGGAAGGGGGACCCTAGAGATCATATCAGGGAATTCACTGCAGCATGTTTAGAAGTAGCTCACAACGAGACCTACTTAATGAGACTATTCCCAAGATCTTTAGGGGGTCAAGCTATGGAGTGGTTCTCGCGTCTTCCACCAGGAATCAAAACTTTTGATGAGCTTGTCAATAAATTCATAACGCACTTCTCTTACAACATAGAACACGAAGTATCTATGCTAGACCTATGCAACACCAAACAAAAGGGTGGTGAGTCTTTCGCAACCTTCTTACAACGATGGAGACAGCTAGCTAGCAAGTGTTCTTACGACATGCCTGAGAAACAACTATTGGAAATGTTTGTCCACAATTTGAATCCCGATCTTAGCTATCAGATTCAGATACAATGCCCTACCTCATTCACCAAAGTCATCGAAATGGGGCTATTCATTGAGAAAGCTATGATCGCTAAAGGGACTCTCAAGCTCTACAAGGACACACCTCCTTCCAATTACACAACTGACAAGTCAAAGTTTTGGACCAAGAACAAGAATGTGGTCAACGATGGAGTAGTGGATGCCAAGGCGGCAGCCCCTAAACAACAACCCATATTCACTCTTAAGGAAGAAGCAAATAACGGTGCACTCAACAAGCCATCCCCTCGGGAATCTAGACCTTGGTTCAATTCAAATCCAAGGAGAAAATTCACGCCGTTAGGAGAATCTCAAGAGTCTGCTCTCAGGAAATTGTTGGCTAACAATGAAATTTCTCTACCGCCAACAAGTGACTATGAGCCCATAGTCAAACCTCCCTATTGGAAGGACACAGATTATTGCGAGTATCACCGAGGAAGGGGGCACACTACCAATAATTGCATCCATCTTAAGAACGTCATATAGGATATACTGGATCAGAATCAGGGAGGAACACAACAGCATACCTCCAATGAATCTCATGTGGCCTACCGGGACCCTCTCCTAAACCACAACCGGCCGTATAACAACAATCACAATAGCGGTCACAATAACAACAATGGTTACAACCACAACAATGGTCACACTGGCAACAATCCCAATGGTCATAACAATAATGACAACAATCGCAACAGGCCGAGCCAGAACAGTGGGTCGAGTAATGCTAACTATGCAAGCGTCCCCTTTGAGTACACCATTAACTGCATTTCTGAGCACATTCCGCAAGTCAACGTCATATCCCCCAACCAACAACCAGGACCTAACGGAACTAGTTGTAGTATAATTACCCGTAGTGGTAGAGTCACTATCAGCACCACTCCTCCCAGGTCGTCGCCATCTTTGTCTAACCCCCGCCCATATAATGTCATCGACCAATTGCAAAAGACTCCGGCTCATATTTCTATATTGGAGCTCCTGCGTCTATCTCCTTCTCATAAGGAGATTCTTGAGAAAGCCTTAGTGGAGACTACTGTCCCCACTAACCTCGCCCAAGAAAAGTTTCAAACCATGGTGGGTAACTTGACATCCTCCCCTTCCATATCATTCACGGAACAAGATGACCTTTCCATGTCTCAACCCCACAACACTCCTCTACACATTGTCGCATTCGTACACAGGCACCGCATCAAGAGGGTTCTCATTGATGGGGGTGCCGGTTTGAATATTTGCACTTTGAAGCTAGTCCTTGCATTGGGGTTCTCTGAACAGGCAGTGGATCCACGGAGGAAGATTACCATAAAGGCCTATGACGAGGAGGAACGCACCACAAAGGGCACGGTTGTCCTACCCATTCAAGTGGGACCGGTAATTAAAGATGTGGTGTGCCAGGTCCTTGATCGAGAGCTTGCTTACAATATTCTGCTAGGGAGACCATGGATCCACACCATGAAAGCTGTCCCCTCCACCTACCATCAATGCATAAAGTTCCCACACGATGGCAAGCAGGTCACCATACACGGCGACCCCGATCCCTATCAACACTGCAATTCTTTCCAAGCTAAACCTGAATGCGTCATTCCCAACAATAGAGCCCATATCTCCCCTACTCCGCCACAAGACCATACTGCCGAAGCTTCCTCTTCACAGCCCAAACCAATGAAAACCACCATAAAAGAAAATGGCGTGGGGGAATACCAGATTGAGCACAGCCTCAACCTTGCAAAAATGCCCTTGTCTCCTCGCTCCTTTGGCCAGCCCAAGCATCAACCTAGGCATTTTCCAAAGCCCTCTGCTCCTCCTACAACTCCCGCAAACCCCTTTGTAAAATGGGGGACCTTATCCGATGAATCAGAGGAGCGAGATCTCTTGCAATGGCTCTACGCCGAAGAAGAAAACACATCCCAAGATCCACCCAGACTCCCTACAGAGCTCTATGGGCGAGGTGAAACCATCTTGCATAGGATGGGATATGAAGGACAAGGCCCTATCGGCCTCAGAAAAGAGGGGATCATCGAACCTATACAACCCTCTTCCTCCTCTTCGGCTAGAAACACGACTGGCCTAGGCTACAAAGGTAAAGGTAAAGCCAAAGAAAATGCCTGCCTAGTGGAGACAATTCAAACACTCCAAGTGGATAGTGACGCAGATTCAGATGATTCCAATCAGTATGAATGGGACGAGCTGACAGAACACTCCTACGATGACAAGGAGATTGACACCATCAAAACCCTTAGCCCATATCATGAGAGACAAACGCAACGGGACAGACCACTGGAGTCTGATTTGCCCCTCCCTGAAGTTATGGCTCTCGAGGAAAGTATAGATTCCATCGCGATAAACAACCTGGAAGAAAGTACCACCCAGAACACTACCCCCACCTGTGCTCCCAATGTTTCCATCCACACTATCAACGAATCAGGTCTTTCATCCGACTCCCTTCCCCTCTTACACCCTGAGCTTATCGACTGGGACCTGAAAGGGACCCCTCAATTAGATATGTTCCAGAATGATGATGCCTACATTGACTATATGGAACTTCGAGATCACTTACCAAAAGGAGATCATAAAGCCGGTTTCGCTATCGAACTCAATACTGTAGCTTACTTTGGGGAGGGTGCCAAGCCTTCTAGTCGCAAAAATGTAAAGATCAAAAAGGGATCTGACGGTGAAAACCGCCATGCGGCAGTGTCAGATCATAAAAAAGTAAAAAGAAAGGACGTATCTGAAGGTGAAAACCCAACTGTGGCACCTGACGATGGATTGCTTGACACCCTCCCAAGTGACATGTATCAAGAAAGGTCACAGATCGTGGTAGAGCCAACAGAGCCAGTGAACATTGGAACCGAAGAGCAGCCTAAGATAATCCACTTTGCAAAATCTCTCACGCCGCCTGAGAAAACCAAGTTTGTGCCATTCTTTAAAAAGAAGAGAGGCAGCTTTGCTTGGTCATATGCCGACATGCCAGGTTTGGACCCAAACCTGATTCTACATCACTTGCCATTGGATCCAGGGGTGAAGCCCGTAAAGCAAAAACTGAGAAAAATGCATCCCCATATTGCTCTCCTGGTCAAGGAAGAACTCAAGAAATTGTTAGACGTGGGGTTCATCAGGGCCATTGATTACCCCGAATGGATATCAAACATCGTGCCAGTGTCTAAACCAGATGGCAGGGTTCGACTATGCAACGATTTTAGAGACTTAAACAAAGCATGCCGCAAGGATGACTTTCCTTTGCCTAACATCGATATCATAGTCGACCTCACGGCGGGACATACAATGCTGTCACTAATGGATGGATTCTCAGGGTACAACCAGATCAAAATAGCACCAGAGGATCAGCACAAAACCGCTTTCACTTGTCCTTGGGGTACCTTTTGCTGGAATGTCATGCCGTTTGGGCTAAAAAATGCAGGTGCTACATATCAGCGAGCCATGACAACTATATTTCACGACATGATGCATGTGACCATGGAAGATTATGTTGACGACATCTTGGCAAAATCACTCACCAGGGACTCACACCTAGACACATTAGAGAAAGTCTTCCAACGGCTGGACCAATTCCAAGTAAAATTGAACCCGAAGAAATGTGTGTTTGGGGTCACATCAGGCAAGCTGCTAGGCTTCATCGTGTCAGCAAACGGCATAGAGGTAGACCCGGCCAAGGTCAAAGCAATCATGGACATGCCTCCGCCCAAAACTCTAACACAGTTGAGATCCTTACAGGGCAAGCTACAGGCCATCCGCAGGTTCATCTCACAGTTGGCCGACAAGTGCCATCCTTTCAGCCATCTCCTACATAAGAACGTTCCATTTAAATGGGATGAGCAGTGCGAAGAGGCATTCAACAAGCTCAAGGAGTACCTCATGAATCCTCCTATACTCATGCCTCCAATCCAAGGAAAACCTTTGATTCTCTACATATCTGCTACACCTACTGCTCTTGGGGCTCTCCTAGCGCAGCAAGACTATGAGAACAAGGAAAGAGCTGTGTACTATATCAGTCGAACCTTAGTGGGCTACGAGTTGCAGTACTCACAGGTGGAACGTTCATGCCTTGCAGTGGTTTTCGCCTCACAAAAACTCTGACACTACATGTTGGCACATCCTGTCAAACTCATTGCCAAGATCGACCCACTAAAATATCTTCTCAGCAAAGCGGCTCTCACAGGTCGACTAGCCAAATGGGTTATGCTTCTTAGCGAATATGATATAGAGTATGTGGACAGAAAAGCCGTCAAGGGGCAAATCATCGCGGACCAACTAGCTGAGGCACCATTACAGGACACTTCACCAATGCAGTTTGAGTTCCCCGATGAGTCTTTATTCACTCTGTCCACATCTCCTTGGAAACTCTACTTCGACGGGTCTTACACCAACCATGGATCGGGGGCAGGTATCTTGTTTATCACTGCCCAAGGCGACACAATTCCAAAGTCCTACAGGTTGTTATTCCCATGCACTAACAATATAGCAGAGTATGAGGCTTTGGTAATTGGTCTCAAGATGGCCACTGAGTGGAAAATTCAAGCACTATGTGTCTATGGTGATTCTCAGCTTGTCATAAACCAGGTCAACGATGAGTATCAGACCAAAGATGAGAAGCTCATCCCATACAAGCGAATGGTCGACGATCTCAAAGAACATTTTGGGACCATCTCGTTTGAGCAAATACCCAGGATAGAGAACAAAGCAGCTGACGCAATGGCGACCATAGCCTCTCTTCTTGAGATACCTGAACAGGAGTCACGGTATGAGTTCTTAGTAGAAACAATTCGACAGCCGGCTTATGATCTCCTTGAAACCCATTCCATCTGCCACCTAGTGGGATCTGATTCACCTTGGTACGGTAAGACCTACACTTACCTCAAGGACAATATCCTTCCTTTAGACCTCTCTTCCAACCAAAAATGAACCTTCATCCGACAAGCCTCCCGTTACACCATTATCGCCAATACCCTTTACCGACGTGGTCTGGATGGTACTTTACTCCATTGTCTAGAACAAGAAGAATCTATAACTGCCTTGCGAGACGTGCACGAAGGGATCTGCGGAACACACTCCAGCGGTCCTTCCTTAGCTAAGAAACTCATGCGTTTGGGTTATTACTGGCCCAATATGGAAATGGATTCATATCAGTTCGTCAAAAAGTGCAAACAGTGCCAGATACATGGGAACCTGATTCATGCACCTGCTCAAGAGTTGAGACCTCTAACGACACACTGGCCCTTTTGCCAGTGGGGACTAGACCTCGTGGGAAAGATTCACCCGCCTTCTTCCAACGGCCATAAATTCATCATAACCGCCACTGAGTACTTTACAAAGTGGATTGAAGTCGTTCCCTTATCAACCGTCACAGGAAAGCAAATTTCCTCTTTCATTCTGAATTACATTATCTGCCGATATGGCATTCCTTCATCCATCATAACGGATAACGGGAGACCTTTCAAAAATCAGGATGTCTAGGAACTTTGTGAGCGTTTTAAGATCCAACATCGCTTCTCCACCCCATATTACCCCCAAGGTAATGGCCAAGCTGAGGCATCAAATAAAACCATTCTGAAAATCCTAAAGAAGACTGTCAATGAAGCTGGTCGCGATTGGCACGTCCAACTCAATCCCGCTCTGTGGGCCTATCGAACCAGCATACGCACTCCCACAGGTGCTACACCTTACGTCCTCGTCTATGGTTCCGAAGCCATCCTTCCCATTGAGGTCGAACTCCCATCCCTTCGGGTGTCGTTGAAAGGTCTCATATCAGACGAAGAGTACAGAGTCTCCCGACTGCAAGAGTTAGAACTGCTAGAGGAACGGCGCCAGAAAGCTTTTGACCATCTCAAAGCCTATCAACAGATGATGTCAAGAAGCTACAACCACAAGGTTAGACCAAGATGCTTCAAGGTTGGGGACCTAGTTCTAAAAGAGAACCCTCGCAACCAGCAGGACAGAGAAAAGAAAGGTAAGTTCGAGCCTAACTGGCTTGGACCCTATGTAATTGTAACAGCTTACGGATCGGGGGCATATCAGTTGGCCACATCAGAAGGTGAGTTGTTTGATGATCCAATCAACAGCATGCACCTTCGCAGGTTCTATACCTAAGAGAACCCCAATGCAAGGGGGCACAATAAAGTCAAAAAATCAAAAAAATCAAAAAAGCTACAAAGAGAAAATACAAAAAAATTGAAAAAAAATAGAAAGCATGCAAAAAAAAAAAATCGTCCTTTGGTGAAAACCTGGCAAACAGGCGCCTTGGATAGGTATCCTGATGAAAACCTGGCAATCAGGCGTCATGTTACTTTCTAGCTTCTCATGCAAATAAAAGCAAGTGATGAAAACCTGGTAAACAGGCGTTACTTATGACAAAACCGCATTCTCCATCTTTGGGAATCTAATCACCTTGAGCCCATTCTTCCTCTATTTTCCCCCATTCGACCCATACCCATCCCACAATCAACACTCGACAGTTACCTATCATGGCTTGATACTCACCTTGTGGCCTTGTCAACCAAGGTTTTGTCCCATACCGTCTCCTCGCAGTGAGCCTAGTGTAGTGTCTCTCGTCAGTGTCTGTGGTCCAAACCCGTGAACTACGTTGCCTCTGCGCCGTCACGTAGGCAAGGCCATTATTCTAATGTGCCCCCGAGGCTTCCCTATCTCCCAAGGTCCCATTCGTCTCCTCTCTTGTCTTCATTCTGGTCGTCTTTCTTCTCGTCCATCCATGGTCCGTTAGGGTTTACCCCGAACTACGTTGCCTCTGCACCGTCACGTAGGCAAGGCCATTAAGCAATGAGCCCCCGAGGCACTAGGTCAGTCCCTTAGGGCCCGTCTTCTCAATAAGGATTGTGCCATCTTCTCACCAAGCAAGCAAATGCAAGCAAACACCCGCGCTTCAAACAGAAATTTTGACTATGAGCATCTTAACCTATCCAATGCAAGGCAAATAACCAAGGTCTTCTAAATGATTTTATACAAATTAAGGCAAGAAATAAACACATATCAATGCAACTATGCTTTTGTAGATTGGAACCTAGGGTTAACTTACAGAGTCTTGATTTTTGCTATCATACCTTCCTATGCTACTCAAGGATGCCAAAAGCTAGAGATGCTATGATGGAGGCATGATCACTTTCTATGTTTGTTATTTGTGGATTAAACTTTAGTAAGGTGAAACCTTGTCTAAGGACATGATCAGCAAAAGATCATCGAGGACATCAAAGGTCTCACATGAACGGGGGCAATCCTTGCTTGTTGAAATGCAAGAGATACTGAGGTCATCTAGATTCAATTTTGACTAGACGCTTGTATTAACTTGCTCAATTACACTCCATGTAAGCGATACTCAGGTCATCTCGGTTCAATTATACCTAGATGCTTGTATTCACTTACAACATTTCAGAAAAGTACCAAAAACAAAATGCCCAATGATGAAATAAAGCAATCTAAAAGCAAATACATCCGTCCTATATCCATACACCCATCCATCCAGTCCTCATTATTCAAACTATGCGGAGTAACGATATCAAGAAAAGTTCCTAAGTCATTCTTTCGCAACCATTCCTCTATCCATCATGTCATTCTTCTGTCGATACAGTACATTTGGACATCACAAAAACAAGGCATATAGGAGCATATCATATCATTCGCAGAAACTAGTCATACACATGATTAGGTTCGTCGAATGCACCATCCAATGCATTAGGTCACCAATACATTTGCATCACATCTTAATCTTAAAAGCTCAGAAAGTCACACAACATAGCTAAGTGCATCACATATATAGTTACATCACCACATAGTACTCATGTTACAAACGCATACATTCAAAGCATTACATCATATAAACATCCAGTGGCATCTCACATATCTATACAGCATCTTAACATAGAAATCATGTTCCATACACACATCTGCATTAGCTCATTTTAGACACCACATATACAGTTATTTCACAACATAGAAATCATGTTTCATATACATACATTTGCATCATCACATAGACATCATATTACATTTTGCATTCATTTGTCACATTAGATCATATAGACATCATATAGCAGCATATCAAACTATTTCTCATATAGCATCATATAAACCATCTAACTATGCAATAGAATCACATCATGCAATAGAAATAATCATCTCATAAACACATGCAATCGATACACAAAGCTGCATCATCATCCATACTATCATATACAAAGAGGTCCAAATGTACAAAATCATCATCTCTCTCAAAATCAAAGTGTCATATACAATATGCGTCTAAATAGACGGTGATACATGTCCCAAAATGTACAAAATCTGGTCTCTGACTACCCCTGCTGCTGTGGGCCGCCACTGCCAGCTCCTGATTGCTGAGGTCCCATGACAGATGCCCCTGACTGGGATGGACCTGCTCCGTGAGCCAACCCAGACTGAGTCCTGAAACTCCCTGCCCTCTGGCTCGACGACACGGCACCATGGTACAAGCCTCGGTAGTACTGTGCCTGCTGCTGCGCTCTGGCTAAGTCTGTCTGTGCCTGTGCCAACTGCGTCTGCAACTGGCCTACCTGTGCCTGTGCCTGCTGCACCTGCCCAACTAGAAAAGAGCTCGCTGCATCTGTACCCATGGCAGCCACTGCTGTGTCCCTCTCTACTCGGATAAGGCGTACCCGGGCATCGGCCATGTCTCGCTCACGAGTCAAACCAGCGATCACCGCTGCGTCTGTATCTTGCCTCCTCTCCACTCTCCTCAGCTGTGCCTGCAGCTCTCGCACCTGTCCCCTCAGACTGGCTATAGTCATGTCATGTGCCTCACCCTGCACTGGCCCCTGTGCTGCCTCTGCCTGTCCTAGCCCCTGCTGCTGGGGCACCTGCTGCTGTGGCACCTGCTGCTGTGGTACCTACTGGGGTGGTGGCATCTGTGCCTGCTGCTGCGCCTGCTGCGGTACCTCTCCCTGTCCTGGCACTACCTGCCCAGCCCGATCTATCCTCCTCCGCTGCCTCGGCCTCTCTGCAGCCCGGCCACCCCGTCCTCGACCTCCTCTCGTGGCCCTCCGCCCTGGGCCAGCCTCTCCCTCCTCCTCTGAATCCGCCTCGTCAATACGAGGCACCAGCATACCAGGCCCTGAATATCTCAGGAATGGATGTGCAGTAATCCAATCCTCATACTCCTGGGTGATCCCTGCATCGGCTATCTCTCGCCGCATGTCCCATGCCACATACGGCAACTGCTGGAACTCTGCCAGAGCCTCCTCATAAGAAGCCATCGGCCCCCATCGGACCCTCTCTGCATGTGTCCGTGCGAACATGGCCTGTCCCTGCGGCATGCCCTGTCTCCTGCCAAACTGTCTCAGTACTCGGCCCACCGTCTGCCTCTCCAAGATGTGCCGTGTCCGGCCTATCAACCACCTGGTCTGAAAGCAGAAAGGCAGCTCATCTCCCTCATCATCCCACGGCTCGCAGTCCAGATACGGTCGCCAGACGACCACATCTATCCCATCCAACGTATGCCGCCAATACTCCAGCTTCCCCAGCCTGTGCTGGGAAATCACTCCTGCATAGCCATAGCTATACGGCTCTCCCCTCTGCCTAGCAAAGACGCATATCGGCCTGGTCACTGCTATGTGCTCCCATAGCCAAAAATGTAACAGCAACACCCCAGCCGATAGACTCGTGCTGCGGTGATACACCACCTGATGCATGTCGTGGTATAGGTGGGCTAGCACGCAAGGTCCCCACGCATATCGGGTGCCCTCAGTCAGCATCCGCTCCATGATCCTGCCCCATCCAATAGGGAACCCGTGCGATCTCCTGTCAGGGCATACAACGCCCGCAATCAGTCCGGCCACAATCTCAGGGAAGTAGTCGTAACAGTCATATATGTCCTGCCACGGGATGACCTGTCCCACCAGCTCGGGATCGTCAAATACTCGCTGACACTCGGCGAGTCCCGCGTCCCGCTGTGCATCATACTCCACTAGCTCGCCTACCACGGGCAAGTGCAGTATCCTATAGACGTCCTCCAACGTCACTGTCATCTCTCCAGTGGGGAAGTGGAAGGTCCCGTCCTCGCTGTGGAATCTCTCCACGGCAGCTGTCAACAGTCCTCGGTTCGCCCGCACCTCGGGCATAAAGCAAACATAATCTAGGCCCATGGCACCAAGCGCCACTCTATCAGCCTCCGTCAACATATGTCTCTGCAATAGAGGCATCGGGAACGTCTCCCTCGACTGCAATGTCTCTCGTATCTCCTCCTGCAAGCACGCAAAGCAAGGCGTCAATCTCAAGCCGCATATACCATTCAAACATATCTATTGAACTATATCAACTAAACTTAGCATTTCACATTGATCAAAACAGCACACTACATCTCTTGACTAGATTCCTGCAATCTCGGAGATAGCTCATTGATTCTTGCGTCAAACAGGACGCTAATCGAATCAATTTGGCTAAGTAATTTGCCATCCCAAGCAAATGCGCCACAACAGGTGGTAAATGCGCCATTTCTGGTATATGCGCCGCAAAAATCAACGTATGCGCCGCAAAGATGCATATGCGCCGCTACAGCGCACACATGCGCCGTTATAACACATGCGCCGCAGAAATCCACGTATGCGCCGCTAAATTACGGATGCGCCGTAGGAAGTCACATATGCGCAACTTTAACAAATGCGCTGCTACATTTCACGCATGCGCGGCAAAAATACCAAAGCGCCGCCCAATTACGAAAGCGCCGCCAAAGTGCACAAATGCGCAGCTTTGACGCATGCACCGCCGAAACCGGCATATGCGCCGTGAAATCACAAAAGCGCAGCTTCGCGAGGCATATGCGCCGTTCTGCGTTTCGGCGCATTCATTTCGCCTATTTTCTACGAGCATTTATGACACCTAAACTCGACCCTAGGAGAAATTTTTCGAAGCACATACCGGGGGTCCTGCCTCTGCTGGCCGCCCGAATCGTCGGACTCGCTCGAATCGGTGCTCCTCGCGTGGAATGTCTGCTGCTCTGGCCGCCATGCTGCTCTAAGTTTGCTCTGAGCTCTCCTTCTCCAATCCAGATCAACCAAGTGTGCAAATGACTATTCTTGTGGACCCAGCTCCTATTTATAGCCTCCAAACCCTAATTCTGGCTAGGTGATGACTGTGACTACTTCCCGTGTCCGTTTTTCCTCCCGTTTTCTTCCCGCATCCCTGACCGCATCCCTATTCCTAGAACTTATCCTTACCCCTTCCTCGTCGTGAGATCGTCCGTCTCCCAAACTTTCGCCATTTTTTCTCATCCAATCTCCCGAGGGGGCATCCTATCATCATTTAACCTGTACCAGGGGCAAACTGGGGCATGTATCATCATTCAGACTATCAATTTCTTTGAAGCAACGCTGTAAACTGCATTGCATCAAAGAGGGGCAAAATGTATACGCCTAAAAATGACACGAATCATCCTAAATAAATATTCTAAATATTTATTCCATTCTTCTATTAATTAAATAAATATTCCAAATTTATTTAATCAATTCACTATCTCACAATTAAATAAATTCTATTTATTTAATTAAAATTCTTCTAAAGTCCTTCACAATTAAATAATCATAAATTATTTAATTAATCCTATTTCCTCTATCCTAAAGTTCTAAATTCCAAATTCCACATCACCTTTACACCT
Organism: Cunninghamia lanceolata; assembly: GCA_027924645.1. Classification (NCBI taxonomy): domain Eukaryota; kingdom Viridiplantae; phylum Streptophyta; class Pinopsida; order Cupressales; family Cupressaceae; genus Cunninghamia; species Cunninghamia lanceolata. Next base: position 3,848,099 of record BSBN01001090.1, read on the forward strand.
CACCTTTTCCACCTCACCTTGTCCACCTCATCAGGTTGCACATGTAATTAAATATATTTAATATTTAATTATCTTATTTTCCCTCACCCACATGGCCTATTTCTTCTCCAATCAGAGGTCAGTTAACCAATCAATCAAATCTGTTAACTAACCTGTCAGTTGAGTCAAATCCTCAATCAATCCAGTCAGTTCCACAATCCACTCTTCTAACTGATCAATCAATTCTGTTAACAGATCAGTCAAGTCTGTTAACTCTCCAATCAGTTTTGTCACATCCCACCTTTCATGAGAGAGCTAGGACACTTGTCACGTTTCCACTGGTTGCACATTCCTCAACCATCCTCAACCGTTGATCTTCATATCTTCTCTCAACCGTTGATTCCTATTCCTCCGAGTCTATAAATGAAGCTTCATCCCTTCATTCTAATCATCCAGGCTTTTGACATCGTTACTCTGCAGAAATATCACCAGCGCGCCTTTGGCACCCACTTGTCATCTACAAGCTTGAGATCACCATTGTTGCATTGGAGCTCACCTTCATTGCATATCACACCATAGCCGTTCACCATCGACTTCCTCAAACAGCTTTAAAAGATTGCACTCTCTGAGGGCTCATCTCATCTGCGAAAGGACGATTCGTGATAGGCGAACAACGGAAGTTTCGAAACGGAAGAGGTTTGCTGTGTTCGTTCATTGTTTATTTAATCTTCTTTGTTTCTCCATTCTGTTGATGTTTGGGTCATCTGTTATTCATTTGATTGATGCACTATTTTACCCTCACACTTATTATGTCTAACTTGTAATCTTTTCTTCATTTTTTCTCTTGCACATTTGGCTATATAGGAAATGAAATAGAAACCTTGTGTTCTAGTTTTGAAAGAGGTTTGAAGAGAATTCCTAAACTTTGTGTCATTAAAACGTTCTTGATTTATTGCAGATTATGAATTTGATTCCTCAAATTTGTCTTGTACATTAAAGGGGTAATCTATTAAACTTTATTTCATTCAGTAATGGTGTCCACACAAATCATAGAACTTTGTGTCTTTATTAGTAGTTGCATGCTTTTTCTTCTTTTTTACTTCTTTCTTTCCTTTTTTATCAAAGAAAATTTGTGTAGCGTCTTGTGTGAGCCTAGCTAAGGTTTCTGTATGTTTTATTTATTTTTCCCATTTTTGTTTTCCCCTTTTTGTACTTTCTAAATGAAAGTACACAAAACCCCAAAAACCCTAGTCATACAAGGGAGCTACCCCTCTCAAATGCATAGGAAAATTGTTAACCTAATAATGTTTTCTTCAACTATTGTGAATGTTTGTCACTACCCATTGGGTGAATCAAACTAATTTTAGCAAAGTATTGTAGTGACAAATTTATTTACCAACACAATTACATATCAACAAGTAGCACGTGTATTAGGCCCTCAACTTCAGCAAATTAAGTTCCAAGTGTCACAATTGCAAAATGATAAGATGACAATGAAGTAATAATGATCTATCTGCTCTACAAGGTGACTGCCCCTGTTTTTTCAATGTTTTGGTCTTGAAGATTTAATGACTCAGTTTCTGGACAGTATATGGCTTCTTGTTCTGTCTGATATCTTAGCCCTTCTGGAGATATTCTGCTGCAGCCTTTTTGTAATGACCTTGGGGGTTTACATTTACAGGTCCTGTTATCTTTTGTTTGTCACATGCCTTGGGTTTTTGTATTGTTAATTCCACTCGAAGTACATATTTCTGTTGGCATTGTCAGCAGCTTCTGTGGACAGGTTTATACATCTGGTACAGGGGTTGGCAGATTTTTTTAGTATTGGTGTTGTTCAGTAGTGCTGTTCATTCTCCACTTTTTCATTTCCTCTCCTACAGGAGATATGCTCTACTACTAACTTGCTGGATGGGTGTTTGATTCAGCCAGACCAGAACTCTTCCATGTTGCACTGAGCTTCCAGTATGTGCTTATGAGGATATAGTGCTTGATTGAATCTTTTGTATGCTTTATTATGGTTTCTTCTTTATTGTTGTTCCCTAGTTCCAGCTCCGGTTCAGCTACTGCTTCGCAGATTTCCCAGTTTGTAGTTGGGCAACACTATCTTTTCAAAGCAGGAGTGTCCTTGTTATTATTGTTTCCTTGGTTGCTTCTATACAGAATTTTGGGACTAGATTTCTGTAATTAGCATTTTTGTCTGGGTGTTCTGTTTGGTAGCTTTTGTATATTCTGAGTGTGCTCATTGTCTGTGTTCCTTGCAGTCATTTTACTGTTACTATTGGCATTTTCTCAATATAAAAAAAATGAACTAAAAAATAATTTCAAAAAGAATAGTATGGTTCCTTTTAAAAGCAAGAATCTAAGTCCAACATAAATCATGTTAAAATTGTAAATTCTAGAATAACAGAACCAGAAATGAAGAACAGCAAAATAACAAAACAATGCTCAGAAAGAAAAATATAAAACAGCATACATAGAATGAACAAGATGATTTTAACGTGGTTCGCCAATGTTGGCTACATCCACATCGAAGGGCAATCTATTCTCAATTCCTCTCTCTGTATTACATTTTTCACAGCATGACTATATATCTTTTTAACAGCAGCTCACTAACTCAGTGTTTCATCTACTTCTAATCCCACCGTAGAACTACAACAAAGGCTCTTATGTCTTGCATCCTGCAACAGACTAGAATACACCACAACCAACCAAACATCTGGAGAGAATCCAGGACAGCTGCAGTTACAAGCCAAGAATGGCTATCTGTAGAAAAGGGCGGTTACAAGGAATCAGATGCATCAGGAAGGTTACGTCGTTACTATTGGGCTTCACATAGTCCACGTGCCCAACAATCTCCCACTTGAAGACCAATGGGAACGGCAATGAAGCTGCTCTGAGAGAGATCCCCTTTGTGAAATTCAGTGTCACAGAGGAACAAGACCGAGAGAAGATCTACAGAACTCAAACTTCTCTCGAGGAACAATCTTTGTTAATGCATCCGCCGGATTAACCTTTGTGTCAATCTTTGTGACCTGCAACTTGCCTTCGTCAATAAGATGGTGGATAAAATGGTATCGAAGGTCAATATGCTTTGTTCGACTGTGGAACGCTGAATTTCTTGCCAAGTGAATAGCACTTTGGCTATCACAAAATAATGGAAATACTGATTTTGGACAGCCTAGTTCGGTCAACAAACGCTCAAGCCATATCATTTCTTTGGCTCCTTCCGAGAGCGCAATGTATTCAGCCTTTGTTGATGACAGAGCTACAGTTTGTTGCAACCGAGAGACCCAACTAATGGCTGCCCCTGCAAATGTAAAGACATAATCAGTGGTAGACCGGCGTTTGTCTAAGTCTCTGGCCATATCTGAATCAACAAAACCACGGAGCTGAATGTCAGTACTTTCAAAACATAAACAAAAATGTGAAGTACCTTTCAAGTACCGTAGAATCCACTGAACTGCCTGCCAGTGTAGTTTACCCAGATTATTCATGAATCTGCTCACAACAGCAACTGCTTGTGCTATGTCCGGATGAGTACACACCATTGCATACATGATACTGCCAACTGCAGATGTATATGGAACAAACCTCATATGTTCTTCTTCTTCCTGATTTTTCGGACACATAGCTAAAGATAGGCAGAAATGATCAGCCAAAGGAGTAGATACCGGTTTAGCATGAGGCAGATTAAATCTGTCCAACACTTTAGCAATGTAGCTTGCTTGGGACAGCCTGAGTTCTCTTTTATTTCTGTTTCTAAATATGTACATCCCAAGTATTTGTTTGGCTGGTCCTAGGTCTTTCATGGCAAAATGAAGAGCCAACTGTTGCTTCAGCTGAGCAATAATCTTAACACTAGTACCAACTACTAACATATCGTCAACATAGAGCAAAAGTATGACAAACTCACCAGTATGGAGCTTCTTGTGGTAAACACAAGGATCTGATTCGCACCGAATAAAGTTGTTATCAGTCATGAAACAGTCAAATTTTAAGTACCATTGTCTTGGAGCTTGCTTCAGCCCATACAAACTCTGCTTCAACTTGCAAAATAAATGCTCCTTACCTGGTTGAGCAAAGCCTTCAGGCTGCTCCATGTATAAATCCTCATCAATGTCTCCGTGTAAAAAACATTGTTTTCACATCAAGTTGCTCAAGTTCTAAATCCCAAATGGCTACCAAACCCAACACAACACGGATGGTGTCCATTCTGACAACTGGAGAAAAGATTTCAGAAAAATCAATACCTTTTTGTTGATCAAATCCCTTAACGACTAATCTGGCCCTGTATATTTTACTTCCTTCGTCTTCGTCTTTCAAACGATAAATCCATTTGTTCTTGAGAGGCTTTCGATTTGGCGGAAGAGGAACCAAATCCCAGGTTTGATTAACTCTCAACGACTCCATTTCTTCATTCATGGCTGCCATCCAATTGTGAGCATTTTCATGCTTGCAGGCTGGTTTATAAGTTGCCGACTCTGCATAATCAGAGAGCAATAACTCATAGTCATCAAATTTTGCAGGTCTCCTCTTCTCGCGGGTAGACCTCCGCAATTGTGGAGTTTGCTCTGGCTGGATATTGGCGTCCAGATTGAGTCTCTATAATAAATTCTGAATATCATCAACCTCTGATTGTAGAGGCCCTTGAAGAAAGCTCCCTTGTCTCTGTATATTGCTCTGTGCACCTATAGTGCTTTGCTGAGTCACGCTGCCCTGTTCATTTGTTTGAGGCTGCGTTGGAGGCAGCGTTGAGAAGTTAGTGGACTGCGTATGAGTAGTTATTGGCAGCAAGAGACCAACAGATGGCTGTGTTGAATGGAAGACAGGTAGCGTTGAAAGATATAAAGGCTGCGGTGAAGTGTTAGAAGGCAGCGAATGAGCTTGTGGAGGCAGCGTAGCAGCTGAGGAAGGCAGCGTGGAAAGTTTTAAAGGCTGTATTAACTTAGTAAAGGGCAACGACTCTACATAAGAAGGCAACGTAGACACAGGTGGGGGCTGATTCAGTTGCATTGGGGGCAGCGATGACTGTTGGAGAGGCTGCATTAAACTATCAATAGGCATCGATTGACTTTGCAAAGGCAGCAAATGAGGAAACAAATGCTGTGATGCAACTGGAGTGGGCTGCGGTTCAGGTAAGAGACAATGTGTTGGAATTCCCACGGTGTTCACACTAGTGATGCCAATGTGAGGCGTTGGAACAGCGATTAACTGTGTAGTATACTGTGTGGGTAAAATGCAACCAGCTGAAGACAGAGTAGTGCTAGAAATTGGAGTAGATGTAGAATAATAATGAGCAGAAGTAACCAATGGATGAGAGAAAGTAATGGTAGGTTGTCTCACCTTACCATTATCAAACAAATCCACATCAACATACTCTGTCGGAGATAAATGTGAAGGTTGCAAACCTGGAAAATCCCTCTCGTTAAACAAAAAATCGCGGCTACGGATTATGGTTTTTGCAACGGGATCCCAAAGACGAAAGCCAAACTGATCTTCAACATAGCCGAGAAAAACACACCTTTTTGATTTGAAATCTAACTTAGTTCTCTGCTCTTTTGGAATGTGAACAAAAGCGGCACAGCTAAACACTCACAAATGCTGATAAGAAATTTGTTTTCTGAGCCATGTCTCCTCAGGTATGTCAAAATCCAGCCTAGACGAAGGAGCTCGATTGATTAAATACACAGCAGTGTTACATGCCACTGCCCAAAACTCTTTGCCCAATCCGACATTGGAGAGCATGCATCTAGCTCTCTCAAGTATCGTGCGATTGAGCCTCTTAGCTGCACCATTTTCCTGAGGTGTATAAGGGACGGTCTTGATCCGTCGAATACCATGGTCTGCACAAAAAGAATCAAACTCCAAAGAGCAATATTCTCCACCATTGTCTGTTAGTAGGCATTTAATTTTATGCCCAATCTAGTTTTCAACAAAAGCCTTAAAAATTTTAAATTTTGAAAATACCTCAGATTTTCTGTTCAACATATAAATCTAGATTTTTCGAGTGCAATCATCTAGAAAGGTTACAAAATAATTTGCTCCACCAAAAGAAGTTACCTGAGTTGGACCGAATACATCGGAATGAACAAGTTCCAACGGAATAGTTTTTTTGTCATGCCCCGTTCTCACGAAACTAGTCCGGCATTGTTTGCCATAAAGGCAATGTTCACATAAGTCTAAATCAATGGAGGTGAGGCCTGGAAGCTGATTGCGCTGAAGCATAACTTGAAGACCTTTTTGGCTCATATGACCGAGCCTTTTGTGCCATATTTCAGACCCACTGTCCATGGCCAGCAAGGCAGCTCCCACTTCACCAAAACAATCCAGAATATAGAGATTACCTTGCTTCTTTCCTCTTTCCATTACTAAAAGTCCCTTTGTAATTTTCCATGAATCAAGAGAAAATTTAACATTGCATCCATTTCCTATAAGATGACTGACAGAAATTAAATTTCTTTTTAACATGGGTACATATCTAACATCCGTCAAAGTTAGTTTATCTCCATTTTTCTGATTCAATATTATATCTCCTTTCCCTAAAATGTCACATTCTTTATTGTCACCAAGAAACACCTTACCGAATGTGCCTTCTTGAAAATTTGTGAAAGCTTGACAGCATGAAGTGGCATGAAAAGAGGCGCCAGAATCAAGGACCCACGAATCTACATTTGTATCACTTGCTGATAGGACCAAAACACCATCACTTGCAGTGTTTGCTTGATTATTTGTGCTCAGGTTGCCTTGAGCTTTCTTATAGTTCCAGCAATTTTTCTTACTGTGTCCGAGTTTTCCACAAAACCAACATGAACCGGTTCTACCCCTAGACTTCGATCGTGGACCAGATTGTGACCTTCTCCGGTTGTTGTATCTACCTCTGTCATGGCTTCTTCCCCTAGTGTTTATACTTACAGCTGTTAGAGCATCATCAGATGAAGGTTCCTGATGTTTCCTTCTCATGTCTTCGCTGAGAAGAGTAGCTGCAACGTCATCAAAAACCAATGTACTCTTGGCTGCTACAGAAGTGCTCATAGCCATGACAACACCTTCCCAGCTATTTGGTAATGAACACAACAGTAAAATCACTTTAATCTCTGGATCTAACTTGATACCCACCGAAGCTAATTGAGTAACTAAGGTGTTAAACTCATTCAGATGATTGGACATAACCCCACCTTCTTTCATTTTCAGGTTATATAATTTCTTCATAATAAATACCTTATTTGACGCCGAAGCAATCACATACATGATGGAGAGCTTGTCCCAAAGCTCTTTCGTAGTACTCTCATTTGAGACATTGAATAATACATTGCTGGACAATGAGAGAAAAATAGTTGCTTTCGCTTTCATATCGAGTTTTTCCCAGTCTTTATCCTTCATAGAACCTTGTCCTTTTGCTTTCCCCAGTAAGGCGATTGACAAGTCCTGTTTGATGAGAAGAGACTCCATATGCACTTTCCAAAGTCCAAAGTTTTGGCCTGTAAATTTCTCTATTTTCCATTTCTCAGAGTCATCCATTTTTATTGCTGTACAGGTTCCCAAACAGCTTCACAAGCTATCTCCTGGACCGAGCTACACACAGAGCTCTAATACCAATTGTAAATTCTAGAATAACAGAACTAGAAATAAAGAACAGCAAAATAACAAAACAATGCTCAGAAAGAAAAATATAAAACAACATACACAGAATGAACAAGATGATTTTAACGTGGTTCGCCAATGTTGGCTACATCCACATCGAAGGGCAATCTATTCTCAATTCCTCTCTCTCTATATTACATTTTCACAGTATGACTATATCTTTTTAACAGCAGCTCACTAACTCAGTGTTTCATCTACTTCTAATCCCACCGTAGAACTACAGCAAAGGCTCTTATGTCTTGCGTCCTGCAACAGACTAGAATACACCACAACCAACCAAACATCTGGAGAGAATCCAAGACAGCTACGGTTACAAGCCAAGAATGGCTATCTGCAGAAAAGGGCGGTTACAAGGAATCAGATGCATCAGGAAGGTTACGCCGTTACTGTTGGGCTTCACATAGTCCACGTGCCCAACAAAAATAATAGACAAGTGACTTCAAACAAAAGAAATTTACAAGGCTTCATGATCCTCTCAATATTATGCTACCAAAAAGGAGCAAATGTGTTTACACATTAACACATATTAGACAATTGGATACCTCAACTTATGTGCCTAAAGGTTTTGAGTCAAAAGCTTTTTGTGAATACTAGACTTAACGGTCATGAGACACAAATATGTTTTGGGTTTAAAGCATAAGAAACAAGATTTGAGTTATAATAATTCAATTTATGTGGAAGTGATAAATGACAGGGCAACATATTTGTTCCTCCTACCAGCTAAAATTCAAATTTATACACCAATGTTTTTCCACAACATGATGATTTTGATCATGTGGGAACTCTTATAAAAGATGAAGAAACAAATGAAGAGATATTGGACAAATCATTACAATCTTCATTTTTATGGACACAACATTTTTTAATGATGAAATACCTAATAATGGATACCATGGGTTGCTCCACATTAGGGAAGATACATCATATCAACCTATCAAAAGAATTAGTTAATGGTGGACACTACTTCAATGTATACACTATAGAGTTTTATTTAATCATCACTTACAACAAGATCAAGATACACATTTTAGAGTTTCTATAAAATATTATAATAGTATCATGCAAGACATAATACATTACATTATCTTCAAATTAAACTAAAAGAAGAATGTCATGCTCTTTCATATCATTCCTGCTTTAGACTGATTTCATATCATTCTTAGTAGACTATGGATAGAAAGAAATCCTAAAGGCTACCCATTGCTCCAAAAGTTTTTAACAACGATTAGTTAATAATGCCGAACACCCTTCCTAAATTTGTGTCTTTTGATGAATTGGGTATTAGAATGGAGAATGGATTTGTGCTTGCTCTGCTACCTCTTAAATGGCAATCATGGCAGGTTTCACATTACATCAGAAGTTTTCTTTTATTGAAGAAGTGCAGCCCTTTTCGAAATGCTATAAATCAGAAAAAAATTGGAAACCGAAATAAAAAACTACAGACTCCACGCGAAGCCAAGCTGAGGAAAAATGATGGGGTACTATAGAGTACCGCCTTCCTCTTTTTCTCCTCTTCCCCTCGGCCAAGTTCGAACCTATGCAACTAAAATTGTATTGTTAACCATGTGGATTACCAATACGCTGCACAGGATTGGCCAACAGTTTTTTAAAGATACAAACTTAATCAAATTTCTTTTTAGTTTGTCCAATAGAATCTAGGTATTGGGATGAACTAGCAACATAAATTGAAATGACACCAAAAATAGAGCGAGCATTAGTTTTAAAGAGTTAACTTCTCTTATAAAGTAGTAAAATGCTCATTTACTTCTTTTTCTCTAGATGTTTTATAATATATATTATAATGGTGAATTTCATTTAGTTTTGTCTTTATTTTAAGAGAAATGTCTTGATGTACAATATATTAATAAATGGTATAATTTGGTTTAAAGTTGGGCCCCTACCCCTACACTATCAATATATTGAAAATTGTGTAGATGAAAGGTGGATGGTGGATAGTGTAGGGGTAGGGGCCCAACTTTATATGAAATTATACCATTTTCAATGTAGTTACTATTTATCCTCTTTTCCATGTTCACACACCCTTATTTATTCACCCTATCCACTCATTTATTATATCTATGCTCACACTTATTTCCATGCACACGCTATCCATTATGATTTAACCCATTTTTTATTGTCTTGAGACTAGTTCACAATCATGGGGTTATCCTTATAGTTGTGAACTCGTCTTGCCCCAATTTAAAATTTTGAGTTTGAATTTTATTGAATTCCCACCTTTACTCTTCTGGCCTAGGGCCAACTAAACACAATTTTGTGAAATATATTGGTATGTACTTGTATTTAAAGAGATTCAATGCATTCATTCTAATCATATAGGAAAATTTGGATATTATAAAAGCAAAAAGAAATCAATTACATTTGCACACTTTAATTAGTGCTCTAAAGGAACCTAGCATTGCACAATCATTCTAGAGGCATCTGCATGAATGAAGAGTATTGTTTTTTTATAATTCTAATATTAAAGGGTTGATCAAGATGCAGTGCCCTTGCAACTCAATCCATGACAACATAATAAAGGTATTTATCGATACCACTAGTCCTTGTAGAGATCAAGAAGCTTAGAAGAAATCAAGACATCTTGGGCAAAGTGAAGAAGAATAGTCTAGAGATTACTTAGGTCAACTTCATGATCAAGAATCTATCCTTGATAGAACTAGATTCGTCCCTACATAGAGTCAACAAAAAATTCTCATTCCAAGGTGATTACAAATCTAATATTATCCACTCTTGATTTTGAGGCAGTACCAGATTTAGATCTTCTTCATTTTTTGTGCATTTTTTCAATTATCGAGCTAAGTACATTTATTTTCTATTTACATTTTTCACTTCAATTACTAGCTCAATATTCAAATATCAACTTATTGGTAAGTAAATAGGTCACCACAATTTCTTAGGCTATTTTCTTACGTAGAATCTGGAGGAGATGAGGAGATTCCTAAGGATGAGGAGGTAGCACTAGTGGAGGCCCAACCTAGACATGGACAAACTCCTTTCTTAGAGTTGGCAAAGGAGGAGATGAGACTTGGTGATCCCTCATGGCAGCTAGGCGATCCTTGTGAGTACTATATTAACCTAATCCTTTCTTTGTCATACTTGGTTCCTTATAAATGGGTTGGATTTAAATTTTTAACTAACACTCTCTTCTCTCTACTATTCTCTCATAGGTACTGTTGATGAATGGAGGGGTCATTTTTACAATACTTCATTAGATATATTGGTCCCTATCACTAGGTAGACTAGAGGGGTTCTTCTAGTTTATGCTCACATGTCCTCTTCAATTAAAGTTGAAGGTGCAATACCTCATGTTTATGACTTAGTATCCTCTGATGATCATCATTCTTCTAATGTATGCCTGATGATGATTGGAGATCCTCATATTTTACACCTTCCTATGCTAGTGAATATAAGGTTGAGCTCACTCACTTTGACATCCCTATATTACACATGGACCCACATTCTTATGGTAAACCCATTGTGCCTTCTTCATCAGTTTTTCCACTGATTCTCAAACTTGTGACTATATAATTTTTTTAAAATACCAATTTGATGAGGATCTCTTGTTTCTGAATTGGAAAATCATTATGGGTTATGCTTCAAGATGCTTTCTAAACATAGATATAATAGAAATTGTCTTTGGGCATATGGGGCAATGAATCAAGGTCCCTCTAGACCCTACATCATAAATGGTAGCATTTTTATTCATCATATTTCTCTTCTATTATTTTGGATTCCAACACATTGTAACAACATATATATTTGCTAGTTTTCACATGTAAAATGCACCATAGACATGTTTTGATTCAGAGCTATGACCAAAAAGAGAGATTTTGAAAGGGCCCCACCCTTTACAAAGACTAAAAAAGATATCTCAAAGACACCATTACCTTGACATGGAACAACATCAGGGAACATACAACATATAGTTAGCAATACAACAACAAACCAATATCACCCAACCAACAGGGGTAATGAATAACAAATAGGGCTATCTACCCAAAAATAACAATAGAGTTCTATCAACTCAAGGTGACCATTTCATTATTTATGTTTTTGTTGTTCAAAACATTGTTAGATTCTTGTTTTATGCACCACATACAACACTCTATTCCTCATGCCATTTTCTATTTACTTGGAGTTGCTACATGTTATTATTTTCTCTCTTTGAGACACCTCTTATAGCTAAAGATGAATTATATTTCTCTTATATTTTTTAATACAATGCTCTCTTAGCCTCTTCTAGATTTACAACACATCATATTATTTTCTATAGATTAGTCCACCACCAAACATTTATGTTGATAAAATAATATATTGTTCTATTGCTATGCACATGTTTTGACTATGCTCTGTGTTCTTCTGAAGAGGTAGTTGCATATTAAGTGAAATAGTTGCTTTCCCACAACCTTCCTCTAAATTTGCAAGCACATGGTCAACATACTATAAATTGTTAGCTTTTCCCATATGAACAAAGTAGTGTTTTCTAAGATAAATGCGTTCAAAGGAAGCTTCTAGTGATATTAGTTTTCATTTATTTTTGTTTCAATATTGCGTGTAGAAACATTAATATTACTTGTTCTTGGCTTTCTAATGCTTTTAGAATTATAGTTATGTGGCAACCAGATAATTAGATTTTATTATTCTTTCCCCTCTTCTTGAAAATGATATAAAATTAGTCATATCTTCTACAAATATTATTCAGTCACTAAATAATAATTGTGAAGTTATTCATTTACTATATATTTAGCATTCTCATTTATATCAAATTTAAGTTTATTGTTGATCATTGTGTTGCACTTGCACATTGGCTCAACTAAATCTTATCACCACTTATTTCCTTTCCACACACCTGCACACTTCCATAGTAATTAGAACCTTATTAGTCTTATTTAATTTAATGTTATTTACATTTTAAACATTAGAATAATAATAATAATCTATAAGCCATATTATTATTATTCACAACACATGTAGCTCTTAGACCTAGATACATTTGGACCAAGTTCACACACAATCTACTTTATTTGACTATCCATGGAGGTTGAAAGACCAAAATAGGGGTCTAACCACTTTGACAGGCTCCTATGTAGTTACACCATTTTTCTATGTCCCTTATGTAGGTTGTATGAGTACTCTTCTCTCGATATTTGAGTGATCAATCTTCAATTTTGTATCTCTAACTCTCCTTGTACATTCTATTATTTCTATTGCTTTAGAAATATCTTTTGATTATAGTATTCTAGTATAGTGTGCTTATTGATGCATAACTATTTTGTAGGAATTGCTAATACTGTATAGGTCCATTCTACTTTTTACTCACAAAAGATGAATGTGTGCTTTGTATATGATTGTGCAAAGTTATGATAACATCCTATTCTATAATTTTGTTCAATTTGATATCTTACTAACAATACCTTGTTGTTAATACTTCTCTATCTTATTTCAGGAGTTTTAGTCTTTTGTATCATTATCTTATGTACTTTATGTAATCTAAATTGATTGTCTAAAATTTTCCCTTTTGGGAAAAATCTAAAGCAAATAAAATTAATTAATTAAATTAGGTTACAATTTCTATTGTATTTTTTGTAATCTTATTTTAATTTAATTAATATGATGTAAAATTTAAGTCAATTGTAAAAGTAGCTTAAAATTTACATTACACTCACCACAAACCAAGTGAGCACTAACCCTATCTTAGTATGTTTCAATTATTTTAGTCTTAGTATTATTTTACAACCTCCACTCAACTCAATTTTAATTTAGGGTTTGATCGTTATATTAGACTATCTAAATTAATATAGGGTGTGGTTAATTTCCCTAGATTTTGATGAACCTATAACTTCCACACCTTTTAGATAGATTTTTTTATTTTTTCTAAGTTCCAAATCAAATTGCTCTAATTTTTCTATTAATTTTTTATCTAATTTCTCCTTGTAAATGCATACATTTATTTTTCTTACCTAATGTTTCAACCATTTAGTTGTTTGCATATTCTCAATCCCCCTTTATGTGCTTCATATTACTCTAGGTCTTAGTCATGGATACCTTCTCCATCATCCTAAACAAATTGACTACCTTTGCCAATATGATCCATGATAATGATACTTCTTTTATGAAGTATAATAGTGATTTGCGTCTAAGAATAACCTTCTTCTTTAGTGATGCATCTACTTGGATGATCATATTCCATCTTTTTCAGCTATTCATGACATTGCATTACCTAATAATGAAAACATTTCTCATATAGCTCACAATAGTCCTTCCTTTATATCTTTGGATTCATGGTCTCTTGATGGTTTGTCTAGTGAGGAGCTTAGTGATGGCCACTTAATCAATGGACATCCTTCATCCTCTCCAACACATGATGTTAATGATGATTCATTGTTCCATGTTATTTCTAATGCACATCATATTTTTTAACTAAAAGAGGGGTAAAAATTTATTCAAACAAGAAAAAGTACAAAGCAAGGGCATTACTCAGCCCTGTCAAGCTCCACTAAATTATCCAATTTTTGAGATAGCTCCAGGGGTAATTGACCCCAATCCACAATGTTCCAGTGTTGCATGTGATCAGAAGCCCATTTGGCCAAACAATCCGCTACTCCATTCCATTCTCTAGGAATATGAATGAAAGAAACCAAATCCAGAGAATCACATAGATTAAGAATCTATTTAACAACCAAAGCTAAGTGCCAATTAACATCAACTAAATGTTGTCTATTCAACAAATTCACCACCACCTGGGAATCAGACTCACAAATGATCCTTCTCCATCCAAGATGATAGCCACGCTCCACCCCATATAAAATGGCAAGAGCCTCCATCAGATTGTTAGAATGAAGACCCTTATAAATAGAAAAGATAAACTACACAGACCTAGAACTATCCCAACCAACTCCACCAATACCAACATGACCAGTGTTTCCTCAAGAAGAACCATCTGTGTTGAGTTTCAAAACTCCCCGAGGAGGAGTCCAATGCCCCTCCCTATTTAGCTTCCGAAGAGGGTGTCAGCATTTATTTCTCATGAGGCGACCTTGTTGAGGAGGAAGATGAAGATGCTTACAACAACCAACATCTTGAGGATCCATTGCTTCCACCAAATCACAATTTGTTGAAACAGTTTCACCCAAAGAATGAAGAATTTTCCACCACAAGTGATGGGCTCCCAAAATCACATCTTGAAAGATCCTACGATTCCTCTCCAACCAGATATTCCAAATTATAAAGGAAGGTCCAAGAGCCCAAGTAACTTGAAGAAAAGAGGTTTTAACAGGGGTTGTGCCCCAATGATCAAAAAACTCAGCCAAAGAGGAGACATGCCAACAAGCCTGGTTCCACACACTCCACCAAAAATGCCAAATCTCCCTAGAAAAAGAACATTGGAAAAAGAGATGAGAAACACTTTCCTCACTATTATGGCATAGGACACACATGGAGGGACCCTGGAACCCCCGCTTACTCAGATTATCCCAAGTAAGACAACGATTTTGAACCACCAACCACAAGAAAAAATTGCACTTGGGCCAAGAAAACTTATGCCAAACTTGCTTCCACCAAGGAACCTCAGTGTCTCCAAACATCTGCCTTACAAGCTACACATAACCTACAGAAACAGAGTACTTCCCAGACAAATCACTATCGGCCCAAGCAAAAACATCATGCCCCACCAAAGTGGTGCATTCACGAGAAGCAAGAATCTGAGCCAACTCTCGCCTATGCTCCTCAGACCCTCTCGGAGGCCATTCAGAAGAGTGCTTCCATTTAAAACTAACATCCATCCCACAATTCTGAGAAACCTTATAATGCTCAACTGTGTCCCAGCCTGCAGCAGTAAAAATGTCACAAAGAGACTAGACGTGAGGAAAAGCGGAAAGGATAGGAGGGTGACCATCCCAAGAATCCAGCCAAAAAAGAGCCTGAGACCTAGAATGAAAGATCCAGAAAAGTCCATTCTTAACCAACTTAGCCCCCATTTTCATGGTATGCCAGATCATAGACCCCCTTCCCTCCAAAGGAAAGCGAGGAACATCGAAAGAATTAACATCTTTAAAACACTTATGGGTGAGAATACGAGCCCAAAGCTGATGCTGACTAGTACACCAACGCTAATATAATTTAGTTGTAAGAGCTTGTCCATTCAAAAGAGCAGAATGTAAACCAAGACCTCCCGCTTTCTTAGGTCTGCACATAGTTTCCCACTTAACAAGGCTCCACTTAGTAGTTGACAAGTTACCACTCCAAAGAAATTGTCATGAGAGAGCATCAAATTCCTTAAGGAAATACACAGGAGTTGCCTGAACAAAACACCTGTAAATAGGGAAAGCCTGTATAATAGATTTAAGAAGAGTCACTCTACCAACAGTAGATAACCAACGATGCGTCCAATAAGTGACCTTCCTTCACATCTTATCAAGCAAAATCTGCTAGGAAGACTTGGGTTGTCTACTAATAGCAAGATGTATACCCAAGTAGACAAAGGGTAGAGACCCAATCTGAAACCTCAAAATATTCACAATCCGCCTTTGAATTGCCTGAGGAGTATTAAAAAAGAAAATAGACGACTTATGCTCATTGACTTTCTGACCTGAAGCAACTAGAGGTATCCAAAGTCTGCCTAAAAGATTCAGCTTCCTAAAGACGAGCCATCCCCATAAGAGAGGTATCATCCACAAATTAGAGATGAGAAAACCTTAGCAGCCCATTGCCCCATTGCCAACCATGAACCAAGCCTTGAGAAACCTGAAACTTGAGAAATTAGCCTAGCCCCTCAGCCATAATAATAAACAGATAAGGAGAAAGAGGATCACCTTAGCGGAGGCCCCTGGAAGCTCCAAAAGGATCAGAAGGTTCTCTATTCACAATAACCGAGAAAGAAGACGAAGTAACACAGCTCATAGTCCAACTCACCCAGTCTGGACTAAAGCCAAAGGCTAGAAGAATCTTCTGAAGAAAATGCCACTTAACTCTGTCATAGGCTTTGGCCATGTCTAACTTGATGAACATAGAATTTTCCTTAGAACTCACCATAGAGTGAATGACTTCAGAAGCCATCACCACCCCATCCAAAATTTGTCTACCAGCCACAAATCCCCCTTGCTCCTCAGAGATGACAACAGGAAGGTAAGTTTTGAGCCTCTCTGTAATCAATTTAGTAATAATCTTATACATCACATTACAAAGAGCAATGGGTCTAAAGAATTCAAGCTTATCAGCACCTTCCTTTTTAGGAATGAGAACTAGAAAAGTAGAATTCAAGGCTCGAAGCATTTGTTTACTGCGAAGAGATTCCTAAACAACCTCCAGCAAATCCGTATTAATAATATCCCAAAATTCTTGGAAAAATTCAATTGGGAAGCCATCCGGGCCAGGAGCTTTACCTTTGTTCATCCCAAACACAACCTCTTCCAACTCATATCATATTAGGGAGCTCATAATAATTGTATTTAGTGGAAAATACTATATCATTTTTATCTTCATATCATGAGCATATACATGATTACTTCTACACTAATGAATGTCTTTTGAGATACATTAGTTGGTAAATCAAGGTTAATGGTCAATCATTTCATTCACGTTATATTTATTATACATCAATCCATGCTAAATATCACATGATTTCATAGATTACTTTACATTGTTCCCTAGAACATGATTGTATAATGATTCTACTCTTTCAACATCTAGTAACCATTCCTAGGGGATCTTATAGATTTATCTTTGTCTCATGTTGATATAACATTTTTAGTTACATGTAATGACTCTCTTATAGACAATTTTTTGTCTTCTCATAATGCATCTTTTGTGAACTATGCATGGTTAGTATGTTGTCCCATTTATATATCTCATTGAATAATAAGAGAAAACACATGAATTAGTTATGTTGTTTAATATGTAGCTACTTTTGATAAACCTTTTCTCTTTAGGTCAAAAAATGAGAGAAAACTATGAATGTGTATCACCATGGATTTAGCAATACCATTTTGTAGGAGACATTAAGCAAGAGAATCAATCTCTAATTGCATATATCAACTCAAGATTGCTAGCTTTAGGTATGAATTCTATGTTCCCTTTGATGATGAGATGGCCTAAAGACTTGGTATGATAGGCTTCTAGGAAAACTTGGAAAAGATCATTGCAAATAGTGTCCTAAAGCTCTTTAGAAAATTCATAGGAGAAGCCATCATAGCCTAGAGGCTTATCATTGGCCATACTGATGAAAAACTCATGTAGCCTATCCATCGAAAGTGGTTTGTCAAAAGCCACCCATATGGTAGATAAAAGATAACATAGAACCACACCAAACATTGTTCAAGATCTTGTGCCTACACAAAGGAGGGCTAGTAGGCCTAAAAACCTTACTTGTGATGTAAAACATTAACTTGAACAACTTTTGGGAATTCTATTCATGTTGGCCTCACAAATGACTTTGATTTTCTACATTGCAATGTGCATATGAATCTAGATTCCTCACAAATGACTTTGATTTTGTACATGCAATGTGCATATGAATCTAGATTCAACAACATAATTTTTCCATACCCCGAGGTTATGACAACACTTGCTAAGCTGGTTTATATTGTGAGATTTGTTAGGTAAAAGGAAACGGGGTACTAGAGAGCACCGCCTTTGATGGGATTTTAGATGACCACACCCTCGGCAAATCGAACTCGTGCAACTTCAACTATTAATATAGTTGCATACCACGTTGCTTCAGAGGACAAGCCAATAAACATGCTGAGACTTTTTCACTTAGTGAATATTAGCTCTCTTTGTCTTGGTGCATTACGTACGTATATATATTTTAATGAACATTAGTTCTCTTTGTGGTCAGCGTACTTCAATAACCCCCACAACATTATCAACGTCCATCGTTCCATTCTCTTTGTGGTTATATTGCTAAGTATTATCATTATTTTGCAATACTTATGCTTTTTTTAATATACTTGCCTATATTTCTTTTTTGTTTTTTAAATATTGGAAATAGCTTAATTTATATATTAATTCACTGATAGGCTTTTCTATTGGGCTTTTAAGTCAAGGAACCTAATGGTAAATTGTCGAACATTGTTAAATTGTTTTCCACAAGAAATAAATGAATCACCCTAATTGTGTGATAATCATTGCATAGGGGATTGTAAAACTTAAAAACAAGTAAGGCTTTGGATTATGGATTTATATTAAATAATAGGGTCTGTTTTCTTACTTATTTAAGTGTGTGTAAGACCACCAATTTGGACCAACTTGTCTAGTGGCCACTCTTGCTTGATCATGCTACTTACTGCCTATTGTCATGAACTTACTTTCATGTTACTAGACTACTTGCAATTGACGAAAAAAATTTCATGATAGTAATGTTGTTATCTGGTATCTTGCATTAACATTGCTTATTAGTAAGTGTCATCAGTTGACTAGAGTTTGAGTGGGGTGTTTTGTTGACATGGGTTTGTATGTTGGTTGACAAGGATTGAGTTTTGTTGTGTATTAATACATTTTTCTCCCAAGTTTTGACATTCAAGTTCTATTGGAAAAATTAAGACTAGGTTTTTCTTTTTTCCCAAATGAAACTGAATGATTATATTTGATTTCAATGAATTAAATGAAAGGATTATAAAATTATTTTTTACTTATTTTTATATATTTTTTGAAACATTTTAATCTACTTGTTTACTATTGTTCTCACTTAGTGGTAACTAGTAGAAGCACTGGAAGGTGCTATCAAATTGTCGATAGGCACAAATATTTATAGGCCTATCATTAAACAATACGCTTTATATTTTTACTGGAAAATTACTAGTGTAGTAGACTTTGGTGGACAAGGCTATAAAGACTATAAGTATTTGTGTCACTATAAATTTTTATTAAGTGCTTTATAGTAGGGGAAATTTTCTATAAAGAGATAACCCATAAAAATATTTGAAACCAAATCCAAAAACTACTAAAAAGTTATTAATCCTAATTTTAATTTTAATAAAGAAATTCAATATTTTTACAAATAAAAATAATGGAATGGTATTAAATGAATAATCACATGTGAAGAAACATCGCGGTTACACATTTCACAGTCAAATCATTAAAATCATATCACAAACTTCAAGTTGTCAATGGAATTAAATAAATATCTACATCATCCTAATTTGACTAAAATGATTCCTTATAGATGGATGTAACCTACCAAGAAGCAATTCCAATTCTTTATGTTAATAGTTTTCAAGAATTTCACCTTATGATAATGTAAGAGATTTTTAACAATTTTATACGAAAGAAACAACTTCAAAGGTGTAATAATTTTAGAGATTTTATTTTCATGCATGTTAAAGGAAGTTTACAATTTAATGCATCAAAATAAAAACATCTAAAAGTTTGAGATTTATCACACAAAATTATGTATCTAAAATTTAAATTTTTATAATTAAGAGTTATTTTTTTATAAAAGTAAATTGAAAAATCAATATTTGTTGCGCAAAGTAGAATGTTTGATGTGTGAAGAGATATCTTAAGTTACTAACAAAATGTTAAGATTGCTCATTTCTCCACAAAACTAATTGTTTAACTAATATGTTAGGTGAATGAATTTTTTTATGTTTAGCTCCATAAGGAAAGCAAGGGGCTCCCATCCATAAAGAAAATGAGTTCAATATGATAGGTAATTCTTGCATGCTCTTAATTGTTTAATAGACATAATATTAAATAAGTTACAAACAATTTAAAGAAACTTGTTAGTTAACTCAAGGTTCATTTGTCTATAAAAAAAAATTTCTACATGTCTAATCTACCATAAAATCAAAAGAAAGGTTGGTAGTTTAGAAATAAGTTAATATATGGTGCAATTTTAAAATTGTGAAGGGAAATATTTTTTATGACAAGTGTGTTAAAGATATAAAGGAAAAAATATTTTGATTAATTTAAAAAAATACACAAGCATACAAGTTTCTCATTGAAACTCCAAAGGAAAATATATTTTTTTTGACAAGTGTGTTAAAGACATAAAGGTAAAAATTATTTGATTAAGGTAAAAAATTACACAAGAATACATTTTTCTCTTGAACATTGTATGGAGAAAAATAAAAATATAGTTTATACATAGGTCATTCAAGAAGCAATATTCAAATGAAGGGACATGAAGTTTGAGAACTAATGTATGAAGATGTATCTCACATTCCACAAGAGATCAAAATCTATATGAAATACCTCACATTCTACAATATAAGAAGAGATTAAATAACTAAATGTTGTAGGAAATATGAAGTGCTTGTTCATCATGAGTATTGTGAAGATTTCTCCTTGTGTTACAATAACTAAATTACATAAATAGCATTTGATTCTATAAGGTAGCAATGTAAGGTAATTTAGATTCTGTAATGACTCTGAACAATATATAACCATTCATTTACCAATAAAAGGAATAGAAATTAGAACAATTTAAAAGGATTTCAAATCTTGTCCCAACCAACTTAAATATCATGCTTCAAAGATAAGACATAAAATAATTCTAAATAACTCATGAAGATGAGTAAAATTATAATAGATCAATCATATAATAGCATATGAATTCAACAAGGACTTTGCAAAAACATAACAATATTATCTTAAAAAATAGAAACATATTAACACATTTAATTTAGTTTCCACATTTAAATGTCAATGAAGATGTAAAATTGAAAAAATAGGAGGGAAGTTTATTTTATTTATTAATACCAATACAAAAATGCATAAAATTTTAGTTTTTGATGTTGTGAAGAAGTTGGTATTCTTTGAAAACAAAAATTCAATAAAACCCAAATTTAAAACTAAGAGAAAAAGATCAAGGATTAATATACTTGGTAATAGTCATTGTACCCTTAAAGATTATGTGCTTTACAAGCTCCCCAAGAAGAGTGACCCTCACAACTCTTTGAATTTTTCACAAATTAATGGTGTGCTTCTTGTTATAGTGTACAAAATTGCTTGCCTCACTAGAAATTTTCTCAAAGATGTGATTGATAAAGTTGTTCATAATTCACATGGACTTGTTGGAAATACCAATATCAGGGTTGACCCACTTTAGAACTTTAAATAAATAGATTTTGTAGGCACTAATTTTTTTAGTGGTGAATCTTCGCCAATTGGAAAATAGTTGAAATTGGGCCCTCCATTTTTGGCATATAGTACAAGCTATAAACGGGATTAAATTGCCCATTTTTTACAAAAAATTAGTTTAGTGTTGGTTAAATTGCCCAAGCAATATTTTATTAAACTTTTAAATTAATTTTTTTTCCATTGTAAATGATTCGTGATTGGAGCCTAATCACCAATAGTTTATAATATAATTACAAATCTTAATCATATTCACCATTAATATTACATTCCTACCATTACTTTTGGGATCATGTTGCCATTAATAATAAACTAATACTTACTTTTAGGGCTATTTTCTCTTTTAAATTTACATTTGGTAGGATTTTCCACATATAAATTGTATATAATTAGGTTTTCAAGTAGTGAGCATGACTCTTTCTCTCCTTTATTATCATGGCCTCTAAAACCTAGGGCATACATGGTCTCTAATCTAATCATACCAAAGAATACAGGTAGCATAGAGTTTCAGTACTAATATTATTGTTAAAATTTACATGGATAAGAAGTTAAGATCTTGTCTATAATCTATGATAGGTATTCACTTTGGTAATGGCTCTTTTATATGGTAAAGTCCACCCTAGATGATTGATATCTTAATCTTTCTCTCATGATCTATGCAAATTCTTAGTAGGAGCATCTAGAGATTTTGTAACAAATGTGATGGTTCTAAATTCATTCCCTGCCATTAATAAATCTAATATATATTAATGGTTTGAATTTCATTCTACAAGTTTACAAGCACGTGTCACAAAAATCTTTATTCAACCCACAATTTATTTTGGGTCATGCAATTACATAAGGATTACACAATTGATATTTCATTCCATAGATTTATAAGTACTTTTCTTTTAAAATATCTCCTCAGCCTAAAATTCCTTTTGGGTCATGCGATTAAACATTGATCAACAACCCAAAAGAAATTTGGGTTGAGGGGATATTTTAAAAGAAAAATGTTTATAACTCTACAAAATGGAATATCAACCATCTAATCATAGGGCAATATAAGGTGTAGATTCATTCTCACATTATTTTAGAGTCTTATTTTTATCTCATGATATTTTTAAAATGTTCAATCCTCGTATGCTCCAATGTTTTCTCTATAGTGTATTTGTGCTTGGTGGTGAGGGGCTCCGCCCCTCAACTCTACCTATATTGTGCCAAGAGCCTGCCAAGGTCATTGTCCATAAACCCCACAAGGGGGCACTACTCCCTCAACCTCTACAAGGGGGTATTTCCCCCATGACCCTATTGGTGATGCTACCCTTGAGCCCACACTTTAGCATTAGGAAAAAGGAAAATATATAGGGGGATTGTGCTGACAAAGACATTTTTAAGGAAGGATTTCCATAGTAATTAATGTTCATAGCTAGTGCTCACTAGGATTCACCAAGATATTTTACAAACTTCTAGTGATGTGCATAAATTTGCCAATAAAATTAATATTAAAAAAAAACGAAAAATTCAGTAATCAAAATTGATATTTTTCAAAAAAAAGAAAGATTCACCAGGATTTTATAAGATTTTTAGAGACATTTTCTTAAAGTCATTATTGCTTGTAGGTCTTGTTACTCTTCTTATACCTCTTGTCCTTCTTATCTCCAATCTCTTTGGGGACCTTCTTTTTAGCTTTCTAGCAGCCTTCTTTTTTGTGATAAACAATTTCTTAGGCATGGAGTTTTTCTCTACCTTTAGCACCATTGATAAGCACTATAAACAATAGGCCCACAAAGTTTATAATGATCAAATTAACTAAAAAATAAATAGATCATGTTTTATAAAAATGAGATTTTGGAAAGGATTGTAGCTGAGCTACTATAAATTAAATAAAAACAAAATTAAATTAAACTACAAATAAACTAAATTTAAATTTAAATTCTAACTAAATCTAAACTAAACTAATATTTATTTGAAAATTAAATTAAATATATTTAAAATTAACATCAACATATTTATTACCTTCCATGCATATATGATTATTGTTAAATTAATTAATTTTAATGAGATTTACTAGTAAATGCATAGAGATAATATCATGTACTCATGTATGTAAAATCTTAATAATTCAAATATTTATTAGTTAATTTTCAATGTTAATTTTCAAGTTGGATCACTATAAATAATAAAATATTAATGAAAGTCATTAATGAACTTAATTGAATGGTCATTGTCAAAGAGGAATATACTCCCTAAAGCCATAAAAACTTGCTTTGAATATGTGAGAAAGGATTACCTGCATTGTTCCAAAAGAAATGATAAAATTGGAAGGCTTCCAAATTAGCTTAGATAAATAAAATTAAAATTGGCTTCAAAATGATAAAATTTATGTTTTTATATATCATAGTAAATTAAAAGTAATTTAATAATTAATTACATTGAGCAATATTATATAAGCACCTTAAACTTGATAATATCTCTTAGTGATTTACAAAAATCTATATTTAATATAATTTGAGCTAGTCATATATATTTGTTATAGGAAAAAGACAAGAATCTAAGGAAGGTCATGAACCTTAGATAAATAGTAATTTTACACATCAAGTAAGCACTCTTCATCTTGGGAAAGTATATTTATTTTATTCCTTTCTTTTGCTCTCCTAGACTGAATGTTGAAAGAAAAGTAACAGTACAATTATAGATACCACACATAAAAATTATAGTTTTAAGTAGACAATATATAATATTCTTTTTAATGATCCTTTTGTCCAATTAGATTACTTGACCTTTCTTCCTACTAGAGAGATCTTATACAACAAATCATAGTTTTCTTCTATGATTCAAGGAGTATTGTACACAACAAACCTATTTTCATTAGTGATACAAAGGAATATATCTTATGACAAATTACATTTCCATTTTACCATACAACTAAATGTCCCATATATCACATCACAATTCTCACATACAACAATGGATTTATCTTTGACAACAGGAAAATGCTCAAAAAAGAATTGCATGAAATTGTGACCAATGAGTAGTATATCTAACCCTATATCATGTGTGCTTCACACACCATTCTTTTCTATAGGAGTATAAAATAGAAATTAAGGACAAACACATGTAAAAGAATTAAGAACTAAACTTTCCTTTGAGATGCTAGATGCCCCAGATCCATCTATTTTATTCTTCGTTGGAGATGTGCTTCAGAGTGTATCTCCCTAATATGATAGGTGGTTGGGAAAGAGTTACGATGATAAAATCCCCTTCTCCTATAGTTCCCAATCAAAAATTAAACAAGAACACATAAATCAGAATATACAATATCACACATAACATCGAAATTACATGGGGAAAACCCTTTCAGGAGAAAAACTACACACTTCAAAACCTACTCAATGTATTATCAAATCAATAACAAATTGCAAGACACTTGTAGAGCAAGCTCTCATGGGAGTTTCACTTGCATATTAAACTTGGAGTGATTTCAGTAGCATTCTGACAATACCTACAAACTCTCAAT
Organism: Cunninghamia lanceolata; assembly: GCA_027924645.1. Classification (NCBI taxonomy): domain Eukaryota; kingdom Viridiplantae; phylum Streptophyta; class Pinopsida; order Cupressales; family Cupressaceae; genus Cunninghamia; species Cunninghamia lanceolata. Next base: position 3,873,312 of record BSBN01001090.1, read on the forward strand.
GCAATACAACTCAATGAGCACCTAATTTATAGACAAATGAACAAGATGGAAACCATTTGTGGTTTACAATACCATGTACCAAAACCCCTAGAAGGATGATGCCTAGTTTTGATCTAATTTCCAATGCCACATTTGGAGATTACCACTAACAAGATAAAAATAAAATATTAGCTTACACCCTTACAACTATCATAACCGATTAATTTAATCAACCTAACATGCGCGCCCAACTTGTCATCATTATCTATCTTAAAATAGGTATGTCATGAAAAATAATAAAGTCTATCATATCTAGTCAAGATTCCAAAGTAACTGCCTCTACTCTTAGCTCTTACGCGTCATAAGAATTTGTCATAAGTTGTCATAGGATCCCACAAAAGGAGTACCAAATCTGCTAAAGATAACCAAATTAAATACCTCTTACAAAACCTTACAAAGAACTAACATGTGGCACATAATACCAACTCAAAATTCCATGCCTCATTTATGTTAGAGCACAAATATAAAATAAAATAAAATATGATAATATGCAATAAGTTGTAGGAATATGCCAAATAATTAATAAATCAATCTAAAAAGTTTGCAAGGTTGAGGTCCACCTTAATTCCCAAAAAATACAAGAATAAAATAAATTGATTAGTGGCTTTGATGCGTATAAAATTTTATAACACTATATATTGCATGATTTGTTTTAGGAATTTGATGCAATATCTCAATTATTTTCCCATGGATTTTTTCTAATAGGATTGTGTGCCTTGTAAGTTAGTTCCATATCACATGAAATAATAAAAATGATGGTATTTAGGAATATTCTCCATGCATTTATCAAGTAATGGGTAATTCTTCTAGCCATTTATTTACAAATACTTATGATAAATTTATATGTTGATGAATTGCATGATAATGTTCATCATAAAATATATAAACTAAGGATGTTTCCAAAAAAATATTTATTTTGATAACATATTATATGTTTGACATATTCATGCATATGTAGTCATAGTAGTCGAGGTTTTAACTAATCTTATGTTTGACGTGGTAAATCTCTTGAAATTTCTTTTAATTATGGTGGAAAATGGTATTTCATTTATATGTTTATTTACCTTTGGTTGCATGCGTTACTTATAGAATTTGATCAACATGGGGAAACTAACAAATCTTCCACCTATTTCAATGTGCAGGGCTCAAATATTGTCAGCTCTGAGAAAAAGAAAAAAGGTACTGGTAAGAAGAAAAAAGGTGAAAAGAACAACAAAGACAAGGAAAATAATACTTTGGAGGCTAGGCTCACTCATCTGGAGTAGAAGTTTAACACTCTGGCTAAATTCTTGGCTAGAGTTATGCACAGGTCCGCCACTACTCTGGTGGCCCTCCAAAAGGTGATTCCCAAGGGGCAAGAGAAGGACAATAAGTTGAAGAAGTATGAGGACATGCTCCAGTTTCTAGTGGATGATTGGGACAAGATGTTCTCATAGCCTTTGGAGGCTTGGGTCTACTCTGTTGTTGGTCCGGTGTCGGTCTACTGTCTCTATGGCATCCAGTTTCTTTTGTCTTTTGTTATGTTGCAAAAACTCTAATGGTCTGATCATTACTGCTTAAGTTTTTTGGTGAGCCTCTGTTGGTTGTTTTGTCATGGGATCAACACCCTTTTTTGCCACTTATCTAATCAAAAACAAATCTTCCACCTATATTGATTTTATAATTTCAAGTGGGTCATTCCAAACCCCATTTGATTAGCATATAGGAAATGTTGGAGACCTTTCCTAATGTTGACATCTATTATAAAAAAGGATTTTAAGTCCTTGTTGAACCTTTGTTCTAAGATAAGAAGATTGAGAAACTTGGCACATCACAAATTGTTGTAGTGGTGAATTTATCTAGCTCTTGCAAGATTATGTTATGATTTTTTTGAAATTGTACCTAAAATATATTATAGGTCTATTTTGAGTAGGCAATATTACTTCTTCATTGATTTTCATGTGTTCAATATTTATTTACATATTTTCACTTAATATTGTCTACTCTTACACTAAGCAAAAAAAGTATTGTTTACTCTTACTCTTCAATACTTGCAATTCTATATCATGTCTGAATTTTTTGGGTGAAATTTCAAAGTTGTGTCCCACTTCAGGTCAACTTGCCAACACAAATAAATTTAAGCATTTCCAACTAAAATTTAATTTCAATCAAACACATGTTCTAGATAGATCCATTATAGCTAAATCATATATGGGTTAAAAACTTTTTTATCTTGAAGTGTCCACTAGAAACATTTGTAGCATCACTTTGGGGCCAATTTACAAAAAAAAAAATTAAAAAACTTAATGTTCTTACAACTTCTATTGACATAAATAATATTTAAAAAAATCTAAAAATACCTTTGTAGATCTATAAGTGTAGTTATAAAAAACATATTTTTTAAATAGTTTAATTAGTGTTTATATTTTCTTTTTAATTTTTACTAGAAGTAGGTCATCAACACAAAAATATAAGGTTGATTGTCTTCTCAAGAAAAAATACTAAAATTTATTAAAATAATTTGAAAAAATATTATGCATGAGAAGAGAGATTCCATGTCAAGACAATATAATTATTTTCTATTTTGGATAAATAGTTAAGACAAAAAGTTGTGACACATTGAAACAATTGTGTTTTAAGTACATACAACTTTCAAGATTTATTTAAAATATATTTATCAAAATAGAAAAAATTAATCCATACACTAAAGTTTCAAGTTATAAATGTTGAAAAAAATGAAGGAAAAAATTACCATATAAAAAGTGTCATCTCGCTTAACCTCATTTTTCAACATTTTATTAGTAGCTAAATTATAGTGTCAATTTTACAAAAACTACATTCAAATAAATTTTTATTTTTGTTTTTAAAATACAAATATAAATAAACTAAAAAACCTAAATTTCAATAGTTTACATTATTTCAAAATTCAAAACATATATGTCACTTTTTAGTGATTCAAGTTAAAAAGTTATATCAATGTTGGTCGTTTCCTTTATAAAAGTGGGACACAACTTTGAACTTTCACCCTCCTATCATAATTTAATCCTACTATTTCTAGGCTTTGCTTGCCAAGATCTCCAACAAATTTATGGAGTGCACCTAGTGAATTTATATTAAATTTGGGGGTTTAATACTTTGAAACTAGGTTTCAAACTAGGCTAGGATATAATTGAGATATAACTCACTTCTAGGTTATTATTGTACCACTTTTATCTCCCAAAAATACTTTTTACTTCAATAGGGTCTATGAGGCCAAGAAAGGGAATTCAACACGATTTTGTCCCTATCATGTCTAGATTACTTATTGTACTTATTTCCCTTTATGAGTAATCTTTTGTTGATGTAATTTTTCTTTCAATAAGGTTCAAAATTTTAACATGTTTCAACAATGTGATAACTTCTTGTGAATTTATATATGCTAAACTATCTTATTAGTAAGAGTTATTCTAACCTTATTGTTTATTTCATTATATTCTTGATCTAGTTAAGAACTACATCATGACTCCATCATTTTGTAGATTGTTAAAGAAAGATGTTTCCTAGATCACCTCTATTGTGATTAAGACCTAAAGTTGAATGTATTCCAACAATTCTCTTAGTAAACTAGATTGGAAAAAGGGATTCCTTATTTAACTATAAAGTGTTGGAGATACTCTCCTAACAATCACCAAATATAAATTATTGATCCAAAAGGATCTAGAAAATATATGCAACAAAAAAATAGGAATAAAAAATAGGATTTAGATGTAAGGACAAGTGTTTGATAGCATTGTGGAATTGTACCAGACACAAATTGCACCATAGGTGCATTAGATTCTAGATTGTACCACATGTTTATAGGAATCTATGACTATAACATGGGTGTAGTAGAGTCCACAACCCATACATGCATTCAAACTTTGGAGATAAACTATACAAACAACATTTCTTCTTCCAATAATTTTTAATCTCCACCTATGGCCCAGGAAAACTCAATTGTGCATTGGAAAATCTATAAATAAGGCTTGTATATGAGCATTCAAATCATCGATGTTTGGAGGATTGAGAATTATCGTACATGTTTTTATTCATTATAGAAGGAATACTAGAAGTACAAGGAAATATTTCCCACTTGCTATATATTTGTTTGCCATTAATAAAGGAGAGTAATCAAGGCAAATATCAACTACCAAAGGGACTATTTTTCCCTCTACATTGGGGCATTTCTAGGATAAATCTATATGGTTTGAGTTTTCTTAAATCTATGTGGTCGAGGCCTACCGTTGGGGGACATCATTGGAGAACAGTGTTTGGGCCCATTGTTGGGGAATGGAGTTCGGGCCCATTGTGTGGAATGTCATCGGGGAATGGGGTTGAGGCCCATGATAGGGAAACATCGTCAAGGATTGTGGTTGTGGTTGAAGATTAGGAGCAAGGCAGCACTGAGCATTAGGGAAAGGGACTGGAAACTTGGTTGAGACTCCACGATGGGGAGGGTGGTTGACAAACTTAATTGATGCTGATAATTTTGATGCCGCAAGTTTTGTTTAATATTTCAAAGGGGTGGGATTTTCCTATAGTTAATTCAAGTGGGGGTGAGCTTTCATAGAATTCATTTTGTTAGGGCTTCCAAAAAATTTAGTCTGCTTGTCAGTGAAATGTCGCCATTTAGGAAAGGGGTCAAGGCCCAGTATAGGGGAATGTAGTTGGGCCAAGTTTTGGGGGATGGGGTTCAATCCTAGTGTTGGGTTAAGTCAATGGGGAACATGTTTTGATTATTTTGATTTTAGCACAATAATATTTTCTCTAAAGAACCCATAATTTTATTAGCAGACAAGTAGAAAGCAGTTGAATTTTGGTTGATTTCTAATTTCTATAAGTTAGGAGTTTATGTATCAATTTGGTATAGGAGTAGTTTGATTTTTGTGGATTTGTTGAAGTCTTTTGCATGATAGTAACAAAATATCAAAGTGTGTCCATGAAGGAATATAAGGCATAGGAGATAGAATGCAACATGAGAGGAATCACTAGAAATCAAGAATGGTTAATGCAACAATAAGAGCACATGAGTAGGTAATAAGGTAAAATGGAAGAAGAACAAACTTCCATTAGTGTGCTGGTGAAGTCTATGGAAAAAAATGGTATTATTGAAGATGATATGAAAGAAGAAGATTTTCTAAATGAACCTAATATAGAAGAAAAAAATGTTAGTCCATTTAAGGTTGAAACAAAAGTAGAAATTAAGCCAAGTTTAATGGACAAATAAATGCGTAAATATTATATACATGGACCAAGCAATTGGAAGTCTATTTTAGTGTACATAAAATAAATGGATCTCAAAGAATTAATTTTGTATGGCTAAAAATGATTGATCATGCTCTTGTATTGTAGGAAGCATATGTTGCAAATTGTAACAAAAAGAAAAATCTAATAGTTGATAAATGGGAAGAATTTGTAGAGTCAATAAGGAGGAATTTCTATCCCATAGGACATAAGGGTGATAAACATAATAATGGATGTATTACAAACAATGAGGTGGTCAATGTGTGTAGGATTACACCATGGAATTGTAGTAGCAAGCATTGGAAAATTACATGGATTATGAAGAGGAGGACATGATGACAAAATATCTCAACAAACTCAATACTTAAATATAAAGAAAGATGATCACCACTAATCCAAAGGGCTTGGATGAGGCATGTGTCCAAGAATACTATATAGAGGAGGAGAAGAAGAGGTATGAAGGTGATTCTTGTTGGGAATTAATGTGTCTCAACCTTGGTAATTCTCTGCATTTGTAATGTTTGTATTTATTATTCATTGCCTATGTTGTAAATAGTTGGAAATTCCACTTTGTCATATTGTGGGATGTGGCACGGTGATGTGTCAATCCTACATGGATTATGGCAACTTGTTATTTTGTTCTCACATGAGGAGATAGACATCCCACTTAGTGGTAGGAATATTCTACCATGTGTCAGCATCTTCTATGTTGTGTAAGGAATGTTTGATCGAAACGGTTATGACGGATTCCTATGACGAATCTATGACATGTAAGAGTCGAGAATAGAAGGTTGTAAGACAAGTAATGACATGTGTCATGTAGCATCTTTGAATGAGGCATATTTGGGCGCCCCAAGGTGGAATATGATGTGTTGTAAGAGAATATGCTATTTATAGCATGTGTATGACAGATTCTCTTACAGCTATAAGTTGTAACTGCTATGACAGATTCTATGACAGTCGTAAGTGTCGTAAGAGCATCTGTCATAGCCCATTTTGGAAATAGGTGACCTCTTTGGGATGGGAGCTATGGACAAGTGTCAGACACATTCTACAGTGTTGACCAAGTGTCCCTAGGCATGGGTTTTGGTCCAAGATGCCATATTGGACGCCCATTCCAAGAAAGGTCCAATATTGCCTTGTAATTCCTTTATATATAGGTGCTTGGAGATGGAGTTTGTATCACAGGTTTACAGGTACTGTTATGCTGCCAGATTGACTCCAGACATGAGTGTCGAAGACCATTGAAGCTTGCATTGCAAGTGTATTGTAAACATTCTTTCAGATTTGTTAATACATTGTGCAGGTTTCTGAGTGTGGGGTTTTTCACTCGATAAGGGTTTTCCCCACCGTAAATCTTTGTCTCTCTTCTTCTGTCTACATTCTGGTTCTTGTGTTTTGCTACAATATCTCATGTTAATGGTTTAACATTGCTGTAATAGTTAGAATAAAGTTAAATTTGCATAGCCCTCTCCTCAATAGATTAGTGTAGGAAGCGTTTCCGCACACCTAGCTTCCTTTCAGTTGGTATCAGAGCTTGATCACCTTTGGTCCTAGTTGTAGGGTAGGGGTTTTTTGAGCTAATCTTAGGTTGAGTGGGAGTCTATATAGAGTATTCTATATCTTATTGCAGCAAGGAGATGGCAGGCACATCAAGAAGGTTTGAAGTAGAGAAGTTCAACGGCAATAATTTCAAGCTGTGGAAGCTCAAAATGGAAGACATGTTAGTTGACCGAGACCTTTGGGAAAGTGTGAACGAAACTAAACCAGCTATAATGACACAAGCTGATTGGGATCTTAAGGATCGGAAGGCTAAGGGTCTCATCAGACTTAGTCTTGCCGATTCTATGTTGTTAAATGTCCATGAAGAGACCACTGTAAAACTCCTTTGGAAGAAGTTGGGGGATGTGTATCAAGCCAAATCCCTAGTCAATAAACTTTTCCTGAGAAAGAAGTTGTATTCTCTTCGAATGGAGGACGGAGGATCTGTGGCTGAGCATATGAATGCCTTTAATATGTTGGTTGCACAATTAACATCTATTGGTGTAAGGATGGAGGAGGAGGATTGGTGTATGACCCTGCTTTGTTCTCTACCGGACTCATGGGATCATCTTGTCATGGCAATCGGAAGCACCACATCCACATTCAAAATGGACGAAGTAGTTTCTTCACTATTGTCTGAAGAGATGTGGAGAAAGTCTTCTGAGGCAGCCAAAGAGGCCCTTGCAGTTCGTGGAAGACCCAAGGAGAAAGGGAAGAAGAAGGACAAGAAAGCTGAGAAGGGTAGATCCAAATCCTGTGGGAGATCCAAATCTTCTGGAAAGTCCAAGGCTCTTTGTTGGAACTGTGGCAAGACCGGGCATTTTCGAAAGGAATGCAAAGAGGAGAAGAATAAAAAGAAGAAAGCTCCTGATTCAGATTCTGACAAATCACAAGATGACGATGATGCTTTCATCGCAGCCCTGGCAACCCATCCATCTGATGATGTGTGGCTAATCGACTCTGGTGCATCATTCCACATGACCTCGCATTGAGACTGATTCACTAAGTATGAAGAGTTTGATGGTGGAAAGGTGTATCTGGGTGACAACTCTCATCTGAATATTGTTAGTCATGGAAGAGTCTCTATTTGATTCCCTGATGGTTGAGTGACAGGGATCTCTGGGGTTATGCACATCCCAGGCTTAGCACGGAACCTGCTTTCTGCAAGTAGTTTGAATGATGTAGGTGTGTAGGTTGTCTTTTCAAAAGAAGGATGCAAGATGACTAGAGGATCTATGGTGCTTGCTAAAGGTACTCGGAGAGGTACTCTATTTTAGCTGGAAGCATGCATTTCACAATGCAATAGTTCTTCTGACTCAAGGAAGAGGGCAGCAGTCACTTCATCCCCACCATCTAAACGAGTAGTGAAGAAATATGTTGGTTCTAGTCTTGATGGTTGTAATTGTGCATTGGAAGTTAAACTTCTTGCAGAAAAGACAATGTTATGGCATAAGAGATTTGGCCACATTGGTGAGAAGGGTCTGCGTACCCTAAAAAATAAGAACCTCGTTGAGGGGTTAGATGATTGTAATCTTGAGTTCAACTTTTGTGAACATTGCATTTATGGAAAATAAAACCGTGTTCAGTTTTACTCAAGTTCTCATAAGTCTTCTGGTGTGTTGGACCTTATTCATTATGATGTGTTTGGTCCTATTAATGTTCCTTCATTATCAAAATCTGTATACTTTGTATCTTTTATAGATGATTACAGTAGAAGGACATGGATTTATTTTCTTAGAAGCAAATCTGAAGTCTATAGCAAGTTTAAGGAGTTTAGAGCCTTTGTTGAAAATTAGACTGGCAAAAAGATTAAATGTTTGAGAACTGACAATGGTGGTGAGTTCTGTTCTACAGAATTCAATAAGTATTGCAAGGAACTTGGGATTGAAAGGCACAAGACAACTCCATACACTCTGTAGCAAAATGGAGTTGCAGAGAGGATGAACAGGACACTTATGGAGAAGGCTAGGAGTATGCTTAGTGGAGCTAGTCTAGAACAAAAGTTTTGGACTAAAGCTGTTGCCACTGCTTGCTATCTGGTAAATAGATCTCCTACATCAGCTCTTGTTGGAAAGACACCCATGGAGGTGTGGTCTGGTAGAAAGCCTTCAGTAAGGCATCTTCGTGTTTTTGGTTGTGAGGCATATGCACATGTGCCTAGGGAGAAGTGGTCAAAGTTGGAGAACAAAGCTGTTAAGTGTATCTTCATCGGCTACAATGTTGGTGTGAAAGGACACAAGCTTTGGGACCCCGTGGCTAAAAATGTGTTGTATAGTAGAAGTGTCATCTTCAAAGAGCTTACACCTTCTTCCACTATTTTGCAGCCAGAAGAAAAAGAAAAGAAAGAGGATGTTGTTCAGTTTCCTCTCACCCCTGAGAAGACTGAACAGAAAGACAATGTTGGACCTGATGATGAGGAGAGCTCTAGCAGCTCTAAAAACTCAGATGAAGAAGTTGAACCTCAACTTCAACTCTTGAAGAGGTCTACACGGATAAGAAAGCAACCTGAAAGGTTTGGTTTTACATTGCTTGATTCTAGTTGTACTTATGCTTTGCTTACTAACAATGATGAACCTAGAACTATATCAAAGGCCTTGGATATGAAGGATGCAGGTTCCTGGAAGGAGGCCATGGAGGAATAAATGGCTTCTTTGGATAAGAATCAAACTTGGGACTTGGTGCCTTTGCCTCCTGGACGGAAACCTATTGGATGCAAATGGGTGTTCAAGAAGAAGATTGCTGCAGATGGCAATATTGAGAAGTATAAGGCCAAATTGGTTGCAAAGGGGTATTCACAAGTGGAGGGTATAGATTATAGTGAGATCTTCTCTCCCATTGCAAAGCTGACATACATTCGATTCTTGTTGTCACTTGCAGCAGCTTATGACTTGGAGGTAGAACAGATGGATGTGAAGACAACTTTCCTTCATGGTGACTTGGAGGAAGAAATCTACATGTCACAGCCAGAGCATTACATGGTAAAAGGTAAAGAAAATTTGGTTTGCAAACTTAAGAAGTCTTTGTATGGTTTGAAACAATCCCCTAGGAGATGGTACTTGAAGTTTGATGCCTTTGTGTTGTCAATTAGATTTTGAGATCAAAATCAAATCACTGTGTGTATTATAAATTTGATGGTGATCGTATTCTCATTGTTGCACTATATGTTGATGATATGTTGCTCATTGGGAAGGGTAAAAATATGATTTCTGATTTTAAATCTCAGTTGTCAGCTCGGTTTGAAATAAAAGATTTAGGGGCAGCTAGGTACATTCTAGGAATGGAAATCAGAAGAGATAGAACCAACAGAAAACTTTGGTTAAGCCAGAGTAAGTATGTGAAGTCTGTGTTGGATAGATTCAACGTGGCAGATTGTAGACCATTGTGTGTTCCTGTTTCTTTGGGGACAAAGTTGTCTGTTGAGGATTGCCCAAAATCTTCTAGTGAGGTGGAGGACATGAGCAGCGTACCTTATGCTAGTGCTGTTGGCAGTTTGATGTATGCTATGGTCTGCACAAGACTAGACATTGCCCAAGTAGTGGGAGTTCTTAGTCGATTTATGGCTAATCCTGGACGGGTTCATTGGGATGCAGTTAAGCGAGTGTTTAGATATTTGAGGGGTACTTTTGAGTATTCCATTTGCTATCATGGTAATGTTTTAGGACCTCCGCATTCTGTTGATATTCGTGGATTTGTGGATTCAGATTGGGTAGGTGACATTGACAGTAGGAGATCCACCAGTGCTTATGTTTTTACACTATTTGGTGGTGCTATTAGTTGGATGAGTAAGCAACAACCAGTTGTTGCTTTGTCCACGACAAAAGCTGAGTACATGGCAGCAACTCATGCTTGTAAGGAAGCCATTTGGCTTAAGAGATTGTGTTCAGATATTGGTGTTGATGCAGGTCAGATCACGATCAGTTGTGACAGTCAGATTGCAATTTGCCTTGCAAAGAATCCAACTTTCCATGCTAGAACCAAGCACATTGATGTTCAGTTTCACTTCGTGAGGAACATGGTTGAGGATGGAAAGGTAAATTTGGAGAAGGTAGATACTTTGAAGAATGTTGCAGATGCATTGATGAAACTAGTGGACACAGAGAAGTTCAGATGGTGTTCGGAGTCTATGGGCCTCTCGGCCTATAGCAGTTAAATCCTATTTTTCTATTGGCTCTTACAAGGTGTTCGACAAGTGGGAGAATGTTGGGAATTAAGGTGTCTCAACCTTGGTAATTCTCTGCATTTGTAATGTTTGTATTTATTATTCATTGCTTATGTTGTAAATAACTGGAAATTCCACTTTGTCATATTGTGGGATGTGGCACGGTGATGTGTCAATCCTACATGGGTTATGACAACTTGTTATTTTGTCCTCACATGAGGAGATAGATGTCCCACTTAGTGGTAGGAATATTTTGCCATGTGTTGGCATCTTCTATGTTGTGTAAGGAATGTTTGACCGAAACGGTTATGACAGATTCCTATGATGAATCTATGACATGTAAGAGTTGAGAATGGAAGGTTGTAAGACAGGTAATGACATGTGTCATGTAGCATCTTCGAATGAGGCATATTTGGGCGCCCCAAAGTGGAATATGATGTGTTGTAAGAGAATATGTTATTTATAGCATGTGTATGACAGATTCTCTTACAGCTGTAAGTTATAACTGCTATGACAGATTCTATGACGGTCATAAGTGTTGTAAGAGCATCTGTCATAGCCCATTTTGGAAATAGGGGACCTCTTTGAGATGGGAGTTGTGGACAAGTTTTAGACACATTCTACAATGTTGACCAAGTGTCCCTAGGCGTGGCTTTTGGTCCAAGATGCCATATTGGACGCCCATTCCAAGAAAGGTCCAATATTGCCTTGTAATTCCTTTATATACAGGTGCTTGGAGATGGAGTTTGTATCACAGGTTTACAAGTACTGTTATGCTGCCAGATTGACTCCAGACACGAGTGTCAAAGACCATTGAAGCTTGCATTGCAAGTGTATTGTAAACATTCTTTCAGATTTGTTAATACATTGTGTAGGTTTTTGAGTGTGGGGTTTTTCACCCGATAAGGGTTTTCCCCACCGTAAATCTTTGTCTCTCTTCTTCTGTCTACATTTTGGTTCTTGTGTTTTACTGCAATATCTCATGTTAATGGTTTAACATTGCTGTAATAGTAAGGATAAAGTTGAATTTGCATAGCCCTCTCCTCAATAGATTAGTGTAGGAAGCGTTTCCGCACACCTAGCTTCCTTTCAATTCTTCTAAATTCAAAGGAATATATAGGAAATTTTGGAAAACAAAGAAAGCTTTAAATATGGTAGTGAGTTGAGAAACTTGTGAACAATTATAGTGAAAGTATATGCATAAATTGCTTAAATCTAATAATCCAAAATAGATAAACATGTGATTAACTATTAAATCTAAAATAAAATATGGAGAAACACATATAACAACAAATTAAAATAAGCACACACATAACACTAGATGTATGTGGAGATACCCTTTCACAAAAAACTCCACTACTAAAGAGACACCGAGCTTGTATTAATCACAATGAAAGTGTTACATCAATATAGTCTACTCAAACTCTTTGATTTAAGTGCATTCCTATAGTGTAACCATACTTACAAAATAACCATATCAAAGAGCAAATGAAAACAAGAGACCAAGAATGGTTTATAAAACAATGGATTAAAACCATGAGCCCAAATTAGGTGCCCATATCCAAGTCAAAAATCCAATTCCCTATTCATGAAGAGCATCTTCCAAGAGTATAATGTAACTCCCAAGTATCTTACGTGCACCAATATGCATGAAGGGTCCCTTTACAAGACATGACTCTTCATATTCTAAAGTGACCTTTCATCTTCCTTCTCCTCTTTCCATGTCTTCTTGCAACAATATTCCTAAATAACTAAAGAATAATAAGTAATATTGTTTTCTCCTCCACACATGGGCATCATAGTTCACCCATTCCATATACTAAGATGCAAATACATTAATTATTTGTCTACACATAATTAAATACATTAGACATAGGGATTTGAAAAGTAGATATCACCTAATTCCAACATTCTCCTACTTGATATTTGCATTCTAAAGACACAAGAGAAACCTAAAATGAATCAAGTATAGGATGTAAGGCATATATCCTCCCTACACCAAGAGAACTTAACAGTGCTCACAAATTTTGTAAGTGAATCCACAATATTATCTAAAGTTTTAACCTTCTGAATTGTCAGCTTACTACTCTCCACCATGTCTTGTGAAGAAAGTGATACCACACATCAATGTGCTTGGTAAAAGCATGGGATATGGGATTCTTGGCCAAACATATAAAACTTTTAGTATCACATATAATTTTAACTACCATACAATACAAACCAACTCTTAAACATAGTATCTATACCCATACCACCCCATTATAGGCATGTGTAGTATCCATATACTCTACTTTAATAATGGACAATACAACCATAGGTTGCCTCTTACTCATCCAGCTAACACCACCACCAAAAAGAGAAAACACTTAGCCACTAGTGGACCTTTGACTATCCAAGTCACCTAGACCCAATGTACTACTCCTATTATCCCTTTCCCAACCAACTCCTATTATCACTTCATCTATTATTCCATCACAACCCATCACCACATGTATTCTGACTCATTCTTCCACCATTGCCCAACCTTCCCTTCAAATAATCATGAAAGAGCATAGTGAAGTTAAGACTTGGTTTAACTATATTCCTTGCACTAATCAAAAGGATTTGACTAATGGATTAACTTATAATCCATTATCTTACAACATTTTAGAATGACCCTTTTCCAATGGACTTTATAGCACCTTAATTTGAATTGTATGATGTTAAAGGTGGCCCAATGATTCACATAAGAGCATTTGATGATAGGTTAACTAAAAAACTCTTTCCATGTACACTAAAGTAATATGCTTCTGATTTGTTCTTCTCATTGCCACATAGATCTATTGCTCATATGCACAATTAGCAAATTATTTTGTAGACATTTTCAAGTGTATTTTGGTCTAATATTTACATTTGTAAAATTAATACAATGTAGGTAAGTACCAAATGAAAGTATTAATGATTATGTCTTATGATTCTAAATATTGCATGAAAATATGAATAATCAATCACCAAATACTGAATTACAAGGAATATTCATTAATATCTTACTTCCAATGATTAGAAATAAGGTCATATTCAAGGAATATGCAATCTTTTCAAATTTGTGAGCAAACATTAAAAACTATGAGCTCAAATTATTGGATGCTAATCTTCTAAGCTATGGTTCATTTGATGCCTCTTCATCTTCATCATCCTATCTCTTCAAATATCATTTAAAAATAATTTCAAAATTAGTAGTAATGGTTCCTTCCAAAAGCAAGATTCTAAGTCCAACATAAATCATGTTAAAATAATGGACAAGAAACTCTAAATACCATTGTTATAAAACCCCAAATGGAAAGAAAATTAACAAGGCTTCATGATCCCTTGATATTGTGCAACAAAAAAAATTAGGGGCAAATGTGTTTGTGTGTAATGGTGACATTTGAATACCCATGCTAACTTCCATATTGTTTTTGGCCCATTTTGATGGAATGTCTTAATATAATTACATGTAGAGAAGTGGCACACTCTTGAGCTAAGTTTGGCTCATGACTTGATGTTTATCCCTATTTGTTTCATATTCATTTACATCCATTCGACCTTATCCCATCCTTATTTATGCACATTCTCACCCATGTCTACACATTCATTCATTGCCTCAAAACTAGCACCTTTTGTCTTGGGTCAATCTTGAGTGTATCTTGATTGATCCCAGAAATAAAAATTTTAAATTCTAATTCTAAAACTTATGCCCTTTCCTAATAGTTGTAATGAGCTAATTTGACAAATGTTTTTACACATTATCAAGTTGTCTTGGTATTTAAGGATATTCATTTATGCAATTAAAACATATCAGAAAACCATGTAATACTACAAGGAGAAAGCAATAGAGCACATTTTATTTTAAGGGCTAACAAATCTTAGTTTGCATTAGAATCATATAGTTTGTTTGCAAGTCTAAAATTTTTGTCTTGAATCATTCACCTAGAATCGTAAAATTGGTTTGTATAGGCGGTTGACTTAGGTGAACTTGACCCTAGCAATCTAACAATCTCCCCTAAGTTGTTTGTAAACGTTTCCTTGACAAATTTAGACATAGAGAAGGCAAAGGTGAAGGTATCTCTATTGGATTTTTTTATAAGATCATTCTATCATATCATAATTCATTCCCACGGTGCACGAGTTCAATCCCTAGGGACTCAAATTTGACCTATAAGGATTTTTAAAATTGCATAGAACTCAATACATTCACTAAATTGTAAGCATTAATTTTTGTACCTTGGCAACTAAATTCTAAGCAACATCAACATTAATTCACAATCATTATTCCCAAATCTTAGTGCATCTATCCTCCTATTTAATTATTGCATTTACTATTCATTTATTGACCCAACTACCTAATTATATCTAAGTTAATTATGTGCTTATTGTTTGCATTTATTTAATTATCCTAGATTTAAGTAAAAGGGATTTTATTTCTTCACATTACACTCCCACATATTCTGACCATTGGATATCTCAATTTATGTGACTATAAAGGTTTTGACTCAAAATATTTTTGTGAACACAAAAGTTAATGGTCATGATATATATATGTTTGGGTTTAAAGCATAAGATACTAGGTTTGATTGATAATAATTAAATTCGTCTAGAAGTAATAAACAATGGGGATAACAAATTTGTTTCTCTTCCCAAGCAAAATCTTCAAATATACATCAATCCTTTTCCACAACATGGTCAATCTAGTCATGTGGAAACACTTATAGAAGATGAAGAAACAAATGAAGACATATTGGACACACCATCAATATCTTATGAGGAATTTGTTGAGGTTATCAATGAGTAATCTAATCCATCTTCATTTTTATCCATATCATTTTCTCATTATGAAATACCTAACAATGGATACCATGGGTTACTTTGCATCATGGGAGCTATATTTTGTCGACACATCAAAAGAATTATTGTTGATCATGGATGCCACTTCATTGTATGTACTGAAGAATTTTTATTTAATCATCACTTACAACAAGATCAATATGCACATTTTTGAGTTGCTTTAAAATGTTCTAATGGCATCATGCAAGACACAATTGACTGCATTATCCTCAAAGTAACGATTGACTGAAAGGAGGAAGTCATTCTCTTTCATATCAGTCTTGCTTCAAATCAATTTCACACCATTCTTATTAGACCATGGATAAGATAATACCTAAAAGACGCTTAGCAAATACTTGATGATCTTTGTCTGTCCATAGAAAGGACATTTGGCCCTTAAGGCTCAATACTGTTTAAGTGAACTAGGCATTTCCCCACATGCAAGCCTTGGTAGATGATACATTAGGCAAAGTGGGCAAACATGGGCTTGAGAATGTACTTGATAGCCTTAAGCTCTTGCTCCAATCTTGTGAAAATGAGTAAAACTAGCAATAAATTGAACCCATGGATATATTGATACAGGGCATCATCTTTATGATGTCGAACTCGCTTCATAAATTTCTGATCGTTTGATGAATTGGGTATTAGATTGGAGGGATTTGTGCTTGCTCTGCGACCTCATAAGATGGGCATTACAAGTTTACTTTTATTTGAGAACAGCAGCCGCCAGTCGAAATGCTGCAGATCAGTAAAATGAAGGAAGGCGAAAGGGATGGGAGTAGCCGCCATATGTTTTGGAGGATTACAGTGGAATCGAACTACCCTCAGATCTATCATACAAACGAAATAAAAAACTCCAACTTTCAGCTTGGCACGGCTGAGAAAAAGAATGGGGTACTAGAGAGTACCGCCTTTATGCTTCTCTTGTCTCCTTCACACGGCTGCAGTCGAACCCAGGCAGATGCAACAAATAAGAATTGTTTCCTACCGTTACACTGTGGAGGACCAGCCACATCAATATTATATTTTTCTTATAGCATTCCCTTACTATAGGACTATACTATAAGTGTGAACTTGTCCATTTGATTGAGCCAATCACGGTCGAGTCTGATCCAATTTCAACATTCAAAATCTCCTACTTTGAGCTAACCCTTTTACAATCTAGAGACTAGCTCATTCTTCTACACACTAAAAAGATCGATTTGAGTGACTGAAAGCTGATATCATAGGCATATCCTAGGTCATTATGAATATCAAATGTTATCATGGGTTAGCATAAAACATTCACACTCCAATTGCATTATCGTTTTATTCCAAGAGCATCTAAGAATAGAATCTGCATATTTGCATACATCATCATTATCTATTACTTTACATGTATTTGAATATTGTATCATTAGAAAAGGTGTTTGACTTGTTATCAAGGAAGTTGACAAATATTCCTTTGAACATAGTAGGCCCAACTATGCTTTGTAGCACAACACCCTATTTCAAACACAGGTATAGATCTAGACAAATATGACTCTAGGTCAACATGAGTAGAGGGCCTATCTATGCAAGAAGGATGCAATCACACCAACAAGGCCAAATCATGAACAAATATTCATTCAAGATGAAATAAAACTTTGCATAAGTTTCCCTTTGTTGTATAAGTATCATTACATCATCAAATCTAGGTTCCATCACATTAGTCACAATGTATCAATGATCAAAAAGAAAAATTAGCAAATCACATTGAAATAAATAAGCACCTCTATTTTTCTCTTTCATTTGCATATTTTTTCTTTGCTCATTAATTATTTAAGGTCTAATTTATTATTCATTATTTAGTACTTGTAGGGAAAGAAAGTACAAATGGGCTAAGAGTAATGTGATGATAAAATTAGGCCTAATAAATGATAACAAATAATGTAGTAATTGTGGAAAACATCATGTAAAAGCATGGTAGAATATGTATCAGTGTATTTTCTTTAAAAGGGGGTAAAGATGTCATCAACGAATGCCTCCATATGGGGAAAATAACCAAGTAGTGCATGAGAATTGGAAAGTGTCATAAGTGTAAAGGAGAAGGTATAAAAATAACAATAGGCAACAAACAAAGCATAATTGAAAAACCAAAGGATATCATGCAATAAGTTGAGGATTCATAAGAAGGAGAAGCATAATAAATGAGGTGTAAACAAAAGGCCAATATAAACAATTGAAAGAGAAAAGAAATATGTGATAAAGAGGAGGAGCACAACAATTGTGGTTCAATAAAAAATTCAAAGCATAAAACTAAAAAGCAAAAGAAGTTATGTTTTTGGTCAACATGATGAAAGCATTTTTGGAAAATACTCCCTGGCTTTGCATCATTCCAAATCTATAGGGAGGAAACATAAAAACAAAGAAGAAAGGAAACATGGGCCAAAAAAGAATGTTCATGGCCATTTGTGTGAACATGAGCCATTAAAGTTGGTTTTGCATCATCCACATACTCACTGAGAACTTGAGAAAAGATCATAAAATCCAATCAAAGTAGAGACAAATTAAAACATGAAATATAAAGAAAACATGATTAAGTAGTAGGGAGGTGATAATCAACCAATAAGTTTTTCATAAACATCATCCTCTTGAATAAATTGTATTTCAAGGTTGAAAAATATTCATAAAAGATATGTTTTAATTTCTTTGTAATTTTGCAAATGATAAAAAAAAATCCTCTCTTGTTTATCATGTTCTTTTACTTTCTTACCCCATCTCTCCATGCGGCTGCTTAAGTTGTTTTTCTACTTAAATTTAAGCAGTTGGAGTGGCCCCATGGAAATTTACAGTTATGGGAAAAGGATAATATAGAATCTTTCCCTATTTTTGTGGAACAGTTTAGGAATTGCAAATAAGCTGTGGAATAAAAGGGGGGTTGGAAATAAGAAACCACTGTATAATGAAAAATGTCATGTGGTTGCATAATTTCCTTCCCTCCTTTTTTTTAAATTTTTTTCTAAATTAAAAGAATTAAGATAATTTATTTTTATTTTTTATATAATAAAAACTACAAATTAAGATAACTGCTTAAGATAAGCAAAAAAATAAAATATTCATGGGGTCACTAGCTTCACAAATATCTCCTAAAAAAATCAAGTAATGGCTGCTACCCAAAATAAGCTAAGCAACCGCATGGGGACATGCCCTTAGTAATTGTGCGTGTAATTCCGAGTAATATGAGTTGGCATGTTACTGTTGGCAAGAGACACTGCTACACATGACAAGTGTTGTCATTGATGGCAACTAAGTCTATCTTGCACATCCGCATAACACAATTTGTTCATACCGGAAGTCAGAGTGAAGATTTGTCTAAGTCCGGGTAGTCAAAAATAGAGCATGTGATAGGGTCCAGTATCTAAGTCCAGGTCTCTCCAATGGTAAATCACAGTGTGCTGCGAATTTGAGGGAGCAATAAGGATTGTCAGGAATATCTAAATCTTGGAATTTAGCCTTCGGTGATGAAGGATTCAAAAGTAATGAGCATCTAAGTATCAGGTTCCAGTTAGTCAGTAGAGTCAGAAGAAGAACAAGCCAACCTAGTATTTGATCTTCGTCCGGATGAAGAAAAGTTGTTGGTTAAGCAATTTGTGATAACCAGTGGTATTGGCTAACATGATTGATGAATTGAGAACACAAGTTTTTGGTCCGCATTGTTGATGGTGCATGGATTCAACCGACAAAGCAGAGTTCTTAATAAATGTTCTAAGTTCTCTTGAAGCCAACTATAGTTGACTGAATTTCTTGATGCGGATATATATAGCTGATGGATTTGAGTGTTTTTGTGGGTGGTGTGATGTGACGATGGAGTAAGTGTGAAAAAGCCAGAAAGAAGTGCGAAGGTGAAGATCTAAGATCAGATTATGGTTGAAGAGTGAAACAGGGCAGAGTAAGGATGAAGTGTGTAAGATCAATATTCTACGCTTAACTGGAACTTAATTCTTGTATTGGTAGATGTTATTCATCAGTTCAAACATTTTATTATCTTCTTGTAATCATTTCTGTAGGTAGTGACCCTCTTCGAGTAATGAGCTCTAGGCAGTGCGCCCCGAAGGCATGTGCCTTCCCCATTTGTAATACTTTTAACAGAGTATAATTTCTTGTGGGTTAACCCCCACCGTAGTTTTTCCCTTAACCGGGTTTCTACCTAAAAATCTTGGTGTTCTTGTGTTATGATCTTGATGTTTTTGCTCTTATGTTCATGCTTCTTTCTTTTGAATGTATGTGGTAAATTAATTAAGGAACAATCCAAGAAGCTTTGTAGAACACTGATTCACCCCCCCTCTTAGTGTTCCTTAATCTCAACAATTGGTATCAGAGCAAGGTTCCTTGGAAGAAGCCTACTGGCTTGTGAAAGATCTGGGAAGGAGTTTCAATGCGTTCAATCAGAGAACAACTTCAATTGGCTTTAGAAAATCTTGATTAGTCAAAGCAGAAGTAAATGAACTAAAAGAGAACCTTAAATATGCTTATGATTGCATTGACATGTTAAAAGAAAAACTAAAAAAAGTATGGAAAAGAGAAAGGAACTACTTCATCAACTAGCTAATTCTACTGAAGATAATGGCATGAATGAGGCTTGGGAAGAAAAGACAAAGGAATGTGAGAAGCTGACAAAGAAGTTTCTATTCTAAAACATGAGATGGAATCTGGGGTGATGAGGCTAACCAAAGAAATTAAGGAAAGGAAGAAGACTGAAAAACATGAATCAAACTCTAAAGGAAAGAACAGAAGAATGCTACAGAATGGACAGAGCAATTGGTCACCTAAAATCTGATCTACAAGAATGTAGATATAATGAGGAGGAACTTGAAAGGAAAATTGTCATTCTTAGACATGATCTAGAAGTTGCAAATGAATACAAGGAGAAGTTCAAAATAAGCTCAGTTAAACTTGAAGTGTTGCTCGAGAGTCAGAAGAAGGCTGATGATAAGCATGGTCTTGGGTATGAGAAAGGTGAAATCTCTAAATCTGGACAAAGAAATTCTCAATCAAGGAATAGGAGAAACAAACCTAGAAGACCTCTGGTAAGACAACCTAATGCTCAAAGGTATCCATCTTTCAATGGCAATTGTTTCAATTGCAACAAATTTGGTCATAGAGCTACTCAGTGCAGAAGCAGAGTAAATCAAAGTGGTCCATCCTTCTTTGGTCAGTGCTTCAAGTGTAGGAGGTATGGTCATTGATCCAATGAATGTAGAAGTTTGATAATGAATAACTCTAACAATAGAGGAAATGGCAATTCTTTCAATAGGAAATGCTTTGCATGCAATAGATTTGGACATATGGCTAATCAGTGTAGATCAAGAGGAAATCAACCAAATGGGCAAATAAATGTTGTATGCTTCAATTGTAACCGATCTGGTCATATTGCAAGATTCTGCAAAAACAGGAATAATGAAAGAAGAGGTCCAGTAAACAAAAAACTGGATGAGTAGAGACAAGACAAAGGCAAGGGCAAAGTTGATGTAAATGAGATCTAGAATGAAATGAACAAAACATGGGTAAAGAAAGGTAAAATGAATGTTGACAGTGGGTTCGCACCAAAATCTGGTGCTGATAATTCCTTCAGGAATTGAATAAGGAGCTCTGGCTCAGGGGGAGCTGCTTTGAAAATCTAATTCCCCTAGCCAATAAGTAGGTGCCTAAATCTAGCACAATGACTGAAGTTAAAGAAACCAAATGCAGACATGTTGAAGCAGATTCCTGAAGAAAAGAAGCAAATGTGATTGATTGCGGAGCAATTGAAGATTGACTACATGCAGAAACAGTGTAATTGGATGTATTAGGGCAGACATTTATTACAATGATGAATTAGGTTTTGCAGAGCTTAAAAGGTCATCCTTTCATCATTTGGATCACTTTGCATTCGAAGATAGCAAGCAAAAGAACACCTGAGCTAAGATTTCAAGGATTTGAAGAGTGACTGGTGAATTCATCCGCTAACCCTAGTTCTATGAAGAAAAAGGTATTTTCTATGAAACTTTGAACTTGTGATCTTTTGCAATGGCTACACCATTGGTTGTTGATATTACTGAAAGGCCCCAACCCAAATTCAAGAAGCATCCACACAAATTGGTAGAAGTCGACTCGTTAGGTGCATTTTCAAGTGTTTTGTATGGTGTGTTGCATGTTGAGGATATTAGGGTCTATATTCATGTGGGCATAGATGAATTTGGGGATTCAAGGTTTGTAGATTTGTTCAAGAATCATCTAAGGGATGAAATTCACGGTCTTAAACCTGAATATAAGGCACTGCATGATAAAGATTTCATTCAGATTATAGGGTTTCCACCCTTTGATGAAAATGA
This sequence comes from Cunninghamia lanceolata, assembly GCA_027924645.1. Lineage (NCBI taxonomy): Eukaryota > Viridiplantae > Streptophyta > Pinopsida > Cupressales > Cupressaceae > Cunninghamia > Cunninghamia lanceolata. The sequence goes on from BSBN01001090.1 coordinate 3,895,467, forward strand.
GTGGTCTGGTATGTGTTGAGCCAAATGCATGATGAGTTCATATGGCTAATGAAACCTTTCAAGATCGCCAAAGACACCATCAAGGCTGTGACAGGGTTAAACTCATCTGGTGGACTGCCAATGTTGAAGGTTGTAAAGAATCAAATTGTGACTAATGCTACCAGTTCAAGGTTTGACAAAAGGGCAATGACTATCAATGACATTATAGATCTGGATGTCAAATTTACTTCAATGGTGATTGGATACAAGATTTATCACTCTAGCAGGGAGAACTTTGTTTCTGGGATGACCATATATGCTACATATCAAATGATAAAAGAGAATGATGATTATGACTTGTGTGAGTTGCTGTAGAATCAACTGATGGAAAATTTGAATACAGTTAAGAAGGATAAGAAGAACACCTTCAAATATGGTACACTGGTCTTGTGATTATTCTTCTACTTCATGAATGAGTTACCAGGCAAGAAAAGCATATGTTAGACAAATGATAAACCTGTTGCTATATAGATAAGAGAGCACTTAAACAACATTGGTGACTCTAAAACTGCAATCTAGGGTTACTTCAAGAATTTTCAGAGCATGATGCATTCTAGGGAAAGAATCCCTAAATCAGTTGTTGAGAAATACAAGAATGAAATATGTTTCATGGTGGACACTGATCAGTGCTTAATGGAAGCAGTAGAACCCAGAATTGTTTGGATCATGCCCATGGGGTATGAGGTAGATGAGAAAATTATGGATATGTATGCTCAACATCTCTTGAGCAAACCCAAGGATAATTCTGTGGAGAGATTTGGGACATATGTGGAGCTCGGACTGAAACTACATGTTGAGCTCAGAGAACTTGAAATCAAGAGGAAAGTTCAAAAGCAAGTAGAAATGTATGTTGAAAGCATTGGCATAGCTAAGGAAGTTGTGAGACAAAACAGAGAAAGGGTAGAAAAAGCTGAGAAGGAGATGCAGGATAAGAAACAAGGGAGTGCTCCGAAAGTCTCCACCAGCTAGCCTAGAAAAATAAGAAGCTCTACTTCTACCTCTGTTCACACAAAACCTATCAAAACAAAGAAACCGGAAGACAAACCATCTGGCAAAGATGATAAAAGAATGAAGACTAAAGCATCCAGAACATATGTGAACATTAAAGATGATGACAAAACAGAATCAGATGAAGCAGTAAAGGAAATAAAGACAAATAAAGCAGAAGCCTCAAAGGCTGTAAAAGATAAGCCTTCTGGAAGTATGAAGAGAATTTTGGAGGATGCCATTGTAAAATACTTGAATACATTCAATAGAGCTCTTGTAGAAATTTTATCTGAAATTCCTAAGAGTCTGAGTAACATTTTGGAAATGAGGAAAGAGGCTGCTAAAGCTAAAGATTTGGAGCTGAGGGAACATGTGTTTTCTAGTTTGTGTCCGGTGATCTCCAATAAAGAAGCAGATAAAATCTTTAAAGAGGTCAAGAATGATTTCAGAAGAAAAACAAGGATGAATAAACTGATGATTGGAGATATTGATGAAGTTGTTGAAGAAACAAAATAGATTCTAAAAAGGGCACTGGACAAGAACAAGTTCTATGTGGTTACATAAGAACTAGTTGATACTGAGGATGCATCAATTCTGAATGATGAAGAGCAGCAGAGAGATGAGCAACAAACTGAGATAGATGATTCATCTGTTGTGGAAGAGGAAGCAATAAACAAAGAAGGTGAAAAGATGACAGATAAAACTGATGATGCAGGAGGTATTCAAACTCTTCCAAATCAATCTGTTAAAGAAGATACAAAGATGAATGTTGGAACAGATGAAGATAATTCATTGAAAAATAAAGAGAATGATACAGAAGAAGTTAAGGACAAAGAAGCAAAAAAAGCCAAGGACAAAAATGAAAAGGAAGAAGAGATTGCAAAGGTTGAGGAAGAGCCCAAGCAGAACAATCCGGTTGACAGTACCGGTAAGGATCAAATACATATATCAACATCTTGGGCAAGAGACACTGCAGAAGTAGTGAAGGAAATTTTGGAAAGAGATAAACAAATTTTAGGAGATCAGGACATAATACAAGGTCCAATAAATTTTGATACCTTATCTCCGGTGCAGAAGATAAAATTGGCCTCCATTGCTCAAGCCAAGGCCAGAGAAGATATTCTAAAGTCTCACATAGAAGACAGTGAGCTACTTGGTCTGGCATCAGGGATCTTGGAGAAAATCATCCCAACATTCCAGAAGGACTCATCTACATCCCCCTCTGGTCAGTTGAAGAGTTTAATAAATTCTGTAAGTACTCATTATGAGTCCCTTAAAAAAACTATAGAGGTCAAGGTTCAAAATGAATTCAATGATAAAAGATTTGATGTTCTGAAAGGGATGATTGCATTAGATAGAATTGTGCTAGATACCGGAGTAAAGAGTATTCAAAATGTACTTACAGAAGGAGGGAATGTATATAAGTTTTGTTTATCCTATCCTAAAGCTATAGAGGACATTGAAATAAAAATAAAGGAGTCTAAGGAAAAACTGTCAAATGTATCCCAATCTTTTGATCCCCTGATAGTATCAGTGATGAGTCAAGAATGTCAAACAATCAGCTTGATTGAAGAAATAAAGAAATTGATGAAGGAAAAGGATAACATTGAGACAAGGATGTGTGAGCTCCGCAAACTGATTTCCCCCAAGTAGGAAGCAATGTTCAATATCATGACAGAAGCCCAAGCTACTACCAAGTCAAGTGATCCTACTGACTTGCGGAAAGCAGAATCTCAAGCATTCTTATTCAGTGGTCACATCTTAGTTTTGAACAACATGAAGAGTTGGGACAATGAGTTGGCGCTGTTGAAGAATGTCTTTGGTGATGTGTTCAAACTCATGTAAATAAGTCAGAGGGTTGTTTGTATATATGCCCATGTACCTAAAAAAAATTTGGTGAATTTTGGTATGCGGATTTTGTCGAGTTTGATGCTCAATTATAGATATTGGAACTACTGGACCACAAGGCAATATTCACTCCTGGCTATAAAGTTGTATTGCATATACACTCCATTGTGGAGGAATGTGAGATTATGGAATTGTTACATCCAAAAAGTCTACCCTTTGCCATTGATGTCAAAGGGGGAGTGAAGAGCAGTGAAAAATGAGGAATCCAAAAAAGGGGGACCACTGGAGAACAGTGAAATGCATAAGTGTACAAAGTAAGGGGGAGTTGTTCTGACACTTAGTCATTTTTCACTAAGTGTTGCCATCAATGCCAAAGGGGGAGATTGTTGGCAAGAGACACTGCTACTCATGACAGGTGTTGTCATTGAGTCAACTAAGTCTATCTTGCACATCCGCATAAAACAATTTGTTCACACCGAAAGTCAGAGTGAAGATTTGTCTAAGTCCGGGTAGTTAGAAACAAAGCATGTGACAGGGTCCAGTATTTGGGTCCGGATCTCTCCGGTGGTAAATCACAGTGTGCTGCGGATCTGAGGGAGCAATAAGGATTGTCAGGAATATCTAAATCCAGGAATTTAGCCTCCGGTGATGAAGGATTCAAAAGTAATGACCATCTGCGTATCAGGTTCTAGTTAGTCAGTACAGTCAGAAGAAGAATAGGCCAACCTAGTATTTGATCTTGGTCCAGATGAAGAAAAGTTGTTGGTTAAGCAATTTGTGATAACTAGTGGTATTGGCCAACATGATTGATGAATTGAGAACACAAGTTTTTGGTCTGCATTGTTGATGGTGCATGGATTCAGCTGACATAGCAGAGTTCTTAATAAATGTTTTAAGTTCTCTTGAAGCTGACTACAGTTGATTGAATTTCTTGATGCAGATATATATAGCTGATGGATTTGAGTGTTTTTGTGTGACGATGGAGTAAGTGCAAAAAAGGCAGAAAGAAGTGCGAAGGTGAAGATCTAAGATCAGATTATGGTTGAAGAGTGAAACAGGGTAGAGTAAGGATGAAGTGTGCAAGATCAGTATTCTATGCTTAACTGGAACTGAATTCTTGCACTGGTAGATGCTATTCATCAGTTCAAACATTCTATTATCTTCTTGTAATCATTTCTGTAGGCAGTGAGCCTCTTGGAGCAGTGAGCTTTGGGCAGTGTACCCTGAAGGCATGTGCCTTCTCCATTTGTAATACTTTTAACAGAGTATAATTTCTTGTGGTTTAACCCCCACCATGGTTTTTCCCTTAACCAGGTTTCCACGTAAAAATCCTAGTGTTCTTGTGTTATGATCTTGTTGTTTCTGTTCTTATTTTCATGCTTCTTTCTTTTGAATGTATGTGGCAAATTAATTAAGGAACAATCCAAGAAGTTTTGCAGAACATTGATTCACTCCCCCCCTCTCAGTGTTCCTTAATCTCAATAGTTACATGATCCCACTTCATAAGATTAACATTATTAAAATGATAGGCACTAATTTTTGTTTATTTAGCTTGAATTACCAAATAATTATAGAAAACATGCACTCTATGACTAATGTCCAAGATTTAGGAAGACCCTTAATGCTCTTTCACTCAATGCACAAGCCATTTATATTAAAATTTTATATTGTACCTCTAGAAAACTACCTATAATGGAAATGAAAGGCTAGTTGGTGAGGTACTTCATAGGCCCTTTAAATTCTAATTTAAATCCCTTTGGGTTAAAAAAACTCTCAATAGCCTAAATTGCACTTGACACATGTGGGAAGATCCTAGGGTAATTTTATTATAGATTAATGGTAAACATGAGGGCTAAAAATATCACATCTAAATATAATGATCAAATCCCAGAGCTCATCTTCATGGATGCCACTTCATTGTATGTACTAAAGAATTTTTATTTAATCATCACTTACAACAAGATCAATATGCACATTTTGGAGTTGCTTTAAAATGTCCTAATGGCATCATGCAAGACACAATTGGTTGCATTATCCTCAAAGTAATGATTGACTGAAAGGAGGAGGTCATTCTCTTTCATATTAGTCTTGCTTCGGATCAATTTCACACCATTCTTGTTAGACCATGGATAGAATAATATGTAAAGGACACTTAACAAATGCTTGATGATCTTCATATATCCATAGAAAGGACATCTGGTCCTTCAAACTCAATACTCTTATTGGACTGGCATTTCCCTGCATGTAAGCCTTGGTAGATAATACATTAGGCAAAGTGGACAATCATGGGCTTGAGAATGATGTACCTGATAGCCTTGAAGCTCTTGCTCCAGCTTGTGAAAATGAATAAAGCTACCCTCTCTCATCTAACTTTTGTACCATCAAGAAGTGAGAAGAGAGACATTCATACCCTTTACCACAGTGTAGTTGTGAAATAGGGTTTCAACACACCACTTCTAACCTTTCCACTAAAGATGGTTGGACTACCCAAGTGTGTTACATATGTGAACACACATCCAAAATCCCAATATTGTGAAAATGAGTAAAACTAGCAGTAAATTGAACCCATGGATAAATTGATATAGGGCATCATCTTTATAATGCCGAGCTCGCTTCATAAATTTCTGACCGTTTGACGAATTGGGTATTAGAACGAAGGAGGGATTTGTGCTTGCTCTGCGAGCTCATTAGATGGCCATTACAAGTTTACCCACCATATGTTTTGGAGGATTACAGTGGAATCGAAATACCCTCAGATCTATCATACAAACGAAATCAAAAGCTCCAACTTTCAGCTTCTGCCTTTCATGCTTCAGATCTATCATACAGAAGAAAAATTTGGGGTACTAGAGAATACCGCCTTTCATGCTTCTGCCTTCTGCTTCCCACGGCTGGAGTCGAACCCAGGTAGTTGCAACAAATAATAATTGTTTTCAACCGTTACACTGTAAGGGACCAGCCAGGCCCAACCAGAGATCTCAATTTGTCCAAATAAGTAGTAGGATGGATAGTAACGTAAATTGTAATGACACCAAGAGTATGGCTTATTATGTAATATGAATGTATATAGGGTAATAAATTATGAAGGATAAAAGTGTATACTTTATATTTTTATATTTTTGTTTCATCTTTTTTATATAAATATTGTAAATATATGTTTATAATTTTAATTTAATCTATTTGGTATTGTAATTAGTCTTTACTCTTTGGTCTTATATTTATTATCTAATTGCAACTCTAGTTTCTAATGGTAAAGATTGATCACTCTTTATAGCATTCCCTTACCTAGGATTACACAATAAGTGTGACCCTGTCTATTTGATTAGGCCACATTATTGTCTAGTCTGACCCAATTTCAACATTCAAAATCTCTTACTTTGAGCCGACCCTTTTAGAATCTAATGATTAGCTCATTCTCCTACACCCTAAAAAGATTGATTTGAGCGACTAAAGGCTTATATCATAGGCATCTCCTAGGTCATTATGGATATCAAATGTTGCCATGGGTTAGCATAAAACATTCAAACTCCAATTGCATTATCATTTAATTCCAAGAGCATATAAGAATAGAATATGCATGTTTGCATACATCATCATTATCTATTACTTTACATGTATTTGAGTATCGTATCATTAGAAAAGGGGTTTTAATTTACTTGTATTTGAGTATTGTTATACCTTTTGTTGCATTTTTTCCTTCTATTTCCATAATATCTCCTCTTCTACTATATATTTTTCTCCTAATTAATTATCAATGGCCTTTGTGGTTGCCTCAATTGTCTCATCCTTTATTCCCTATTTGGCCTCCTCTATTTGTGATAGCAAGGTATCAACTATTTGTTTACACCTTAACTCTATACTTTGTATGTTTCTAATTGCGTTCTACTGTTTGGTGATAAGTTGAGTTCTTGAGCAAGATATTCTAAAACATTCTTTCTAATGATCTCCTCTATTGGGGTTGCTTCTTATCTTTTATGTTCTAATTGCTTTCATTAACTCTTTTGGGAAGTCTTCTATCTCAACTATTGGGTTACGAATGTTAGAAATATAGTCAAGCATAGCTCTAAGAATAACTTCCTTATTTGGTGTAGAGGTTGTCGTGTATGTTTATGCTACTTCCAATGGTTTCCCTTTTGTAAACAATGTTCTATAAAGAATTCTTGTGTTCATTACTTTATCCTTCTCCTTCTCCACTTGGATTTTTGTATCTTTTGGTGGTGCAGTGGGTATTTCAAGTTTCTTCTTTTTGATTACTTATTATTCCTCTTTTTTTACTTTACCTAATTAGATTCTTGTAACTTGTTGTGGTATATCTAGTTTCATTTTCTTGGTCATCTTGAACTTATTCTTCCTCTTCCCTTCCTTGGATAGTTGCATTAATGTTTATTTAGTCTTTGTCTTTTGCCCAACTTTTCACTATGATGGGCTAGCTTCTACCTTTTTCTTCTCCATACTCATTTCAGGTAGTGCTTTAGTTGCAGCCTTAGTAGGTGAATTTGATTATTCTTCACCTTGTTTCTCCTTATGAAGTGGTGGTAGATAATTTTATTTTCACCACATATTGTGGGGAATTCTTTTGCTAGTTATGCCTCTACAAAGGTTGATGTGTCTTTGAATCTCTGATTTGGGGAGCTAGTTTTTATCTTATCTAACCCCTGCACTTCCTTTTTTTGTCTTTTCTTTTCTATGGTAGGTGGAGAGTTAGGAATTAATGTGTTAATTAGAGGAATAGGGTCATATTCTATAGAAGTTTATTTTGTTGCATTCTCCTCTTCTTTTGGAGTTTTTCTTGCATCTCCTATTAAGTCCTCTTCACATAGAACTCATTATATGTTTCAAACTTTTCTACCTTAGGATATTTTGGTAGAACCAATATGGCTTGGGCATTGGCATCAATTAGGTTGTTAGAGACCTCATATGGTAACTTAGGTACCTATGATGCCCTAGGTTATATGGATTCCACATAAGTAAAATTTCTATCCACTATGAAGGTTATATCGTTATGGTATTTTCAAACTATGTCAAAGGAGATCCTCTTTCTTGCTTGAATTTGTGTTTGAAACTTTATAAATAACTCCTCATAGGCCTTCTTATAGTCTTCTACTTGTTGAAAGGACCTTATGTGTGCCATGATTTGGCTACCTATTGGTCTAGTGTTGCCCCAACTATATCTAGGAATCCTTGGCAATGCCCTCATGAAGTAAAATGGAAGATAAATGATTATAGAACCATACTAGAATGTGTATTGGCTCCTTATTATCCTGTCAAGGTTCTCTAGTAGTTTCTCCTGAAGGGCCTCACATAGATCAAACTCCTTGTTGTTGACCACCATCTCATATGTGGTCATTTTATAGTGTTTGTAGCTAACTTATCCTTATTCATATAGTAAATTTTATATGCTACCCCTTCTGTAGCATACCACATGATAGGGTTGATGATGTCTACAACTATCATATTTTGACCATCAAAAGTGGCTCAAGTTAATTGCATCACCTTTTTGTTTTTGCCTTCTACTTTGTTTGAATCTCACCCTTATCCCATAGTCTAGTTGCTGCCTTTATTGCTTCCTTCATGATCTAGTAGGAATTATCTAGATACATGAAATTTGAAGGGATTCTTCTCAACACCAACCTTATCCTTGCATATTCTCTAGAAATTTTTGGGAATTCCTCCCATATATCTAGCTTAAGTTATCCAATTCTTGTATGGATTTATACTCATGTACCCCTATTTTTGGATTTATGGTGTTGAGGGTTAACTGCTCCTTCTCAAGTTATGTGTGATCCATTTCCATGATCATGGTGTGAATGTATTTGTAGATACCTTCTACATATAGGATGTATGCTAGTATGTTAAAGAAGGATCCATCTTTGTCAACCTCCAATGCCTTCTAGGGATACTTTTTACATTTTAGTCTAGGGTTATCTTTGGCTTGCACCAAAGTAGGCTCTACCATTCTTGTGTTTCTTTTAACTCTATCACCATTTGTTCCCCTATTCTTGTGTTACACATGCCCTACTTCTTTTATGTTAAGTCATAGCTCCAACTCACCAAAACTCTTAACCAATTTTAATAATTCACCTTTGAGTTCATCAATTTGTACACTCCAATGTTGTAGCTAACTCCACAACTCTACTCTTTAGTTCATAACTTAGCTCAACTGTAGTGAAAAAATATTTGAGTGTTTACTTTTTTAAACCTACACCCTTATATGGACTTCCAACAACATTTTTAAAAATTAATGCTTCTATCTACCTTGTGTTCCCTCCATTTTTACCATTTCGCTCTAATTTTGATTGGATGGGTCAACAACCATTAGGAAATGAATCAACTAAAGTAGTGTACACCTTTTATAAAATTATGTCACATATGATTTAGGTTACTCTATATGTACCCAACTTGATTTAGATTAATTCCATCCTTCAATCTCCTACATAATAAGGTTTCAATCTTGTTCCATTAACATATCCATCCAATAATGTGTTCTATAGAGTCATTAACTTTATAGCTCCTAATAACAAATTTTCATTAAATTTGTAGGGCCCAAGCCAACACATCTTTAATTTTCCTAGCTTTTTGAACTCGATGTTGTATAATAGAATTGTATCTCCAATCTAGAAGGATTTGTTCTTGATATTTTTATCATTCCAAGCCTTTTGACACCTTTTTTCTTGTATTTGGTAATAGGCATATATAAGTCTATTCTCATCAAGTATTTCTAATTCCACCAATTAAGTAAAAGATTCTTTGAGTTGAGAATGACAGAGGGTAGTTTCTAGGAAAGTCTAGAAATATTATGATCAATCCTCCAATAAAGGCATAAGCTAGGTAGCAAGGTCATCTGAAGAAGGAGAAAGGATGGAACTATCACATAATGACTTGAATATGTATGATAAGCTTTATGGGGTCCTAAGATTCACTATCACTTCACACAAATCCACACCAAATCACCTGTGGTACAGGAGCATCCAAAGGTGTAAGGGCAATCTTGCATCACCCAAAAATAATGTGATTCAAAATTGATGACTTTATTTTCATTTCTTTTCAAAATTTGTGTTTTTGGATACCCATTTGTTTGAATAATGATTCAAAACCTTCAAAGTTTCCAACAGGGCTAAGGATACCAGAATATACCAGAATTAACTATTTTTAGTAAGTCTTTATCAGAGAAGCGGTTGAGCCTAAAATTTTCCCCAAAACTTCAGAATAGTCAAATAAGCATTCTTGGTAAATTTCAGCTCAATATCATGTCTGGATTTCAAGATATTAAAGTTTCAATTTTGTGAGGTACCCTGAAAAGTTTCAAAATTAGGTATGAGGGACTAAAACATCCCATAACATCCTAAAATGTTTATAGAAATCCATTTACAATTTCTAGCATGCTAGTTCACTTCTTGAGATTTCTAGCTCTTCAAACGATTCGTCAATCGAACACCCAGATCAAAAGTTATGCTTCCTGGAAGTTGGCCTATTTTTGGAGGGAGATGCAAATTTTGAAATTTGGCTGTTGGCCACCAAAAAGGGCTATTTATAACTATTTTTGGGAACCCTAGGCAGTAGTAGAGATAAGGGGGAAAGTGTAAGTCAAGAAAAGGCAGTAAAATAGAAACCCTAGCTGATTTGGGGTTACAAAAGGTTGAAGATTCCAAAGTCTTGTGATAGGAAGTTGTAATGTGTTGCAGCTTGTGGACTATTCATCCTCTGATTGTATTTGAGCTTTTGTAATGTGATGGGTTGTCCAAATCAATAAAAGAACATTCTATTTTCTATGTGCAATTTTTGTTGTATGTTTTATGATTTATCCCCTTCATCAACCTACAAAATAGAAAAACCCTTAGAAAGAAAGCATTAAAGGGGAACCTTCCTTAGTTAACCCCCTTGTGAGTTATTCCAATGAAGCTCCACATGGAAAAGTCTAAAAATGATATATGAAAATGTAGGATATGAAAACAAGTGGCTACAATGGACAATAATGGTGGAAAACACTAAAATCCTAGAGTGTAAAGGCTAACCCTAAGAGGTGTAGAATAATGGATAATGACTAGGGGTTGATTAAATGGACATGGAGAAGGGTCTAGATGCAAAGGGATGGCATGAGGGAGCAGTGACAAGAGCATATGAAGAATTGGACATGCCAATGGTAATTATAATGGCTTGGTAGAGGGAGAAAATGGATGGACATCTAGGGGCAAGGGAAAAGAGAGAGCCACAAGAGGGATACGAACAAAGAGAAAATAATTTTCAAAAGTATAAACTCCAATTAAAAAATCTTCAAGAGAATCTCCTCTAAGAGCACCTACAAGAGAGAACTTGCATAATCAATCCACTACTTGAAAGTGTAAGCAATTGTGGAAATGGATTGCAAGGATGTGTGAAATAGCATGAATAGGGCATCTGTTTATAAGTTCTTGGAGGACTCTAGGGAACGTAGACATGAAAAATAGGGTGGGTATGTCATTAATGAATTGCCTATTAATTTTGATGGAAAATATCACCAAAACTAGCCTCGCTAATCAAGGGGCATAGGTAAATAAGAGGGTTCTTCAAAGAAGGGCATAATTGACATATAATGCCAGATCTCTCAAACCTTATAGGAAGGAAAAGGGGATAAACATAGGAGTTGATCTCTCATCAATTTAATCATTAGGGATCAAGATATAAGGCAAACAAGGTGGAAACAAGGGTTTTAAACACATGAAATGGGAGAAACCAAATTAAATGTTAGGTGGGATAAGGATAAACATGGGTTGGATAAGGATAAGGAGGCATTACACAAGGATATAAACACATACAAAGGGGAAACAAAAAACACATAAGGATAGATAAGATGCATAAGACTAGACAAAGTGTTAACAAGGTCTAAATAAGGGGTAAAAATACATGATAAATGAAACACATAAGTGAAAAACATAGTAAAAGAAGTTGTAAGGTATGCGATTTATATTATTACAAAGAATACCTAAAGGACACTTAATAAACACTTGATGATCTTCATCTATCTATAGAAATGGCACTTGGCATTTGAGGCTCAATAATTGTAAGTGGACTAGGCATTTTCCCATAGGCAAGCCTTGGTAGAGAATACCCTAGGCAAAGTGGGTTATCTTGGGACTAAGAGTGACATTCCAAATAGACATAAACCTCTTACTCCAAGCTTGTGGAGATGAATAAAGAGACCATCTCTCATTTTAGTTTTATACCATTAGAAATTGAGTAGAGAGCCATTTATACCATTTGTTGGGGTGTAGTTGTGTAATGTGGATTCAACATACAATTTCCAATCTTTCTGTTACATCCCCTTTTTGGATTCAATATTACTATTTACTTTTTCTTAAATAGTACAGTTATGTGGATATGTTTTTAACATCATAGGAACTGATGATATAAATAGAGAAGATTAATTTTATGAAATTAAGGAATCTATTTGATTATGATCAATATGATGTTATGAATTGGAATGTCTTTTCGATATGAAAATGAAATGATTTGATATAAATGTGTTTTGAGTAGAATATTGGTGCTTTGACCATAAAATTGTATGTGAGATTGTCAATGATAGGAATTGATGGAACATGTTTGCCAGGAAGAAAGAAGAAGAGAAAGTATCTTTGAGAAAGAGAGAATAGACTCTGGAAAAACCCATGGGTACTTGCAACTGAAGACGCAAATCAGGTAGACAAACCTAGATGCTTTGAGTTTAGGCTACGTCTATTTTAGTTGAGATATTGACGTCTGTTAGAATAGGTCTTTCTCCTTTCATAAGTCATCATTTAGAGTATGGGAAATCGACATCAGTGTCGTAATACTCTGAATCGTGTCATCAAATATGAATGACTGATATATTGTTTATATGTAAATATATGTTTATACTTATGGTCAAGTTGTAAGTCGTATCTTGTTATTTGTTCGGCGCAAAAGTCAGAAGTTGTGCGTAAGTCGATCTCAAGTCTTGTTCTGCATTTGCGCTCAATTCGTCGTTATCGTCGTAAAGCGCTACGAGCATATGACGTAAATGTCTCCTTGCAAAATTTGACGGATGTTGAATTGTTCTTTTTTGGGCTATTATCGATTACTAAAGGGTTTAAATAATGTTTAAATCTAGAGACCATGGTGTGTAGTATCCTTGGTCGTATGATATTGGAACATGTAATATTTTGTTAGTGTCATTTTGAGATAAATTCCTTTATTCTCTAATGATGTCGATAATCAGGCAGAAGCTCGAGAGGAACACACTTAAGCTCTTATTAAGAGGTCTTTTATTTCGAATAGTCTTTTGCTTTCATGCTTTAAAACCTTAAGAGAGTCATCGGCCTAGCCTTTAATATTATGTTTTCTTTTGTTTTATACTGTTAACTATTTTGAGTAGTGGGACGGACTGTTGAGTCTGGTAACCGCCACCTCGCCTATGTGGAGCTCCATCTTGGAGAGTGATCACAATTTGTGGGAGTGGCCAAACCAATTTTTGGTTGAGGTCTCCTGAGGTGGGAAAATGTTTTTGCATGACCAGTTAGATTCCCTTATCAATAAGCATGGTCAGGGAGTGGAGGAGATAGTTAATCCTTCGTAGTGAGCAGGGAAGATATAGAGAAGTTAGAGTCAGTTTTGGAGATAGTGAACACAGAGGAGAAATAAAATGAGTCTGAGTAAGGAGCTTCAAGGGGAATGGTTGAGAGAATAGCAAGTGCCGTGGACCAGTTTGTAAGTGAACTCAAGAGACTAACGATAGGTTCTCCTTCTCTCTTTGCTACGCAGTCATAGTTTCTTTGTTATGAGTAATGTTTTCACAAGCATTTGCGATGGAACATAGATTGTGCTTGAAGATACATAGTGTTATTTGTTAATAACTATAGCCTGTGTGAGTTTGTCATCATTAAAACGAGAGCATTGTTTATATCTTCTACACTGCACTACACTGCACCAAAGATGTAAAAACCACAGTTTATTGTATTGTCCGACGAAGGTCGAGAATGATTGTGAAGTAAATGGTTTTACTTTAGAAGGTTTATAGTTATGTGTAGGGTGCAAATCTGAGTATGAGTTGGACGTAAAACATCTCACAGCAAATACAAACCGCAGCGACGAAACACTGGTCGACAGAGAATAAGAACTCTTTGGACAATCGAATACAATACCTTGGCTCTATCAAGTTTAAAGGTTAGTTAGTATTAGAGTAAAAGACTTGTTTGTGTCCACCATCGATGAAGGATTATTATTAGTGAAGAGGTGCAGGTCGCAACATGCAAGACTTCACTGTTATCCTCTTTTTCTGAGTTTTAAACTAGTCGGTCGACCATGGTGAAATTGTTAATCTAGATGCGAATAATAACAAGTTTTAAACTATTTGCTTTTGAAGGTGATTCTTATGCTATTGAAGTATTTAAACTATTGTTTTTCCGAGAGAAGACCTTATTGTTATACCAATTATTATTATGAAGTTTTTACAAACATTGTAATGAGTCTTTTGTCAAGTCTCAAGCTTAGACTTACACGCAATCTAAATTGCTAGTAGAAACGATATGACAAGGTTTTCTAATGTATAGATCGACAAGATTAAGCTATGTCGAAGATTTCGACACGTCGAAGTAGTACAATGTGAGTGTTAAAATTTTAACGTAGCGTTTTCGAACATTGTATTCTTTAAATTGTTTTTTAGTGAAACCCTCCCAAAACAACAGAGTTGAGTTTAATGTCCACTCAAGAGTGGATAATTTAAATAATGGGCTAACTTAGAAATCATTGTAACAATGCGTAGCATTATCCGAATAATCAATATGCTAGGAAATCGTTCTTTATCATGAAGACGGAGAGGTTTCCATGAGCTTGTAGAAAGAGAGTAAACCTCAATGACATGCGTTAATGCATGATGAATTTCAAACACCTTGAGGTTATCGAGGTTGTTATACAGAACTTATAAATAGGTAACTGTAGGATTGCGATTAATTCGAGTCGAGTGGGGTGGGTGAACTTATTTCATGCATTGATACAACGCTAATTATATTCAAATCCTTTGGCCAAGGTACTGCATGATCCTCAAGTGCATTGAATGTTCACTGTGACTGGATGGCATAGCTTGTGGAGTGGTCATGCTTGACTAGAGGGTATCTAGGGGATTGCATGATAACAAGTCACGTAGGTCACAACACTAGAACTCAAATGGCAAACACCATTGGTTATCCTAAGTCTATCCTCTTGAGTAGGGTAGGGCCACTTCCAGTTAGGAAGGCATGTGGGAGACTGACAGTCTATGGTTGGAGGTTAAGCTCCTTGAAGATACTTTCTCTTCTTTATTCTTGAGGATTGCTGAGACTTGAATTTGGATGGTCGACAATCGAGATGCAGTGACATTGGTAAGTCCCTATTTTGGAATTGTTATAAGTAACTTTTGACAACATATTGTTTAATGTTGTAGATGATTATATCCTCTTGTATGAGCTATAATTTCATGATTATTGTTAGTTAATGGATGAATTACTTGTTTATAGTAATTAGTAAACAAATTATTTTTCTATTTTATTCTTTCAAAAAAAAAACTTATTACCTTTGGTTAAAACTTAGTTTTTAGGGTGAAATCAGAACTGGGTGTTACACTTTCCACTAAGGATGGTTACTTTGCACTACTATTTTGTGTTGCATATGTGAAGGCACAACATCCAATATCTGTTGAAAAGATTCATAATATTGATTTCTCAAATTAAAATTGTCCTTAGCTTTAGTCTAAGAGAGCTAAGAGCAAGTAGCCTTTGTAAAAAAGATCCTAAATGGCCTAAATAACTCATCTCAAAAATATGAAAATGTGAATCCGATAAATATTAACCAACTAAGCATCATGGAAGATGATAACTTATTTTATTTTTAAAACAATAGAAATTTTTTTTTTTTAAAAACTCAACGAATCCACCACACAACACTTCAAATTGGAGAGCTTTGGATAGATTTGCTCTGTATATTATTTAGTAATCTAAAGATCCTTTAAATAGGCAATATTTACAGATAGTTACGTCCCTACATAATAGATGCTTAGGGATTGAAATAAGTAGAGCTTATATTTCCAACACCCCCCATAAAATTATGTCATCACACAAAAACAAATAGGATTATTTGCTATCCCTATACAAATGAAAAAAATTTAACACCAATGCTTTCTTAAAAGTATACAGATTTATCTGTACTCAAAGTCTTGGTGAATACATCTACAGGTTGCTGATTCATATGTGTATAAACTAGCTCAATTTTGTAATTGAGGACATGCTCAGGAATGAAGTGATGATGTACTTCAATATGTTGTGTGTGATCATGGAACACTAGATTCTTGGACATATTCAACACACTTTGATTATCACAATACATAATCATGGGATTAGGTTGTGGGTGTTGAACATCCTCAAGAAGTTGTTTGAACCATATCGATTCACATGTTGTTACAACAATTGCCTTGTACTCCACTTTAGTGGATGATTATGCAACATTAGGTTGCTTCCTACAACTCCATGATACAATGGTGGATTCAAGATTGATACAATAACCAAAGATTGATTTCCTAGCGTCTATGCAATGTGCCTAATTTGAATCTATAAAACAAACAAATTTGGAATCTATATTCTTAAAATATTCCAATCTAAATTTTTTGTACTCCTTGAAGATATCTTACAACTTGCTTCAAAACTAATCAATGAAACTTCTTTAGATAACCGTCTCTTGATTGCTTTGTTAAATTTCTCAAGTTGTCAATATTACTAATCATATGGAGAGTAGAAACCAAATTAATGACCTAGACATCATTGTTTTTGACATATTTGGAAGCATATGTTGAAAACAATATGTGGCTTTCATCATCATCTTTAATATCCACATCAACCATCATACCTCCTTGTTTACCTTTGTTAATATCTTTTTTACTTCTTGAAACATTGGCACTCAAAATCACTAGCATGATTGTAATAATAGAAAATCTTTCCTTTCTTGTACTCATCATTAGCCATGACAAGATGTCTTTGCCATTGAGGCTTCTTTTCCTCAAACTTAGAGGTAAAAGCATTTATTGATTCAACTTCATCATATCTACTAAGCATTTCTTCATGTTTCTATAGTAGACCTCTGAAGCATTAAATTTTAAGGTTGCTAATTTTCCACTCAATGTGAGCAGTCTTTAAATTCTCAAATGACTTTACCAAACTATTAAGAGTTATGGAGATGGGATCGTTATCAACGATAGTCTCACTTACATTAATGAGACAATTTAAAATACCCTTGAGCTTTGAGAGATGCATATTATTGATTCGTATTTTCTTAGATTATATATATCTACATTTGGAGCATGTGTGCTCTCACATCATTATTGTGCTTGAAGGTTGTGGTGATTTGTGGTGATTGTGTCTCAGGGTTCCTTTGATGTAGTTTCATTCTACATATTCTCTATCAATGTACCATTAATAGACAAGTTTTTCAAGGCTAGTGCTTGGCATGATTTCTTGTCAAATTCTTCTTGTAGGTGACCATCTGTAGGATGTTTTTTTGTAGTTCCATCAATGATTGAGGTAAGGTCTAACAAGAGAAAAATAATTTTTATATGATGATGTCATTCTCTAAAGATGTTAGCACCAATCAACTTTATGAAGATAGCAAAAAAAAAAATAGTAACTTGTTTTTTTCTAAAACTTGGCTTCTTTTGAAGATAATTTGAACTAATTAAAAAAAAGTACTACTAAATTTTTAGAGATTTAGTTTCCTTTGCACATAACTTGGAATTAGTCTAACACACTATGATTTTCCTCCTTTGAAATCCCTTTCACTTGCTCAAAATTAAGTATAAACTTGAACCTTCACAAACATATTTTCTCAAAGGAGACTCATTTTATAAATTCGTAGTAAGTCTAAATTTAGAACAAATATAAAATTTCACTATTGATTCTCACAACTTAATTATACAACTAAACTTTGAAAGCTTTTAATATCTTTTCTTCTTCTAAAATCTAAATGCTTACACTCAATTCCCATAGACTACCTCAAAACAACTCCCCACCATTCTACAACTACACAGCTTAATGTTGCTCACTCCAATACATAATTTAGTGTAGAAATGAAATTCTCACATCCTTTTAAATTTAGCAATGATCTCTATGATCAATGGGGTATTCTTAAATATCATCCACTTCACCAGTCAAAGGTCAATTTTGGCCAATAAAAATAGGACAAATATTTACCACTTTTTATGGTGAATGAGGTGTAAAATAGCTATTGATTGTTTAGCCATTGAAATGGATGATATTTAAATAGAGTGTGTTCTACACTAAAACCTTGCTCTAATATCAATTGTTGAAATTCCAGAGCTTTGAATAGATTTTCTCTGTATATTATTTTGGGATCCAAAGATCCTTTAAATAGACAACATATATAAACAAATATATCTCTAAATAACTGATATGTCTTTAGGTAAGATATATGCTTAGATATTGTGATGAGTAAAGTTTATATGCAACACAACCAACCCTGTGATCTTGTAGTTCACTTCCACATCAAGGTCTCTTTTACCCATTGCTCCATAATTTGTCAACATTAAGTTAACCACAAGGCCATCATCTTTATAATTTGCCCAACTTCATAAATTCCTCATCATTTTGATGAATTGGGTATTGGAATGGAGGAGGGATTTAGGCTTGCTCTGTGATCTTTGAAGAAGTCCATCATGGCAGTTTTCACATTACATTAGAAGTCTACTTTTATCTGAGAACAATATTCACAAGTCGAAATGCTGTAAATTAATAAAAATGAATGAAAGATGAAAGCTGTGAGAGCCAACAAAGTTTCTCTTGGAGGCTTTGATTTGAATAGAAATAGACTCAAATCTATCATACAAATGAAATCAAAAATTCCAACTTTCAGCTTGGTGTGGCTGAGAAAGAAGTGGAGTACCGCCTACTATGTTGATGCGGAATCAATGTTGGCTGAAGTCGATCCCATGATGTTGCAGCAATTATCAATATTGCCTACCAGTACACCATGAGAGACTAGCCAATCAATTGCCTTTCCATTTAGTTTCAATCAAGAAAAACTCATATTATCTAGTCAACATTAAGGAGTGTGATGGACTAATAACATAAATTATAATGACACCAAAAATAGGGTGGGCATCATAGTTTTAAAGGGTTAGCTTTGCCTCGAGAGATTAAATAAACCAATACTAAATTATTCACTATATAATGGTAACTTGTTTGAATGATGTGCTAACTATTTGAACCTTGTGCCAATTTCAAATGTTAACTACTTCACTATGGGTCCTAAGAGGGGTTGTGTATGGAACCACATTAAATTTGGAGACTCCTAGCTTGAGGTACATCAAAGATGTTGATTCTACACATTACTAGCAAGCCTACATGCTACACAAGGGTGATGTGCTAGATTCCAAGACCAACTAATGATCAAATCATTTAGTTTTAGGGTCACTGATCCTTACCACACTTATAGGGATGATGGTATATCACAACTTAGGGCCATTGAGGTCTTTAAGATCTATATTATAATCAAAATGTTGATGCCTAACATGTATCAATATCGTGAATCTATTATGTTTTGAATCAATAAAAGTTCACTTCATTATAAGATTATATGTTATTCTATTATGTGTTGTGTTCGAGCATTACATTTGACTACAATGTTTGACCATCCTTAGTTGGACCGTCTAACCTTGGCTGTGAGGTTTGACCATCCTTAGTTGGACCCTCCAACCTTGACTATATTAATTGGTATTAGAGCCAATTTTGAGATCTATAGTTAAGTGATATACATAGTCTTCCAACAAATGTGTGTTCGGTAGGAGATTCCTAGTGGGTCAATTTGGTATAAGCAAATCATTGAGTATGAGATGACCTACTCTAGACCTAAAAATGGCTCCTAGAAGGATGGATAGAGGTTGAGTTGTACTTCATGTTGCAGAAAGAGTTAAAGAAATGCTAAACATGATTAATGTTCAAATTCAATTAGATGTGGTAGAAGAGGATAGAAGAAGAGGTATGCTTAACCCTAGATTTGATGAAAGTGAAGATCTGATGAACCAAAAAATGGACCAATTGATGATATCATACTAGATGAAGAAGATATAGATGAAAGAACGTTGAAGGTTATTTCTAAAATTAGTAAGAAAATAGTTGATTTGCCTAATTATTTTGGTAAATTGAATCTCGAGGAGTTGATTGATTGGATTATTGATTTTGAAGAATATTTTGAGTATGAAGAAATTACATAATTTGAAAGAGTGAAGTTTGCAAAGACAAAGCTAAAAGGTCATGTTGCTATTTGGTGGAAGGAAATTTAGTTGGAAGGGAATAGGAAAGGTAAGTTGAATATTGAGAAATGGGATAGGATGGCATACAAGTTGAAATCTAAATTCATTCTTGCAAGTAATTAGTTGGATTTGATGAAAAGGTTGCAAAGCCTAACATAGAAAGATCTAAATGTGAAAGATTATACAAAATAATATTATTAGTTGAAAATAAGACCAACTAGATATATCAATAGTTTGAGAGGATCAATTGAAAATAAGATAAGCATGTTAACCATTTAATCTATTGATGAAATTCATCAGTTTTCCCTAAACGATGAAGAAAAGTTGAACAACAAATTTTAGAATAGACAAAACAAGAGAGGAATAAATGATAAATTTACAAGAGACAAAAATAAAGGTGGTAGAGGATCTTCCAATAATGATGTAGAAGCAAAAGAAGGCAATGAAAGTTATTGGAGTAGTATACCTTTTGAAATACTTTAGTTGGTAGAACAAGGTCAATGATTTGATTCACATCAATGTGCGACATTACTGTGTCCCACTTTTTCGTCAAAGTGGGACATTGAAATCAACATTTTTTTTACCAAATTTTCACTTTTTGACACCTATAGCAACTAAACCATTAAGAATTTGAAAATGATGTGAACTAGTGATTTTTGAGATTTCATGTGTAGATTCTAAATGCATTTTTTTTTAAAATTTTAAGAAATAATTTGTGAATTTATTTATGTAACTTTTAGTAACATATTTTTTCTAATTAAAAACATTTTTAAAAAGTGATGTTTATACCATACAACATAAATCTTTTTATAAAAAGGATAAAATCATAAATTTTTAAACATAGATTTGTAGGCACCAATATCTAGTGAATGGATATTTTTTCATAATTTGTTGTTGCATTTTTTTAATTAATTTTTGAAGTGAGATTAATTATAATTCAGGCATAGGTTTTATACCATACAACATATGTTTTTTTGTATATATCCAAATTAACTTCTTATTTTGTAGAAACAAGGACATCAATATCTAGTGCACAAATATTTTTTTAAAAAAATCTCTATTTTTTATTTTCTGCGTGTGTGGAATAGAGACCTTAATGTTCGATTAAAACCTTATGTTCACTAGAAAATAGATAATGATGATAATAATCAAATGAAACATATTCAAAATCATACTTTTTTTAAAGCTTATACTAAGGGCTACATATTTACAAAATATAATTTCTAAATGACTTCATTTGATCCCCTAAAAGGTGAAGAAAAATTGGATTTTTGTCAGTATTTTGTTAGGTGCAAAGGAGACTCCATCAAGGGTTTGATTTAAGACTAGGCGGTTCTTTCCAAAGGGGTTAGATCTAACCCCCTTCAATTAAACCCCTATAGATGGAACCCCTCAAGGCTTAAATCATTATTTTTTCTAAAAAATATGCGGTTTCAGACAAAAATCAGGATGTCCCATAAGTGGGACAAACTATTGTGGCAGCTTCTCATGTCATATTTAATATACATTATTCCATGATTTATTACATGCTTTCATAGATTACATTACCTCATACCATAGAGTGTGTTTTTATAATGATCCACACTTTCTACCTCTAGTGATCATTACTTAGGGGATCTTATAGGTTTATCTTCGTCTCATGTTAATTCAACATTTAGTTACCTATAATGACTCTCCTATGACCCATTTTATGCCTTCTCATGATGCATCTTTTGAGAACTATGATGTACAAGATTACCTTGTTGTCCCATTTGCATATCTCATTAAGCAACAAGAGAAAGCACATGGCTTAGTTATGTTGCATAATAGGTAGATAGTTTTGATAAACCAAGACTATTTAGGTCAAGCAATGAGTGGGAACAAATTATAAATATGTATGACCACGAACTTAGCAAATATAATCTTGTAGGAGACTTTGAGCAAGGGAATTTGTCCCCAATTGCATATATTAGCTCAAAATTTCTAGCTTTAAATATTAATTATATGTTCCCTTTGTTGATGAGATAACCTAAAGACTTGGTATGATAGGCTTAAAGAAAAACCTTGAAAAACTCATTGCCAACAATGTCCAAATTCTCTTTAGAAAGTTTATAGGAGAAGCCATCACAACCTCGAGCTTTATCATTATCCATATTCATGACAACCTTGCATAAGTCATCCATAGAAGGTGGAATGTTGCAAGCCACCCATTGGATGGATGAAAGACAACATAGAACGCCATCAACTATTATTTAAGAGCTTGTCCCTATGCAAGAGAGGGCTCATGGGCTTGGAAAACTTGTTTATTGTCAAACAAAAGCTTGGACAACTTTTTTCAATATTGTCAAGTGTGTATTAATCTCACAAATAGCTATGATTTTTTATGTTGCATGCTTAGAAAATGAAGCTAATGAAAAAATTGTTGGAGATTATATTTCCAATCTTAAGCCAAAAAGTTTGGTTTTGATTTGGGCCCCTCTAGCATTATGTGCATAGGAATCTAGAGCTGGTGGCATAATTTTGCCTCCTAAAGTTGTAAAGACACATGAAAGGGTTAAGACTCAACCATAGTAGTGACATTGCTAAGCTCTAATGTCATAGTGACATATGATTTTGTGGTGGATATGAGTAATATGGAGGTCAAAAGTGTGCAACAAGCATAATGTGTGATAGCATCATGCCACCAAGCATCCATCTGGTTTTTCCCATATATTGTGGCACCAAATTCTAAACCTACCAAATACGTCTAAGTATGGGTCCATGCTAGATGAGGGAGGTATTAAAAAACTTAGTTTTTCAATCTCAAACCTTTTGAAATTCTATTTACAACAAAACTGAATCAAATAATGGTCAGAAAACAAAATACCTAACAAGGGCTCCAACAAAAGAGAATAAAAACTAATAAGAGAAAACTAATGCTGCTTAAACAAATCATTACCCTATCAACTCTCTTAATCTCTCACATTTCCATGTTGAAAGTTAATCACACATACCTCTTAGCTATTTAAAATTTGTCCAATATCTTGTTATGATTGTTATTTATTGTAGTGGTTTGAATGCTTAGTCCCCCTAATTTTGAAAGCATGACCTAAATAGGCTCTCATAGACTTGGCATGTTTGAATGGCAGCCACCATCAAACAACTGAACATCAGAAAAATGACTCGAGTTGAAAGGGGGTATGAGTTCCCATAATTATGAAAAAGGGGTGGGGTACTAGAAAGTACCGCCATCGCTATTTTCTGCATCATATCCTGCAATCATAGCCATGGCAAGTCAAACTCATCCAACTTCAATTATAAATTAGCTCTCTTGTCTTCGTCCATTAGAGTTATTTGTGGTCAGCGTACTTCAATAGCCCCCCACAACATTATCAACGTCCATTCGTTCCATTCTCTTTGTGGTTGCATTGCTAGGTATTATCATTATTTTGCAATAATTTTAAGTGTTTTTTAATATATTAACAGATTTTTATTTTATTTTTTAATATTGGAAATAGCTTATTTTTATTTTATTTTTAAATATTGGAAATAGCTTAATTTATAAATTAATATAGATAGTATTTTGCTATATAGGGCAAACCGAGTATGTATATACTTCTTTATTAAATATAATAGTGTAAAGGAAGCTAATCTAATAAAATGCATAGAGCATGACCATAATAACCTATACTAATTAATGATAATTGAGAATGATAAATTTAGATAATTATAACAGTGATTTTAGAAGAATGTATCCAATTTAGAATGATACAAAATTTTGGAGGTTTTCATATTTGAAACAAATGATGGCAGTCTAGTGTTCGTGTCAAAATTAAAAATTTATGTTTGCTATATGCAGGGCTAAGTTTGGGGATTAGGAACAAGTTTGTGATTGTGGATTTGTCTTGGGCTTGCAGACTTGTAGTGTGAAATCTAAAAACTTCTATTCTTCACTTCACCTAATTTGTGTTAGTTCCTTTTGATTCTTTTGGTATATGATGACTAGCAGTATTTAAGAATGCCTTAGTAGGATTGTCATTGCGCTACTAGGGGACACATTCTCCTAGGTCAACCAACAAAAATGGGTATGCAAGATTAAAAATAGTGCATTTCAAACATGCATATGATCCAAGAAACGGTCATGTAGATCGAGATTCCTTTTAGTGCTCAGTGTAAAATGTGAATGATATACAAATATAGATTTATTAAATGTCTTTAAATACAAAGACATAGCAACACATCATGTAAATTTTTGTTTAGTCAATGCTAGGTAGGAAGGCTATAAGCAAGAGTTGGCCAATGTGAATCTAAAACTTTGAATTTGGGAAGGATGAGTGCATGACTATGAGGACATCCCCACAACCACTAACTTGTCTTTGAACTTGCAAGGGACCAAATTAGAGTGGGTAATGTGTGTATAGAAGTATGTGCGTGCATAATTGTAATAAATAAGCAAATAGGGAAAATGTAGAAAGATGTGTAAACATATGGATGGGAGTAAGTGGTAAGTGTATAAGAACATGCATAATGGGTAGGTAGCTAGCATAGGGCAAGGGATCCAACTTTTTACAAAATAATGTCATTTGTTAATATGTCTTTGTATCAAGGCACTCTCTTTAAAATGCACCCAAGACTAAATGGGAAACAACATGGGTATGATAATTTCATTAGTATGTTTTGCCTCCACTTTAACGTGTATGTCAATCCTAGAATGATCATGCATCTCAAATTAATTAGCACTCACAAACATGCATGTAAAGTAAATATTTAGATATCAAAGGATACAATATGGGTCCATGTAAAGTAATAGATCATGGAAGATGTCATCATGTAAATTTGTCATTCAATATATGCTTGCCATGGGATTTAAAGATGAGTCTGTGTAAACACTTGTAATTATAAGTATGAAAAAGATGCACATGCCTACATGGTAGGCCAATGAGGAGTTATAGTCCTAATCATGTACATGTAAGTATGAAATATATAGACCTCTCAGTAGATTATCTCTTGGTGACACATTTTTATTATTTTTCTCTTTGTTTATGCCTCCCTAAACTCCAAGCTATCCTTCTAATGTCCTGCATGCTTTCTTGTTAACCACTTGCCCATATTTGACAAATCACTTCTATCACTTGCTAGCCCTGATGACATAACTAATCCACTTAATAGGAGGGAAAATTCATTTTCCCTAGGGGATTTTCCATCATCAATCTTCTATGATCATCCAATTAACCTTTTAGAGCCCTATGTGCCCTCAATTTGCATGTCCAAGCCAGTCTTTCTAGGTCGCCCCTTTTGACTTCATAGTCTCCCTGGGCAATGCTACAGCTCAAGTGTGATCTCAAGGGTGACCTATCCTACTAAAAGGGGTGATCCACTTTCTTGATGTCCTCTTCCTTGTTTATGAAAGGAAGCTAGGTGTGCAGAATTCACTTCCTACACTAATCTAATGAGGAGAGATGAGTGCAAATTTATTTTAATCTTTACAGTTACAACAATATTAACCCACTAACAGAGATATTGCAGAAAACACATACACAAGAATGTAAGACAAAAGAAGAGAGAGACAAGATATACATGGGGAAAACCCTTACGGGTGAAAAACCCCACACTCCAAAACACAGCTCAAATGTATTCCGTAAACAATGAAGGTTACCGTAATGTTGAAAAATGTCCCCTTGGGGCCTTTTCCCTCATAAAGTTTAGTTCCCAAGTCTTTTAAGTGCATTTAGGACATTTTAGTTCATATTTTGGCATCCCGATGGAATGAGACCTAAGTTCCTTGGCAAATAGGGCCTAGGTGGACCCCTTGAGCTATACCCTACCCAAAATAGGGGGGAGGACTTGGGCACCCGCACCCTAGTCCTGCCCTATTTTGGGGCAGCCCCAATTTTTGGGTGTCGATTAATGACCATTATTTGGTTATTTTTTTGACACGGTAAAGTTTGAATTTTAATATCTTGGTGAGAATGCTTGTGGATGCATATATAAGCATGTGTAGGCATTCATTTGTAAACTAGATGGCAATTGTGATATTTGAGTGTTCTCAAGGTGATTCAAATCTTTCTATTGTGTTGCAAGAGCAGATTTGTGTGTTTTGTGTGTTGATATTTGCAGATTTGAGCATCAATTCCTTCATGGCATGAAGAGCATCTTCCTCCATGAAAGCTTCACTACAAGGTAAAATATCATTGTGTTTTCTATCATTATTTCATTTGGATTTGGCCTCTGCCTCACAAGGGCACGCTCTCTCTATCTGACAAAGGTGTTTGGAAGACTTAAGTGTCCTTCCAGGCCTTGACTGAGGCAAGCTCCTAAACACCACAACCCCTAAACCAAGTTTTCATGATTGAAAGTTACAGGTTGAGGAGATGGACTGAGTGAAGTTGTAGAGGAGCATATTGGAGTATTTAAAATGTAGAAAAGGAAGAAAAACTACCCCCTAGACTAGGGCACCTGCTCCCTAGTCCCTGAAGTTCTATGTCGGGAAAATCTCTAATATAGAAGATTTAGGTTGCAGATCTTGTTGCTGGATCCAAACAGAAAATAGGCTCTTGGACTTGGGCGCCCACTCCAGTGTCCCTGACTATTCCACTTCGGAACCCCAAAAATAGGTACTCTGTAATTCTATATTTTATTCCCATCTGCAACAGGATTTTCTGTAATTCATTAATTTGTTGTCGTATTTGCATAATTAGGGTTTTAATGGTCAATTGAGCATAGGATAAGGAAAAATTGATAATTATTTCCCTAATCCAAGTTTACCTACATCTAAAAGTGACTCTAGGGTATGATAGTTCTCCCCATTTGACCCTAGATCCTTCAATGTTTAGTGGAGAGGTAGATTTTAACATCTAAGCAACAAAAGATTAACAAATCTAATTTTACCCTAAACATTTTGGTGAACCCATGTTATTGGACTTAAATTGCAACTTTCGGAGTGTTTGTCTATAGATTTGGTGTTATTTGATTCATTCATATAGGCATTTAATTTATTGCATTGAGAAATTTTCAAAAAATTGAAAAATTAGAAAAATACAAAAAAATTGCATTGTTGGGCTTACTAAATTGTGTCAGTTCTTCCTAAATTTTCCTAATTCATGATTTTTACATCAGATCTGATATAAACTATAGAAAAATACAGAAATTCAAAATCTTGCTTTGCATTTTCATCATTTAATTGCTAGGGTTTTGTGGAAATTTTGACAATTTTATATAACCTAGTAATTCCAAAATCTAGGGTTTGTAGGAAAAATCTTTTATCATATTTTTCTACTAATTTTAGAGGCTCATTCAAATTTTTATTTGGCTTTAGTCTTGCATTTTAGTGTGAATTTGCATTTAAATTTAAATTATTTGCATTTTTGCATTGAAAATTTCAACAAAACTAGCAATTTTGGTGCATTTTCATTAACTTTGCATGGGAATTTTGCATAATTAAGCTTGAAAATTATTTTCAGATCTAAGAGTATGTAATTTCCATCAAAATCAGACTTCAAAATATTTGCATAGAATTTTTTCCCAAGATCTAAAACTTAGGGCTTCAAAAATGACAATTTTCTCTAAAATTAGCCTTATCGACTTCATAAAC
This sequence comes from Cunninghamia lanceolata, assembly GCA_027924645.1. Taxonomy (NCBI): domain Eukaryota; kingdom Viridiplantae; phylum Streptophyta; class Pinopsida; order Cupressales; family Cupressaceae; genus Cunninghamia; species Cunninghamia lanceolata. The sequence goes on from BSBN01001090.1 coordinate 3,923,168, forward strand.
TTACACCATAGGTGTGTTGTGAAATATATTTTTGTATTAATTTTCTATTATAAGGGTAATAATTTACTTCCCCTCATAAAAATCTTCACAACACCCTTTAAACGGGCTCTTGTAGTAAAAATTTGGCAAAAAACTACACATTTTGACTATTTTTGCCCTAGGGTTTGACCTAGTTTGGACTCCAAGTGTGTTGTGATCATTTTTATGGATTAAGGTGATTGATATTATTGATATTATTTTCTGTCCCTCCTAAAATTTCTTACAACACCTCTTTTTCTAGATCTTGAAGTTGAAAAACCGTGAAAAATAGCCTATTTTTGCTATATTTTCACTAGGATTTTACCTTAAGCGGCACTGAAAGCATGTTGTGTTGGATATTTTAGAACCAAGAGGCTGTTATTTCTGATATTATTCACTATCCATCTTAATTTTCCTCACAACACCCTTTGTTATGCTCTCTTGCATTAAATTTCAGTGAAAAAAGTGCCTATTTTGACATATTTTCACTATAATCGACTTGGCATTATCTTAGATTTGCATTAAGAGTGTGTTGAGAGTGAACTTATTGCTACTTTGGACTAATATCAGACATATAACTTACTTCCCTTAACTAAAATCCTCATAACACCCTTTGGGTCATTCATTTGCATTTGAAAAAGTACCAAAAATCAAGCATTTTAGGCTATTTTTACATATAGTTTTGCACTTGTCTTTTGTATCAAATTTGAAAATCTTTTAAAATCTGAGTTTACATTGAAAACAATGCAATGGCACCTTCATGTCATTTTTCTATGCTATCTCTGCATGCATTTATCAAGGATCTTGATTTTGAAGAATTCATAATCCTCATGAGTGAACATCCTTTGATATTAGAAGATTTAACTAAATTTATCTCTAGGAACACTCATGAGAAAGATGAGAGAGAACAGCCCTTTTCCACCATAGAGTATGATGATGATGGTGATGATATACCCTCCTCTCATCCCACTGCTCTCCCTGGCCAAGATGTCGCATTAGTGGATGATAAAAGGTCTCTCACATTAAATCCTTTGGGGATGGATATTGGGTGCAATCAAGATGAAAACAATGTTAATTCAATAATTGTTAATGGCCTTCATAGAAATATTCCTAAAATGATTGTTCGAGGGGCACTTAGTGCAACGTCTTGCTTGAAACCGGTGATTACGGTTCAAGGTGTTCAAAATGTGTTACAACAACCACACCACACTGTGATTGCTCACACATGCAACACCCGTAATACCGCATGTGCTGGTCTCTCTTCCATGTCCTCAAGCTATGCTCCCTCAACCACCTCGCCTTACTCATAAAAGTGGTCAAGAGTATGATCTTGTCAAACAGCTTCGCGTTACTCCAGCTAAGATCTCTCTTTGGGATTTAATACAAACATCGCCTACATACCATGGAATGCTCCAAGAAGCTTTGCAAAAGGTGATTGTCCCACCTACTGCTAAGCCTAATGATGTATCAGCCATATTGGATAGTATGCAGGTGACAAAAACAGATATCCTCTTTCAACCACATGAATTACCATCAGTCGAAGTTCAAAATCAATATGATCCTCTTGTCATCTTTGTTACAATAAACAAAACATTGGTTAAGAGAGTTATTATTGATAATGGATCAGCTCTTAATGTTTGTGGCATTGACTTATTACATAAGACTAAAGTTGATATATCTACCATCAAGCTAGAATCATTAAGTATCTGTGGTTTTGACAATGTTGGACGATAATCCATGGGCACTATAACTTTACCTATACAAGTGGGACCTGTGATTGTGCATACCCTGGTTCATGTCATGCCTTGTTCTTTATCTTACAACATGATTCTCGGTAGACCTTGGATTCATGCATTGGGGGCAGTCCCTTCCACCCTGCATCATTCGATCAACTTTATATTCAAAGGAAAACTTCATACTATTCATACTGATCCTAAACCATATAACTATTTACATATTGAAAAGCCAAAACTATTTTATAACCATATGAGATTAAACAATTTGTGAGGTGATCCATCAATGACTAATGTTGTGCACGACTCTCAACCACTGAATGCACTTGTTGGTGATGATTGGGGTTCATTAAATTTTAATCCTTGCGATATAGGTGAATATAAACTTAATAACCTCAACACATCAAAAGTAGCATCGATCTCGTCTAAGTAATCTTTTGAAGCATCTAAGAACAACAAAGTCTCCTTGGTTGAAAATAAAGACAATACTCTAAGTTATACTACAAATTATGATACCTACGAGGCTTCACCTTCTTCTAAGGAACTGGATTCTCTATACGGTCGTGGATTTCAAATTTTGTACAAACATAATGACTATGTAGGTAAAGGATGTGGTGTAAATCAACAAGGAATTCGAGTACCTATAGAATCCACTTCAACACATTACTCAAGCGGCATTGGATATAATCCTTTTAAAGAAAAGAAAGCTTCTTGTCGTCCTAAACTTAATACAAGATTAAAGCAACATGAGAGATATCCTAAATATGTATGTTATTAACAATGGTACTACCAGGTAAGTATCTCTAACCCTTTATCTCTCTAGTGATGTGCTTCCCCTGTGATGTGTTATATGTTGTTCAGGCCTCTTGGGATGACCTCAGATTCTCCTGTAAGGTTCGGGATACCAGGAAACTACCTCTATTGTGACCTTCTTCTATTTGTATCGTCATTCTTTTAAATTTCCTCTCTCTAATTTCATTGCTATGTGTTGTGTCTTACGGACATAGCATCGTGGTTGGTAACTTGGGGGCACCCTCCTACGTGACTATCCCTAAGACACTTGTTTCTCCTCTCTTATTTATTGTTTCCCTTCCTCTAGTGTTTCCATCTAGCAGGCGGATGATGACAAACATTTATACTAATGCTGACCTAGTGTCCCTTTCGAGAGCAATCAAAAAATGGACTATAGTTCCTAATATGACGATGGGGTTGCATATTCTATCTGACGCTTGGCTAGTGGAAGCACTCGTGCTTTTTGCGTAGTGAATTTGATGATGTTTCTATCGCATTTACAAACCTTAACAATACTGCTGCTCTATGCACCTTTGTTTGCCTTTGAATCTAGCCTTGGCGGTACTCGATTCAGAGAGCTTCGTGATTTAGCCCTATAGTTATCCTCGAACTCTAAATTCATTATATAACCTTGGCTCTTGGTGTGGTTAATCATATGCATTGCTGTTGTTGTTTATCATGATGTTGTAGACACTAACATGTTTCTTGCAGGGATGTGTTTGTTGGAACATTTGGTGATCGTAAAGTACATATCACCTACGGGGGGCATGGGCTTTGTGAAAATCGATGTTCCCTTGTGTGTTTTCTTCCTACCTTAACATGCTTGATATCGATAACTGATATCAACCACCTTAAGGTGGGGGCATATAAGGTAAGCTATCTGTTATAGATGTTAGCAATGTGTTTGACCTCAGATGCAAAGACTTGTGCTAGAGTAGTGCATCTTGCATCCTAAGTTTGTTTGCAATCAATCAATCAATCATGTAAGCCCTCTATAGAGGTAGGATATCATGCATATCCTTTTTCTTAAGCCCTCTACAAAGGCAAGGATGGTGTATTTCTCGAAGCAGATTGCATCATCCTACCATTTCCAAAAGTCCTTTGCAGCGGTGGGGAGCGGTTCTGTGACTAACTCAACCCTTAAGCATGTTTTCGGTGATTGTTGTGGTGAAGCCCAATCGTTAGTGTGTGCCTGTAATGTGCCTGAGATGGTGATGAGCCTAGAAATAGGGAACACACCATCGCTTGTTTGCCATGTTTTCTCCATGTCTTCAAGTGTGTGTGTTTTGGCGTGCTTGTTTTGTATGGTGTGTTTGTTGCCCCATATGCATAGATCAGTGCCATTGAGTAGTGCTTCATGCATTTTGGGAGGTTTTGCGTGTATTGCATGTGTGTTGCTCCTTATGCAGAGACCAGCGCCATTGAGTAGTGCTTCCTGCATTTTGGGAGGTTTGTTTACTTTCCAGTACTTGCATTTGTATTTCATATATATGAGAAAAAGAAAAGAAAAGAAAAGATATCATTTCTGTCTTCCATGCATTAATGTGTCCTCCATGTATTAATTGTCTGCTCTGTGTTCTACGTGACTGTAACTGTCTTCTCTGTGTTTTGCGTGCATGTTACTGTTTTCTATGTGATTGGCTTGTCTTCTCTGTGTTTGATGTGTTTGCTGTGTTGTGACCTTACTTTAATGCATGTATTGGCCTTGTATTTATACATACATCAAAGTGGGGGCTAAATCTAATGTCAGAAAATGTCCCCTTGGGGGCTTTTCCCTCATAAGGTTTAGCTCCTGGGTCTTTTAAGTGCATTTAGGACATTTTAGTTCATATTTTGGCATCCCGATGGAATGAGACCTAATTTCCTTGGCAAATAGGGCCTAGGTGGACCCCTTGAGCTGTACCCTGCCCAAAATAGGGGGGGAGGACTTGGGTGCCCGCGCCCTAGTCTTGCCCTATTTTGGGGCAGTCCTAATTTCTGGGTGTCGATTAATGACCGTTATTTGGTTATTTTGCCGATACAGTAAAGTTTGAATTTTAATATCTTGACATGAATGCTTGTAAATGCATATATAAGCATGTGTAGGCATTCATTTGTAAACTAGATTTCAAATAGATGGCAATTGTGATATTCAAGTGTTCTCAAGGTGATTTAAGGCTTTCTATTGTGTTGCAAGAGCAGACTTGTGTGTTTTGTGTGTTGATATTTGTAGATTTGAGCATCAATTCCTTCATGGCATGAAGAGCATCTTCCCCCATGAAAGCTTCACTACAAGGTGAAATATCATTGTGTTTTCTATTATTATTTCATTTCAATTTGACATCTGCCTCACAAGGGCACACTCTCTCTATCTGACAAAGGTGTTTGGAAGACTTAAGTGTCCTTCCGGGGCTTGACTGAGGCAAGCTCCTAAACACCACAACCCCCAAACCAAGTTTTCATGATTGCAGGTTATAGGTTGAGGAGATGGACTGAGTGAAGTTGCAAAGGAGCATATTGGAGTATCTGAAGTGCAAAAAAGGAAGAAAAACTACCCCCTAAACTAGGGCACTCGCTCCCTAGTCCCCGAAGTTTCATGTCAAGAAAATCTCTGATACAGAAGATTCAGGTTGTAGATCTTGTTGCCAGATCTAGATAGAAAATAGGCTCTTGGACTTGGGTACCCACTCCAGTGTCCCTGACTATTCCACTTCAGAACCCTAAAAATAGGTACTCTATAATTCTGTATTTTATTCCTGTCTGCAAGAGGATTTTTCGTAATTCATTAATTTGTTGTCGTATTTGCATAATTAGAGTTTTAATGGTCAATTGAGCATAGGACAAGGAAAAATTGATAATTAATTCCCTAATCCAAGTTTCCCTACATCTGAAAGTGACTCTAGGGTATGATAGTGCTCGCCACTCGACCCTAGATCCTTTAATGTTTAGTGGAGAGGCAGATTTTAACATCTAAGAAATAAAAGCTTAACAAATCCAATTTTACCCTAAATAGTTACAATACAATCACAGAGCCAATGCTCTTGCAAGAGTCTTCAACACTCATATTTGGAGACAATCTAACAGCATAACAGTACCTGTCAATCACATAATACATCTCCTCTCCAAAGCACCTGTTTATATAGAAAATATAAGGCAAAAATAGCTCTATCTTGGGATGGGCGTCCAACATGGCCTCATGGCCTAAAACCCACACCTATGGACACTTGTCCAACACTATAAGATGTTCCTGACACTTGTCAAGTCACCCCATCCCAAAGAGGTCGCCTATTCCCAAGTTGGGCAATGACAGATGCTCTTATGACTCTTACAACTATCATAGAATCTGTCATACTGACATATCTTACAGCTGTAAGAGAATCTGTCATTAACAGGCTATAAATATCATATTCTCTTACATGTCATAACCCTCCTTGGGGCACCAAAGATGTCTTTCTAAGATGCTTCTCGACACATGTCTTCACCTGTCATAGAATCTTCTATTTACAACTCTTACGCATCATAGATTTGTCATAGGAATCTATCATGACCGTTTCGATCAATATTCCCTTACACACTATACAAGATGCCTACACATGGCAAAATATTCCTACCACTAAGTGGGATGCTTATCTCCTCATGTGAGGACAAGTTTATATGTGGTCATCTTCGATGTAGGATGACACATCATCGTGCCAACTCCCACAAGATGACAACATAGGATTTACATCCTAATTACACAATAGGTAATAAATAAATAAATACAATGAAATAATACAAGGAATTACCAAGGTTGAGACACCTTAATTCCCAACATTCTCCCACTTGTCGAACACCTTGTAAGAGCCAATGGAAATAACATGATTTAACTATTATAGGCCGAGAGGCCCATAGACTCCGAACACCATTTGAACTTCTCTGTGCTTACTAGTTTCATCAATGCATCCGCAACATTCTTCAAAGTATATATCTTCTCTAAATTCACCTTCCCATCCTCTACCATGTCTCGCATGAAGTGAAACTGTACATCAATATGCTTTGTTCTGGCATGGAAAGTTAGATTCTTTGCTAGGCAAATCGCACTCTTACTGTCACAACAAATCGTAATCTGTCTTGCATCAACACCAATATCTGAACACAATCTCTTAAGCCAAATAGCTTCCTTGCAATCATGAGTTGCTGCCATATACTGAGTTTCTATCGTGGACAAAGCAACCACAGGTTGTCGCTTACTCATCCAACTAATTGCACCACCAAACATAGTAAACACATAAGCACTAGTGGATCTCTTGCTGTCAATGCTACCCGCCCAATCAGAATCCATGAATCCATGAATACAAACAAAATGCAGAGGTCATGTAACATTACCATGATAGAATATGGAATACTCAGAAGTACCCCTCAAATATTTGAACACTCTCTTAACTGCATCCCAATGTACTCGTCTAGGATTAGCCATAAATCGACTAAGGACTCCCACTGCTTGGTCAATGTATGGTCTTGTGCAGACCATAGCATACATCAAACTACCAACAACACTAGCATAAGGTACTCTGCTCATGTCTTCCACCTCACTAGGAGATTTTGGACAATCATTAACAGACAACTTTGTCCCCAATGAAACAAGAACACACAATGGTCTATAATCTGTCATGCTAAATCTGTCCAACACGGTCTTCACATACTTACTCTGGCTTAACCAAAGTTTTATGTTAGCTCTGTCTCTTCTGATTTCCATTCCCAGAATGTACCTGGCTGCCCCTAGATTTTTCATCTCAAACTATGTTGACAACTGAGACTTCAAATTAGAAATCATATTCTTACCATTCCCAATTAACAACATATTGTCAACATACAATGCAATAATGAGAATGTGATCATTGTCAAACGTGTAATACACACAATGATCAGATTTCGATCTCAGATATCCAAATAACAACACAAAAGCATCAAACTTCAAGTACCACATCCTAAGAGACTGCTTCAAACCATATAGAGACTTTTTCAACTTGCAAACCAAAATTTCTTTACCTTTCTCTATGTAATGCTTTGGCTGTGACATGTAAATCTCTTCCTCCAAGTCACCATGAAGGAAAGTTGTCTTCACATCCATTTGCTCCACCTCTAAGTCATAAGCTACTGCAAGAGATAACAGGAATTGAATAGATGTCAACTTTGAGACGGGAGAGAAAATTTCACCATAATCAATTCCCTTCACTTGTGAATACCCCTTCGCAACCAGTCTAGCCTTGTACTTTTCAACACTACCATCTGCACCAAATTTCTTCTTGAACACCCATTTGCATCCAACAGGTTTCCGTTTTTCAGGAAAAGGCACCAAGTCCCATGTTTTATTCTTTTCCAAAGAAGCCATCTCATCTTCCATGGCCTCCTTCTAGGAACCTGCATCTTTCATGCCCATAGCCTCTTTCACAGTTCTAGGCTCATAAGTGTTAGTAAGCAAGGCAAAAGCACAACTAGAATCAAGCAATGAATAACCAAACCTATTGGGTTGCTTCCTTGTTTGTGTAGACCTCCTCAATGGTTGAGGTTGAGGTTCTTCTTCTTCTAAACTTTCAGAGCTGCTAGAGCTCTCCTCATCATCAGGTCTCACAGGGTCTGTCGGTTCAGTCTTCTTAGGGGTAGAAGGAAATTGAACCACATCCTCTTTTTTTTCTATTTCTTCTAGTTGTAGAACAATAAAAGAAGGTGTTAGCTCTCTAAAGATAACACTTCTGCTATACAACACTTTTTCAGCCACAGGATTCCAAAGCTTGTATCCTTTCACACCGACACCATAGCCAATGAAAATACACTTAACAACCTTGTTCTCCAATTTAGACTGTTTCTCCCTAAGCACATGTGCATATGCTTCACAAATAAAAACACAAAGATGTCTAATTGAAGGATTCTTACCAAACCACACCTCCATAGGTGTTTTACCAACAAGAGCTGATGTAGGAGACTTGTTTACCAGGTAGCAAGTAGTGGCTACAGCTTCAGCCCAAAACTTTTGTTCAAGACTTTCTCAACTAAGCATACTCCTAGCCTTCTCCATCAGTGTCCTGTTCATCCTCTCTACAACTCTATTTTGTTACAGGGTGTAAGGAGTTATCTTATGTCTTTCAATCCCTTTCTCTTTATAGGACTTATTGAACTCTACCGAACAAAACTAACCACCGTTATCAATTCTCAAACACTTAATCTTTTTACTAGTCTGATTCTCAACAAAAGATTTAAACTCTTTGAACCAACTAAAGACTTTAGTCTTGCTTTTGAGAAAATAAATCCATGTCCTTCTACTATAATCATCTATAAAAGATACAAAATATACAGATTTGGTGATCGAAGGAACACTAGCAGGACCAAACACATCAGAATGAATAAGATCCAATACACTAGAAGACTTGTGAGAACTAGAGTAAAACTGAACACAGATTTGCTTTCCGTATATACGAGGTTTTTATTTTTCAAGGTTTTAAGACCCTTCTCACCAATGTGGCCATATCTCATATGCCATAACATAGTCTTTTTAGCAAGAAGTTTAACTTCCAAAGCATGTACACTACCATCAGAAAGTGTTACAACAGATTTCTTCACTGCTTGTTCAGATGGTGGGGATGAAGTGACTGCAACTCTTTTCTTCGAGTCATAAGAACTATTGCACTGTGAAGTACATGCCTCCAGCTAAAACATAGTACCTCTCTGAGTACCCTCTGCAAGCACCACAGATCCTCTAGTCATCTTGAATCCATCCTTCGAAAAAACAACCTGCACATCTGCATCATTCAACATACTTATAGAAAGCAGGTTCCATGCCAAGCCTGGGATGTGCATGACCCTAGTGATCCCCTTCACTCATCCATCAAGGAATCAAATAGAGACTCTTCCATGACCAACAATCTTCAAATGAGAATCGTCAACCAGGTACACTCTTCCACTATCGAACTCTTCATACTTTGTGAACCAGCTTCGATGCGTGGTCATGTGAAATGATGCACTAGAATCAATCAACCACACATCATTAGATACATGGGTGGCTAGGGCGGCGATGAAGGCATCACCATCATCTTGAGATTTGTCAGAATTTGAATATGGGACATTCTTCTTCTTCTTCTTCTTCTTTTCTTCCTTGCATTCCTTTCAGAAATATCTAGTTTTTCCACAGTTGCAACAGAGAGCCTTGGACTTTCTAGGAGATTTGGATCTCCCACGGGATTTGGATCTGCCCTTCTCATCTTTCTTGTCCTTCTTTTTCCCTTTCTCCTTGGGTCTTCCATGAACTGCAAGGGCCTCTTTGGTTGCCTTAGAAGACTTTCTCCGCATCTCTTCAGATAACATCGAAGATACCACTTCATCCATTGTGAAAGTGGATGTGGTGCTCCCAATAGCCATCACAAGATGATCCCACGAGTCCAACAAAGAACAAAGCAAGGTCATGCAACGATCCTCTTCCTCCATCTTCACACCAATTGATGTCGATTGAGCAATTAACATATTGAAGGCATTCAGGTGATTTGCAATAGATCCTCCATCCTCCATCCTTAGAGAATACAACTTCGTTCTCAGAAAAAGTTTGTTCACCAGGGATTTGGCCTGATAAACATCACCCAACTTCTTCCAAAGGTCTTTTGTGCTCTTCTCCTCATGGACATTTAACAGGACAGAATCAGCTAAACTGAGTCTTATGAGACCCTTAGCCTTCCGATCTTTGAGATCCCAATCAGCTTGTGCCATTGCAGTTGGTTTTACACTAGATACAGTTTCCCATAAGTCACAATCAACAAGCATGTCTTCCATCTTAAGTTTCCATAACTCAAAATTAGTGCCATTGAATTTATCCACCTCTAATTTTCCATATGTGCTTGCCATCTCTTTCTTGTAACAAGATTACAGAATGCTCTACACAAAGCTCCCACTCAACCTAAGATTAGCTCAAAAACCCCCTATCCTACAACTATGACCAAAGGTGATCAAGCTCTGATACCAACTGAAAGGAAACTAGGTGTGCAGAATTCACTTCCTACACTAATCTAATGAGGAGAGATGACAGTAAATTTATTTTAATCTTTACAATTACAACAATATTAACCCACTAACAGAGATATTGCAGCAAACACATACACAAGAATGTAAGACAAAAGAAGAGAGAGACAAAATATACGTGGGGAAAACCCTTATGGGTGAAAAACCCCACACTTCAAAACACAACTCAAATATATTCTATAAACAATGAAGGCTACAATATAGTTAGAGAGCCAATGCTTTTGTAGGACTCTTCGACACTTGTATCAGGAGACAATTTGGTAGCATAACAGTATCTGTCAATCACATAATACATCTCCTCTCCAAAGCACCTGTTTATATAGAAAATACAAGGCAAAAATGACTATCTTGGGATGGGTGTCCAACATGGCCTCATGGCCCAAAACCCACGCATATGGAAACTTGTCCAAAACTGTAAGATGTTCTTGACACTTGTCAAGTCACCCCATCCCAAAGAGGTCACCTATTTCCAAGTTGGGAAATGACAGATGTTCTTACGACTCTTACAACCATCATAGAATCCGTCATACTGACATATCTTACAGCTGTAAGAGAACCTATCATAAACAGGCTATAAATAGCATGTTCTCTTAGAACATGTCATAACCCTCCTTGGGGCACCCAAAGATGCCTTTTTCTAAGATGCTTGTTGACACATGTCTTCACCTGTCATAGAATCTTCCATTTACGACTCTTACACGTCATAGATTCATTATAAGAATCTGTCATGACTGTTTCGGTCAATATTCCCTTACACACTATACAAGATGCCGACACATGGAAAAATATTCCTACCACTAAGTGGGATGCTTATCTCCGCATGTGAGGAAAAGTTTACATGTGGTCATCTTCCATGTAGGATGACACATCACCGTGCCAACTCCCACAAGATGACAAATAAATAAATACAATGAAATAATACAAGGAAATACCAAGGTTGAGACACCTTAATTCCCAACAGTTTTAGGCCCTTGAAACTATTTTCATCCTTCCAAGACCATTCTTCCACTTTCAAACCATTTATTCAAACCACTATGCTTGGGTCAACCCTATTCTCTTCAAGGCCTCCCTAGGTGACCCTACAACTTAAGTGTGGTCTCCAAGGGTGAACTACCCTAGTAAAAGGGGAACTCACTTCTTGAAAGGAGTGACCCTATTTTTATATGGAGCCTAATCAGACTCGGAGGTTAAATTTATTCCACTTTTATCACCACGATTTCCCCCCAAATTCCTATGGGGTCAAGGGGCAGCGCCCCCAAGATGGGGTCAAGGGGCAGCATCGGGAGTTATTTTTCATTGGCCGACATAAAAAAAAAAACCTATTTTGTAACTAACGAAAGTCACGATAAAAATGGCTAAGGGTTAGGGTTTCCGTTGATATTGTATTGTAGCATTTGCAACGGTATTGAGTTGTAGGGATTGCTGGTTGTAATCGGTTTGATTTACTAGATAAAAATATTGGACTCTCTGTTGGTGAATGTAGCCCAAGTTTGGGTGAACCATGTTAAAACTTGTCTCTCGTTGTTATTACTTCTATGTATTTTCATTCCTCTGTTTAATCTTTATTTGTATTTAATTGATATCTTCTGTCGGTTAACCCTAACAAGTGGTATCAGAGTGGGTTGTGTTTGATTATTGTCTATAGGAAGGTCTCACGGTTGAGTGGGAGCAATGGTGGATGAGGGTAAATTGAAGATCGATAAATTTAATGGGTAGAACTATCAGTTATGGAAGATGCAGATGGAGGATTACCTCTACTAGAAGGATTTATTGAGGCCATTGGAAGGAGTATCCAAGAAACTAGCAGGAATGACAAATGAGGATTGGGAACTTCTGGACAGAAAGGCATTGGGAACCATTCAATTGTGCCTAGCACCATCTGTGGCATTCAATATAATAGAAGCAAAGACAACAAGTGAATTGATGAAAACTTTGGCTAAATTGTATGAAAAACCCTCAGCCTCAAATAAGGTATTTCTCATGAAGCATTTGTCTAATCTGAAAATGACTGAAGGTGGATCTGTGATAGATCATTTAAATGAGTTTAATACAATTGTCAGTCAGTTAACTTCTATAAAAGTGAAATTTGATGAAGAGGTGAGGGCTCTCTTGGTTTTATGTTCTTTGCTAGAGAGCTAGAATAGCTTGGTAATGGTTGTAAGTAACTCTATCTCTGGTTCAAACACTTTGAAATTTGATGACATTGTTGGTGTTATCCTTAGCGAGGAAATGCAGTGGAAAATCTCGGGAGGGTCCACATCATGTAGGTTTTGAATGCAAAAAGCAGGGGTAGATCAAAGGAGAGAGGAAAAGGTTTTGGAGGTCATGGGAAGTCACGAGGAAAATCAAAGGATAAGAGATCCCAATCCAAAGGACATAAGGATTGATGGTACTATGGGAAACCAGGTCATCTAAAGAAATATTGCTGGTTTCGGAAGAATAAAGAAGGAAACAAACAAGAAGGCAATAGAGAGGCAAATGTGGTAAGTAATAAATCTAAAGATGATGCTTTGATTCTTTCCCTAGATAATGCTGATGATTCATGGGTTTTAGATTCAGGGGCCTCATTTCATGCTATGCCCCATAGAAATTATTTTCTTGATTATGTCCAAGGGGATTTTAGGCTGGTTTATTTGGGAGATAACGAACCTTGTCAGATTGTTGGAAAGAGAAGAATCAAGATTAAGTTGCAGAATAGGAATAATTGGCTACTACAAGAGGTAAGGCACGTTCCAAAGCTGAGTAGGAATTTAATTTCAGTAGGGTAACTAGCTGATGAAGGTTGCATTGTTACATTTACTGATAAAAATTGGAAGGTTACAAGAGGTACCTTAGTAGTACCAAAAGGTGTGAAAGTAGGCACCTTATATCTTTGTACAGGTCATACTATTCCTTCTACTTTAGTTGTTGCAGAGAAAAATCAAACAGGTTTAGGAACAATTACTACAGGTTTGCAGGAAGAGATTAAAACACTTGCTACAAGTTCTGAGACAAAACTGTGTCATAATAGACTTGGGCATATGAGTGAAAAAGCTATAAAGGTACTTCATTCTAAGAAAGTTTTACCAGGTCTGAAATGTATTAATATGGATTTCTGTGAAAGTTATGTATGGAAAACAAAAAAGAGTCAGTTTTCTCAAGGATGGGAAGCAAAAGAACGATAAAAAGTTGGAGCTTGTGCATATAGATGTATGGCAACCAACTCAGGTATCTTCTCTCGGTGGCTATCGATATTATGTTACATTCATAGATGATGCAACTAGGAAGGTTTGGATTTATTTTCTTAGGCTGAAATCTAATGTATTTGAAACATTTAAGAAATGGAGAAGCTTGGTTGAGAATGAGACAGGTAAAAGATTAAAATGTCTTAGACCTGATAATGGTGGTTAGTATTGTAGCAAAGAATTTAAGGACTATTTTTCCTTTAATGGAATTTGTAGGCAGAAAACAGTTTTAGGGAATCCACAAGAAAATGGAGTGGTTGAACACATGAATAGGACAATAATGGAGCGTGCAAGGACCATGAAGTTGCATGTTGGGCTGCCTTTAAACATGTGGGCAGAGGATGTCAACACTACTGTATATTTAATTAACAGAGATCCTTCAGTTCCTTTGGGTTGTGGTATTCCAGAGGAAGAATGGACAGGTAAGAAGGTGAGTTATTCTTTTCTCAAAACCTTCAGATGTGAGGCATTTGCACATGTAGATTCTGAAAATAGAACCCAGCTGGATGCAAAATCAAAAAAGTGTACCTTCATTGGATATGGCATTGATGAATTTAGTTATAGGCTTTGGGATTTTGAAAATCAGAAAATTGTGAGAAGCAAGGATGTTGTATTCAATGAGAAGGTGTTGTACAAAGATCAGTTGCAGCAACATGAGAAGAAAGAAAAGGATTATGTGGTGTTGGATGATACTCTAGATAATGATATTCCAGTGGTTCCTCATGCTCTGCAACAACAAGAAATACCACAAACTCCAGTGCATGTTAGACAGTCAACAAGGCTAAGTAGACCTCCTGAAAGGTTTTCTCCCTCTTTGTATTCTATTTTCTCAACAAATGCTACTGAACTAGAAGGGTATGATGAAGCTATGTAGATGGATACAAAGGTTCAGTGGTGTTGGTTCTCAATCTGACTGGATGCTTCCCAGTTATCCCTACAAGGTAGCCAACATTGACCAACAGGATTTCTGGGCCAGGGGCCAACAGTATAGGAGATAGACTCTATAAATATCTCCTCTTCTTCTTTAGGCTTTGCGGAACCAAGGGGGTATTCTCTATTCAACATCTGTAACATATGCCTATGAAGTTGGTTGGATGTTGATACAAAGCAGATAAATCCTCTCTTATACAAACTAAAACTATAAAATAAGTGCAAAGGGGCTAGCTTTGGGCCTATGCTCAGTTGTGAATCAGAGGATTTGACCCTAAAACTACTTCCAAATGTCCTAAAGGTTTGTACTTAAAGTTTTGAGTTTATTTTGGTATTTGGATGCAAAACTAGGATCTTGGTTGTAACCTCAATACAAGACTGGATTGGTGCCTATCTCGGGGTTCGGAGTCAATAGACATACACATGTGAATGTACACATAAACTAGGAATAATGACTAGGTTTCAAGGGGATTGTTTAGTATCTGCCTTACAGATACTTCCCAAGACTAAGTATTCAGTTATCTCTGCTTACAAAATCCTCACTACAATATATTCTTCCTAGCACTTGACCTAAAACATTTAATCTACTCCCTGAGCAGAAGTAAAAGATTAAGTATTCAATATAGCAAACCCATATCCTAGAATCTCAAACACCCCTTAGCTGTTTAGATTCAGAAGAAGAACACATTCAATTTGGAGACAAATTACAAAACACATGCAATGAAGCATTACTCATTTAAATCAACATGAAACCAGTAAATTTATGCATAAAACATACAACATGAGATTCATAAACTCACAAGACACCCAAAACAGAGCCACCAACGAAGTTGTATCTAATTACAGCACCAAAATTTGTCCAGTTTCCAACAACCCACAAATGAGCAACATAATTTGCCTTTATAGCAAGGCTGTGCCATCAACAATTAATTACAAGGCAATTTCAACATTCCTGCCAGATACATTGCACCAAAAATGGTGCCCAAAATATTGAATACAGCAGGTGAGGAACAAAGGAAAGGGTAGGTGAGATCAGGATCTGCACCGCCGCCTAAAGATTTTCGTCATAAAATTGGTGGTTGGCCAACCAACCATCAGCCCATGCCTCTGTATGTCACCATTAATGGCCCAACTACCCGCAGCTCCTCTTGGAATTTGTAGCAGTGCGTCCATGGAGTTTTCCCGCTCAAAACATGACTACAACTGCAAAGAAGACCATTGCATGAAACTTCAAAACCTGGCCGTTGATTTTCCCTCCATTTCTAAGATCAATGGCGACTAATAGCTTTGAAAAGTCACCCATCAATGATATCGTGCCACATAAGCACCTTGTGCTACCTTGACTTTTCCATTGCATCATATATTTGCCCTTTCCGCCTCAAAATTCCTTTGTATATGCATTTGCATATACATGCAACAGCCCCCGGACACGTCGCATCTTGTGATTTGTCCGTAATCGCTATGCATTTTATCTTTATCAGCCATCGGAATGATCCAAGATGAGTCGATCGATGCATATAGTCTTGGCGATATGCCCTTGCATATCCCCCTATTTGCAAATGTATCATGCAAATGCTTTTGTACATGCATTGGACTCCAGCCATTTATCCATCAGATTGCATGTTCCTTCAAATTCTGGCTTGCACATTAAGAATGTATATTTGATCATGCAAATGCAAATATACAAGCGGTGGGCCCCAGCTTTGTAACTTGCCTTGCATGTGTCTTCTTGTATATCGTCGCCAATGCATTCTCCTTATACATACAAGGCACGGATTTCAAAATTTATGAAGCATGCTGAAGTTGATTTGAAATCCGGCTTGTATCTAACCTTTGTATATCTTTGCAATGTATATCGGCACATACAAGCACCCAATATATATGCTGTGGACCCCAAACCCTATTCACTGCATTTGATTTTAAATCGGGTCTGGATTGTATATTTTTTCCTTGTATATTGGCTTGTATATGTAAACATACAACACAAATATACATACAAGGTGTGGACTTCAAAATTTATGAGTTGGATTGGAAGAACCCTATGAAATCTGGCTTGTATGCTTGCCTTTGTATTTGTGCGCTTGCACGTCCGCGGGCCCCACCAAATGTACATCGGCCAATGTACATTCTTTGCACATGCATCAACCGTCGGTGAGAAAATAGACTTGGCTACCGATGAACTTTGTCTTGGCGATGAACCATTGCACTATAGCAAATGCGTGTGCGCCCTTTGTATGTAGCTCGATATACAAGACCACTTGTACATCGCACTGTAGCGAAAGCATGTACGCCACCCTTGTATATTTTCACTTGTATGTTTGAACATACAAACCTGCTAAACAAGCAAACACAACATACAATTACAGAATATTCCCAGGAATCTGTGATAGATTCTCCCATGTATATGTAACCCGATATGCATTCTGAAATGCATGACTCATTTTTTCACCATTTTTTGAAAGCCGATATGTATTTTTGGGCTCGCGGATATACATTCGCACTTGTACTTACAAAACCTTAGCATTTTTTCAAGTGCGACAGGAACAAGACGTACAACATTGCATGGGGGCCGGTCAACCTATGAGCATTAAGGCATGAAGATGAAACTTAACAACTGGGAACCCGCTACAGGAGGTCAACATCAAAATAGAAAAACAACGCAGAAGGTTGAAGAGAAAAAACCTAAGGCATTAAGGATTGAGGAAATAAAACATAAGCCTGTAAAATCGATCCAAAACCCTAACCCTAGGTAAGCACCACCAAGTGGGAGTTTGCAATGAAAGAAGAAATAGACTCCTTGCTGAAAAATCAAACTTGGGAATTATGCAAGTTGTCTGTAGGTAAAAAGGACTTACCAAACAAATGCATTTATAGGCTGAAAGAGGAAGATGGAGGTAAGAAAATATTTAAAGCTACGTTATTTGTAAAAGGAATTGCACAAAAAAAGGGCATTGATTTTGATGAGATTTTTTATCTAGTTGTTAAGATGACTTCTATTCATACTATTTTAAGCATTGTGGCTGCTGAAGATTTGCATTTGGAATAGCTAGATGTGAAAACTGCCTTTCTCCATGGTGATTTGGAGGAGGAGATATATATGGAACATCCCCAAGGATTTGAGGTCAACGGTAAGGAGAAACTAGTATGCAGATTGAAGAAGAGTTTATATGGCTTGAAAAAAGCACTTCGACAATGGTATTTAAAATTTGATAGTTTTATGGCTAAGCAATGCTATAGTTAGTGTAATTTTAACCATGGTGTTTATTTTAAGAGGTTGGATAATGACAACTACATTATTTTATGTTTATATGTTGATGACATGCTTGTAGCTAGGTCTAACATGGATCACATAAGAGAGTTAAAATAGTAGTTAGCATAGTCATTTGCTATTTTTTCATTTGGGGGCAGCAAAACAAATCTTGGTATGAAAATTTGCAAAGATAGGAAGAACAAAAAATTGACTCTATCTCAGGCTAATTATGTTGAAAAGGTGTTGCAGAGATTCCATATGGAGAATGCAAAAGCTGTCAGCACAACTTTGCCTTGTCATTTGAAATTGACTAAGGAGATGTGTCCTAAGACACAAGAGGAGGAAGAAAAAATGTCCAAGGTACCATATGCTTCCATTGTAGGAAGTTTAATGTACGCCATGGTATGCACGAGACTGGATATTGCACATGTTGTAGGAGTCGTAAGCAGGTATATGAGTCATCCCAGATTGGAGCATTGGAATGTGGTAAAATGGATTCTTAGATATTTGAGATGTACATCCAATAAACACTTATGTTTTGGGGGCTTTAATACTAATTTAGTAGGCTATGTAGACTCAGATTTGGTAGGGGATATTGATACCAGGTGGAGTACTATAGGTTATGTCTTTACTGTAGGTGGGATAGCAATGAGTTGGATCTCACAGTTGCAAAAGGTGGTTTCTTTATCCACCATGGAGGCAGAGTACATAGATGCAACAGAGGCAAGCAAGGAGATGATATGGCTAAAATATTTCATGGAAGAATTGGGCAAACTGCGGGCTAACAATTCTTTGTATACAGTGCCATACATCTTGCAAAGAATTTTGCCTTGCATTCAAAGACCAAACACATACAATTGAGGTATCACTTCATTCGATCGGTGTTGGATGATGGACAGTTAAGACTGAAAAAAATACATACAGATGAAAATCCAGTAGATATGTTTACAAAGGCAGTGACAAGGGAGAAGCTGAGCTCCTCTTCAGCTTCGATTGGTCTTCTAGACTGAAAACAACAAAAATAGAACAACAGAGTCTAGGGTGCTTATTTGCAATGGGAGCTATAGGGTCAGCGGTGTTATGATCAGTCTCCAAGTAGGAGATGATATGGTGTGGAGTCTGATCAGTCTCCAAGTGGGAGATTGTTGTTATATGGAGCCTAATCAGACTCAGAGGTTAAATTTACCCCACTTTTATCGGCGTGGTTTTCCCCCCAAATTTTATGGGGTCAAGGGGCAGCGTCCCTTGCGGGGGTTTGGAGGTAGCGCCCCCAAGATGGGGTCAAGGGGTAGCATTGGGAGTTATTTTTCATTCGCCAACATAAAAAAAACTCTATTTTGTAACCGACAAAAGTCATGATAAAAATGGCTAAGGGTTAGGGCTTCCGTTGATATTGTATTGTAGCATTTGCAATGGTATTGAGTTGCAGGCATTGCTGGTTGTAATCAGTTTGATTTACTAGATAATAATATTGGACTCTCTGTTGGTGGATGTAGCCCAAGTTTGGGTGAACCACATTAAAAATTGTCTCTCGCTGTTATTACTTCTGTGTATTTTTATTCCTCTATTTAATCTTTATTTGCATTTAATTGATATCTTATGTCGGTTAACCCTAACATACCCTATCATCTTTTACATGCATGTTTTCTTCTAGTTTTCGCCTAGTTTGGCTCCATTTTTGGCTCTTGATGGAGTAATCTCCCTCATGTACAACTGATTGTCCACTCCCCCTAACTATTTATAGACTCTCAAATTAGTCTATTCTTGACTTCCAGTCAATATATTCTTATCTCTCAATCAGTCTTCTATTATCTCCATTTATTCTTCTATGATCTACTCTCCAACCATTGTTCATTCTAAATGAAAGCCAGATCACTCATCATTTATTATGTTTGTTTGCCAAAACATCTTTCATAATCTCATTTTTCTATTAGGCATGGCCCTAGATTCAACCCTTCTATTTCCATGAATCACTTTGAGGTTCTTATCTTGGAAAATACTATTACTTGACCAATTCAAAAGCTTCTTTTAGTTAGGCTACTTCAAGGTGCCCCAAGGTCATAGATTCATTGCCATTGACTTATTTTCTTTAGATAAAATAGTTTATCAAAGGGTAGGACATTAGGATCTATAAATATTTATGTCATTTGATCTTGCATTGGTCCAACCTATATATAATTAGCACATCAAAAGCACCAAGCATTTCATAAATAGACAATGATTTAGAGGAAATACCTTCAAAATGACACCTCAAAAGACAAAATCTTCTTACACATTTCTCAATCATGCTCCTAGGTGCACTTCACTAGGCCTCTAGCATTGACCTTGTTTGGGGCTTTAAACTAACTTGTTTGAACAAATACAGATGACATGGTAGACTTGCTTTGGGGCTCAAAAGATCTTGAACATGATCTTAGATAATTTTATGTGGTGATGACCCAACCATGCAACAACTTATTGGCTCACAACTTTTTGTATTACTGCTCCTAGTAGAGATAGCTTCATTGGATTAAGAATTGACAAGAACAAATGGTTTTTAACACTTAACCACTGATGTGGGAACCCTTACACCTTTCATACAAGTTCTTTCAAGGATGTTTCAAGGTCTACACACACCAAAAAAAAGTTCATACTAGATTGGTCACGGTTTGAGGGCTTCAATGGCTCATGCAACTACTTGGGATAGTCATGACATTTTGTCATCTAAATGTCAACCTTGATATCTAATACCTTTACTAGGTCTGTAGGACCTTCTAAGATCCCTTCCCAACAAATAATATACACAAACAACACTTTTAGACTTGGATTTGTTCAACCTTCAATTGTTGCACCAACACTGTCATACACAGTCCTTATAGGACAGTCATCACAAACTTATACAAATCCTTCAAGAAAAGTTCAAGACCCTTGATCTAGGTCTGCATGTACTCCTAAAACACTAATCAACACTCACCACTTCTAAACTTTGAGAAATAATGTATGGGTTTTAGCTAACAAGCACAAAATGAGGGTTTTACACTATTTTTCCATGCTTAACTTGAAACGGACTGGTGAAGATTCCCTCCAAATGCAAGCATATTAGGACCTCCCACCTTTAAAATCTTGAAGAACAAGCAAAAACAGAATTTTGGGTGAGTGTTTATCATTTTGAACAGTGGAATCAAAAGATATCACATTTTGAAAGCCCACGGGTTACCCTGGCTAGGGTTTTGACAAATTTTGGAAAAATGGCTCCAACTTTCTAATAACTCAATGAAATCAAGTGCTACAAAGATAAAAATAAAGTAGATTCATAGTACTACACACTTAAATTGATTTAAACCCAAGATTTGGGTCGTACAGGCCGTACCAAAGGACAGAAAATGATTATAACATTGGAAATCAGGAAAAAGCTTGGACCAATTTTAGGAAAGATGCCATAACTTCCTTCAAACTTAACTAAATTTGATGAAACCAAAAGAAAAATATAGTAGATTCACAACACTACATCATGCAAGTGATTTCAAGCCCGTACAAAATCCGTACAGTCCATGCAAGAGGACAAAAATTGCTGCAATGCTGAAAAATCCCTATAGAAGCTTGCTTAGATTCAACAAAATTGCAAAAAATTACTTCCACTATCCTTTCTTCAACCTTTTCTGCCTTATACATGCATATTCCATCATTTTTCATCATTTACAAATGTTTCCCAACTTGGTTTTAATGTTTCCTTGATTTTATGCCACTTGCCCAAAAGTTGTATGGCCATTTTTAGCAACTTTGACAATTTTGAGTAATTTTTAAACCCACGCCTCATAACTCACCAAAAATGGATCAAATACATTGAAAATGGTCATAAATGACCTTATTAACCCTTTAAACCCATTGATCACCTAAAAAACCCAAAAATTAAAAATTAAAGCAAAAATGGAACTTTAGGGGCCCCTGCACCACATAGTTTATTCATTTGCAAGAAAAAATAGTTGCTATAGAGCTTAGAGAAATGTAACAATTGATGGAGGTGGATATGACATGGGCACATCAAATGGTTACCTTACTACCTCAATGTTGAGGAACCCTTTGATAATGGTGTTCATCTCAAAATGTTCAAAATTAGAAGAAATGGATATGGCCAACAAGTTGCAACTTCTTAGGGAGGATATTATTAAACATAATAATGATTCTAATCCTTCAACATTAGTCGATGCACTTCATACTTTTCTTATTATGGGATGGAAGTACCTAAATGAATTGACCAAATAGTCAATGGATCTAGCATTCCTAATGATGATCATCTCCCATCACATTCTCAAGCTTCATCTTGCATTCTCCCTTCCCAACTCTAATCACTTACCTTTCCCATCCAATACCCCACTTCCTCCACTTATACTCCTATGGCATTCCCAACCCTCCAGCAACCTCTTTTTATCATAGCCATCTCATTCTTACCCCCATTCTTATTCCTACATGCCATATCCACCATGTTCTACCATTATCCCTTCACAACCACTTGTCTAGTCTACTCCCTTCATCCCTTAAAAAACTCTTTCCCAACCAAGTCTTATTATCCCTTCATCTATTATTCCATCCCAACCCATCGCCACACATATCCCTACTCATTCTTCCACCATTTCCCATCAAAGAATCATGAAAGACCTTAGCAAAGCTACAACTTGGTTTAACTATATTCCTCACACTAATCAAAAGGATTTGACTAATGGATTAACTTATAATCCATTATCTTACAATAAGTTAGCATGACCTTTTCCAATGGCCTTTGTGGCACCCTGATCTGAATTATATGGTGTTAAAGGTGGCCCAATGACTCACATAAGAGCATTTAATGATAGGTTAATTGAAAAACTCTTTCCATGTACACTAAAATAATATGCTCTTGATTTGTTCTTCTGATGGGGAGCGCACAATAGAAACCATAGACTGATGCCCTAATTTCTCATAGTCGACAAACTAACAAATGAGCCACCGATTCAACTCCATCGGTCAAGTCTCTCATCCTTTTGCCAATGCCCCGATGGCATTTGCCCTTGGTGAGACTTGTTCCGTTGGTGAACACTTGTATCCTTTGGCCAATGCACCAATATGCCGTCGCACAGTTTACTTCCTGCGAACCCTAGCACATGGAGATGCTAGGTCATCCTACTATGCAAAATGCCCTGTCTGGATCCTCTGCACCGCCAAATAGGAAAAACAAAACAAAGAGCAAAACAAATATTCATACAAGGAAGCCATTCCACTGATTTCGATAGAAATCTCACCAGTGAAATGCTTCATGACGACATACTACAACAATGGAAAATGCAGAATCAATGGAAATCTATAGTTACATGATTTACAGTTATAAGAAATGGAAATCAAATGGATAGAACATAATTGCTTTATTTCTCCTTAGCACAATACAATCACATTCGATCACACTACTTCTTTGATCAGATTACAATTGATGATCATTTAGTTCATTCTTCTGGGCATTTATCAACTCGCCCTGAGTAGTACCGAACTGACTCCAAGCAGCTGGGAGACAACCGTCTATTTTTGGCATTATGTGGTTACAATTTGACAAAAGTGTCCTAAGTCACTTGGGACTTACAAAATGAACCTAGATACAAACTGAAATGAAAATGCATTGGTCAAATAGACCTTATTACAAAAGAAAACATGATTTTCGAGGTGCTCCTGCACCATACTCCCCAGGTGAAAGTTGTCTCAAGTCCTCTTAGAGACTAACTGTTGTAAATCACCACCCCACTTTTTGATGTCTTCCTCTAGCATCCATGTGGCTTCGGAGTCTAGAAGTCCATGCCATTTGACTAAGTGCTCAAAATAGGTCTGATTTCTTGTCTTCTTGGTTATCCTGCTATCCAAGATACACTCCATCAACGATGGTTCCTTAGGTGGTAAATGTTGCACCCACTCTGCATTGTCTTGGACAGAATTTGTTGTACCTTCGCTTGTATCAGGACTCCTATATAATGTTAGATCAGCAACATTGAATATAGGTGAAATAGCAATATCATCAAGGAGTTCAATTTTGTAAGCATTAGAACCATATTTCTCCAGAATCCGACAAGGTCCAATTTTTCACATCATCAACTTGCTGTGTTTTCCTGTGGGTAGTCTATTCTTGTTGAGATGAACCATGACCATATCTCCTATTTGGTACTGCACATCCCTTCTTCTTTGATCCACTCTAGCCTTGATCTTCTGATTGTTTTGGTGTAGAGTATATTTGACTTGTTGATGGATTTCTTTCATGGCCTCTACAAATGTATTAGTGTGTCCACTCCTTTTGTCCAACCTTTGAACATCTCTTAATTCAAAAATTCCTCTTGGATGACTACCATAAACAACCTCAAAAGGACTTAGACCTGTACTTCTGTTTGTAGAATCATTATAGGCATACTCTGCTTGTGGGAGTACCACATCCCAACTACTGCCATGTTCTCTTGTCAAACATCTCAGTAGATTTCCTAATGACCTATTGACAACCTCAGTTTGGCCATCAGTCTGAGGATGATAAGCTGAACTAAAAGACAAATTTGTACCCAATCTTTTCCACAAGGTTCTCCAGAAATGTCCCACAAATTTGTTGTCTCTATCAGATACAATACTCAAAGGTAATCCATGAATCCTGACAATTTCTTTAAAGAACAACCTGTAATGTAACTAGCATCATTGGTGGTCTTACAAGGAAGAAAGTGAGCCATCTTGCTGAACCTGTCTACCACAACAAACACACTGTCATAACCTGTCCTTGTCTTGGGCAATCCCATCACAAAATCCATACTCAAAGTCTCCCAAAGTCTGTTTGGTATGCGCAAAGGTTGGTACAATCCTGCATTGGTTGAGACTCCCTTTGCTTTCTGGCAAATCATACAACTCTCAACAAACCTTCTGATATCATATTGCATCCTTGGCCAAAAGTAAAACCTTTGTACAAGATCTAAGGTCTTATTGAGCCCAAAATGTCCTCCTAAACCACCACTATGTTTCTCCTTCAGTATATTATCCCTCATTCAACACTTAGGGATACATAGTTGACTACCATTAAACGAAAGTCCATCCTGCAATGTATAATATGAAAAGTCACTGTGGAAAGCATTGGCAAACTCACTGCATACCCCATAAATCTCCTTGAAATCTTGGTCCTCTTCATACAACCCTTTGAGTGACTTAACACCCATGCTTTGTAGCTGCACTTCTTGCACTGTCAACACCCTTCTGCCTAGAGCATCAGCAACCTTATTGGTTATTCCTTCCTTATGCTTGATGATGAAGGTGTATGCTTGAAGACTTTCCACCCATTTCATATGTCTATGACTGAGCTTTTCCTGTCCATTCAAAAAACTGAGAGCATGATTGTCAGTGTATACAATAAATTCTTTAGGAAGCAAATAGTGCCTCCATTTTTTTAGAGCTTGTACCATGGCATACAACTCTAAGTCATAAGAGGAGTATTTCCTCTTGGCTTCATTTAACTTTTCACTGAAGAAGGCTACTGGTCTGCCTTCTTGGCTCAACACTGCTCCTATGGCCAGTCCACTTGCATCATATTCAATTGTGAAAACCTTATTGAAATCAGGTAACACTAAAATAGGGAATTTAGCAACTTTATGTTTTAGACTCTCAAAGCTCCTATCTGCTTCTCTCGTCCACACAAACTTTATCTTACCTCCACCCTTGATGGTCTCCAACATAGATGCACAGATGTCACTGTAGTTCTTAATGAATTTCTTGTAAAATTTGGCCAAACCATGGAAACTTCTACCTTGGAAGGATCCATTTTCAAATCACCCTTAGAGATGACAAAACCTAGGTACACCAATTCTTGTTTCATGAAGTCACACTTTTCCAAGTTTATCAGTAACTTCAGATCTTGCAGCTTCTTCAAGACTATCTCCAAATGTTTCAAGTATTCTTCCTTGTTCTTACTGAACACCAAGATACCATCAAGGTAGACTACCACAAATTTTCCTATGAATTCCTGCAACACCTCATTCATCAACCTCATAAAGGTACTAGGGGTGTTTGAAAGACCAAACAGCATCACAAGCCACTCATACAACCCTTCATTGGTTTTGAAAGCTGTCTTCCACTCATCCCCCTCTCTTATCCTTATCTGGTGATACCCACTCTTTAAGTCTATTTTGGAGAAATAAGTAGCCCCTCCCAAACAATCCATTAGATCTTCTATTCTAGGAATAGGAAACCTATACCTGATGGTTATCCTAGTTATGGCCCTAGAATCAGTACACAGTCTCCATTTCCCATCCTTCTTTGGGGCTAAAACAGTAGGTACTGCACATGGGCTAAGGCTCTTCCTTATCAGCCCTTTGTTTAGGAGTTCTTGAATCTGATTTGCTATCTCTTCATTCTGTTGTGGGGTCATTTTATATGCTGCCTTATTAGGAAGTACTGCTCCTGGTATGAGATCTATCTGATGGCTAATGTCTTTGATTGGTGGTAGGGAATCAGGTATATCCTTTGCAATCACTCCTTTGTAACTCTCAAGCAAATCTCTAACCTCCTTAGGTCCCACTTCTCTCACACTTTTCTTCTTTTCCCCCTTAGGCTTCACAATCAAAGCAAAACCTACTCCATCACCTTCCTTTAGTGTATCCATGAATTCTTTTTCTCCTATCAGCATTACACTAGACCCTACATGTTGTGGATCCTCTTCTACCAATGATTGTATCCTATAAGTCACACCATCCTTTTGGAATGAGTAAGCATTCTTTTCTCCATCATGATGAGCTTTTCTATGAAACTGCCATGGTCTGCCTAACAAAAGATGGCAAGCATCCATTGGAAGGATGTCACACAAGATTTTATCTCTATACTCCCCAATACTGAATTCTACCCATGCTTGTTCATTGATGAGTACGTGCTGCCCCTTATTCAACCAACTGACTTTATATGGACTGCTATGGGGTATCTTTTCTAACTTCAACTTATTCACTGCTTCCAAAGATATAATGTTATTAGTAGAACCAGAGTCAATAATAACTTTACAAACCTTACCTTGGAGCTTGCAGTTGATTCTAAACAAAGCCCTTCTTTGCGATGGTTCAGTCTGCACCGGTTCCTTGAGCAGCGTCCTCTTGAGCATCAAACTTTCTCCCATTTTGGATGCTAGATTCACTTCAGGAGATGTCACACTCCTTGCATCTTCTTGAATCAAAGTGGTTCTCTTCTCACCACCATGAGAAGTTGAGGCCTTCTCTAGACACTTGTATGCCGGGTGCCCTATCTGATTGCAGTTATAACATCTCATACTAGAGAATTTGGATCCTCTACCTAATCCATTTGTCCCACCTCTTCCATTAGGCCTTCTTCCTCAGTAGCCTCCTCTGCTACTTGAGTCCCCAACTTGCTCTTCTTGGCTAGACTCACCACTAGGCCTCTGGTTAGGACTTCTTCCTCCAAAACTGCCTCTACCTCTGAAATTCCTTCCACCTCTAGCTCTATTATTCTACTCACTCTTTCTCTTTATCTTCTCTTCAGCCCTTAAGGCCATTTGGAAACACTTGTTCACTGTGTCTGGTGCTAAGATGCTGATCTCATCTTGGATGTTCATCCTTAGGCCATTCAAATACCTGGCCACCTTCTCTGACTCTTCTTCTTGTCTCTTTGATCTGAGACTGAGTTTATGAAACTCTTGTGTGTATGCGTTCACATCAAGGTCTCTCTATCTGAGGTTCTGCAATTTCTTATACATCTACACATCATAGTCCAGGGGTAAGAATTATGCCTTGATTTTGGTCTTCATCCTTTCCCAGGAGGTTATCATATTCTTCCCCTCCTTGACTCTTTCTCCTTGCTCATAATTTCACCATGCAAGAGCAGATCCCTTCAATCTTGCCTTTGCCAACTTAACCCTCTGATCATCAGGGACTTCTTTATATTCGAAATGATTGTTCAATGCCTCAATCCAGTCAATCACCTCTTCATCTTCCATGCTTCCACTATACATAGGTAACCCATCTATGGTGTCCCTATTGACTGACTTTAATGCATTTAAAAATGCCCTCTGGTCTACTGGTATCTCCTCTGTCTTTTTACTGGTTTCAGCAATTTCTACATCGCCTTTATCGCTGTCACTTTCATCCTCCCTATCTTTGCTTTGGGACTGCTTGAACTCTCCCAACTTGGATTCAAGCATCTCCTCGATCAACTTCTTAACGGCATCCTGCAACATACTTTTGGGAGGCATCCTCTTCGCCTCTGTCTCGCTTTCTTTGTCTAACATAAACATTCACAGACAGCACCCAAATGCCAATACTCCTGCAAATACTCAATTCAACTTGTAGCCCAAATCTTTTTCCAAGCTCTGATACCAATATGATGGGGAGCGCATAGCGAAAACCACAGACTGATGCCCTAATTTCTCACATACGACAAACTAACAAATGAGCCATCGATTCAACTCCATCGGTCAAGTCTCTCATCCTTTTGCCAATGCCCCGATGGAATTTGCCCTTGGTGAGACTCGTTCCGTCGGTGAACACTTGTATCCTTTGGCCGATGCGCCAATACGCCGTCGCACAGTTTACTTCCCGCAGACCCTAGCACATGGAGATGTTAGGTCATCCTACTGCACGAAACGCCTTGTCTGGATCCTCTGCATCACCAAACAGGAAAAACAAAACAAAGAGCAAAACTAATATTCATACAACGAAGCCATTCCACTAATTTCGACAGAAATCTCACCAGTGGAATGCTTCACGACGACATACGGCAACAATGGAAAATGCAGAATGAATGGAAATCTACAGTTACACGATTTATAGTTATAAGAAATGGAAATCAAATGGACAGAACATAATTGCTTTATCTCTCCTGAGCACAATACAATCACATTCGATCACACTACTTCTTTGATCAGATTACAATTGATGATCATTTAGTTCATTCCTCTGGGCATTTATCAACTCGCCCTGAGTAGTACCGAACTGACTCCAAGAGGCTGGGAGATCAATCCAAATGGTTGGGAGACTAATCCAAGTGGCTGGGAGACAACCATCTATTTTTGGCATTATGCGGTTACAATTTGACAAAAGTGTCATAAGTCACTTGGGACTTACAAAATGAACCTAGATACAAACTGAAATGAAAATGCATTGGTCAAATAGACCTTATTACAAAAGAAAACATGATTTTTGAGGTGCTCTTGCACCATCTTCTCATTGCCACATAGATCTATTGTTCATATTCCTAATTAGCAAATTCTTTTGTAGGTATTTTCAAGTGCATTTTGGTCTAACAGTTACATTTGTAAAATTAATACAATGTAGGTAAGGACCAAATGAAATTATTAATGATTATATCTTATGATTCTAAATATTGCATGAAAGGGTGGGCACAAGAAGTTGGGTCCACGTTTAGTGGAAGTCTTGTGGGGAAAAAATCTTGATAGGAATGGGTATGCATTTCATAAACTCCCATCCATATAGAATGGTTACCCATTTCGGTTCGGGCTCCCATTTCGAAACAAGTACCCATTAGTAGTGTGTACCCATTAAGAACATGTACCCATTCTAAAAAGATAAAATTGGGCCAATAGTGGATATAATTAAAATGGGTATGTATTTCGTTTTAGAATGTGTACCCATTATTTTTTAGAATGGGTATGTGTTTTGGAGCAAGTATGCATTCCATAAAATTTCAAATTTGAAACCTGCAGTTTTAATTTGGTTTTAGGCGTGGAAACCCAACCCTTAGCCTTGGACTAACAAGTACAATGCCATGTTAATAACAAGAGTAAAAATTGACTTTAGTAATATGGCTGATGACTTTTTTTTTTTTAGAATTTTTGGACCAAATTAAAACCCATTATAGATGATAATGTCTAATTTTCAAATATGTAAATTTTTTTACTATTAGACAATTTTCTATTTATTAATGAATTTTTAAACAAAGGGACTCATAAACTTGAAATGACATATACTACTATTTTTTAATAACTTTTGATTTTGATTTTCTTAAAAAAATTATGTCTGACCAATCTAGACATCATTCTCTACATGAAAAAAATCAAGTTATGATTAGTTTAGCTCAAATTATGTTAGCCATACACGAGGGGTTTTAAAAAACACAAATTAGGGCCACTAAAAAGTTAATAAAAAAGAATTATCTATTAAAAAATTAAAAAATATATATCCTAACCAAACTTCAACATCATATGCATCTTTCCCACAAAAGGAATTAGAAAAATACTTTCACTTAGGTCAAATTATGCTAGCCATACACATGCATGTTTTGGCCAAAAACATGTGATTTTAAAAAGCCACCTTTTATATATCCTATACAAAACCAACTTTTATCATCTGGGTATTAGAATAAATTACATATTCGAAAACTAGAAACAAAATCCTACATTTCATATTTTTACACCATGTTAATATTCTATGTGTAAGTGCTTTAAATTTTTACTCCAACTCTAACAAACTTTGATTTTCAAGAAAAAAGACTTCCACTTTTTGGCCAAAAAGTGGACCCAACTTTTTGCACTTACTTGAAAAGATGAATAACTAGTCACCAAATTCTGAATTACAAGGAATATTCATTAGTATCTTGCTTCTAATGATTAGAAATAAGGTCATATTCAATGAATATGCAACCTTTTCAAATTTGTGAGCAAGCAATAGAAACTATGAGCTCAAATCATTGGATGCTAATATTCTAATCTATGGTTCATCTAATGCTCCTTCATCTTCATCATCCTATCTCTCTAAATATCTTCTAAAAATAATTTCAAAAAGGGTAGTAATGGTTCCTTCCACAAGAAAGATTCTAAGTCCAACATAAATTATGTTAAAATAATGGACAAGCAACTCTAAATACCATTATTATAAAACCTCAAATGAAAAGAAAATTTACAAGGCTTCATGATCCCTTGATATTGTGCTACAAAATTTTTTAGGGGAAAATGTGTTTGTGTGTAATGGTGAAATTTGAACACCCATGCTAACTTCCATTTAGTTTTGGGCCCATTTCAATGTAATGTCTTAATATAATTACATATAAAGAAGTCGCACACTCTTGAGCTAACTTTGGCTCGTGACTTGATGTTTATCCCTATTTGTTTCACATTAATTTATACCCATTTCCATGCATTCAAACTTATCACATCCTTATTTATGCACATTCACATATGTTCACCAATTACATATCATTTATTAGCCTACATTAACACCCATGTCTACACATTCATTCATTGCCTCAAAACTAGCACTTGTTGTCTTGGGTCAATCTTGAGTGTATCTTGATTCATCCCAAAAATACAATATAAAATTTCAATTCTAAAACTTATGCCATTTCCTAATAGCCATAATGAGCTAATTTGACACATATTTTTGCAAATTATTATTGTCTTGGTATTTAAAGACATTCATTTATGTAATTAAAACATATAAGAAAATCATGTAATATACAAGGAGAAAGCACTACATCACATTTTGTTTTCTAAGGGATAATTAATCTTAGTTGGCATCAAAATCATATTGGTTGTTTGCAAGTATAAGCATTTTGTCTTCAATCATTCACTTAGAATTGTAAAGTTGGTTTATATAGGGGGTTGACCTAGGAGAACTTGACCCTAGCAACCCAACAATCTCCCCTAAAGTTGTTTGTAAACATTGCCTTGACAAATTTAGACATATAGAAGGTAAAGGTGAACTATCACAAATTTTTATCAGATCATTCCCATAGATCATAATTCATTCATATGGTGCTCAAGTTCAATCCCTAGCAACTCAAATCTGGCCTATAAAGGTTTTTGAAACTGCATAGAGCTTGATACATTCACCAGATTGTGAGCATTAATTTTTTGACCTTGGCAACTAAATTCTATGCAACATCAACATTAATTCATCATCATTATTCCCAAATCTAAGTGTGTCTATCCTCTTTAATTATCACATCATTATTCATTTATTGACCCAACTACCTAATTAAATCTAAGTTAATTATTTGCTTATTATTCACATTTATTTAATTAGCCTAGACTTAAGTAAAAGGGATTTTATTTCTTCACATTATACTCCCACATATTAGACCAATGGATATCTCAAATTATGTGCCTAAAGGTTTTGACTCAAAATATTTTCATGAACACCAAAATTAATGGTCATTATAAACAAATATGTTTGGGTTTAAAGTATAAGATACTAGATCTGATTGATAATAATTTAATTCATCTAGAAGTAATAAACAATGGGGGTCACAAATTTGGTGCTCTTCCTAAGCAAAATCTTCAAATATTCATCAATTCTTTTCCACAACATGGTTTAATCTAGTCATGTGGAAACATTTACATAAGATGAAGAAACAAATGAGGACATATTCCAAACACACCATCACAATCTTATGAGGAATTTATTGGGGTTATCGATGAGTAATCTAATGCATCATCATTTTTATCCATATCATTTTCTAACGATGAAATACCTAACAACGGATACCATGGGTTACTTTGCATTATGGGAACTATATCATGTCGACACATAAAAAGAATTATAATTGGTCATGGATGCCACTTCATTGTATGCACTAAAGAATTTTTATTTAATCATCACTTACAACAAGATCAATATGTACATTTTAAAATTACTTTAAAATATTCACTAATTACATTATCCTTAATATAATTTTTTTTTTAACTCAAACCAATCCATGACATAACTTCCTATTTGCAACACAACCAAAAGTGAGTAGCAACTTCCTCGCAGAAGAAAGAAATGCTTCGCATACGCACTGAACTCTCTTTTACCCAATTGCCTCAGGTCTCTCATACAAACGAAATAAAAAACTCCAACTTTCAGCTTGGCACGTCTTAAAAAAAGAATGGGGTACTATAGAGTACCGCCTTTATGCTTCTGTGTTCTTCTTCCCACGGCTGGAGTCGAACATAGGCAGTTGAAACAGATAAGAATTATTTCCTACCATTTCACTGTAAAGGACCAACCACATAAATATTATATTCTTTTTTTTTTAAAGAAAAGCAAGATTAGGTAGTGTGATGGACTAGTGAGCTAGAGTAAATCTCAATTTGTCCAAATCAATAGTAGTAGGATGGATTATAATAATAACTGTAATAATATTAAGAGTGGTTTATCTAATATGAATGTATTTAGGGTAATAAATTTTAAAAGATAAAAGTGTATAGTTTGTATTTTATATTTTTGTTTTATTTTTTTATATAAATATTGTAAATATATGTTCACAATTTTTAATTCGATCTATTTGGTATTGTAATTAGTCTTTGGTTTTATATTCATTATCCAATTATAATTCTAGTTTCTACTGGTAAAGACTGATCTCTCCTTAAAGCATTCCCTTACCTAAGACTACACTATAAGTGTGAACTTGTCCATTTGATTGGGCCACATTATTGTCTAGTCTGACCCAATTTCAACATTCAAAATCTCCTACTTTGAGCTGACTCTTTTAGAATCTAGTGATTAGCTCATTCTCCTACATGCTAAAAAGATCAATCTGAGCGACTAAAGGCTTATATCATAGGCATCTCCTAGGTCATTATGAATATCAAATGTTATCAGGGGTTAGCATAAAACAATCACACTCCAATTGCATTATCATTTAATTCCAAGAGCATCTAAGAATAGAATCTGCATGTGCATGTTTGCATACATCATCATTATCTATTACTTTACATGTATTTGAGTATTGTATCATTAGAAAAGGGATTTTACTTTACGTGTATTTGAGTATTGCTATACTTTTTGTCGCATTTTTTGTTTCCTTCTATTTCCTTAGTATCTCCTCTTCTACTATATATTTTTCTCCTAATTAATTATCAATGGCCTTCCTGGTTGCCTCAATTGTCTCATCCTTTATTCTTTCTTTGGCCTCCTCTATTTGTGATAGCAAGGTATCAACTATTTGTTTACACCTTAACTCTATACTTTGTAGGCATATATAAGTCTCTTCTCATCAAGTATTTCTATTTCCACCAATTAAGTAAAAGATTCTTTGAGTTGAGAACCGCAGAAGGTAGTTTCTAGGAAAGTCTAATATTATGATCAATCCTCCAATAAAGGCATAAGCTAGGTAGCAAGGTCATATGCAAAAGGAGAAAGGATGGAACTATCACATAATGACTTGAATATGTATGATAAGCTCTATGGGGTCCTAAGATTCACTATCACTTCACGCAAATCCACACCAAATCACCTACAAAATGAAAAAACCCTTAGAATGAAAACATTAAGGGGGAACCTTCCTCAGTCAACCCCCTTTGGGTTATTCCAATGAAGCTCCACATGGAAAACTTTAAAAATGATATATAAAAATGTAGGATACGGAAACAAGTGGCTACAATGGACAATAATGGTGGAAAACACTAAAACCCTATAGTGTAAAGGCTAACCCTAAGAGGTGTAGAATAATGGACAATGACTAGGAGATGAGTAAACCCCCTTTGGGTTATTCCAATGAAGATCCACATGGAAAACTTTAAAAATGATATATAAAAATGTAGGATATGGAAACAAGTGGCTACAATGGACAATAATGGTGGAAAACACTAAAACCCTATAGTGTAAAGGCTAACCCTAAGAGGTGTAGAATAATGGACAATGACTAGGAGATGATTAAATGGACATCTGACAAAATTCCTCTATCCATTACTTTTTGATGGATGTCCATACCTTGTTCCAATGCTCCCATTTTGGTGCAGGCAAGAAGGATGCTGGCAAAGGTTGTGGAATTTGGCTTTACACCTGCCAATTGCATTTGCTTGAAAATTTGTGAAGCCTTTTCAACAAATCCATTTTGTGCATATCCAGCAATAATTGCAGTCCAAGAGATGACATCTCTTTGAGGCATTCTGTCCAACTGTAATATCTGACAAAAATCCCCCTTCCATTATGCTTTGATGGATGCCCATTCCCTGTTCCAAAGCTTCCATTTTGGAACAGGCAGGGAGGATGCTGGCAAAGGTTGTGCAGTCTGGCTTTACACCTGCTAATTGCATTTGCTTGAAAGTTTCTAGAGCTTTTTAAAAAAATCCAATTTGTGCGTATCCTGCAATCATTGCAGTCCATGAGACCACATTTTTTTGAGGCATTCGATCAAACGGTTTCATGTGCCTTGTCCATGATTCCACATTTTGCATACATGTCTACCAGGGCAGTTGCAACTACAACATCTGACAAAATTCCTCTATCCTTCATGCTTTGATAGATGTCCATACCCTGTTCCAAAGCTCCCATTTTGGCACAGGCAGGGAGGATGCTGGCAAAGGTTGTGGAGTCTAGCTTTACACCTGCCAATTGCATTTGCTTGAAAGTTTCTAAAATCTTCTCAAAAAGTTCAATTTGTGAATACCTGCAATCATTGCAGTCCATGAGACCACATTTCTTTGAGTCATTTTGTCAAATAGTTCACGTGCTTTGTCTATGTCTCCACATTTTGCATACATGTCTACCAGGGCAGTTGCCACTACAACATCTGACAAATTTTCTCTATCCTTTATGCTTTGATAGTTTTCTATACCCTGTTGCAAAGCTCCCATTTT
This sequence comes from Cunninghamia lanceolata, assembly GCA_027924645.1. Lineage (NCBI taxonomy): Eukaryota > Viridiplantae > Streptophyta > Pinopsida > Cupressales > Cupressaceae > Cunninghamia > Cunninghamia lanceolata. The sequence goes on from BSBN01001090.1 coordinate 3,958,673, forward strand.
GGCACAAGCTGGGAGAATGCTGGCAAAGTTTGTAGAATTTGGCTTTAGACCTGCAAATTACGTTTGCTTGAAAGTTTTGAAAACCCTTTCAACAAATCCATTTTGTGAATATCCTGCAATCATTGCATTCCATGAGATTACATCTCTTTGAGGCATTCTGTCAAACAGTTCACGAGCTTTTTCTATGCTTCCACATTTTGCATACATGTCTACCAGAGTATTTCCAACTACAGTATCGGACAAAAATCCCGGTTTCATTATGTTTTGATAGAGGTCCATACCGTGTTCCAATGTTCCCATTTTGGCACAGGCAGGGAAGATGCTGTCAAATGTTTGTGGAGGTCTGGCTTTACACCTGCCATTTGCATTTGCTTGAAAATTTCTAAAGCTTTTTCAACAAATCCATTTTGTGCATATCCTGCAGCCATTGCATTCCATGAGACAACAGTTCTTTGAGGCATTTTGTCAAACAGTTCACGTGCCTTCTCTATGCTTTCACATTTTGCGTACATGTCTACTAGGGCTATTGCAACTACATCTGTCAAAATTCCTCTCTTTTATGCTTTGATGGATGTCGAAACCCTTTTCCAAAAACTCCCATTTTAGCACAGGCTGGGAGTACGCTGGCAAATGTGAACTGATGACTGCCTCATGAGGATACCCACATATTCTGTACGCTGCAATAATCCTATTCCACTAGACGCTGTTATCGGCTAAAAATGTCTTGGAATCAAAATAGCCTCAAATCTATCATACAAATGATATCAAAAACTAAAACCTTCAGCTTACCGCCTGCTGTTTTGATGTTTGTTGATATTGATGTTGGCTGGAGTCCATCCCGTGACGTTTTAACTAATAAACATTGTTGTTTACCGGTAGAGCAGGAGAGACCAGCCAATGCATTTTCTTTCAAAATTATTTCCTATCAAGAAAATCTCATATTGTCGCTAACAACATAAATTATAATGGCACCGAAAAAGTAGGGCCGACATCGTAGTTTTAAAGGGTTAGCCTTCTCTTATAAACTAGCAAAATACTCATTTGGTTATTTTTTTCATATTATTTTGACATGTCTTATGATATATGCATCAATTTATTTTATAATTTTATTTAACTAATTAATATATTTTTATATAATTACTATTAATATAATGTGTTTGTGAGTTGTATAATTTTCAATTAATTTATATTTTATTATAATTTTATTAATATAAATGGTTTATTTAGTATTTATGGTGTATAGGGTATAGCCTATTGAATATATAGGGAGAGATATAGAGATACAGTAGGAGAGAAAGACAGAGCTAAGAGATATAAGAGAGATAGGGAGATAGAGAGATAGAGAGGGAGACAAACAAATATATATAGACAGAAAGGGATCAATATAGATAGAATTAGAGACCAATTTAAAATAGAGAGAAAGAGAGAAAGAGAGAGCTAGAAGAAGACAAACACACAAACAAAGAGTTGAATAGGGAGAGAATTATATACAAAGAGACAAAAAGATAGAAAGAGAAAGGCACAAAGATAGAAAGAGAGATATATAGAGAGGCAGATAGAGAGAGAGAGAGAGGGCAGATTGATATAGAGAGAGGAAGTGAGAGAGAGAGAGTACCCTTCAATTTCAAGTAGAGAAGGATAGAGAGAGAGATATAGATAGAGGGATAGAGAGGTAAAGAAATAAATAGAGAGAGAGAGAGGTAGAAAGATAGAGAAGGATAAAGAGATAAAAAGGGAGAGAGACAGAGCTAGAAAGAGAGTGAAAATAGAGAAAGACAAAGAGATAGAGGAAAAGATATATATATATATATATATATATATATATATATATAGAGAGAGAGAGAGAGAGAGAGAGAGAGAGAGAGAGTACCTTTCAATTTCAAGTAGAGAAGATGGCTACATGCATAACCTTCCTATGAATGATTATTTCCAAATTTTACTTTTACGACCCATCACAATTGAAGAGACATTTCCTAAAACACAAAATCATTACCCATCATGGGATTACAAAACTAATCTTAACTGCATAAACACAGTGACAAAAAGTGTTCCGTTGTTTGATAGAATTGAGGTTACAGTCAAGCATTCCAATGGAAAACCTAAATTAAAAATTAGGCTATGGTACTTTTACAATGAAAAAATAAAGCTTGGTATGTGTTCATCCAAATCATCTACTCAAACTTTACTTACCACTGTAGAACAACAACACACATCATTACATGGTTTCAATGTTCAAATGGTGACCATGATTCAACAAATCAAAATAGACCCAAAAATTAATGCAAATATTCTATATACTCTTTTTTCGGAATACTAATATTAGAAACAAATAAAAAATTCCTCTTTGCTACTATTACAAATATGCCCCCCTTATTTATTGCTCTTGCTGACTCAATTTTACAAACTATGTATACTTTAAGTTTCCCATATGCAAAATAATGTTTGCTTTATCCACATAGAACTCCTTTCCAAATCCATTTTCAGTGTACCCATTGCACACTAAGGTGTGATTGCTAGTAAATAAGAATTAGACATCACATCAATTTTTATTAATAGTACTTGATTTGTGCAATGAAAGCAATTACCTAGAAACCTGACATGTCTATGAATAAGACTACGGAGAAATCATCACAGCCATAATATTATTTTATTCACTAGGTTAGGAAAGGGAAAGCCACTAAACATAAACTAGTAATTGCATAGAAATTGTACGCAACAAATTTCTCAATAGCTAATTTTTATTGAATTTGAAGCTTGCATTGGTTAAGTTTTCATGGTTTTTTTAGAGGCTAAAAGTTACTGAAAGCACTTTTTCAAGTGAAGTTGGAATTCACAACGATGAAAGGCTAGTTATACCAAAGGCGTTCCCTCTATGAGGTGAACCGGCTTGGCAAGAGAAATCAACAGTTTCAGAGTCTCCTCCTTCAGTAGTGCAAGATGATTGAATGGATCTTACCCATTCATTTTATTCATCATTTTTTTCGTCGTGTGTTTTTTCTCCTTTTTGCTGCATTTTTTGTCAGTTCTCTCCCGTGTGCCAAAATGGCTGAAAATGTTGTCTCACGCTATAAAAAGAATCACGCTGGCAAATTTTCTAAACTCATCAGTTGTTCTCACGCCGGGGAAACTATCGTTGCATATAAAGTAATATTGTTGTTTAAATTTCCCCTGCCAGATACTCTATGATTTTTTCTAATTTTTATTTCTATTTGCAATTTGACATGATTGAAACATGGACACAAAACAAAAGAATCACCTTCGAGGAATCCATCCAAGGTCATGGAGGTAATCTTATTTGCATCAATTCGTTGTTTTTCTAGCCCAAAAACTAAAATCTATTTGTTGCAATTTCATTAAGGAGAGAAAAACTGAAACCCCACTAGTGCCTTTTTTAAATGTTCTCCTATATCATAGAGCTGGAAAAAAAGGAAGTCTTTTTTTGGCATCATTTTTATTTTTGGGAAAGCATAGAACTTTTTAAGTTGACAATTCATTAACTTTATAAGATATGCCTATACTGTTGGCCTCAAATTTTTGATTTGTGGCATCAAAAATTTGCATCAAGAAAGAGAATAGAAATAGATTGGGCATTTGTAAATTACATAATACCATTCAACAATGGTGTTTAGTAGAGAATCCATCTACTAGCACTAAGTAATGGGAATTTAATAATAACCTAAAAATAGTTGCAATGAATTCAATTTTAAGATGGGGGGAGGGAAATCAACCTACAAAATCAATGTTTTAGCTGAAGGTCACGGAGGAGAAAAGGTAATCGATTAGAATTTTTTTGGGCTACAAATTGCTTTATGAACATTTCTTCGCTTACAATTATGATATATCTTAGACACTCAAAGAAATTTCTACATAAATTCCCATAAGACCTGGATGCCATAGATATTTAAAGTCAATGTGCTCTATTAATTCACATCACAAGAGAACAATCCAATTTCAAATTGTAGCTAATTTTGTCTTATAAAAGACTTATAAATAGTGTATGTTCATACATAGTCCTATAACAAGTGTTTAACTAATAACGAATTAGCTATTATAAAAGACTTGCAAATAGTGTATGCTCACGCATGGTCTTGTAACAAGTGTTTAACTTAACATACAAGTAAAACTTACCAATGTCTATTGCAAATTCTTGAGCTTAAAAACCTTGTAGTGGAATTTAATTACTTAAATGAAAGAGCATGATAGTAAAATTGAGCATTTTACTTTTTCTTTTAAGTTTTTGTGTCAAAAAGAGAATAATGTTTTTCAGATCAGTGCCTATTAGGATGGGCTACAGAGTCCATAGTTTAGCAAAGGATAAGATAATATAGAAATGGAAATAATATGTATATGATTCTATAATAATATTTATATTAAAGAAAATTGGTGTATGGGCAAAGGTGAAATTTGTTTATTCATGTTATTTTCTATTTAAAGTTTTGGGTTTATTTTGATTGAACATAATTTTAATATAATTCTATATAGATAAATGGTGTAATATTGTATAAAGTTGGATTCATTTTCCAATCTTTTTTCTCTCTTTATTTAGATATACTTCTACACATTTTGCATTATTTTATTCATGTATCTACACACATTTCTATACATTATCCATTTATTACATTTATCTTTGCACCCATTCTCATACATTCTATTCTCACATTGATATTACCTCTCCCTTGTCCTTAATACACCCATAGAAGTGACACCCGAGATTTAAAGATTCAAATTCAAATTCCAAAGTTCCTACCCTTTTCACTAGTTGTTATGCACTCACTAAACACATGTTGACATAATTTATTGCTATGTCCTTGTATTTAAAGGTATTCAATTGTAGATTTTAGTGTTTCTGGAAAAAACTATGTTGCTTTTTTGAGACAAAAAAAGAAACATAGTTTTTTCTAGAAGCACTAAAATCTATCATCATGGACTGTGGAAATATCATGTCTACAATAAGGCATTCAATTGTATTCATTTATTATCTACAAGCATTATTTGAATATCATTCACATTTAAGGAACATATTAGGAACACTTCTATTGGTGCACTTAAATGAATCAAAATCTACACTATATTCTAGAGCATTTGCAAGGTTGACAATTGATTATTTCCACAATTGTAAATCCCCACTTTTTAGGGTTGACCTAGGAGAATTTCTCTTGTAGCAATTTGATAACCCCCTAAAAGTATTCATGAATACCACCAATCATCAAAATAAAGAAGATAATAATGAATTAGGCGAACTAGGAAGTAAAAGTGCACACTATAACAAATCAAGTTTGTAGCCAAAGATCATATTCACATTTAGGGAAATGTCTCAAATATGCAGTTATCATACTTTAGATAGTTGACAAACTATATTGATCTTGAGGCAAACTATATTGCAATGGGGGGAGAGTGTTCTACAAAACATCATAAATGTGTAAGTTGGATGAAGTGCATAACAATCATAAAGGAGTTCTTCATTGCTTTGATCTAATATTTAAAACATAAACAATCATAAAGGAGATGCTCCAAGTAGTAAACAATGCATAGGGTGTATGAAAGGTGAAATGAGAATATACAAAATATAACAAACATGGTATAAATAATATATAGGATAGAAGGTGAAATGAGAATAAGAAAAACATAATAAATAGGGCATTTACACAAGTCTCAAGTATAGGTGACCCAAAGACTTGTTTAAGCAGTTTGAAGTTTGAATTCGGAGGGTTCCTCAGTCATATCACTCAACAATTGTTGCACAACCTACCTTAGTTATTGTGTAAAGTAAAAGGATGCTACAAATGTGCAAAAGATAGTTTGCCTTTTATTGAGCAAATGTTTGACTTCAAAATTGGTTGTTCACATTTTGGACAACTCTTTTCCATTCCCTCGGCATTAATTATGAGTGTTGGCACTGACCAGTTGCTCCATTTTGGCAAGTGATTTGTTTGTAGATCTATGTGTAATTGTTAATCCCATTAGGTAGTTATTTCAATAGTTGTGTCTCACATACCCTAGATCACAAGTTGTTGTTGTATGGCAAAGCGATAACAAAGTGGGTAGTTTCCTAGTTGACAATTGAATAGAGGATGTTCAGATGGTTAGAGAAGAGGTGAAATGTTGCTTGTCATTGTCCACATAAAGTAGGAACCCAAACATCACAATAAATGAAGATTGTAGTAGTCCATGTTTCTTGGATCACAGGTGGACAATTATAGATGGTTATGTAGAAATATTAGGTCATTCCTCTTCAATAGCTCATGTTATTCTTGCCCTAGGTTGTAAATTACTAAATTATTACTAATATAATATTATAATGCAAAATCATATATCTTTATATTAAATATAAATGCAATGGCCATTGAATGTACATTTGGAATAGGGAAGAGAGAGAAATCTAAAGAAGGGGAGAGGATGAAGATATAGAGACAAAGGTAGAGAGATGTAAAGAGATAAAGAGGGAGAGACATAGAGAGAGGGGTAGAGAAGTAGAGAGATAGAGGGAGGGAGACACACACACACACACACATATATATATAGAGAGAGAGAGAGATAAATAAAGTAGGAGAGAGAGAGAGTGGAATCTAGAGAAGGGGAAAGAGATATAGATAGAGAGGTAGAAATATATGTGTGTGTGTGGGTGTGTGTTTTTGAATTGTATAATTTTCAATTAATTTATATTTTATAATTAATTTTATTAATATAAATGGTTTATTCAGTATTTATGGTGAATAGGGTATAGCCTATTGAATATAAATATATTTAAAAGATAAAAAGTGTATATTTTACATTTTTACGTTCTTGTTTTACATCCTCTTTGTATATATATTATAAATACATGTTCAAAATTCTTAACTCAATTTACTTGGTGGTTTACTCAATCCCTAGCCCTAAACCCATCAACCAACTACAAATCTATCTCCTAATGGTCTAGATTGATCACTTCGATTAAGCCATGCCACAATCTAGTTTATATCCTTTGTTCTCTTGTTTTAATTATATCTTTGTGATTCTCCATCTTTCAATTTTACTTTGATTTTTTTCATCATATTTATTTTTGTTGATTTTTTTTGGTTTCTTGTGACCCCCTGTTTCTATCTTGGTTTCTAATCCCTTTGTCTTTCCCTTTTTAAGGAGCATAGTCTCCATCTATCATAAGTGTGCTCCACTTCATAATGATGGATTACAAAGTGAGATCTGAAACATTGGATTCTAAAAATTTCTACACATTTGACATCCAAAAGCAATGTTAAACGCTATTATGGATTGTGGAAATATCATGTCTGTTACCAACTCAAAATCTCCCTTTGAGCCCACCCTTTCAAAATCTAGCCATTAGTTTATCTGGCTACATGCCAAAAAGCTCAAGTTGATTGACTAAGGAATTGTATCATAAGCATCTCCTAGGTCATTATGAACATAATTTATTATCATGGATTATCATAGAACATTTAAACTCTAATTGTTTTACTATTTAATTCTAAGAGCATCTCTACATACATTATCATCAATGACTACTTTGCATGTATTCAAATATTACATTATCAACCAAGGGGCTTGACTTGCTATTGAGGAAGTCAACAAAATTTACCTATACACATAATAATGTTTTTCAACACAACCCCTTATTTCAAAGATAAGTATAGGTCTAGAGAAATAAGTCTCATAGGTCAACAATGTTGGGATAAGTTGCCATTAACTTGCAATCCTAACCAATTCATGTGTCTCCAAAGTTTTTGGAATGTGTTCCCCAACACATAAGAACTTTAAGAGATTAATTATTTATTAATTATATCACTTTGACTTTTGCAATTAATTCCTAAGTGATAAGGTCAAACTAGGGCGTCCATTTTTAGAGTGGGGACCATGAAGACTTTGTTGACTTCTCCTTAGTCTATTTTGAGAGTTTGATAACTCCTAGTGATTGGGAGTTAAACTTGGGTGTCCCCTTTTGATGGGGACTTATATTTAGACTTGGAGTTGTGTTTTTTATGTACATGAGTAGATAATGTTGAGACACCTTGCATGGATATAATGTTGGAGTTAACTAAAGTGTTAGATATGCATGAATTAGATATTGCTTGCATGAGTTCATAAAAGATTGCATGCACTTGCATATTTTTGCATGTACTTGCATGTTGTTGCATGTTACTTCCATGTTGTTGCATGTTGCTTGCATGTACTTGCATGTTGGTGCATGTTGTTGCATGTTTCTTGCATGTACTTGCATGTACTTGCATGTTGTTGCATGTTTCTTGCATGTACTTGCATGTTGCTTGCATGTACTTGCATGTTGTTGCATGTCACTTGCATGTTGTTGCATGTCACTCCTATGGACTTGTATGACATTGCATGTTATTGCATGTCAATTATATGATCTTGCATGTTGTTGCATGTCAGTGTTGTGAGATTGCTTGCAGAACACTCCAACACCAGAAACTTGCAGGATGGTACATCTCAATGTTTCAAGTAATGGGTATCAGTTGCATGTTGTTACATGTGCTTGCATGTCAGTTACATGCTAATTTTAAGACATTACTTGCAAAACACTCCAACTCCAGAAACTAGCAAGATGGTACATCTCAGTGTTTCAGATAATGGGTATCAGTTGCATGTTGAATCTGGTGTTTGCATGTCACTTGCATGTACAAAACAAGATAATTTAGAATAACCTTGGGGACATCAATCTTGCATGTTGTTTGCATGAAATTGATGTGTGTTGATCATTTCAGTCAACAGAAAGTGATTGGAAAAATATGGACGCCAAATTGGAGGACTTTTTGTTGTTGCTTTTATTTAGAAATATGTTTGATGTTGGCAAAGTTAACTTGGGATAATTTGGGTGTCCACATCAAGGACAAGCAATTAACAGAAGGCTTGACTTTTGTTTGACTTCAGTCTTCTCTATTTGGAGCACTTGGTTAATGCATGAGCATTGGTTGCTATGTTATCAATTACAATTTATTGTAATATGAGTTTCAAGCTTTCGAATTAAGAAGCTCTTGAATTAAAGAAGATTTTCAATTAATTAAGAGCCCCATACATTTTCCAGAGAGTTGGATTGTAAAAGACTTAGAAGGAAAAAAAAAAGCAAGAAGCTTTTTTAAAGTTTTTACAGGTTTAAAGATTGAAGAAGCTTTTGAAGTGCATCAAAGAATCAAAGGATTTCAATATTGAATGTAATCTTTCACAAGAGATTTAATACAAACATAAACATCTTTGGTGTGGAGTTTTTTCCCTTAGGGGTTTCTCCACGTAAATACTTATCTTCTTCTTGCAAGCTATTTTCTTCTACTACATTGTTTAAACTGGATAAATACTATAACATCTAAATTGAAAGTAATTTCATATTTGAAAACCTTTTAAAGCTACATAGCTCCAACATTACCTTGTTCTCTCTCCCATTTTTCCAACAAACAAGAGAATAAGGCATATTCATTTGAGAAGGGCACAATTACAACAACAAGACCAAATCACTAACATAAAACTTCAAATCAATCTCCCTTTGATGGAAGAGCATCCAATGTGTAGGAGTAGTCTTGCATCAACAAAAGATATTTTATTTTTTAAATTCATTTGTCTTGTAGCCATTTTCCAATATTCCTAGATATTTTTCCATCATGCGTGCCAAGTTATGGCACCACAACTAATCACACTTATGATTTAACTGTGTATGTTTTTGTATCAACATTTTGGATCATGCTCAATGATCCATCATCAGGAAGAGGATAGTTGGATCATGGTCAACTATCCTCTTCCTAATGATGGATCATTGAGCATGATCCAAAATGTTGATACAAATGTTGCAAGTATGTGCTAATTGGTGTTGTCATTGATGTCAACATATTTGTGTTGTTATTTGTGTCAACTATATCTTCTGACATTGTTGTTTGGTGACTAATTGAAGAACACTGTCTGAGTATTTTGCTCTACGTATTTCCTGTGTTAAAGACCAGAGTATAATCTTTGGATATGTTTTAGAGAAGTTTTTAAAGATGCTAAATCTAGAATTTGGTGGTCTAGATTGTTGTGTAAAAAAAGTTTTATTCACCATTATAAATATTGTACGTGGCAAGGTTTGCAAAGTGACAGGGTGAAAGTGTTTTGCTCCACATTTCTCTGTAGATTGGAGTTTGGAATTGGAGTTCTGGACTTAAGCTTATAAGGTCCCTAGTCATCTTCATTCCAAAGGTATGTGATTTGAAGCTTCGGAAAGCAAGTTTCTAATTAATAGAGTTTGACAGTGTTTGATTGAGAACAGCCTGTGATTCATCTTCAAGTGAAATAGGTTGAAATCTCTTGCGGTTGATTTTGCTAGTTTCCAAATGATTCTATGATGTTCATGAATGTCCCATGAATGCATTGAAGGTGTATGCTTGATCTGCAAGCTATAATGAAGATCTTGGAAGCGTGTGTTTAAGTGTTCTTGATGATTGCATCTGTCTGGCTGATCTAGATGATTAACACTCTTTGAGGATGAATTTCCTAAATTGAAGAAGCATGTGATAGTGTGTGAAGATGCAATTGAGTTCATGCTAATGCATGAAGTGTTCCTCCTTTATTCATTTAGTCTGCAAATTTGTCTAATTTGATGTATGTATGTATGTCGACCTTGGAGATTGTTCCAATGGTTGATGATTATAATGCTGACCTTGATGTACATTCAAAGGTTGATGAATTGTATAAATACATGTAATAAATTCATGTTTGAGGAAGTGGGTGTGAAGATGAGAAGATAAGTGTGAAGTGAAAAATCAGAGTAAATCAAAGGAGTTTTATTGCGCTTCAATGGAACTAAACTTAGGCATGGTGTAGATGCTACTCAATCAGTTCAACCCCTGGTAGTGAGCCACCCCTGACAGTGAGCCAACCCTCAGTAGTGAGCCATCCTTTTGGGTAGTGAGCCCTTTTGTAGTGAACCATCATTTGATATTTGGTATTGTTACTACATTTATATTGTGAGCTAACACTCACCATGGTTTTTCCCTGTTTAGGGTTTTCCACATAAAAAATTTGGTGTTTATGTGTATGTGGTGTTGATGTGTTCATGTTGTGATTCTGCTATTCATGTTTAATGCTCATAGATGAATAAGGAAATAAGTTAAGTGATTGTGAAATGGATTGTGGTTTAAAGAAGTTAAAGTTTTGATACAACTGATTCACTGCCCCCCTCTCAGTTCTCTTGTGCCATTCAACAATTGGTATCAAAGCGAGGTTCCTTTGAAGAAAGCCTAATAGCTTAAGGTAGATCCAGGATGGCACACATGAAAGACATTCCCTAGTTTGATGGAACTGATTATGCATATTGTAAGGTACGAATGCAAAGTTATCTCATTTATCCTAGTTATAATGTTTGGGTAGTAGTTAAGAATAAATACATAGTTCTTCCTAAAGATCTATATTCTAAAGAAGAGATTAAAATGTTTGAAGATAATCATAAAGCTAAAAATGCTCTATTAAATGCCCTATCTAACACTGAAATGGCAAAAGTTGTGAATCTGGAAACTGCTTATGAGATTTGGAACAAATAAAATAAAATATATGAAGGTGATGCATCTGTCAAGAAGGCCAAGTTGCAGAATTTGAAGACCACATATGAAACCATGCAAATGGGTGAAGATGAGAACATAACAATTTACTTACAAAAGATTGAGGAAGTTGTTAGCAGTATCAAGGGCCTTGATGGAGAATTAAAGGATGAGGATGTCATAGATAAGATACTCAGAACTCTTCCAAAATCTTATAGTCACAAGGTATCAGCCATTGAAGAGTTGCTGGAATTGGGTAAGATTACAAAAGATCAATTACTTGGTAAACTGACTGCCTTTGAAATAAGAGAGTTTGGTACTACTGATGGCCCTATGAAAACTGAGACTGCTTTCAAGGCCAAAGAAGCAACTAAGACTACTAGATCAGAGAAATATGCTATGGAATCAGATTATGAAGACTTTGTAGAGTTAGAAGTCAAATTTGCTAGCAGAATAAAGAGGGGAAGCAAAGGAAAATTCAAAGGTAAGTTACCTTTCAAATGCTTCAGTTGTGGTAAAATTGGTCATTATGCTTCAAGATGTCCTGATAGAGTTTTGAAGATCAATGAAAGCAAAGGAAAGATGGTAAGAAAGAGTTATTATGTTAGAGATGATGAAGGTGTAAGTGATGATGAATCTAATTCTAATGATGGCAATAGTAGCAAATGCTTGTTTATTGCACTTAGAGAAGAACCTATTTCTGATAATCTTGCAAGTTGTGTAAAGGAAGAAAGTGCAGCAGAGTTGTCTGCATTCCATGCTGAAAAGGAAGATGAATGGATTATTGATAGCAGATGCTCAAACCATATGATAGGAGACGAGTAAGTTTGTTAAGTTTGAAAAGTATGATGGAGGACTTGTTAGGTTTGGTGATGATGTAACTTGTAAGATTTGTGAAAAAGGATCTATTACTTTTGATGGCAAGCATAATACAAATGATGTTCTTTATGTCAAGGGCCTGAAGCATAATCTACTAAGTGTTGGACAAATGTGTGACAAAGGTTATAATCTTGTGTTCAAGGACAATGGGTGTAATATACAGAATAGCTCTGAAACCTTAATTGTTGCTAGTAAGAAGACACATGGTAATGTCTATCACTTGAAAGGTGCTGAAAATTGTTGTTTGTTTGCTAAGTTAGATGAAAGTTGGTTATGGCATAGGAGAATGTGTCACATTAACTTCAATAATCTAGTTAGAATAAGCACTATTCAAGCTATAAGAGATCTGCCTAATAGTGTGAAGCTTGCCAATGCTATATGCAAAGAATGTTAGTTTGGGAAGATGACAAAGATTATATTCAGGAACAAAGAACAATCCTCTATCAGTTTGTTGGAGTTGGTGCACACAGACCTATGTGGTCCTAGAATAACAAGAAGTCTACAAGGTGAAAGGTATTTCATGCTCCTTATTGATGATTTTTCAAGAATGACTTGGGTTACTTTCCTTAAAGAAAAGATAGAAGCTTTAGATAAGTTCAAGACATTCAAAGCTATGGTTGAAAATGAAGTGGATTTGAGGATCAAACACTTAAGATTTGATAGAGGTGGTGAATTCACCTCAAATGAGTTCAATGCTTTTTGTGAAGAAAATGGAATAAAGAGACATTTGTCTGCTCCCCGGACTCCTCAACAAAATGGAGTGGTTGAAAGGAAGCATAGAACTGTTCAAGAAGCTTCCAGAGCAATGATCAAGGAAGCAGACCTTCCAGAAGTGTACTGGAAAGAAGCAATACATAATGTTGTCTACATTCAAAACAGAGTGCAAGTCATAGCAGAAAAAACAAAGACACCTTATGAACTATGGTATGGTAGAGACCCTACTATCAAATACTTCAAAGTTTTTGGAAGCAAGTGTTACATCAAAAGAAATGAACAATTGGGGAAGTTTGATGCTAGATGTGATGAAGGCATATTCCTTGGGTACTCCACCAAGAGCAAGGCTTACCAGTGCTATAACAAAAGACTGAGAAAGATCATTGAAAGTGCGAGTGTGAAGGTAGATGAAGACTTCCAAATAGATGGATATGAGTTAGATGAACCTGCTAATACAGAAAAGGTTGGAAAAGGCAAAGAAAAGGAAGTTCAGACTGAAGAAAAAGCTTCAAAAGAAGAAGAAACTCAAGTTGAGGCTTCGATAAGAACTCCTAAAACTCCAAGGTATGTACAAAGAGATCATTCTGAAGATTAGATTATTGGTGACAAAAGGAAAGTGTGATGACAAGAAGAAGAATTGCAGAGGAACAACTAAATCTCTATCTGTTGTCCAAGGTGGAACCCAAAATAATAAATGAAGCATGCAATGATAAGCATTGGGTCAAAGCAATTAATGAAGAACTACAATAGATTGAGAAGAACAAGACTTGGGAACTTGTCCCTAGATCAAAAAACAAGAATGTGATTGGAACAAAATGGGTTTTCCAGAACAAACGGAATGAAGTTGGAGAATTTGTGAGAAATAAGGCAAGACTTGTATGAAAAGGCTACTCCCAAGTTGATGGAATTGATTATGAAGAGACCTATGCTCCAGTGGCAAGAATGGAGGCTATCAGACTATTGTTGGCATTTATAGCACACAAAGATTTTAAAGTATATTAGATGGATGTGAAATCTACTTTCTTGAATGGTGAGCTAGAAGAAGAGGTCTACATAGAGAAACAAGATGGGTTCCAATTATCAGATAAACCAAATATAGTGTGCAAATTGAAGAAGGCCTTGTATGGATTGAAGCAAGCTCCCAGAGCTTGGTATACAAGACTTGATAAGTATCTACTACAACAAGGTTTCAGTAAAGGGTCTGCAGATAGCAATTTTTATATCAAGGTAAGCAAAGATCAAATTTTGATTATTGAAGTCTTTGTAGATGATATCATATTTCGAGGAAATGAAGAGATGTACAAGAACTTTGCAAATGAGATGCAAAAAGAATTTGAGATGTCTATGTGTGGTGAGATGAACTTCTTTCTTGGACTACAAATCAATTAGATAGACAAAGGTATTTTCATTTCTCAGTCAAAGTATGTTAGGGAATTGTTGAAGAAATTTGGAATGGAAGAATCTAAACTGGTATGTACTCCTATGGTTACTGGTTGTAAATTGAGAAAGAATGATGAATCTCTTAAGGCTGATCAAAACAAGTACAGATCAATGATTGGAGAACTGCTTTACTTAACCGCTACTAGACCAGATATCATGCATGCAGTCTGTCTTGTGGTAGATTTTAATTAGGTCCTAGAGAATCTCATGTGATGGAAGTTAAGAGGATATTCAGGTACTTGAAGGGCACTCCTGACCATGGATTATGGTATCCTAAGAACAATGATTTTTCTTTGAGTGCCTATATAAATGTAGATTGGCCTAGATGTGCTGATGACGTGAAAAACACAAGTGGAGGTGCATTCTTCCTTGGAGATAGAGTAGTGTCTTGGCATAGCAAGAAACAAGAATCAATTTCCTTGTCTATTGCAGAAGCATAATATATTGCTACAGTATCATGCTACACTTAGGTGCTCTGGATGAAGCAGACCTTGAAGGATATCCAAGTTGAGTTTGATGGACCAATTCCTATTCTTTGTGATAACACAAGTGCCATAAACATTTCAGAGAATCCAGTGATGCACTCAAAGACAAAGCACATTTCAATCAAGTATCACTTATTGAGGGAGAAAGCTGCAGAGAATGAGGTAAAGCTTGAATATGTGCCTACAAAAGATCAAGTTGCTGATATAGTCACTAAGGCTCTTCCAAAAGACACATTTGAGTATCTCTGGGAGAAATTAGGGGTTATTTCCCCTCCTTCCTTGAACTAGATACATAGGAAGGTGTATTAGTCCAGTGTGCTTCAAAGTACATTTCTTCTTTTGGATTGATGTTGGAGGCTACCTCTCAGGGGGAGAAGGTAGTGATTTGAGATGATTGTTACATTTAGGGGGAGTAAAAAATGGATTCAGATTGATCATAGTAGTATTGTGCAAGTATGTGCAGCAGAAGAGATGTGATATCCTTTGCCATTGATGTCAAAGGGGGAGAGAAATCATGTGAAATACTCAGGGGGAGTAATATTGCAGAAGTATAAAAAGAAAGAGGGAGTCCTAAAGTAGAGTTGTGTCTTGATGATGGAACATGTTTTTCACATCATATGTTGCCATCAATGAAAAAGGGGGAGATTATTGCAAGTATGTGCTCATTGGTGTTTTCATTGATGTCAACATATTTGTGTTGTTATTTGTGTCAACTATATCTTCTGGCATTGTTGTTTGGTGACTAATTGAAGAATACTATCTGATTATTTTGCTCTGCATATTTCCCATGTTGAAGACTAGAGTATGAGCTTTGGATATGTTTTAGAGAAGTGTTTGAAGATACTACATCCAAAATTTGGTGGTCTAGATTGCTGTAAAAAAAAAGGTTCTATTCACCAGTATGAAGATTGTGCCTAGCAAGGTTTGCAGAGTGACAAGGTGAAAGAGTTTTGCTCCACATTTCTTCGCAGATTAGAATTTGGCTTTGTAGTTCCAGACTTAAGCTTATAAGGTCCCTAGTCATCTTCATTCCAAAGGATATGTGATTTGAAGCTCCAGAAAGCAAGTTTCTAATTAGCAGAATTTGACAGTGTTTGAGAACAATGTGTGATTCATCTTCAAGTGAAATAGGTTGAGATCTGTTGTGGTTGATTTTGCTGGTTTCCAAATGATACTATGATGTTCATGGATGTCCCCTGGATGCATTGAAGGCATATGCATGATCCACAAGATATAATGAAGATCTTGGAAGCATGTGTTTAAGTTTTCTTAATAATTGCATCTATCTGGCCGACTTGGATGATTAACACTCTTTGCAGATGAATTTCTGGTGTAGGAGCACCTAGATGTCTAGGTTTTGGTTAATTTGCAAGTAGTTTGTTTGGGTTAAATAAGGTCTTTGAGACCATTAAATGTTGTCATAAGGCTTATTGCGATGTTTGTAATAGGACTTAGTCCAAATGTCTAAATGAATCTAGTTTTCTTGTTGTAGTCCTAGTTAGGACAGTCTTGTTGTCAAAGGTAGTGCAATAGTCATTTAAGTTTTAATGTTTGTTTAGGGAGTCATTTAAATGTTTGTAGCCTATAAAGGGATTTCAAGGGTTAAGAGGAAGGTTTGAACCTTATCCAAAGGTTACCAAAGTAAGAATGCATCATTAAACATAAAAAAAAATAGTAATTGCAGTCCAAGATTGGACAGTTTCTAAAAACAGTGATAAGACAATAGTTACAACCCAAGAAGGCAACCAGATGGATTGGGAAGTTTTTTTGATCAATCCCAACATTTTCATGCATTATGAAGGCTTGTTTTAAGCCAAGGAAGGCTTCCAATGTAAAGAACATTCGAAGGTTTTAGAAGATATAACAAAGAAACACTGTTTATTTCTACTTTTTCCTATTTTTCTATTTTTTTCTAACTTTTCCTCACTGTTACCAGGCCGTACCCACGACTGTATGGCTTCATCATTGCCCAAGATAGTAATGGATGGAAAGAGCTTTGAAGCAGCTTTGATTTGAGTCTGATTTGGAGGTTTGACATTGAACTAGATGAAAGATATCACCATTTTTCCCAAAACTATTTTTTTAAACTGTTGTTTACCTTAGAAATTCACTATTTTTCTGCATTATTCCGTACATGTACGGCACTATCATGGCACAAGGACATAGTGGATGGAAGGTAGATTGAATTAGCTTTGCATTGAGTCTTGTTTGAGCTCTTAACATTGATCTTGGTGAGAGAAATCATGATCCTTCTGCAGACTATCCAAAAACCTTCTATCTCTTTAATAATTTGCTATTTTCTTGAGAATTTCGTACCTGTACGGATTTGTCATAGCCTATGTTTGCATTGAATAGTTAGAGGACTGAAGCATCTTTGATTTGAGTCTATTTAGAGGACTTGACAGTAAGGGAGGAGGAAGAAATCCTTAGTTTGCTCTTGACTATCCAAAAGACTAGGTTAGGGTTCTTCTGAGCAACCCGATGGTATTTTTCCCATTCCATTGATCCTTTCTATTACTGATCAATGGAATGGATGGTAGATAGTTGGTCCTTGGTCTGGTAAAGAACTTGGAGGTAGGAGGATAGTTGGTATTAAGGACTCCATGTGAACGACTCTGCAGAAGTCTTGTGTTAGCAGACTAGAGAAGGACAGCAGCAAGAAGGTAATAGTTTTTTGTTCATCATGTTTTTGATTTGCCAATGAAGGCATTAGTTGTGAGTGCCATGTTGTTGGGTTGGCTGATTGAATGAGTTTGGGTTTGTCCCAAGATAGATCATCCTAGAAGGATGTTGTGACTGTCTCCCTAATGGAGCAGTGAGATTATGAAAGTTTATGAAGAACATAGTGAAGATTGCTATCCTGCAGACCCTGTTTGGTGGATTGGAGGGAGTCTTGTTTGGAGTTAGACATCTTGGAAGGTGTAAAAGGTAGTTATTGGGTTAGAGACCATGTGTTGGTCATGTTGAAGTTATGAACATGCTTCTACTATTATAGATGCTCTGCATCATTTTTGGTATCAGAGCTAGCAAGTAGATCCTTGAAGGTGTTGTGGATCTTGTGAAGAAGATAAGGTCTGTGAGAGTTTGTGAAGATGCCTCCTAAGAACCAGATGGCAAGAGAGAATACTGAGTTGAGAGAAGCCTTAGAGGCTAGAGAGAAGGAGTTGAGGGACAGAAGAGAGAAGGATGCTGCAAGAGACAGAGAGCTGAGGCAAGCAAGAAGGGAGAATGCAACAATCTTGGCAAGATTGGAAGCATTAGAGAAGAATCCAAGAAAGGATGAACAAAATGAGTTAGAAGGAGATGAGGATACTAATGAGAATCCTCCTGAGGATGAGTTAGATGCTAAAGAAAAGAAGTTTGTAAGATTGCTGAAGGCAGTCCAAGGAAGTGGAACTAAGGCAAATATAGAGTTACCTATCTATCAGGGGAAGATGGATAGTGAAGAAGTATTAGGGTGGATAGATGCCCTGGAAAAAAATTTTGAGTATGAGGAGATGAGTGATGAAAAGAAGATCAAGTTTGCAAAGACAAAACTGAGAGGAACAACACTTACCTGGTGGAGTAGTGTGCAGACAG
Source organism: Cunninghamia lanceolata (assembly GCA_027924645.1). NCBI lineage: Eukaryota > Viridiplantae > Streptophyta > Pinopsida > Cupressales > Cupressaceae > Cunninghamia > Cunninghamia lanceolata. Next base: position 3,977,280 of record BSBN01001090.1, read on the forward strand.
AAAGAGTGGCTAGAGGTGCATCAAAAATCACTTCTTGGGGTAGGATGAAGGATATGATGAAAGACCAATTCCTTCCATTTGATTACTCCATTCAGACAAATAGGATGAGACAAAATCTAAAGCAGAAGGACGTGGATGTTATGTCCTATACTGAAATTTCATAAGCTTAATATCAGAGGAGGGCTGGAAGATGAAGAAGAGAAAGTAGCAAGGTACCTTAATGGGCTTAGGTATAACTTGCAAGATGAGATTGGTTTGGCAGTACCAAAAACACTTGGAGAGTGTTTTCAGTTAGCCATCAGGGTTGAAGAGAGAGTGAAGAGGAAGCAAGAAAGGCAAGGAGGTTATGGAAGAGGAAACAAAGGTAGGGGCAGACCTACTAGTGAAGTTTAGAACAACAATGAGAAGGGTAAGGAGATTTCTACAGAATAGAGAGGTGGATATAGAGGTGGAGGTAGATTTGGATCAGGTAGAGGAGTGTTCACAGGCAGATGTTGTCACTGCAATGAAGTGGGACACACATCTTTCAACTGTCCTAAGAAGGATGGTGTTGACAAGAGAAAGGATACAAGAGTTCACTTGGCACAAGAGGAGGAGAAGCCAGAAGAACCAGAAATGTCGTCAGCCTCTCCAATGATGGATGGAGAGATGCTCATGGTGGAAAGAGGTAAGATGTAGCAACCACCACAGGTATCTATTTTCAGAACTAATTGTTTGAGCCATGGCAAGATATGCAAGTTGATAATGGTCACTAAGAAGGCTTATGTTGACTTCACAATTGGTCCATATCAAGACTATGTTTTGTGTGATGTTATTCCTATGACATGTGGGTATGTAATCTTGGGCAGACCATGGCAGTATTCAAGGAAGACTATTCATGATGAATATACTAATACCTATGTAGTGCACAAAGATGGTAAGAAGTTCAAATTGATTCCTTTACCTTGTGGGGAGAAGAAGGAACAGGTGACAATTTGCTTTGGAGAGAAATTGAAGTTGAATGTGCAAGTTAAGGATGATTGCACACAGTAGGAACAGTTGCAACAGCAGAAGAAGGTGGATGACAGTCCTAGAGAGCAGCAGGCTTGGGACTTGAGTTATGTTAAGGTTGGAGACATTGATTTCCCTATCAAGAGGCAGAAGAAGGAAGGCAAGCAACAGATAGTTCAAGGAGGAATGAATCAAAAGCTCCAGTTGAGAAGAGCTGAAGTTTTGCAGTAGCAAGGTCCTAGGCAAGGACACCAAAACAAGTTTTCTGGTACTAACACTATTTACAGGAGTCATGCAGGTTGGAGAAGGAGGAAGATTACTCTTGGAGAGTTCATGTTTCCCAATTAGAGGAACTTTCCAACAAGATGGAAGAATGGATGGAGCAGATCCCCTAACTCTTAGAACAAGAGTTTTCATCATGCCGGGGAGTATGGTGCAGGAGCACCTAGATGTCTAGGTTTTGGTTAATTTGCAAGTAGTTTGTTTGGGTTAAACAAGGTCTTTGAGACCATTAAATGTTGTCATAAGGCTTATTACCATGTTTGTAATAGGACTTAGTCCAAATGTCTAAATGAATCTAGTTTTCTTGTTGTAGTCCTAGTTAGGACAGTCTTGTTGTCATAGGTAGTGCAATAGTCATTTAAGTTTTAATGTTTGTTTAGGGAGTCATTTAAATGTTTGTAGCCTATAAAGGCATGTCAAGGGTTAAGAGGAAGGTTTGAACCTTATCCAAAGGTTACCAAAGTGAGAATGTATCATTAAACATAATAATAATAATAATAATAATAATAATAATAATAATAATAATAATAATAATAATTGCAGTCCAAGATTGGACAGTTTCTAAAAATAGTGATAAGACAACAGTTACAACCCAAGAAGGCATCCCGATGGATTGGGAAGTTTTTTTGATCAAGCCCAATGTTTTCATGCATTATGAAGGCTTGTTTTAAGCCAAGGAAGGTTTCCAATGTAAAGAACATTTGAAGGTTTTGGAAGATATAACAAAGAAACACTGTTTATTTCTACTTTTTCCTGTTTTTCTGCTTTTTTCTGACTTTTCCTCACTGTTACCAAGCCGTACCCACGACTGTACAGCTTCATCATTGCCCAAGATGGTAATGGATGGAAAGAGCTTTGAAGTAGATTTGATTTGAGTCTGGTTTGGAGGTTTGATATTGAACTAGATGAAAGATATCACCATTTTTCCCAAAACTATTTTTTTAAACTGCTGTTTACCTCAGAAATTCACTATTTTTCTACATTATTCCGTACATGTACGACACTATCATGGCACAAGGACATAGTGGATGGAAGGTAGATTGAATTATCTCTGCATTGAGTCTTGTTTGAGCTCCTAACATTGATCTTGGTGAGAGAAATCATGATCCTTCTGCAGACTATCCAAAAACCTTCTGTCTCTTTAATAATTTGCTGTTTTCTTGAGAATTCTGTACTTATACAGATTTGTCATAGCCTATGTTTGCATTGAATAGTTAGAGGACTAAAGCATCTTTGATTTGAGTCTATTTAGAGGACTTGACAGCAAGGGAGGAGGAAGAAATCCTTAGTTTGCTCTTGACTGTCCAAAAGACTAGGTTAGGGTTCTTCTGAGCAACCTGATGGTATTTTTCCCATTCCATTGATCCTTTCTATTACTGATCAATGGAATGGATGGTAGATAGTTGGTCCTTGGTCTGGTAAAGAACTTGGAGACAGGAGGACAGTTGGTATTAAGGACTCCATGTGAACGACTCTGCAGAAGTCTTGTGTTAGCAGACTAGAGAAAGACAACAGCAAGAAGGTAATAGTTTTTTGTTCATCATGTTTTTGATTTACCAATGAAGGCATTAGTTGTGAGTGCCATGTTGTTGGGTTGGTTGATTGAATTAGTTTGGGTTTGTCCCAAGATAGATCATCCTAGAAGGATGTTGTGATTGTCTCCCTAATGGAGCAGTGAGATTATGAAAGTTTATGAAGAACATAGTGAAGATTGTTGTCCTGCAGACCCTGTTTGGTGGATTAGAGGGAGTCTTGTTTGGAGTTAGACATCTTGGAAGGTGTAAAAGGTGGTTATTGGTTCAGAGACCATGTGTTGGTCATGTTGAAGTTATGAACATGCTTCTACTGTTATAGATGCTCTGCATCAATTTCCTAAGTTGAAGAAACATGTGATAGTGTGTGAAGATGCAATTGAGTCTGTGCTAAGGTGTGAAATGTTCCTCCTTTATTCATTTAGTCCACAAATTTGTCTAATTTGATGTATGTATGTATGCCAACCTTCGAGATTATTCTAATGATTGATGATTGTAATGCTGACCTTGATATACATTCCAAGGTTGGTGAATTGTATAAATACATGTAATAAATTTGTGTTTGAGGAAGTGGGTGCGAAGATGAGAAGATAAGTCTGAAGTGAAAAAGTATAGCAGAGTAGAGGAGTTTTATTGTGCTTCAATGTAATTGAACTCAGGCATGGTGTAGATCCTACTCAATCAGTTCAACCCCTGGCGGTGAGCCACCCCTAGTAGTGAACCAACCCTCGACAGTGATCCATCCTTTTGGGTAGTGAGCCCTTTGGCAATGAGCCACCATTTGATGTTTGGTATTGTTACTACATTTATATTGTGAGCTAAAATTCATCATGTTTTTTCCCTGTTTATGGTTTTCCACGTAAAAAATCTGGTGTTTATGTGTATGTGGTGTTGATTTGTTCATGTTTTGATTCTGCTATTCATGTTTAATGCTCATAGCTGAATAAGGAAATAAGTTAAGTGATTGTGAAATGGATTGTGGTTTAAAGAAGTTAAATTTTTGATACAACTAATTCACCCCCCTTCTCAGTTCTCTTGTGCCATTCAACAACAAAAACATACACAATTGAATCCAGAAGCACTCTCATTTACTGTCATGGACTAAACTATATCTTTTGGCATTGATGTTTGGTGACTGATTGAAGAACACTGTCTGATTATTTTACTCTGCATATTTCATGTGTTGAAGATCAAAGTATGAGCTTTGGATATGTTTTAAAGAAGTGTTTGAAGATGCTAAATCCAAAATTTGGTGGTCTGATTCTCTATGCAAAAAAGTTTCTATTCACCAATGTAAAGACTGTGCCTGGCAAAGTTTGCAGAGTGACATGGAGAAAGTGCTATGCTCCACATTTCTTTATAGATTGGAGTTTGGCTTTATGGTTCTGGACTTAATCTTATAAGGTCCTTAGTCATCTTCATCCCAAAGGATATGATATTTGAAGCTCTAGAAAACAAGTTTCTAATTAGAAGAGTTTGATAGTGTCTGATTGAGAACAGTCTATGACCCATCTTCAAGTGAAATGAGTTGAGATCTATTGCAGTTGATTTTGTTGGTTTCCAAATGATTAGGTGATGTTCGTGGATGTCCCCCGAATGCATTGAAGGCGTGTGCTTGATTTGCAATGAAGATCTTGGAAGCGTGTATTCAAGTGTCCTTGATGATTGCACTCGTCTGGCTAACCTAGATGATTAACACTCTTTGCAAATGAATTTCCTGAATTGAAGAAGCATGTGATAGCGTGTGAAGATGTAATTGAGTCTGTGCTAAGACATGAAGTGTTCTTCCTTTGTTCATTAATTCCACAAATCTATTTAGGTTTGGTCCTAATTTGATGTATGTATGTATGCCAACCTTGCATATTGTTCCAATGGTTGATGATTGTAATGCTAACCTTGATGTACATTCCAAGGTTTATGAATTGTATAAATATATGTAATGAATTCATGTTTGAGGAGGAATTGATGTGAAGATGAGAAGATAAGTGTGAAGTGTAAAAGTAAAGCAGGGCAGAGGAGTTTTTATTGTGCTTCAATGGAACTAAACTCAAACATGGTGTAGATGCTACTTAATAAGTTCAACCCTTGGCAGTGAGCCACCCCTGACAGTGAGCCAACCCTCGGCAGTGAGCCACCATTTGATATTTGGTATTGTTACTACATTTATATTCTTAGCTAACACTCACCATGGTTTTTCCCTATTTAGGGTTTTCCACATAAAAATATGGTGTTCATGTGTATGTGGTGTTCATGGTTTGATTTTTCTATTCATGTTTAATGCTCATAACATAATAAGGAAATAAGTTAAGTGATTGTGAAATTTATTGTGGTTTAAAGAAGTTAAAGTTTTGATATAAATGATTAACCCCCCCTCTCAATTGTCTTGTGACATTCCACATTTGGTATCAAATCCAAGTTCCTTTGAAGAAAGCCTAATAACTTAAGGTAGATCTGAGATGGCACACAGGAAAGACATTCCTCAATTCGATGGATCTAACTATGCTTACTAGAAGTTATGAATGCAAAGTTATCTCATTTCTATTGGTTATAATGTTTGGGCAATGGTTAAGAATAAATACATAGTTCCTAAAGATCTGGATTCTAAAGAAGAGATTAAAATGTTGGAAGATAATCACAAAGCTAAAAATGCTCTATTAAATGCCCTGTCCAACACTGAAATGGCAAAAGATGGGAATCTGGAAACTGCTTATGAGATTTGGGAGAAATTGAATAAAATCTATAAAGGTGATGCATTTGTTAAGAAGGCCAAGTTGTAGAATTTGAAGACCACATATGAAACCATGTGAATGACTGAAGATGAGAACATAACAATTTACTTACAAAAGATTGGTGAAGCTGTCAGCAGCATCAATGGTCTTGGTGGAGAATTAAAGGATGAAGATGATATAGATAAGATACTCAGAACTCTTTCCAAATCTTATAGCCACTAGGTATCTGCCATTGAAGAATTGTTGGAAATGGGCAAGCTTACAAAAGATCAGTTACTTGGTAAACTGACTGCCTTTGAAATAAGCGAATTTTGTATTGCTAATGGCCCTGTGAAAATTGAGACCGCTTTCAAGGCCAAGTAAGCAACTAAGACTACTAGATCAGAGAAATATGCTGTGGAATCAGATGATTAAGAATTTACAGAGCTAGAAGCCAAATTTGCAAACATGAATCAAGAGGGGCAGCAAAGGAAAATTCAAAGGTAAGTTACCTTTCAAATGCTTCAGTTGTGGTAAAATTGGTCATTATGCTTCAAGATGTCCTGACAGGTCTTTGAAGATCAATGAAAGCAAAGGAAAGATGGAAAGAAAGAGTTATTATGTTAGAGATGATGAAGGCGTAACTAATGATGAGTCTAATTCTGATGATGACAATAGTATTACATCCTTGTTTATTGACTTAGAGAAGAACCTATTTATGCTAATCTTGCAAGCTGTGTGAAGGAAGAAAGTTCAGGAGAGTTGTCTGCACTTCATGCTGAAAAGGAAGATAAATGGATCATTGATAGAGGATGTTCAAACCACATGACTGGAGATAAAAGTAAGTTTGTTAAGTTTGAAAAGTATGATGGAGGACTTGTTAGGTTCAGTGATGATGTAGCTGGTAAGATTTGTGGAAAAGGATCTATTACTTTTGATGGCAAGCATAATACAGATGATGTTCTTTATGTCAAGGGCCTGGAGCATAATCTACTAAGTGTTGGACAAATGTGTGACAAAGGTTATAATCTTGTGTTCAAGGACAATGGGTGTAAGATATAGAATAGCTCTTGAACCTTAATTGCTGCTGGTAAGAAGATACATGATAATGTCTATCACTTGAAAGGTGCTGAAAATTGTTGTTTGTTAGCTAAGTCAGATGAAAGTTGGCTATGGCATAGGAGAATGTGTCACATTAATTTCAATAATTTGGTAAGAATAAGCACTTTTCAAGTTGTAGGAGATCTGCCTAAGATTGTGAAGACCGCTAATGTGATATGCAAAGAATGCCAGTTTGGGAAGATGACAAAGACCACTTTCAAAAGAAAAGAACAATCCTCTACCAGTTTGTTGGAGCTGATGCATACAGACCTATGCGGTCAAATAAGAACAAGAAGTCTGCAAGGTGAAAGGTATTTCATGCTTCTCATTGATGATTTTTCAAGAATGACTTGGGTTACTTTCCTTAGAGAAAAGACAGAAGCTTGAGATAAGTTCAAGGCATTCAAAGCTATGGTTGAAAATGAATTAGATTTTAGAATCAAATGCTTAAGTTTTGACAAAGGTGGTGAGTTTACCTCAAATGAGTTTAATGCTTTTTGTGAAGAACATGGTATAAAGAGGCATTGCTCCCCAGACTCCTCAACAAAATAGAGTGGTTGAAAGGAAGAATAGAACTATTCAAGAAGTTGCTAGAGAAATGATCAAGGAGGCAAACCTACCAGAAGTATATTGGAAAGAATCAATACATAATGTTGTCTACATTTAGAACAAAGTGCAAGTCAGAGCAGAAGAAACAAAGACACCTTATGAATTGTGGTATGGTAGAACCCCTACTGTCAAATAATTCAAATTTTTTGGAAGTAAGTGTTACATCAAAAGAGATGAAGAATTAGGGAAGTTTGATGCTAGATGTTATGAAGGCATATTCCTTGGTTACTAGACTAAGAGCAAGGCTTACCGGTGCTATAACAAAAGACTGAGAAAGATCATTGAAAGTGCAAGTGTAAAGGTAGATGAAGACTTCCAACCAGATGAATATGAGTCAGATGAACCCGCTGATATAGAAAAGGTTGGAAAAGGCAAAGAAAAGGAAGTTCAGACTGAAGAACAAGCTTCGGAAGAAGAAGAAGAAACTCAAGCTGAGGCTCTAGTAAGAACTCCTAAAACTCCAAGGTATGTGTAAAGAGACCATTCTGAAGATTAGATTATTGGTGACAAAAGAAAAGGCGTGATGACAAGAAGTAGGATTACAGAGGAACAAGTAAATCTCTGTTTGTTGTCTAAGGTGGAACCTAAAATAGTAAATGAAGCATGCAATGATGAGCATTGTGTCAAGTTAATGAATGAAGAACTACAACATATTGAGAAGAACAAAACTTGGGATCTTGTCCACAGACCAGCAAACAAAAATGTGATTGGAACAAAATGGGTTTTCCAGAACAAATTGAATGAAGTTGGAGAAGTGAGAAATAAGGTAAGACTTGTATGCAAATACTACTCCCAAGTTGAAGGAATTGATTATGAAGAGACCTATGCTCCGGTGGCAAGAATGGAGGCTATCAGACTGTTTTTGGCATTTGCAGTACACAAAAATTTCAAAGTATATTAGATGGATGTGAAATCTACTTTCCTGAATGGTGAGCTAGATGAAGAGGTCTACATAGAGCAACCAAATGGGTTCCAGTTATTAGATAAACTAGATATGGTGCACAAATTGAAGAAGACCTTGTATGGATTGAAGCAAGCTCCCAGAGATTGGTACGAAAGACTAGAAAAGTATATGCTACAGCAAGGTTTTAGTAAAGGGTCTAGAGATAGCAATTTGTATATCAAGGTAAGCAAAGATCAAATTCTAATTATTGAAGTCTATGTAGATGATATCATAGTTGGTGGAAATGAAGAGATGTGCAAGAACTTTGCAAATGAGATGCAAAAAGAATTTGAGATGTCTATGTGTGGTGAGATGAACTTCTTTCTTGGACTGCAAATCAATCAGATAGACAAAGGTATTTTCATTTCTCAATCAAAGTATGTTAGGGAATTTTTTAAGAAATTTGGAATGGGGGACTCTAAACCGGCATGCACTCCTATGGCTACTAGTTTTAAACTGAGCAAGAATGATGAATCTCCTAAGGCTGATCAAAGCAATTACAGATGAATGATTGGCGGACTACTTTACTTAACTATTACCAAACTAGATATCATGTATGCAGTCTGTCTTGTGGCCATATTTCAATCAGGTCCCTCCTAACCATGGTAGTTAAGAGGATATTCAAGTACTTGAAGGGCACTCCTAACCATGGACTATGGTATGCTAAGAACAATGATTTTTCTTTGAGTGCCTATATAGATACAGATTGGGTTGGATGTGCTGATGACAAGAAAAGCACAAGTGGAGGTGCATTCTTCCTTGGAGATAGAGCAATGTCCTGGCATAGCAAGAAACAAGAATCATTTTCCTTGTCTACTATAGAAGCAAAATGTATTGTTGCAGTATCATGTTGCACTTAGGTGCTTTAGATGAAGCAGACCTTGAAGGATATCCAAGTTGGGTTTGATGGACCAATTCCTATTCTTTGTGATAACACAAGTGCCATAAACATTTCAAAGAATCTGGTAATGCACTCAAAGACAAAGTACATTTCAATCAAGTATCACTTCTTGAGGGAGAAAGTTGCAGAGAATGAGGTAAAGCTTGAGTATGTGCCCAAAAAAGATCAAGTTGCTGATATATTCACTAAGGCTCTTCCAAATGACACATTTGAGTATCTCTAGGAGAAATTAGGGTTCATTGCCTCTCCTTCCTTGAACTAGATGCATAAGGAAGTGCAACAGTCCAATGTGCTTCAAAGTACATTTTCTCCTTTGGACTGATGTTGGAGGCTACCTCTCAAGGGGTGCAGGTAGTAGTTTGAGATAATTGTTACATTCAAGGGAGTAACAAATAGTTTCAAACTTATCAGAGTAGTATTGTGCAAGTATGTGCAGTAGAAGAGATGTAATGCCCTTTTCTATTGATGTCAAAGGGGGAGAGAAATCATGTGAAAAACTCAGGGGGAGTAAGAGTGCAGAAGTATAAAAAGAAAGGGGGAGTTCTGAAGCAAAATTGTGTCTTGATGATGGAACAAGTTTTTCAAATCATATATTACCATCAATGACAAAGGGGGAGATTGTTGCAAGTATGTGCTAATTGGTGTTGCCATTGATTATAGACATGATGTTTCCACAATCCATGGTATAAGAATGAAGTACTTCTGGAAGAGACTATGTGTTGCTATTTTTGGATCGACATTTCGGATCACACTCCGTGATCCATCATCAGGATGAAAAGAAGATAATGGATCGCGGAGTGTGATTCGAAACGTTGATCCAAAAAAAACAACACACAGTCTCTTCCAAAAGCATTTCATTCTTGTTGTCATTGATGTCAACAGTCTATGAGAACAGTCTGTGATCCATCTTCAAGTGAAATGAGTTAAGATCTATTGTGGTTGATTTTGTTGGTTTCCAAATGATTCTGTGATGTTCATGGATGTCCCCTGAATGCATTGAAGGCATGTGCTTGATCCACAATGAAGATCTTGGAAGCGTGTGTTCAAGTGTCCTTGGTGATTGCACCTATCTGGCAAACCTGGATGATTAACACTCTTTGCAGATTAATTTCCTGAATTGAAGAAGCGTGTGATAGCATGTGAAGATGCAATTGAGTCTGTGCTAAGGCATGAAGTGTTCCTCCTTTATTCATTAAGTCCACAAATTTGTTTAGGTATGGTCCCAATTTGATGTATGTATGTATGTCGACCTTGGATATTGTTCCAATGGTTGATGATTGTAATGTTGACCTTGATGTACATTCCAAGGTTGATGAATTGTATAAATATATGTAATGAATTCGAGTTTGAGGAGGAATTGATGTGAAGATCAGAAGATAAGTGTGAAGTATAAAAGCAGAGCAGGGCAGAGGAGTTTTTATTGGGCTTCAATGGAACTGAACTCAGGCATGGTGTAGATGCTACTTAATCAGTTCAACTCTTGGTAGTGAGCCACCCCCGGTAGTGAGCCAACCCTCGGCAGTGAGCCATCCTTTTGGGCAGTGAGCCCTTTAATAGTGAGCCACCATTTAATATTCGGTATTGTTACTACATTTATATTGTGAGCTAACACTCACCGTGGTTTTTCCTTGTTTAGGGTTTTCCATGTAAAAATCTGGTGTTCATGTGTATATGGTGTTCATGGTTTGATTCTGCTATTCATGTTTAATGCTCATAACAAAATAAGGAAATAATTTAAGTGATTGTGAAATTGATTATGGTTTAATGAAGTTAAAGTTTTGATACAACTGATTCACCCCCCTCCCTCTCAGTTGTCTTGTGCCATTCAACATGAACAACATGCATAGTCAACTTTTAGTGAGCTATGCAATAGCTTGACATTTTGGATTACGATTTGGAAAATAACCGCTATCAAGCATCCAAAATGTTCTATTCAATTTTCATGTTGCATGCAAATTTTTTTTTATCTTGAGGAGCTTAACTAGACCAATACTAAATTGTCCATTGTATAATGGTAACTTGTTTGAATGATGTGCTAAGTATTTAAAACATGTGCCAATTCCTAATGTTACGTACTTCACTATGGGTCATAAAAAGGGTTGTGTATGGAACCACATTAAATTTGGAGACTCCTAGCTTGAGGTACATCAAAGATGGTGATTCTACACATTACTAGCAAGTGTACATGCTACACAAGGGCAATGTGCTAGACTCCAAGGCCAACTCATTATCAAATCATTTAACTTTAGTTCCATTGAGATCTTTAAGATCTATATTGTAATCAAAATATTGAGGCCTAACATATATCAAGCTAATGAAGCTATTTTGTTTTGAACCAATAAAAGTCCACTTCATTATATGATTATATGTTATTATGTCATGTGTCATGTTTGAGTGTTACATTTGGCTATAATGCTTGACCATCCTTAATTGATCCTCTAACCTTATCTGCAAGGTTTGACCATCCTTGATTGGACCCTCAAACCTTGACTATATTAGTTGGTATTAGAGCTGATTTTGAGATCTATAGTTAAGTAATATACATAGTCTTCCAATAAGTGTGTGCTAGGTAGGAGATTCCTATAATAATGGCATTGCTAATCTCTAAGGTCATAGTGAAATATGATTTGTGGTGGATATGAGTAAGATGGAGGTCAAAAGTGTGCAACTAGCACAATGTGTCAGTGATAGCATCATGCCACCAATTAATCCATTTGGATTTTTCCATATATTGTGGCACCAAATTCTAAACCTACCAGATATGTCTAAGGGTGGGTCCATGCTAGAGGAGGAATGTATTAAAAAACTTAAAGTTTTTCAATCTCAAACCTTTTAAAATTTTATTTACAACAAAACTAAATCAAAGAATGGTCAGAAAACACAATATCCAACAAGGACTCGGGTCATCCCACAATAATGGGTTACACTTTTTGGCCAAACTTGACATTCAAATCAACATTTTGAACTAAATCTTCACTTTCTGACACTTATAGCTGCTAAACTGTTAGGAATTTGAAGATGATGTGAACTAAATATTTGTGAGATTTTGTATGTAGATTCTAAATATATATATTTTAAAAAATTTAGAGTTAAATTCTAAATTTTTTTGCATCTCCTTTGATAACTAGTTTTTAATAGTAAACAACATTTTTTAAAGTGATGTGTATTCCGTAGCACATAATTTTTTTTTACAAAGGATAAAATTCTGATTCTTTTGAATTTAGATTGGTAACACCGATATATAGGGCATACATTTGGTTTCATAATGTTTTGTTGAATTTTTTTTTTAATTAAGTTTTGAAGTCAAACTAATTATAATTTAAACATAGGTGTATTCTGTAAAACATAACTTTTTCTGTATGTATTGAAAATCAATTTTTCTTTTTTTGTTGAAACAAGGACATCAATACCTAGGGCATATATATTTTTTAGAAATTTTTTTCACTAATTTACTAATTTTCCATGTGTGTAGAATAGAGAACTTGATGTTTAGTGAAAAACCTACATTCACAAGAAATAAAAAATAAATATAATAATCAAATTAAATATATTTAAAATTATACTTTTTGGGAAGCTTATAATAAGGACTACATACTTACAAAACATAAATTTTAAATGAATTCATTTGATCCCTGAAAAGGTAAATCAAAAGTAGTTTTTTATCAGCATTTTGATAGGTGTAGAGGAGATTTCGTCATAGGTATGGTTTAAAACTAGCGGGGTTCTATTCAAGGGGGTTTGAATCTAAGGAGTTTTGATCAAACCCTCTTCAATTAAAATCCTTTAAATGGAACCTTTCAAGGCTTAAATCATTATATTTTCTAAAAATATGTGATTTCAGCAAAAATCAGGATGTCCCAGAAAGTGTAACCCATTATTGTGGTAGCACCCACAGTTCCAACAAAGAGAATGACAACTAGCAAGAGAAAACTAATGCTACTTAAACAAATCATCACCCTATCAACTCTCTTAATCACTCTCTCATTTCCATGTGGAAAGTTGAACTACACTTAGAATTTATTATATTAAGAAGAATAGTTTTTTTTTTTGCCTCTATAACAATATTTTATGATATGAAATAACTTTTTCAAACATTTTCAAGCTTAAAAGTGTACATGGGCAAATTCTTGAGAAAGTTTACTCTCCCCTAGCTTCCATTAATTACAATGTTCTAATTCACTATCATCTATCTCTTCCACTTCTGCGAGACACCATTTGAATGGCAGCCACCATCAAACCTCTGAACATCAAAAAAATGAGTTGAAACGGGGGGTGTGTTCCCTGCATAGATGCTAAGTTGGTTAATGTTTTTTATGAAAAGGTGAAAAGGTATTGGGTACTTGAGAGTACCACCATATCTAGTTTGTGCATCATATCCCACAATCATAGCCGTGGCAAGTCAAATGCATGCAACATCAATTATTAATGTGGTTGTGTACCACACTACTTTAGAGGACAAGCCAATAGAAAGTGGTTCAACAACATTATCTAATTCCATTCGTTCCACTCTCTTAGTTTTGCATTTCTATTATCATTATTTTTCAATACAAGTTTTTTTAAACAGACTCATGGATTTATATTTTATTTTTTTAATATTGGAAATGGCTTAATTTCTAAATTAATATAGATAGAGGATAACACAATTAACATTTTGCTATACATGGAAAACATAATGTCTTAACCAAGCATGTATACTTTTTTATTAAATATAATAGTGTGAAGGAAGCTAATCTAATAATGTGCATAGACATGACCATAATAACCTATACTAATTAATGATAATCGAGAATGATAAATTTAGATAATTATAATAGTGGTTGTAGACACTTAAATTTGTCCTCATGATCATCTAACTTTTCTTCTATTAATTAAATAGATATTATTATTTATTTAATTTATTTATTTAATACTGCATCCTATTATTCTTCTATTAAACAAATAGATATTGTTATCTATTTAATTAATTCACTATATACTTTCCTCTATTTTTCTTCTATTAATTAAATAGATATTATCATCTATTTAATTTATTCATTTAATAGTTTCCTCTAATCATTTAAATCATTAAAATAATAAAATCATTTATCCATTACATGCATACTCTATTATTAAAAATATCCACATGCATTGATTTTCATAAATTATTATCCATTACATATTCATTTGCATATATAAATTCATTTATATATATGTCCACTATTGCATATTCAATGCACAAACCCCACTCTCTCCATAAAATTATTAAAATTCCATTATTCCATAAACACTCTATTTATTTCTTTCAAAAATAACCCTGGCAATATGGACAAATGTCCATTTATCCATTTCTGCATTTATTCCACATCTTCTCCCACAACTTGAATTTGATTCCGTAGAATTGATAGAGAATTGATATTGGAGCATAATCTTTCATCCGTTCACCATAGCTTCTTGTTGTATTTGAGTGCATATGAAAATTTGAGAGCATCAATGCATAAATCAAGATCTTGGTGATAGGAAAACAATGGAGTTTATTGTTCTTTGAATGCTTATATTTGGTTTTCATGGTTTTGTATTTGATTTATGCAATAAGTATTCATTTAGGAATAGACTCTATTGATGTGATGTTCTGAATGTTTTGATTATGTTGCAGATTCATTAGTTTTCATTTTTCAACATCTACATAATGGTGAACCTGATGTGAACGGATTTACATGGGCTTCTGTCTGTATTTCTCCTTTGCAGATTTAATGTTGTATTTGCAAGGTTTATATATTTAAATCTTTGTTGCAGGGTTTATATTTTTTATGTCAAGTTAATTACCTAATGTTTGTTTGCAGAGTTATCATGGGTAAACATTTTTGTGGCAGGTTAAGTTTTGCATGTTAATCCTCTGTTTGCAATTTTGGTCTGGTGTTAGAAATCACTTGCATGCCCTATGTTGCAGGATGAAATTGGTGTATTGCAGGGTTTAATGGTTTTTCGCAGGTTATAGAAAAACCCTAGCTCCACTATTATATTTTCCCGTCTCTGTATTAGAAACCCTAAGCTCCAGCGGTATACTGTATTTTTAGGGTACTGTCGACCTTTTCTTAAACCTTGCTATCGAAGATTCATCATTATAGACTAGCTAACATGAAACCTTGCCGCGGAGTTAAGTCTTAATTCCACCAGAGTCGATATTTTCATTGATTCATCTAAGATTTAAATGAGATTTAGATATTTAAAGGCTTGGACGATAGTCGCTGTCTCATTGCCTTTTATTTTTCACACTTGCATGCTGTTGATTTCCTTTTAGAGTGTCTTTCTTTCTTTTTATGAATCTTTAGTTTCTTTTAGAATATTCTAAAAAGTTTTTAGAAAAAAACAAAAAAAAAAGAGAATGCGTTTTAAGTTTAGCTTTGATTTACATCTAAATTAACTTTTTAGATTTAGTTTTAGTTTAATTTAGTTTTTACTTTAATTTAATTTTTAATTTAGATTTACTTTTAAATTTTAGTTTTAGTTTTTTTTATTAATATTTGCCTTAGATGATTAGTTTTAATTAGATAGTTTTAATTGATTTTAATCTTAATTAGTTTTAATTAGTTTAATTAGAAGGTTTTTTAGTTTTAATTTGTTTTTAGATAAATCATTTATTTTGTTAGTAGGTTAATTTAGTTTAATTAGCATTTAATTTTGATGTTTAGGTTTAGATTAAATTTTGTTAGATTAATGATGTTTTGCCTTTTTAATTTAGTGGCTAATCTTTGTTGACTTGGTTTTTTGTGTAGGTTCGAATGTCAAAGACTTGAAAAACAAAAACATAAACACTCGATTGTCGAAGAATGGAGGTTACAAACTACTGATGTATTGTTTGTAGGAACGATCTGTCAAAGAAAACATCTATTTCACACTAAAATAGGCACACTTCATTTGGTGTTTAAAATGAATCTTGTATTCTCCGTGCATGTTTCTTTTCAGTAGTTTGCTTGTTGAGATTGTATGTATCCCGATTTAACAATGATAGTATTCTCTCCCCTTGCCTATCCAATGGTTCTGGGGTGTAAGAGAAATTGTTATTATCTCTAAAGGGCCTACTTTCCCATTGTGAGAAGGAGTATGACCCGAGCGACAACAGATTAAAGCCAAACCATCCCAAGCCGCTATATAAGAAAAGTGCCACGTAGTGGCTATTACCTACCATATGTTTTTCTTTGTATATGTATTGTAGTAGGAGTGATAGATATGAATGCATTTGAATGAGATATTGTAACTAGAATATAGTATATAAACATTAACCCATGACTTGTATACAAAATGTCATGGTGTATTTCTAGAGTTGCAATTGTTCCTATTGAGGAAGGAACTTCTGGATCACCTCATCCAACAACCTATTTCCATATTAATATTGTTGTTGTTGTTAAGAGGAGATTGAAAAAGTGAGATAGAGGTGTCAATAGCAGTGTCCATTGTATTATTTGTAAGAGAGACATACAGTTGGAATTTGTTTGAATAACCTAGAAGAAATTGTTGATTGTTCTCTATCGTTGGTAGTGAAGAGTGCAAGGAATTTTTTTCAATAGCTCACCAGAGTTGTACATTTTAGCATCAACCGAGCAATGTTCAATGTTTGAATTCTTGCATGTATAATCATTGCAAGCATCTTGGAAGATATTGACAAAATTAGTATAATTTGTATTCAATTTTGAATGAGAAATGAAATTATGTAAATGATGAATGAATTGATTAGAAATGAACTTACCTGTATTTGTAATCATGTGAATGAAATTTGTAGTGGCTTCCATTCCTTTCATTGAAATGGTTGCAATATCATAAGCATATGCAGCCTCCTCTGCTGTGTCAAATGTTTCAAGCCAATGACGTTTCTTGGAGTTCAGGTCTGGGATTTCTGCAGTGTAATGACCCCATCAACATTTTCTAACACCTCTATATTTAGGGATGTTCATCAGAGGTTTGCAAATGTTCTTGCATGCCTCTAATTTTTTGTATGAGAAATTGGTCTTCGCGTTAATGCCTCTGATAGATATCATTGCATTATCATAAGCATATGTAGCATCTTCTGTTGTATCAAAGGTACCTAGCCATTTACGTTCATTGTAATTACAGCTTTGGATTTGTGCTCCATAACCATTTCCATGTTTTCTGACACCTATATATTTTACTTCTTTTGTTGAATTTTATAAGTTTGTAGGACTGATTGTCCAACCTATTGTACGTTGATAATTTCTAGCATAGTCTTCACTGTTTGGTCGGTCTAGCAATTTCTTTGTCATCTTATAGTCCAATACTATTTCACATAGAATTAATTGATTATTTTGATATCCTACAAAAGTTACATTGCAAGAAATAAGCCCTCTTAAGACTTTGGCAGAAGATGCAAAGAACTAAAAATATTGTTACAATATAGTAAGAAGTTTTTAAAAGGTGCGGGAAATAAAAACATAGTGGAGGAGATATACATTCTACCCACTTAGAAAATAGTGTGTATCATGATGGAGAACAAAAGATATCTCCAATTACATGTATATGGTGAATAACAGATATAAAATTAATGAGACTATATATTAATTGTAGGAAAAATATGCTCGAACATTTGTAAAAATATTATAATATTTGACAAAAGATACTTTGTAGATGCAAGGTAATCATTAACATGAGTATCATGAACTGAAAACATAGGTCTGTGGGCATCGTCTCCATCAATCACATTTGAATATCCCTATGGGTGACTAATCATTGAACTAGGTCCTCAGACTAGTATTTAGGCTTTCTTCAGATATGAACTAGTCTTGTATGTAATCAAAAGCAAGCCTTCTGAAGAGAGTATATTCTTGCAAGATGTCCATGGCATTGGATAAAATACAGTAACTATTTTAGAGAAGTATAACATACTGGGGGAGTCTTCAACAATTTTTGACCATTGAATACTTGAAGAGCATCCTCCACTACTTGGCAATCTATTTTCAACAATTTTCCCAATAGCACCGAGTGAAATTGCCTTGTTGTGGGCATCACCATTTCTTAAGAGGAAATAAAATCCATTTAGGAGAGATGATATGCAATGCATAGTTATTGAAATGTAGACCAATAGAACAATATAAGTAAGATGCAAATGGAGAATATTACAAAATGACCAGTTCTATCAATGAGATAGATAGCTACAAGGAATATGAGCAGGTCGATTATTAGAATTACAAAGGTCCAGAACAAAGTGTCATTGTAAACAGGGTCAGCCATCATATTATCTGTTTCAAATGTTAGTTAGAAATGCATAAGTATGATGAGGAATAGAAATAGCATATTTATAAATAAGTATTAAGATAACAAAATGAACAAAAAAATAGGTAACTATAGTCACCTTTTTTACTATAAGCTTTTCATACAACGAAATTTTCATATAGAGTTGACATTTTCCAAAAGTAGACTTAGACAAATTTGCACCAAGTATCTGCAACATGGGCGGGATATTAAGTACAAGGGGTATCTAAGAATCATTGTCGATGGTAGGTTGACACTTTCAAAAACACTCTTATAATTTTGAACAGTTTTTTGTGACTAAGTATATTGAATTGGATTATCAACCACTAAGTCATGAATAAGACATTTAGCATGAGCCCTGAGATGGTTGATCCTCTTTGTAGTTAGATGTTGCACAACTGATTGACACTGATTTAGCTCTCAGATCACCACCAATTCACCACTAATGAATGGCAAATGGAAAATACCATCCACAAGAGAGCAATCTAAGGTATTGGGCATTTACATTCGAATGATTTATAAAGTGGGTTCTCTAGATTTGTCCAAAATGTCCATAGCATGTAGTGTGCTAAAGCTTGATTTCATGGAAAACATGTATGTGCAAACAGGTCTCTTGGTGATATGAACTATTGTACTTGCAAAATTTGTTCACTATTATTGGGCTCTAAATCAAGCAAAAAGCTCCTGCCAGTGGTATCTGCATGGCCTATCCTTGTAGGCCTCCTCAAATTTCTGAAAGGCCTAGTTGTTTTGCTCAAGGAAGAGTATCCCACAAAGAAGATCGACCATCTGAGGGCCCACGCTAAATGTCTTGTTTTTATGAATCTCATCTCACAATTAATTTAGATTTGATTTGTATCTAATATATGTAATGTTAAATTCCCTTTAACTTAAATTAATTTAAGAGGTGTGTTTAATTTCCTACAATAACACTTTAACGAAAGGTGACACTTTTGCTAAAGTTATTCTTGGCTAATTAAATACCAAGGTGACTCACAATGGCTAGTGGAATAGACGGGAGTCAACAAATTTTAAATTTAGATTTTTGGGGGTCTCACTTGACATGGGATCATTCCCGCAAGCTCCCTTCGACATGAAAGTGTAGATATTGAGGTGATAAGTGAATCCACAAGAATAGGTTCAAGGATAAGTGTAATAAATGATAGATAGAGTCGAATATATGAATATATATGTGAATTTCCCCAAATTGGGCCAACCTATCAATTCTTTGCATGAGCAAATGAAACACATGTAATTAACCTACTCACAATCCAATGAAAACTTGAAGGCTTGACAAAAGTGTCAATGAAATTCAAGTAGAATTTATTCAACCTCCGAATTCAATACATAACTTTGAGAGGGGCAAGGGGCCAAACGAACTAATTTTTCTCATTGCTAACGAATACTAACCCTTTTCATGAATCAATGCAATTGATAAAGAAAAATGTAATATGAAACAGAGAGGACACAAAAGTTCAATAAGCAAAAAAAAATTAATTAGCATTCTGACTTCTATATATTTCACTGTAGGTATATTGTTGCATATTAATGGATTTAAAAATTTCAGTAAGTGCTTGATTTAAGTCCACATATTCTAGGTCAACAATGGTGAGAACATATTTAAAAATAAATGAAAATGATTGGTCAACAGTGGCGAGAACTAATGCTATAGTTGTTGCAAATCGAATGCACAAGTACCCATGCCAAGGCAGGTACTAATAAGGTGTTTGTGTCGAAAGTTGCAAACGACGGGTGTTGTTGCGCTACACCAACGAATGTTTCCCCCAAAACCCTACTAAGCGTAACCTTGGCAAGCTAGGAAGCCTCCATTAACGGAGCGAATCGCCACACGTGTAGCCACCTGAACAAGAATCCTCAATACAAGATGTGTTTTAGTAACCAAAAACCCCTATCTGTTGGTACAAGAGGAAACTCTGATAGCCATCCCACATTTTCATGGCTTATGGCAAAGATAGAAAGGTATCTCAAGATCTGCGTGTCTTGAGGACCTAGAACTTGGTGTGCCTGAGAAGAGAGTGCACTATAAGGGGGAGCCCGTGCCCCAGGTTCCTGGAGCTATACACCATAAGTAGGTGCGGCTGGTAAAACCAAGTGGGAACCCAACATGTATAGTCTTGGCCATCCTAGGGTTGTAAATGTTTGAGAATGCTTTGAGCATGAGTGTCTACTATCTTGTTTCTCTTGTCAAATCAATCAAAACTGCCAAAAACACAAAACTTTGTCATAGAAAATTGCCTTTGGAACCTGTTGAATCGCAGTTGAACAGAAACAAATTGCCTTTGAGCATTAGTGAGTCAGCTCTGGTTAGTGTTGTGTTATCCCAATCTTCTTTACATGATCTCTTGTAAAACCAAAATTCCTAAGCAAAATCCACTTTCTGCTTTTTCAAACATAGACATCGTAGTTCCAAGTTTATCAGAAAATGCATCTTGAAGAACTACCACAACCGAAATGCATTACTGAGCAATTTTTATATGCACCCTTTAATGAACGAACCAGACTTACATGTCCAACTTCAACGTATCATTTGATTCTCTTTGGGGGACTCATTCTTCAGTTCTGATCCTTTAGTCTTAGCATTCCACCTAGTCCTTGCATACCCATCATTGGTCAAACAAAGTTTTTATCTTGCACTTAGGTTACTCTCTTTAGGTCTTGAAATCAAACATTGGCTATTAATCACCCGTATCACTTGAGGTTCATCATCCTTGAGTTAGGGAATATACTATCATCTTTGAGTAGGGAAATCTTCTTAGCATACTCTCTCTTGATCACTTGTCCTTGTGTCTATCCATCATAGCACAAGTAAAGCTTTGCATCACAATTATTTTCAGACCTAGGGTTGCCTTGAGTCATACCATTTCAGTCCCATATCTTATCTTAGAGGTCATATCCATTTGCATTGCATCCTAATCTTGAGTCTCATACATTGTCTTGTCTTAGGTTGAGGATCAGAACAATCACCTATGTCCCATAAATCGAGAATAAGAATGTTTCACGAGGAGGAAAACCCTTGGGGAATTGACTTTGATGGGGAAGATCACATTAGTGTTGCAACTAGTGAAACAAATGAAACTGATAATGAAGAAGTAACCCAATCTGATATAGAAGGCGCACTTCATGACCCTAGATTCACTAAACTGCTTACAGAGGTGGTCAAACATAATCCGCAACAATATTTTCGGACCCTTGCTGATGAAGGAATCAAATTACCTCCTAAATTTGACATATCACTACTCACGATGAATGATAAACATGAATCTTGTGAATCTAAGCATACCAAAACAAACAATGCTGATAGAATCAAAGATCACAGACCCTTTATTTATAATTTAGTTACAAGAGATCTTTAAAGATGTCAAAACCTGCACATACAAATAATCCTTGGGCGAGTGCAGGATCATGATGGGCCAAACACTACCCCTAAGTGGCAATGTAAATGTTAAAAACAGACTTAAGTAACTTCATGTCAAAAATTGAATAAGTTATCTACACAATCTAGAAATAAGTTAGTAATAAAAGTTGTAATAAATTGAATGTACTTTATGGGCTACTACTTTTTTTTTGAAAATTTTAAAAATAGTTTTGTGAAAATTGGATATTTCAATGAAGCACTACTAAAATTTTTAGAAAAAAAAGTAAAAAGTAGGTGTCATTCCAGCCAACCTAAGTATGAGAAAAAAGATAATATTTTTCCTCCATGATTTGGATTTAAGTAAAGACACATGAGCGGAAGTGACACATATTTTTGTGAATTTTTTAAGTAAATAAATAATTATTTATGAGTTTTTTAGTGTGACTTTTTTAAAATATTAAAATTTAATTTTCCAACCAACCTAACTTGGTCAAAAATATATGAAACTCAAAAAATTTAAATTTGAATGTATACCCAATAATTCCTAGAATGTGATGCATCTTTTGGATTTAAAAAAGGACTAATATGTTGAAAGTTATGGATGTTTTTCAATATATATATCTATCAGGAAATCAAACATAGCGTAGTAGAAAATTAATAATAATTACCTATTAAAATTATTATGAGATGTATATTATGTTTTTAGAATCTTAATATCTTCCTCTATAAACCCTTTTCATTTAATTAAATTTAGTTACAAAAAATCTATCAATTTCAAGGATGAAATTGTGGAAAATTTCAGGATAACACTAAATGGGTGGTTTTGCAAGTTTCTTTAGCAAGTATTGGGACTCCCACTTACCTGAATATGAGGTCATCCTAAGGAATTTTTAGAGAGAATCCATATTTGAGCTATAAATATTAACATCCTTTCCATCCAAATCTAAATATTAGTCTAAATGTTAGTACTTTTTCATTCAGCAAGTATTTTCTCCATTGCCACTGTTTGGCCCATCATGATCTCGCACTCACCCCCTTATTTGGATGAGCTTAAAGCATTAAGACAGGAAGTGGATGCCCTTAAGAATAGTAAAACATCATCTCACAAGTTTTCAATTGAAGACATATGTCCTTATCCTTTCGATCCTAGCATACCAATGCCATCTTTTCCTAGTCATTGGGACATATCGAGACTTGATAAATATAGAGGAAAAGGAGACCCTAAGGATCACTTAAGAGAATTTTACGCTGCTACCTTGGAATTGACAGTCGATGATACATATCTTATGAGATTATTCCCTCATAGTCTAGGAGGAGAAGCCATGGAATGGTTTTCACGATTACCCCGACCATCAAATCTTTTCAAGAACTAGCTGATAAATTTGTCTCGAATTATAGTTACAACTGTGAACACGAAGTGACCATGTCAAACCTCTTTAACACTAAACAAAAACAAAGGGAATCTTTTGTGTCATTCTTAAAAAGATGGGGGCATTTGACAAAATGATTACATTATAACATTCCAGATAAACAATTGGTTGACCTCTTTTGTCAAAATTTGAACAAGGAAATTAGAAAGGAACTTCACCTCAAATGTTTGGATTCCTTTGATGAAGTCATAGAAATGGGATTTCAAATCGAACAAACTCTCATCGATGATGGAACTAGTAAACTTAATAATGACAAAGATCAAAAATTGATCTCATGCAACAAGACACCTTTTTGGATGAAGAACAAGAATGTGGTCAATGATGGAGTTGTTGGTGCGAAAATGATTAAAACATCATCACCTATCTACCACCTTAAAGGTTCATCTTCAGTCAAAGGAAAATAAAAAGAAAGAAGCTTCCAAAAACAAAATTTTACACCATTAGGACAATCACTTGAATTGGCATTAAAAGAACTCCTTCAAAATAACGTTAGAGCACTACCTGAGATGAGAGACTATAATCCATAAATAAAACCCCCATGGTGGAATGATGATCACTTTTGCAACTATCATAGAAACAAAGGGCATAAGACTAATAGTTGCAATAAACTTAAACATGTGATACAAGACCTTATTGATGATGGCAAGATAACAGTTGACGGACACACTCCTTCTGGTAACTCTGATTCTGAGATATTCCAAGATCCTTTCCCTAACCATGACAAGGTTAAAGGAAAGGCCCTTGAATCTGGTGATGGTGTAAACTATACTACTGCAAAATATGACTGTCATAAATAACATCAGTGAGGTTGATAATCATGTGAACACTTTCATTATAAAATGCAAAGAACCCGATTGCAATGTTACTACCCATAGAGGCACAGTTACCCTTAGAGGTCCTACTTTAAAACCTATTGTACCAGCTTCGCAATACAACCTCATAGAGCATTTAGGTAAAATGCCTGCACAAATTTCCATACTGGAGCTGCTACGCCTATCTCGTGAGCATAAAGCTATCCTAGATAAAGTGCCTGCTACTGCTACAGTGCCTACTAACTTGCATGTAGATCAATTTCAAGCTATGGTGGTACACATCACTTCTCCTCACACTCACTTTTACTGAGAACGATGATTCGTCCATCCGACAACCACATAACACACCTCTATACATTGAAGTCCTTGTCCATAAAGTTAAGATCAGGTGAGTTCTGATAGATGGAGGAGCAGATCTTAATATTTGTACTCTGAAATTGATCACAGCATTAGGGTTCTCTAAAAGTACAGTTGATACAAAGAAAAAGATCACCATAAAGGCATATGATGAAGAGGAATGCTCAACTAAAGGATCGGTTACTCTACCAATCAAGGTTGCACCTATGATAAAGGATGTGGTTTGCCAAGTCCTTGATCTCCCTCTGACCTGTAACATCCTCCTGGGAAGACCATGGATTCATGTAATGCAAGTAATACCTTCTACATACCATCAATGCATTAAATTCCCACACAATGGTGTCGAAATCACAATACCAGGAGATCCAAACCCTTTCATGTATTGCAATAATCTAAGCCCTAAAACTAAAATCACAATCCCTAGCAATTGTGAAGCATTTCCTTCTCAAGCATATGCTAATCCTAAGTTCTTAAAGGCATCCACCTCAAAATCCAATGAAGCTAAGATCAAAATACAACTGAAAGAACAAGGAGTAGGAGAATATACCTTGAATCATGCCCTTTGCATTGGAAAGCTACCTTTATCTCCCCACACCTATGGCAAGCCATAGATGACTAAGACCACATTAGACACTGATACTACATTGGTTTGTAAATCAACTACTTTCCAAAAATGGGGAGCCCTTTATGATGAAGTGGAAGAGACTGACCTACTGAGATGGTTGTACAAAGATGAGAATGCAGAAAAAGAACAAACTAAAAATTTAGAGATAAAGATGCCTGTTGAACAGTATGGCAAAGGGTTGGATATTATAAAAAAAATGGGATATGATGGTAAAATTCCTCTGGGTTTACAAAAACAAGGTATCTTGGAACCAATACAACCTTCTCGTAAGCAAAAAGTCCCTGATATAGGATATGACACGCAGACA
Source organism: Cunninghamia lanceolata (assembly GCA_027924645.1). Lineage (NCBI taxonomy): Eukaryota > Viridiplantae > Streptophyta > Pinopsida > Cupressales > Cupressaceae > Cunninghamia > Cunninghamia lanceolata. Next base: position 4,002,493 of record BSBN01001090.1, read on the forward strand.
GATAAGACCTCGAGTACTGCATGTACTTCAAGTAAGGAAGTAAAGTCCTCTAATGCAACACAAAAAGACAAGGAAAGTGCCATCGATGACTTCATTTAAATTTATGAATATGATAGTGTCTATACCCTTGAAACTGATCATAACACTTGTACCCCTAAATCCATTCAAAATCTTGACTCAAATCATGACCCTTTACCCCTAGTTCACCCCCAACTCATTAATTAGGATCAAAAGGGACCGCCACAGCTAGATGTGTTTCAAAATGATGAGGCAATCATAAACTTTTTGGGAGCATGAGAAGAGATACCTCTTGGGGATCATAAAGCAAGTTTCATCATAGAACTCAATAGTGTGGCCTACTTTGGAGAATGTGCCAAACCTTTCAGTCACAAAATTATTGAAAATATAAACAGGTCTTCTAGTGAAAACTGTTCTGTGGCACTATTAGATCCAGAAAAAGTAAAAATAAAGGATGTATCCAAGGGTGAAAACCTCTCTGAGGTGCCTAAGGATGGAAGGCTTAACACACTTCCCCTAGCATCATATCATGAAAAATCATCTATGTTGGTGGAGAAGACAATACCAACAAATTTGGGCACCGAAGAAAAACCAAGGATAATTCATCTAGCAGAATCATTAACACCTGAAGAGAGAATATAGCATATACAGTTTTACAAGGAAAGACAAGTCAACTTTGCGTGGTCCTATGCAGACATGCCAGGATTTGATTCAAACCACTTGTCTTTGCTACCGGGGGCAAAATCTATCAAGCAAAAGTTGAGAAAAATGCACCCACATATCACTCTACGGGTAAAAGCTAAATTACAAAAGTTGCTAGATGTGGGATTCATAAGACTTGTTGATTATGTTGAGTGGATTTCAAACTTAATATTAGTTTCAAAACCTAATGGAAGTATCCATGTTTGTACAGATTTCAAAGATTTAAACAAATCTTGTCCTAAAGATGACTTCCCACTTCCAAACATTGACATGATAGTGGATTTGACAACAAGACACGAAATGTTCTCACTCATGGATGGTTTTTTAGGCTGCAATCAGATCAAAATTTCTCCTAAAGATCAAATTAAGACAACATTCACTTGTCCTTGGGGAACCTTCTGTAATCAATGAGATCGAAATGAAGATAATAACTAATCTAATGCATAAACAAAACGATTATACCTTCATTGAGACCTCACGAATCCATACGGGGAAGGAGTGCGCCTTCATAGCTCCTCAGATCTTTCCCATGATCCAAATGACTAATGTGGAGAATGTGGATTGCTCAAAGTCTACAACACACTGTAAATGAGTGATTAGGGATTTGATGACTGATTTGGATGGAGATATCTGGATGATCAGAGTGATTTTGACAGAGGTTTGGTAGGATGAAGAGATCTCTTGGAGAGATTTGGGCAGAGGTCTGATGCATAGACTTGGCTTCCAAATGGCTTAGAGAGGGGTCCTATTTATAGGATTTTGGAGATGAGGATGGAGGGTCAGGATTCATCTGATCAAATCAAGGGCTAGGAATAAAAGTGAATCTTTTATTCCTAGGGATTGAATTAAAAATTCCCATTTTGGGAAGAGTGGAGGTGAGTGGGAGACATTTGAATATTATATTCAGTGATTGGGAATGAGTGGGAGACATCTGAATATTAAATTCAGTGATTGGAGATGAGTGGGAGACAACTAAATATTAAATTCAATTTAGTGGATGAGTGGGAGACAAGGTTAATTAAGTGTTTTCTTAATTAACTTAAGCCTAGGTTAATCAGATAAATAGGATTTATCTCATTAATAGGGATTAGGGAAAATCATCTAAATGAATATTAGGAATATTCATTTAATTGATAGGATAGGGTTGTAAGGTTAAATGGACTAATTAGGTGAATTAATTGATCACCAGGGATATGCAGATTGGGGGAATGGATTAGTAACAAAAAATTGGTTTGCAGAAGCAGTCCAATTTTAGGTGTCTACATTTGCCCCTCTTTGAGATGGTGTTGTGGCTAAGCAACATCATTTCAAAGAAGTTGAAACATAGAGATGGATTGGATAGAAAAAAGATTTTGGTTTGGAAGAATAGGGTAAGGTTTGGGGATAATTGGTAAGGGTGATGCCCCCTCGAGAGGATAGGTGGGTTGTGAGAACATGGTTGTGCTCTCAAAATGGATGGGACAAATTGGTTGAACGGGTCAGAGGATAAGTGGTGGGATGAAAGGATGATGATGTTGGGAGATGATTGGTAGATGATCATTGTGCTGAAACTGAATTTGAGCAATCCTAGGTTTGATATAGCAAAGTGGATATGTTCACTAAGGTATAGAAGACCAAGGTGATGATGTTTATCCAACATTTGCATGGACTAGACACGCAGACAAAGGGATGATCTCATGCATGCCCAAGATAGTACAACCTTGTCTAGATGAGGGAAGGGGACTCATAGCATAAGCCCTTAGTACAAAAAAGGTATGATGAACCTTAGATGCATAAGGAGATCAATATGCTAGAACCGACCCTATGATCGATCAAGATATGAATACTAGCTTGGAGTAATGAGACCAACCCACAAACACAGCATACAAAAGCAAGACTATGCTGCATTCTAGATGTTTTTGCCACATACCATGATATAATAAGATCAAGGTAGCTTTGATGTGATCATCGAATAGGACAAAAAGATAAAAATCAAAAACCAAAAGACCAACGAACCAAACAAGTAACCATTGTATCTTTCGCCAAAATGGATGATGATGTGATAGATGCTGCCTATCGTAGGAAAGATATATCCTAAGGCAGGGATTGATAAATGATTTGATGATGTTGTAAAATTGGCTCAAGATGTGATGGTGACAAGTTGTGATTGATGCTGATTTGATAGTTGATGATTTTGATTAAGGACAATGCTTTGATAGGTGATGCAATGCTTGGATCTAGTGTAAGCTTATTGATGATAGATGTGATGATGATGCGGGACGATGATAAATGTGATGATGATGAGAGTGTGATGGAGTTTGATTTATTTGTGTGATGGATAGATTATTTTTGGAATTTTGTGTGTTTTCTATTGTTTTGGGATTTTTTGATATTTGGGATGTTTTTGGATTTTTTGATTTTGTGATGTTTTTTGAATTTTTGATTTTGTGATGTTTTTGGATTTTTCTGATTTTGTGATGTTTTTGGATTTTTTTGATTTTGGAAAGGGAATGGTTTATTATGATGGTTTCATTGGATTTCTTGTGGATAGCCTTTGTGCTAAATATCAATGACAAGGAAACACCAAGTCTAGAGGTGAAAGTGATGGGGTTGGATAGGGGGATTGGATAGCTGATTCATGATAGATGAATGGACAAGTGATAGGGATGCGTGTTAGATAGATGGAAGATAAGGATGAGGGGTAGGATAGGTATGTATGATATATGGATGGGGGATTGCAGGATTTTCTCCAAGGGCTAGGTTGCAAGGAATCATATGCCCCAATGCTTAGGATTTTGCATGATGGGTTCAAGTTTGAATGGATGAATTTTGCAGTAGGTGGATGGAGGAGAGACTGACAAAGGGAGTATGCCAAGAGGCCTCCAAAGCATGTTGTTGATATGTTGCCCCTTGTCTTTATCAAGATCTAGGGTGAGAAATGGTTAAAACAAGATATAATGGATATGATGGATGGGAAATGATAGGATACATAGGGGATGGTGGATAGGAATATGATAGGATAAAGATAAGACAGTGGATAAGATGTGCAAGGAGATGATGGATGTGGATGAAGGATACAGTTTTGCCCCCAAGTGTAGGGATGCAAAATGGATGGAGAAGGGATTACGCATGACGCCCACAAGGGGTTTTCATCATGGTACTTGCCCAAGGCGCCAAGGGGAGTGGTTTTCACCATTGGACGGATTTTTTCTCGTTACTATTTTCTTGATTTTTTTGCTTTTTTTGCTTTTTTGACTTTTATGATGGAAGGGGGACTCTAGCATCTATTTCCATAGCAAGGAGAAGATGGTTCCATGTTGGATAGCCTCATGGATTATGATTGCATGGATTGTTGGAAGATAGGAGAAGATGGAATGGATGGTGGATAATGGATTATGATGTGGATTATGTGGAGAATGATGTGGATTATGCAAAAGCATGGACCATAGGAATGTGATGGGGAAGATATATAGGATAGCAAGCGAAAGATGGAGAGATGGGGGTATGTGGGAATTGCAAGTGATGGAGGGGAACCAAGACTAGTTGTGGCACACATTGTGATGTATTTGGAAGCTTGTACTTGGGATGTGGAGTTGGGAGTAATGGGGATCGGGATGGGAGATTTTGGGATGGTCGATTTGGGGTTTTAGGGACCCAAATGGACTTAGACTTTATGGGATTTTTAGATGGGGAGTGGGATGTTTGGGATTTTGGAGTGGATTGGGATGTGGATGCCTCATTAGAGTTGAGTGATCTTTGTTTAGGGACCCACACCATTTTTGTTTTTGCTTTTTCTTGTGATGGTGTGGGATTGGATAGCCTTTTTGATTTTGCATTTTGATTGGAAGGAATAATATCCTTAGGCTTTTGTGCTTTATGAGTTGAGGCATTCAAATTTTGGAATCCCATGGATTTGGGGGAAGCTTCATGTTTGAAAGATGTGTGCTTTTGTTGGTCTTGATTGGGGATTTTAGTGGATTTATGGATAAATGGATGAGGAGATGTGAGGATGGGGATATTAGGCGTTGGGAGGATGGGAGGATACGAGGATTTGCGGATAGGGATGTGGGGGGTTGGTAGGATGGGAGGTAGAGTGGATTTGATAGGGATCTTTGGAGTTGGAAGAAGTGGAGGTAAATTTGATGGGCGAAGATGGATGGTCACATGCTTTTGTAAATGGTAGGATGATGGAGGAGGGATGGCGACATATGTTTTGGGGGTGCGATGAGATGCACCATGTTTGGGATTGGATGAATGGATTTTGGAAGGTGGGTGGATGGTATCGACATGTGTTGGTTTTTTTCCTTGAGATGTATAGCCAAGGTCATACGAAGATGGATGGAATGTGGTGTGAATGGGCTCCAAGATGCCTTGTTCGTGAAGGCCTGAGCCTTTACCTTGATAGTTCATAAGTTGGAGCATGTGACATGCAATTAAAAGTTTGGTGCTGTGGAAACAAGATGCGAATCCATTATTTGTTCGAGAAGAATAGGTGGTGGAAGGAAGTTGTTCACCTCTTACAAGGAAGTCACCATGGATGAAAGTGCTTGTGCCAAGTGGATAAGGGGATAGATTTGGGATGGGATTGGTAGATGGAGGTAAAGGATTCACGGGGGATGGTAAAGGGGTGGTAGAGGTTGATGTGGGATGAATAAGGTGATCAATAGAGGGTAGGGGATTGGGGATGGGATTAGATGGAATGATTAGATCTTGATTAGGAGAAGGGGTTGATGTTTCAACATGCTTTGGATTGGTTTCTTGACATAGCTCGTGTGCTTACATGGAAGTGGAAGTGACTTGGATGGATGTGATGCGTGTTTGGATTGATGTGAGAGGTGCTTGACTTATGGGTTCTGGAATAGGGCTACATGATGGTTCTTGAGTTGTGATAGGAGATTGTTCAAGCAGTTTGGTGGATGTTGGATTGCATGAGGGTGTTTGATTCCTTGTTAATAGCCAATGGATGACATCCTTCATGAGTGTATGGGTGGAAGGGCAATATAATGGATGGATAACGATGGTGTTTGGTGTGAGATTAGGATGGGGATTGGATAGGTGGGTGATAGGATTAGGTGGTGATGGTTCGTGGGTGGGTTCAAGGATAGGTGTGGGATTAGATGGTGGTGTTGGAGGGCATTCTAGATTGGTATCTCCCTTGTCAAAGGTTATTAGATCTTGCCTAGGATAACTTGGACTCATTGGATTTATGTACAAGGGACCACGTGGACTTGCATGTGCCTCTTGTTGCATAGGTGGATTTGGGCTCACTTGTTCTTATTGTGATGACACTTGGTTGCCTTGTGGATGGGTTTGATGATGTGTTGGAATGTGAGAATGAGGAATTGGATAATGTTGAGGTGGAGGTTGATTTGTTGATGTGGCATTGGCATGATAGGTGGATGAATTAGGTTGGTATGAAGTTGAGGGTTGATATGAGGATGATGGAGGTTGATATGATGGAGGTTGATATGATGGAAGCTGATATGAGGTTGAAGGTTGATATGAGGATGATGGAGGTTGATATGATGTTGAAGATGATGACATGTAAGGTTGTTGGTGTGGATATGTAAGATGTAGATTGGTATGAAGGTTGAAAGAATGACGATTGATATGATGTGGATGGGGATGATGTGTAGGGTGTTTGTTGATATGGTGAAGGTTGGTATGATGTCAATGGTGTGGATATGTAAGATGTTGAAGGTTGATATGATGAGGGTTGATATGATGAAGATGGGGGAGGGATTTGGGGTTCACCAATGATGATGTCTGCTAAGGGATGATCTTTAATGTCATTTTTGAATTGTTCCTTAGCATTAGGATCCATGTTCGCATAGACTTGTCTAAGTCTTTGTATTTGTTGTATTGATTCATAAAGATCCATTCTGTGGGAGATAGTATGGGATGATGGGGGATGATGGATGATTGTGATGTTGGGAATCAAAATTTCAAGACCTTAAGATGATTTGGTTTGTTTTGATTGGATGGATGAGTGATGATCCTATTATGCTTAAGGTAGACTAATGACACTTAAGCGATAGGGTTGATTGGTTCTCTATGCTTTTGATAGACTAATGATCTTAAGCAAGAGGGTTGATTAGGCTGATTTGATTAGGTGATCAATTAAGGTCTTAATTTTTGATTGGGTTGATTTGGATTTGGAGTTTGATAATGATGTTGGGGGATTTGGATAATGATTGGGATTGATGTTGATTTTGGATTGGATTTGGAATATGGTTTGGAAGATTATGGATTGATGTTGGTTGGATTTTGGATTTGATTTGGATGTGATTAGGAATGATTTGGAGTGATTAGGGTGTGATTAGGAATGAAGTGGCAGAAAATGAGTGATTAGGATGAATGTGATTGGATTTTAATGTGTTGGAATGACTTGTCTTATGTGTTTGATGTTTAGTTTGATTTGGCAATGTTTACCAAATGATCACATGTACAAACAAGAATCACTCACACAAGACACAAGCAATTTTGAATTGTGAAGTTGAAGAATATGATAATGATTAGACAAACACACATGCAAGACACATCAACATGCCCTAATGTCTAGTTTGATGGGGTATGGCCAGTTAGGTTTGGTCAATGTTTAGACAAGGTTGACTAAGGATTTGAAAGGGTAATTTTGTTACACAGCCGAGAGAAGGGGGTAACCCACCCTTCACCTTCACTTCCCAAAGGTAGAAAGTTCTTTAGGGCTTAGCCAAGAGTGACAGGATTTTAATTTCAAAGAGGGTGTCTTTCGATTCAGCCTCGAAATGAGGTCGTCCCTAGGGGTGATGAAATCCCCTAGCAGGCCTCCTCGGAAAGGGATTGACAAAAGCAAATCAAGTGAGGTGTTTTTGATCTCCAAGATCACCTTGCAGTGCGAGGAGAGAGCATACACACACCCACTTGATTCACACTCGCAGTTGATTAATTGCCCTTAGAAATTGAAATGTGATGAAAAACACATCAAACAATGGTTCTTTTTAGCCCAATTTCAGGATGTGATTGAAGACACTGATTTGTTTTAAACCTGATTTCAATGTGTGATTGAAGACAATGTTCATTTTTTAAAGGCCCAAACTGAAGTGTGTTTGCAAGGAATGATTGAGAAATAAAGGGTGAAAATGAAGGCACCTGATTAACTTTTTCTCCAAATTGATGTGTGCGCTACTCCTGATGTGGCTCCAATCCTGAATGATCACCTGCAAGTCACGAAACCAAAAATGGAGCAAGTAGACTAGCCAAAAAGATTGTAATGTGAAAATTGATAATCTAAGAAAATTTGATGAAATATGAACTGATACGAGAAAAATAGATTGCATAAATAGATTCTACGTGAAATTCTATGCAATTTGAAAAAAATAATTCGCAAAAATTCGATCAAAATTGCAAAAGATATGACGATTTGAAGTTTTTAAGCTTGTTTGACTTTGACTGATCAAAAGGGTGGGAAAAAGGTACTGTCACCTAATGAAAACCTCACAATTGTGAAGTGCTCAGAGTCCTCTTTCCAATGAGTCCTTGTTTACAAAAATTCATCTCCATATGTGAAAGTTGTGCCTATTTGAAAAAAATAGCCTCCTTCGATATGTAGGAGGCACTAGAGGTGGGCTGGCAGTTAGTAAAAATGCTGGCAGTTAGCGATTTTGCTGATTACATGCTGCTGTTTTCCTCCTCCCAATAGTTTGTTTACTGGTGGTTAGGGTTTATAAAGCCCCCTGGTCACCCATGTGACCAGGGGTGAAGCGCTCCTAAAAATTTAAAAGATAAATAGGGAGGATGTGTGTTTTATTTGTTTTGGGATGCCATCAGGAGGTTTTTAGGTTTTGTGGCATTCTGGCGGGAAGAGATGGAGGAAGGGTATGAAGAGGAGCCAAAGGGAGTGGTGGGGGAGTGCGGGAGGCGGGGTATGGAGAGTTGTTTAGGAGGGGAGGTGTTCGCCGGAGGAGGGGCAGGGGATATCGGAGGGCCAAAGGGAGGCAACGGGAGGGAGAACGAAGGTCGGGGGAGGTGGAGGGAGATGGCAGGAGGAAGCATGGGGTTTGGGTGGGAGGTGGCTCGGCGGTGGTAGGAGTTGGGGTGGCAGTGGTGACAGGAGTTAGGGCATGGAGGTGGGAGTGCAGGGAAGGTTAGCAGGGAGGTGCGTGGGCATCGACCGGGAGATGTGGTGGGGTGTTGGCAGTGGTGACAAGATCTATGGGGGTGTTGACTGAGGTGCGGGTGGTGACCCAGCTAAAGGGAGCTGCGACCTAGTGTTGAGATGGCAGTGAGGGAATGAAGGTTGGTATGTGATGGAAGACTTCGACCGGGGGTTGGGGAGTGGCAACCGGGTAGTGGGGGTTTCGACATGGTGGCGGTGTGGTGGTTTTGCGGGGAGAAAGCGGGAGGCAGGTGATTAGGGCTGTGCAGAGGTGGATCGGTGGTGGTTGGGAGAGAAGCAGTTGTTGGGGTTTAGCAACGGCAAACAAACCACCTTAAACCTGCACACGAAAACACATAAAACCTATAGACAAAACCTTCGTGAGAGATGTTAACCTACAACAGACCAGAGATGAATAGCCCAGGGGTGGTGGGATCTTTACGATACAGATCCGTACAGTACGGCCTAAGGCCCCTAAAAAATTTTCAAAAATTTTTCAAAAAATATATTGAAGTTTATAGTCAAAATTTACAGAAACAGTGTCCGGAGCTCAAAAATGACGTCCATTTTTGCCCAAGACGAAACCTGCAACACTTGACCTCCAAAACCTGACAAAAACTATTAGAAAAAGGGTTAGAAAATGAAGATTTTGACAATGAAACCTTCAAAAAAATGAAGAGTAGATTCACGACCGGGCGTGCCAATGTAATCAATGAGATCGAAATGAAGATAATAACTAATCTAATGCATAAACAAAATGATTATACCTTCATTGAGACCTCATGAATCCATACGAGGAAGGAGTGTGCCTTCATAGCTCCTCAGATCTTTCCCATGATCCAAATGACTAATGTGGAGAATGTGGATTGCTTAATGTCTACAACACACTGTAAATGAGTGATTAGGGATTTGATGACTGATTTGGATGGAGATATGGGGATGATCAGAGTGATTTTGACAGAGGTTTGGTAGGATGAAGAGATCTCTTGGAGAGATTTGGGCAGAGGTCTGATGCATAGACTTGGCTTCTAAATGGCTTAGAGAGGGGTCCTATTTATAGGATTTTGGAGATGAGGATGGAGGGTCAGGATTCATCTGATCAGATCAAGGGCTAGGAATAAAAGTGAATCTTTTATTCCTAGGGATTGAATTAAAAATTCCCATTTTGGGAAGAGTGGAGGTGAGTGGGAGACATCTGAATATTATATTCAGTGATTGGGAATGAGTGGGAGACATCTGAATATTAAATTCAGTGATTGGAGATGAGTGGGAGACAACTAAATATTAAATTCAGTTTAGTGGATGAGTGGGAGACAAGGTTAATTAAGTGTTTTCTTAATTAACTTAAGCCTAGGTTAATCAGATAAATAGGATTTATCTCATTAACAGGGATTAGGGAAAATCATCTAAATGAATATTAGGAATATTCATTTAATTGATAGGATAGGGTTGTAAGGTTAAATGGACTAATTAGGTGAATTAATTGATCACCAGGGATATGCAAATTGGGGGAATGGATTAGTGCGAGATACAGAAAATTGGTTTGCAGAAGTAGTCCAATTTTAGGTGTCTACACCTTCTATCGGAATGTCATGCCCTTTGGGTTGAAGAATGTCAGAGCTACATATCAGCGTGCAATGACCACTATCTTTCATGACATGATGTATACATATTTGGAAGACTATGTAGATGATTTGTTGGGAAAATCATACACCAGAGCTAGACATCTACAGATCATGGACAAAATTTTCACAAGATTAGAACAATACAAGGTCCGGTTGAATCCAAAGAAATGTGTTTTTGGGGTAACCTCTGGGAAACTCCTTGGATACATTGTCTCATCTAAAGGAATTGAAGTTGATCCTACCAAAGTAAAAGCTATACTTGAAATGCCTCCACCAAAGAATATCAGTCAGCTAAGATCATTGCAAGGAAAACTTCAGTCTATCCATCATTTTATAGTGCAACTTACAAATAAATGTCAACCCTTTCAGCACCTGTTATGCAAGAATGTTCCATTTAGATGGGACGACAAGTGTGAACAAGCTTTTTAGAAAATCAAAGAATATCTGATAACTCCATCAGTACTAGTTCCTCCTACAGATGACAAGCCTTTAATCCTTTATATATCCACAACCACCACAACACTAGGGGCACTTTTGGCACAACATGATTATGAAGGAAGGGAACGTGTTATATATTACATCAGTTGTACTCTAGTGGGATATGAGCTCAATTATAGTTCTATAGAAAGAGCATGTCTTGCCATAGTTTTTGCCTATAGAAGCTATGATATTACATTCTTACACACTAGACAAAGCTCATAGAAAAAATTGATCCTCTTAAGTACCTCTTGAACAAAGCAGCACTCACAGGATGATTGGCTAAATGGGTTATGATTCTTAGCGAGTTTGATATTGAGTATGTGGAAAGAAAAGCAATCAAAGGACAAGCTATAGCGGATCAACTCGCTGATGCTCCTGTGATAGATGTCCATCCTCTTATTACAGAGTTCCCTGATGCATCAATCTTCAACATGGAATCTACACATCTTTGGACTTTGTATTTTGATGGCTCCTTCACACAAAGTGGTTCTGGTGCTGGCATTCTCTTTGTCACACCACAAGGGGATTGTATACCTAAAGCATATAAGATACAGTTTCCATGTACCAACAATATTGTAGAATATGATGCATTACTTTCTGGGCTCCGTATGGTTGTGCAATGGAAAATACTACAGTTGTGTGTCCTTGGTGAGTCTTAGCTAGTAATTAGACAAATCAATGATGACTATAAAACAAAAGATGAAAAATTGATGCCTTACAAAAGAATGGTGGATGATTTCAAGGCCTATTTAACATCAATTTCTTTTAAACAAATCCCTCGAGATAACAACAGAGCTACTGATGCAATGGCAACAATTGGTTCACTTGTGGAAATGCCAAGCAATGCTCCCTGCTGTGAGTTCTTGGTAGAGCCTCTTTTGGAACCTACTTACAATGTACTGCAATCTGAAATGATCTATCTTATTGTTGGTCCTAATTCTCAATGGTATGGTGATATTTATACCTATCTCCGTGATAACATCTTGCCATCTGACCTATCCAATAAATCCCATAAATCCTTTATCTGTCAAGCCTCCCATTATGTAATCTTAGTCGATACCCTATACCGCTGAGGTCTCGATGGTACTTTACTTCGATGTCTTGAGCATGACAAGATCAATACTGCTTTATGATAAATACATGAAGGTATATGTGGGGCACATTCCAGCGGTCCTACCTTAGCCAAGAAACTCTTGTGCATGGGTTATTATTGGCCTACAATGGAAAACAATGCTTATCAATTTGTTAAAAAATGCAAGTAGTGTGAAAAACATGCAGACTTGATACATGCTCTTGCACAAGAATTGCAGTCGCTCACTACACCATGGCCTTTTTATCAATGGGGACTCGATCTCGTGGGCAAGATCCATCCACCTTCATCCAATGGTCATAAGTTCATTCTCATTGCCACATACTACTTCACAAAATGGATTGAAGTTGTTCCCCTCACCCACATCACTGGAAAACAAATAGCCACTTTCATATTGAACTATATCATCTATCGTTATGGTGTTCCTTTATCCATTATCACAAATAACGGTCATCCGTTCAAAAATCAGGATGTCTGTGAACTCTGTGATAAATTCCATATACAACATCATTTTTCTACACCTTACTATCCTTAAGGTAATGGCCAGGATGAGGCCTCTAACAAAACCATTCTCAAAATTCTTAAAAAGATAGTCAATGAAGCTAGTTGAGATTGGCATGTTCAACTAAATTCTACCTTATGGGCTTACCGCACAAGTGCCCACACCCCCATAGGCACAACCCCATATGCCCTTGTCTATGGCTCTAAAGCCATCTTACCCATCGAGGTCAAGTTACCTTCTTTACGAGTCTCCTTAAGCAATCAAATCAGTGATGAAGACTACTGAGTTTCCCGTTTGTAGGAATTAGAACTATTGGATGAACGAAGACAAACTGCTTTCAATCATCTCAGAGCATACTAGCAGTGGATGTGCTGAAGTTATAAACATAAAGTGAAACCACACACATTCAAGATTGGGGATCTTGTCCTTTGTGAAAATCCTCACAATCAACAAGACAGAGAAAAGAAGGGTAAATTTGAGCCTAATTGGTTGGGTCCATACGTTATCACTGTTGTGTATGGAACAGGGGCATATTAGTTATCTACTCTAGAGGGTGAATTGCTCAGTGATCCCATCAAGAGTATGCATCTTCGCAGGTTTTATACCTGAGCACTTCAGAGAGTACACTCTTTTTAAAAGGTCCTAGAAAAATACAAAAAATTTGAAAAAGGTCCTAAAAAAATACAAAAAATTTGAAAAAGGTCCTAAAAAAAATAAAAAATTGTTCAATGGTGAAAACCACTTCGGTGGCGCCTTGAGCAAGTACCATGGTGAAAATTGAGAAATTGATATCATATGTAGAGGCTTCATTCCTCTTTTCTTTAGAGCTCCACTTGATCTTTCCATTCCATCCACCCTCCACTTCATAATAACTTTTTCACACTCACCATGGCTTGAGAATTGTTCAGCATTCCCCTCGCTTGCTCACTTTGCCATGCATACTAAGTTGGTCCTATCCCTCACTGGGGCATTTCCTCGACCTAAGCTATGGATTTGGATATTTAGCATCTTACGGTCACAAAAACTATCGTCACTGTCTCTCTACTCACTCACAATTTATCTCATTCTATCAAAATATTGCAAAAAACCAAAAAAATCAAAACATTCCAAAAATCCAATAAAAACAAAACATTGCAAAGATCCAAAAAAAATTCATAATATTTTCAAAATCCAAAAATATCAAAATATTTCAAAAATCCAAAAAAAAATCAAAACATTTGAAAAATCCAAAAGAAAAATCAAATAACTTCAAAAATTCCAAAAACAGTGATACTTTCAGATCACCACATAGCTCTAAACTTCAACAAAATCAAAACATACCAAGATTGACAACCAAACGTACATTACAACATACATATCAATCCATCTTTCCAACCCTACCAAATGCATAAACTATGACAAAAATCAGTTCTACATTGAAGTATGATGCTTGTTTGTTTGTTGATCTTTGATTGCTTTATGATTTTATCTTTGGTGGCATGTCTTTTAGCTTCTCTAGGATGTCTTGGACTAGAGAGGTGAGGATGGGGCAAGTTCAGTTGCTTGTTGTCTATGGATTGTTCCTTATTCACAAAATGACTCATCTTAGGACAGGATTGTCTAAAAATCATTGAGGACCTATAAGTCTAATGTGGATGAGAGCATTCCTTGCCTGAAAGTGTCTTCCATGCAATAAGTATTCAAGTCATCTAAGGTCCTTATACCTAGATGCTTATACTTTTATTGCTAAAAAAAAATGCAAATAGTATTCAGGTCATCTAGACATTCATGCTATCTATGCGCTTATACTAATTTGCGACATAATAAGCCCAATGATGATAAAGCACTATGTAATGCACAAGAAGTTTCATCACTTTCAGTTCCTTCATATTCAATTTCACCCATCATTTCTTCCATCATCCATTTCCTTCATCATTACATTTTTCTTCATGCTCTTTATCTCAAGAAATAATTAATCACTTTATCAAACTGATACATGTCTTCTAATCCAAATATCAAATCAATCAACTTGCTTTTTAAATGCTCCATGATCACTCAATCTATTAATCAATCATTATTTTGTGCTAGCATCAATTTCAATCAACTTAATCAACTTATCAACCTGGCTATATTGAGAATTTCCATCAATTGTTCAGTTACGCCCATCAGTTGTGCATTTTCATCAAATGTACATCTTCGCTTATCTGTTGTGCATTTCCATCAAATGTACATCTCTTCTTAATCACTCGTGCAATATTAATAATCAAATCTTTTCCCCGTGATCTATCGAGAGATTAATCTTATCACAACTCAATCAATCTCTCGAGGGGGCATATAATCCTTATCATCATCCTTACCAGGATATCCCTGGGGCATGTATCAGTTAATCAATTCTTTCTTCTTTGAAACAATGTGACAGGCTGCATTGTCTCAAAGAGGGGCAAAATGTAGACACTTAAATTTGTCCTCACGATCATCTTACTTTTCTTCTATTAATTAAATAGATATTATTATTTATTTAATTAACTCATTTAATATTGCATCCTATTATTCTTCTATTAAATAAATAGATATTGTTATCTATTTAATTAATTCACTATTTACTTTCCTCTATTTTTATTCTATTAATTAAATAGATATTATCATCTATTTAATTAACTCATTTAATAATTTCCTCT
Organism: Cunninghamia lanceolata; assembly: GCA_027924645.1. Lineage (NCBI taxonomy): Eukaryota > Viridiplantae > Streptophyta > Pinopsida > Cupressales > Cupressaceae > Cunninghamia > Cunninghamia lanceolata. Next base: position 4,017,683 of record BSBN01001090.1, read on the forward strand.
AATCATTTAAATCATTAAAATAATAAAATCATTTATCCATTACATGCATACTCTATTATTAAAAATATCCATGCATTGATTTTCATAAATTATTATCCATTACATATTCATTTGCATATATAAATTCATTTATATATATGTCCACTATTGCATATTCAATGCACAAACGCCACTCTCTACATAAAATTGCTAAAATTCTATTATTCCATAAATGCTCTATTTATTTCTTTCTAAAATAACCCTGGCAATATGGACAAATGTCCATTTATCTGTTTCTGCATTTATTCCACATCTTCTCCCACAACCTGAATTTGATTCCGTGAGGCATCTATTTAAATTTATCCTCACGATCATCTTACTTTTCTTCTATTAATTAAATAGATATTATTATTTATTTAATTCATTCATTTAATATTGCATCCTATTATTCTTCTATTAAATAAATAGATATTGTTATCTATTTAATTACTTCACTATATACTTTCCTCTATTTTTCTTCTATTAATTAAATAGATATTATCATCTATTTAATTAATTCATTTAATAATTTCCTCTAATCATTTAAATCATTAAAATAATAAAATCATTTATCCATTACATGCATACTCTATTATTAAAAATATCCATGCATTGATTTTCATAAATTATTATCCATTACATATTCATTTGCATATATAAATTCATTTATATATATGTCCACTATTGCATATTCAATGCACAAACCCCACTCTATCCATAAAATTGCTAAAATTCCATTATTCCATAAACGCTCTATTTATTTCTTTCAAAAATAACCTTGGCAATATGGACAAATGTCCATTTATCCGTTTCTACATTTATTCCACATCTTCTCCCACAACCTGAATTTGATTCCATGAGGTATCTATTTAAACCCTCTTTTCTTCTCACCATGGATGTGATCTATGAAGTCAAAATGAAAGCCAAAAACATAAATCAAATGCAAAAAACAAATGATATACCTTCACATGTGACCCACAAATCCAAGATAGGGTGGAAGGAGTCACACCCAAACTCCTTAGATTTACCCAAATGGATGTAGAATGTGGATTGCTCTTGCTTTCAACACAATATGATGAGAAATTGGAGGATAGATCGATAGGTTGGATAGAGATGAGAGATAAGGCTAAAGTGATTTTGGCATTATGATGGTATGATGAGAAGATTTGAGAGAAATTTGGACATGATAAGGATGCAAGAAGTTGTTATGAATGGCTTGGGTGAGGGCTTCATTTATAGATTTTTGAAAAGAGGATGGAGGGTGAGGATCAAAAGTTGAGATCAAGGGCTAAAAATGATTGAGAGTTAGGGTTAGGATTGAAGTCATGGCCTTATGACAAGTGTCACAAGGAGAGTGGGTGAGAGAGATCAAGGGTTGAGGTTTGGTCAATGGGATTGAATGGCTCTCATTATTTGTGAATTTTAAATTCACATAGGGAAAGGTGTTGAGGATAAAAATGAATTAAAAATTTATTTTTGGGAAGAGTGGATATGACAAGTGAATTAAAAATTCAACTCATGGGGGATTGTGAATTAAAAATTCACTTTTATGTGGAGATGTGAAGGTTAAAGGACACATGTACACTTACATGTGTAAAAGGGTGATAAATGAGTTGTAAGCGAGATTTGACCATTTGAATAAAAAATTGATTTTTATTTAAAGGTCTATGGGAGGATGGGCTAAGCAAGGTTAATTAAGTGTTTAGCTTAATTAATTTAGGTCTAGGGGATAGGTAAACTAGGGTAGCTAATTAAATAATTGATATTTAATTAACTAGGATATGTTGATAACTGAGAGGGGGGGGGGGTGAATCAGTTATCCTAATTATTTCTCTATCTGAACTTTCTTATTAATTAATGCAGCATTGAATCAAACACAAAAAATATTACCATGAAATAAGAAACACATGACACAGTATTTTTGACGTGGAAACCCTGTTAAGGGAGAAAACCACGGGGTGATTAACCCAAAAATTATTCTCTGTTAGAAGAATAGGAAATTACAAAATGGCACTTGCCAATTAGGGCTCACTGCCCGAGCACACTGCTCACAAGAGGCTCACTGCCTACAAGAAGACACACTGTCTACAAAGTGATAAGAATCACAGTCTTGAACTGATTGGAAGCATCTGCATATGCTGGAGTTCAGTTCCGGTTAGGCTCAGTACACTGATCTGCTGCACTTCATCTTTCCTCTGTTCTTTATTCTGCTATCCTTTCACATACCAGATCTTTCTTGCTACTTCTGCTCTGTTCTGGACTTGTTCGCATATATCTTCACACATTGACACCTCTCACAACTAAATCCATCCTTTATATATATCCGCACAAGTAATTTCATCACCTTTCTAGTCGGCATCCGGAACAGTTTAGTTTCTTACAAACTTTGTTCTGTCGGCTGAATCCTTGCTCATCAAGCAATGCGGATCAAGCATATACTTGTAGATATCATCAATCATGTCGGCCAAACATGATTCATGCCTTCACAACCTTTATCATCAACAGTAACACATCCGGAAAGTAGTCTGATACTCTGTCAGTCAGTTCTTCCTCTGTTTTCACTGTCTCTCAGGAATCCGGTACTCAACTATTCATATCTTTTTCCTTGTCCATCACCGGAGGCTAAATCCTTGGAATATACCACTCAAGGTAGTCCTCTTGACTTCCCCAAATCTGCACTGCACCAAGACACTTCCTCTGAGAGATCCGGATCAATCTGTCAGACCTTGCCACATGCTCTGTTCTTGTTCACCGGACCACAACAATCTTTATTCTGACTTCCGGTAGAGACACATTATGACTTGCGGATATGTGGGATGACCTTTGTTGCCATCAATGACAACAACCATGAATCCATATAGTGTCTCTTGCCAACAATCTCCCCCTTTGGCATTGATGGCAACACTTAGTGAAAAATGACTAAGTGTTTTCACTATGCTCCCCTTTTGCTGATGCTCTGTCTTTATATACAATTTCCGGAACTCCCCCTTAGTTGGATTCCTCATTTTTCACTGCTCCTCACTCCCCCTTTGACATCAATGGCAAAGGGTAGGGTCCGCACACCAAAATTTTTAAAAAATTTCTATACATAGCCGCATATTTACATACTCACATATACTGAAGAATGTCTGCAAAGGATGTCTGCAATTGGATCATTTCAGTGGCCCAACTTTGCTTCATTCTATCCAAAATTGAAATGTGACCACTCAACAAAAATGCAAAAGCTTCTGCCCGCTTGAGATCTGTCGGATCTTTTGTTTGGGCGGTGGTCTGAGCATCACTGATGGCCTCATGCATAGTTTCCAACTTAGGGATTATAATCCTTCTAAGTTCTCCCATCCGGTTGGTGATATTCTTCCTTTCCTTCTCAAGATTCTTTATTTCATTCAAGACTGCAATAGTCTGACATTCTTGATTTATTATAGAGGAAGAGAGAGGATCAAAACTTTGAGATAAGCTTTGAAGCTTGTCCTGTTCCTCTTTTATTTTCTTGTCAATTGCTGCTGTTGCCTTTGACCAGGATATACAAAATTTGTAGATGTCACCGCCATCCTTAAGAGCATTCTCTAAGCTCTTTATTCCAATGCTCACAATCTTCCTATCTTTAGAGATTAATCCTAATATTTCTGAAAATCTCTTATCCAAAAATTCCTTCTGGACCTTTTCTTCAGCTGATTTTTCTAGAGAATCAAAATGTGTATCAACACTGCTGACTAAGGTTTTTAGATTACCGGAAGAGGAGGCTGTCGGATCTATCTGGATTGATGGCATAATCTTTACAAGTACTCCGGAAGCAGCCTCTATCAACTCACAGTCTTCCATATGAGACTTCAGGAGTTTTTCATTTGCCTTGGCATTTGCAAATGAAGCTATCTTCATTGTTTGTACCGGAGAGAGAGAGTCAAAGTCGAATGGGCCTTTTAGAAGCTCCGGTTCATCAATCTCTAAAGTTTCTTTGCTCAAAAATTGTTGAACAGTTTGTGCAGTGTCTCTTGCTGGAGACAGATGTTTCTTTTCTTCTGCAGTCTTGGAACTGTCAACCTCTTTGTCTTTCACCCCTGCTTCCTTCTCCTATAATTCCTCTTCTTCTTTGGATCCGGAGACTGTAGGGGAAACCGGAGGAGAGATGTTTGTCTGTTCGGTGCCCACTTCTTCCGGAACAGATGATTCTGGATCTGCAGCTGTTTCTGTACCTAAGTCCTCTACAACAGGAAGATTGAACCTTTTGAAGGCCTTCCGGAGGATCTCTTCTGTCTCTTGTGCCACTTTGTCAGTCTCACCAAGCATGAGTTGATTCATCCTGGCTTTACTTCTGAACTCATCTTTGCAGTCCTTGAAGATTATGTTCATTGTCTTGGGATCAATTTGAGGATATAGCTGAATAGCTATCTGCTCCCAGATCTCAAGATCTTTTGCATGAGCATTGTTCTTTCTTACTTCCAATTCCTTTTCTAGGCTTTTAGGAATAAGAGATATGATCTCAATGAAAGCCTTATTATATATGTTCAGATATTTGATGGTGGCTTCCTGCAGAGTCTTTTGGTCAGCCTCACTGAAGTCATCATAAGATTCAGTCATTGGTTGAAGGTTTCCATCCACCGTGACCGACTTGATTACATTCTCTAGAGACAGAGTGGGCTTTTCAACAGATACCTCTGCCATTTCATCCTTGTCTTGGCCTGTGGAGGGTTTACCGGATCCTTTCTTCTTCTGCTTCTTTATTTCTTTTACTCCCTCATCTGACTCTGTTTCCTCTTCATCCTTTTGGCTTTCATAAGCCCTTGTGGCTTTTGTCTTGGATCTTTTATCGGATGCCTGGACTTCCGGTTTTGAACTTTTGGTTGTGGGAGGTGCAGATCTTTTTGATGATCTGGTCCGGGTGGGAGTTTCAACTGGAGCACTTTCTTTACTTTTCTCTTCTTCCTCAGCCTTCCTCCTCTTTTCCCGGCTGGCATCAAGTGCCTCTTTTGAGATGCCTAGGCCTTGAGCAATGTGCTCTACTTCTTTTCTCACCTTTCTCTTAATCTCAGGTTCCCTAAGTTCTACATGTATTTTTACACTCAGCTCCTCAAAGGTTCCAAACCTTTCTGCCTTAGGATCTTTGGGCTGACTTAGCATGTGTTGAACATGCAGCTCCACTATCTGTTCATCCACTTCATACCCCATGGGCATGATCCAGACAATCCTTGGCTCCACTGCCTCCATTAGGCACTGATCAGTGTCAACCATGAAGCACACTGAGTCTTTGTATTTTTCAACAAGAGACTGGGGAATTCTCTCTCTTGCTTGCATCATGCTCTGAAAGTTTTTGAAGTATCCCCATAGAGCTGTATTTCTTGCTTTTGCATCCCCAAGTCCATGCAAATAGTCTCTTATCTGGACTGCAACAGGTTTGTCACTCTGCCATACCCATCCACTTGATCCGGGTAGCTCATTCATGAAGTAGAAGAATAGACATACAATAAGAGTACCATACTTAAAGGAATTCTTCTTGTCCTTCTTGATTTTCTGTATATTTTCCATTAATTGGCTTAGCAGTAGTTCGCAGAGATCATATTCTGCATTCTTTCTTAGCATTTCATAGGCAGTGTATACTGCAGTTCCGGATACAGAATTCTCCCTGCTGGAGTGATAGATCTTGTATCCTATTATCATGGATGCATACTTGATATCCGGATCCGAAATATCTTCAATGGTCATTGCCCTCTTATCAAATTTTGATCTGGTGGCCTCAGTTACAATGTTGTTCTTGACAAATTTGAGGATAGGTATCCCTCCGGAAGAGTATAGACCAGTTACTGCCCTAATTGCCTCTTTTGTGATCTTGCAGGGTCTATCCAGCCATAGAAAGTTGTCACGCATCCTGCTCAGTACATACCGGACCCATTCATCTTCTTCAAAGCTGGGGAAATGAATAAATTGCTCAAATTGTTTCTTCTGGATACCCTTATACTCTGGTTTAAGCTCAAAAGCATTATCTATCAGTTGCTTGTGATAGAGGTCTCTTAATTTGAATTCCCCAAATTCCTCAATGCTTGCATGTATGTAAACCCTAATGTCTTCAGTATGTAAAACTCCGTGAGGAACACTAGAGAAGGCTCCTAGTGGATCTACCTCCAATGATTTGTAAGGATGTTTCTTGAATGTGGGGCGAGGTCTATCAGAGATCTTAACTATATTTGGAGTAGCCATTCTTCAAGGATTTACAGTGAGATAATGAAAAACGGAGAATACCTTATGCGTCTTCGGTTGGCACGGAGTGGTTGGATTGATTTCTTTATGCAATGACTTCGGTAGGAGATCCTTGGTGTGCTTGATGAATCTTGTTGCAGAGCTCCACTTTTCGCTTCTTCTTGAGTGCAGAATGAGCAAATGACTTTTGAGAAATCCCTTATATTGCTCCGCAAACCCTAATATCTGTCTGCAATAAATGCTTCACCTGCATTATTCCGGTTTGCCCTGTCTGGATAGCTTGGAGTATCCCGGATTAGTCCTGATCAGTGAATATCATCCGGATCTTTAAATCATGAATAAATCGAGGTAACATATTACAAGAACATCCCAAACACTCTGTCCAATCCGCAGAACAAGATAGTGCACTTCCGGATCTCTCCGGACCTTTTTGTAATCCTTTGTCATACCAGAGCGTCTCCCTGAACAGGTCTTACTTGATCGATCACAGCTTCTTCATAACTCCATGCGGACCTCTGAAAACTTGACTGAAGCATCTCAAGACTCATATCTACAAACCCTTTAATCCGCATCTTGTGCCACATCCGGCACCACTTGTTTGGCTGGGGAAACAGGATTTTCTTTGAGTCTCCCCCTGAGCCTGAGCTCACCTTTTAATTTCCGGAAGAAATATCAGCACCAGAGTCTGGTGCGGATCCAACCTCTACATTCTCTAAACTTTTCTTCACCCAAATCTTGCTCATCTGATTCCTAACTTCATCCACATTCATCTTTTATTTTCCCTTGTCTTGATTCTGATTATACACCGGACCTCTTTTGTCCTGATTCTTGTTTCTGCAGACTTTAGCATTATGACCGGACCTATTGCAGATTTGGCAAATAACATTTCTTTGCATATTTGACTGATATCCCCTTGATCTGCATTGATTAGCCATATGACCTACTCTATTGCATGTAAAGCATCTACCTTTGAATGATTTGTTTACTTGCATAATTCTGCATTCATGGGATTTGTGTCCATACCTTTTGCAGTTGAAGCACTGTCCGGAGAAGGATGAATTAATCTGATTCATTCTCATTCTGCACTGATTAGCTTTGTGACCAAAGTGGTTGCAGCTGTGGCAGTATCCATTGAAGGATGGATATCTTTGAGCATTTGGCTGTCTTACCGGAGGTCTTCTGGGCCTGCTCCTTGGATTTTCTGATCCAAGATTCTTTTGACCGGATCCGGAGCTTTCTCCTTTCTCATATCCCAAACCATACTTGTCATCTATCCTCTTTTGACTTCCAAGAAGAACTTCAAGTTGAGCAGAACTTATCTTGAATTTCTCTTTATATTCATTTGCTGTTTGAAGGTCTCTTTTGAGAGAGGCAATTTGATCCTCAAGTTTTTCTTCATTATCTTTGGCATCTTCAAGATCAGATTCAAGATGTCTGATAATCCTGTCCATCTGGTGGCATTCTTCTGATTTTTCTTTAAGAGATTGTCTTAGATTGTCTTCAGCCTTTCTTTTTTCTTCAATCTCTTGAGTAAACTTTATAGTTCCTGATTCCATTTCATGTCTTAACATAATGACTTCTTTTGATAACTTTTCACATAACTTGGTTTGCTCAGTCAATTCTTCATTTGTATTGCTTTCTTCACTTTGTCTTGCCAACTGTTGGAGCAGCTCCTTTCTCTTTTTCATAGAGAGACTTAATTTGTCTTTTAATTCCCTCATGAATTCATCAGCCTGTTTGAGTCTTTCTTTTAATTCATTGACTTCAGAATTTGACTGTTCAAGATCCTCAAGGGCAGTCTTGAGTTGCTCCCTTAAACCATATGTATCCATTTGAATTCCCAGATCTTCCTCAAGCTGTTAAGCTCTATTAGGAGGAACCTTGCTCTGATACCAATTGTTGATAACTGAGAGGGGGGGGTGAATCAGTTATCCTAATTATTTCTCTATCTGAACTTTCTTATTAATTAATGCAGCATTGAATCAAACACAAAAAACATTACCATGAAATAAGAAACACATGACACAGTATTTTTGACGTGGAAACCCTGTTAAGGGAGAAAACCACGGGGTGATTAACCCAAAAATTATTCTCTGTTAGAAGAATAGGAAATTACAAAATGGCACTTGCCAATTAGGGCTCACTGCCCGAGCACACTGCTCACAAGAGGCTCACTGCCTACAAGAAGACACACTGTCTACAAAGTGATAAGAATCACAGTCTTGAACTGATTGGAAGCATCTGCATATGCTGGAGTTCAGTTCCGGTTAGGCTCAGTACACTGATCTGCTGCACTTCATCTTTCCTCTGTTCTTTATTCTGCTATCCTTTCACATACCGGATCTTTCTTGCTACTTCTGCTCTGTTCTGGACTTGTTCGCATATATCTTCACACATTGACACCTCTCACAACTAAATCCATCCTTTATATATATCCGCACAAGTAATTTCATCACCTTTCTAGTCGGCATCCGGAACAGTTTAGTTTCTTACAAACTTTGTTCTGTCGGCTGAATCCTTGCTCATCAAGCAATGCGGATCAAGCATATACTTGTAGATATCATCAATCATGTCGGCCAAACATGATTCATGCCTTCACAACCTTTATCATCAACAGTAACACATCCGGAAAGTAGTCTGATACTCTGTCAGTCAGTTCTTCCTCTGTTTTCACTGTCTCTCAGGAATCCGGTACTCAACTATTCATATCTTTTTCCTTGTCCATCACCGGAGGCTAAATCCTTGGAATATACCACTCAAGGTAGTCCTCTTGACTTCCCCAAATCCGCACTGCACCAAGACACTTCCTCTGAGAGATCCGGATCAATCTGTCGGACCTTGCCACATGCTCTGTTCTTGTTCACCGGACCACAACAATCTTTATTCTGACTTCCGGTAGAGACACATTATGACTTGCGGATATGTGGGATGACCTTTGTTGCCATCAATGACAACAACCATGAATCCATATAGTGTCTCTTGCCAACAGGATAGGGATGGGTTGATTAATAGGCTAGATTAATTAGATAAACATGATTTATCTAATTAACAAGGATTAGGGAGATGGACAAATTAACTAAATAAATATTGTGAATATTTATTTAATCAATGAGGATAGTGTTGTAAGGTATAGTGATAAATTAATTGAATTAATTGATCACAAGGGATGGGTAAATGGTTAAGGGTGGATGATTAGGGATAAATTAATTAAATACAATAAATTTATTTAATTAATAGGAGGGATAATTGGTGGTGTAGAGATATGGGAATTGTTTTGCAAAGCAAGTCAATTTTAGGTGTCTACATTTGCCCCTCTTTGAAATGGTGTTGCGGCTAAGTAACATTATTTCAAAGAAGTTAAAACATAGAGTTGGATTGGATAGAAAAAGGTTTTGGCTTAGAAGAATAGGGTAAGGTCTAGGGATGATTGGTAAGGGTGATACCCCCTCGAGAGGATAGGCGGGTTGTAAGGACACGGGTGTGCTCTCCAAATGGATGGGATGGATTGGTAGAAGTGGTTGGAGGATAAGGGGTGAGATGAAAAAATGATGATGGACTGATGATTAGATGATAGATGGATTGGAAAATGGATGATCATTGTGCTGAAAATGATTTAGAGCAATCCTAGGTTTGTTATAGCAAAGTGGATATTTTCACCAAGGTATAGAAGACCAGGGTAATGATGTTTATCCAACATTTGCATGGACTAGACACGCAAACAAGAGGGTGATCCCATGCACACCCAAGATAGTACAACCTTGCCTAGATGAGGGAAGGGGACTCATAGCATAAGCCCTTAATACACAAAAGGTATGATGAACCTTAGATGCACAAGGAGATCAATATGCTAGAACCGACCCTACAATCCACAAGATATGAATACTAGCTTGGAGTAGTGAAACCAACCCACAAGCACAGCATATAAAAGCAATGACTATGCCCCATTCTAGATGTTTTCGCCACATGCCATGATATAGTGAGATCAAGGTAGCTTTGATGTGATCTTCGAATAGGACAAAAGATAAAAAAATCAAGAACCAAAAGACCAATGAACCAAACAAATAGCCATTGTATCTCTTGCCAAGATGGATAATGATTTGATAGATTCTGCCTATTGTAGGAATGATATATCCTAAGGCAGGAATCAATGGATGATTGGATCATGCTTAGTTGATGTTGTAAGATTGGCTCAAGGTATGATGGTGACAAGTTGTGGTTGATGCTGATTTGATAGTTGATGATTTTTGTTAAGGGATGATGCTTTCATAGGTAATGTGATGCTTGGATCTAGTGTAAGCTCAGCGGGTAGGGACCATCCAAGTAGGTCGGATGGGTGCATCTTATGTACCTAAGTACTGGAAACTTCTTTCATATTCCAGACTGCCTACATACCATGTATCCACGGGATCAAAGCACATTAAGATGCGGGTGGTGATGATATGCAGTTTTGATTTGTGATGATGATGTGGGATGGTTGAGGATAGGTGTAATGATCTTGGAAGATGATGTGTTGGATGATTTGGGTGGTTTTGAGGATGTTGGAAGATGATGAGATGTTGATGGAACAATGTTGATTTTGTGATGGATATTTTTTGGGGATTTTATGGATTTTTTGATTTTTTTTTATTTTTGTGATTTTGGAAAGGGAATGATTTATTATGATGGTTGCATTGGATTTCATTTGGATAGCCTTTGCGCTAAATACCAATGACAAGGGAACACCAAGTCTAGAGGTGAAGGTGATGGGGTTGGATAGGGGGATTGGCAATGAAAGGATAATGGATAGGAGATTTGTGGTAGATATATAGATACATGCGGATAAGGGATAGGATGGGGGATAAAGGATTGGGTAGGGACACATGATAGATGGATGGGGGGCTTGGTAGTGGAAGGTGATAGAGAGGAGATTCATGATAGATGGATTGGAAGATAGAGATAGGGATTGAAGATAGATGGATGGGAGATGGGGATAAGGATTTTCTCCAAGGGCTAGGTTGCAAGGAATCATATGCCCCAATGCTTAAAGAATTTTGCATGATGGGTTCACATTTGAATGGATGGACTTTGTAGTAGATGGATGGAGGATATGCTTGAATAGGGAGTATTCCGAAAGGTGTCCAAAGCATGTTTTTTGATATTTTGCCCCTTGTCTTTATCAAGATCTAAGGAGGGGGATATAGTGGATAGAATGGATGGCGAATGATAGGATAAATAGGGGATGGTGGATAGGAATATGATAGGATAAATAGGGGATAGTGGATAGGAATATGATAGGATAAGGATAAGATAGTGGATAAGATGTGCAAAGGATATTATGGATGTGGATGAAGGATATGGTTTTGCCCCCAAGTGTAGGGATACAACATGGATGGAGAAGGGATTACGCATGATGCCGACAAGGGGTTTTCATCATGGTACTTGCCCAAGGTGCCACGAGGAGTGGTTTTCACCATTGGACGGATTTTTTCTCATTACTATTTTCTTGATTTTTTTTTTATTTTTTGCTTTTTTTGATGGAATGGGGACTCTAGCGTCTGTTTCCATAGCAAGGCGAAGATGGTCCCATGTTGGATAGCATTATGGATGATGATTGCATAGATGTTGGTAGATAGGAGATGGAATGTATGGTGGGTAGTGGATTATGATGTGGATTATGCGGATTATGATGTGGATTATGCAGGTTATGATGTGGATTATGTGAAAGCATGGACCATAGGAATGTGATCGGGAAAATATGTAGGATAGTGAATGAAAGATGGAGAGATGGGGGTATGTGGGCATGTCAAGTGGTGGAGGGGAACCAAGACCAACAGTTGCACACACCGTTTTGGATTTTGAAGCCTATGTTTTGGATGGGGGTGGGTAGTAATGGGGATTGGGATAAGGGATTTTTAGATGGTCAATTTGGGGTTTTAGGGACCCAAATGGACTTAGAAATTATGGGATTTTCAGATGGGGAGAGGGATGTTTGGGATTTTGCAGTAGATTGGGAGGGGAATGCCTCATTAGAGTTTGGTGCTTTAGGGACCCACACCATTTTTGTTTTTGCTTTTTCTTTTGACGGTGTGGGCTTTGATAGCCTTTTGGATTTTGGATTTTGCTTGGAAGGGATAACATCTTTAGGATTTTGTGCTTTATGCGTTGAGGCATTCAAATTATTACTTTTGAATCCCATGGATTTGGGGGAAGCTTCATGTTTGAAAGATGTGTGCTTTTGTTGGTCTTGATTGGGAATTTTAGGGGGTTTATGGGTGGAGGGGTTAAAAGTGGATTTATGGATAAATGGATGAGGGGATTTAAGGATGGGGATATTATGAGTTGTGAGGATAGGAGAATGAGAGGATTTGTAGATAGGGGTGTTTGGCATTGGTAGGATAGGAGGTAAAGTGGATTTGATAGGGATATTTGGAGTTGGAAGTAGTGGAGGTAAATTTGATGGAGGAAGATGGATGGTCACATGCTTTTGCAAATGATATGACGATGGAGGAGGGATGGCGACATATGATTTAGGGGTGTGATGTGATGCACTGGATTTGGAATTGGGTGAATGGATTTTGGAACGTGCATGGGTGGTACCAACATGTTTAGATTATTTTTCTTGGGGTGTATAGCCAAGGCCATGCGAGGATGGATGGAATGTGGTGTGGATGGGCTCTAAGATGCCTTGTTCATGAAGGCCTAAGCCTTTTCCCTAATAGTTCATATGTTGGAGCATGCGACATGCAATGGGATGTTTGGTGCTTTGGAAACAAGACATGAGTCCATTATTTGTTAGAGAAGGATAGATGGTGGATGGAAGTTGTTCACCTCCTACGAGGGATTCACCGCGGATGAAGGTGCATTGTCCAAATGAATAGGAGGATGGATTTGGGATGAGATTGGTAGATGGAGGTAAAGGATTCATGGGGGATGGTAAAGGGGTGGTAGAAGATGGTGTGAGATCAATAAGTTGATCAATAGATGGGAGGGGATCGGGGATGGGATTAGATAGGATGGTTAGATCTTGATTAGGAGAAGGGGTTGATGTTTCAACATGCTTTGGATTTGATTCTTGACATAGCTCGTGTGCTTGGATAGAAGTGGGAGTGACTTGGATAGATGTGGTGGTTGCTTGGATGGATGTGATAGGTGTTTGGATGGATGCGATAGGTGCTTGACTTATGGGTTCTTGAACATGGCTGCATGATGGTTCTTGAGTTATGATAGGAGATTGTTCAAGAGGTTTGGTGGGTGTTGGATTCCTTGCTAATAGCCAATGGATGGTATCCTTCATGAGTGTATGGGTTGAAGAACAATGTAATGGATGGATAATGATGGTGGAGGGTGTAGGATTAGGATTGGGATTGGATAGGTGGGTGATAGGATTAGGTAATGATGGTTCTTGGATGGGTTCAAGGATTGGTGTGGGATTAGATGGTGGTGTTGGAGGGGTGGGGGAGGTGAAGGACTCTATAGCTTTGCTTTCATTTTTTGATGTTCTTTGGAGGAAATCCCACAAGGATTCTTTGGATGTCGTGGGCTTAGGATTTGGAAGATTTAATGTGGATTAGATAGTGTATGGGTGATAGGGGTTGATGGATTGGGAGATACATAAGATAATGGATTAAGGTTGATAGGATTGGAGGGATATTGTGGTGGGGGGATAGCGATTGATGGATTGTAAGGTAGGTATGGTGATGGATTAAGGTTGATAGGATTAGAAGGATATTATGATGGAGGGATTGGAGGATGGGGATTAGAGGATGGGGGATTTGTATGGGGAAATGGTTGTTGATGTAAGCTTTGAATTTCGACCATGAGGTGTGCTAGATTGGTGTTCCCTTGATCATAGTTAGCATGACAAAGGTTGGGGGATGGATAAGTTGGAGGTATTGATTGGTGGGGTAGGTATGATGGCATGGATGTATAAGGGGATGAAGATTGATATGAGGGTAAACGTTGAAATGATGAAGGTTGATATGATGTGGATGGGGGATAAATGTAAGATGTTTGTTGGGTAGGGGCTTAGGATTCTCCAATGATGAGGTGTGCTAAGGGTATATCCCTAATGTTATTTTTACATTTTTTCTTAGCATTAGGATCCATGTTCTCATAGATTTTTCTAAGTCTTTGTAATTGTTCCAGTGCTACATAAGGATCCATTTTGTTGGGGAGGTATGGGATGATGGATGATTGCGATGTTGGGGATCAAATTTCAAGACCTTAGGGTGATTCAATTTGCTTCAAATGATGGATGATTCTCTATACTTAAGGTGGACTAATGACACTTAAGTAATAGAATTGATTTGTTTGATTTGATTGGATGATCAATTAAGGTCTTGATTTTTGATTGGGTTGATTTGGATTTGGAGTTTGATAGTGATGTTCGGGGACTTGGATGTTGATTGGGATCGATGTTGATTTTGGATTGGATTTGGAATATGGTTTGGAAGATTATGGATTGATGTTGGTTGGATTTTGGATTTTGATTTGGATGAGATGGGATTAGAATGATGTTGATGAATTGGATTAAGGATGATGAGGGTGATTAGGATAAGATTGGATTGAATGATTTGGATGATGATGTGGATAAGATAGGTGGTTAGGATGATTAGGATAGATGGGTGATTGGATTAAGATGAAGTGGATAAGAATGATTAGGATGATGAAGATAGATTATGACTAGAGAGGAAGTGGATTAGAATTTGATCAAGCTCAAATAAAGGGATTGGATAAGCTCAACTTATGGGGTTTTATAAATGGGGGGATGGTTTAGCAGTGTTGGGAGGAAAACCTAACCAGACGTGGGGGGGTGCGGGGGGCTGACAAGGGTTCGGCGGCATAGCCCCCGACTAGAATTTTTTTGAAAAATGGGCTTATAAAATTGATGTTTTTGATGGGAAAATTTGATTTTTGGACATGGATGAAGAAGGCGCTAAAACAGATGGAAATGGCATTGAAACAGAGAGGAATGGCACTAAAGGATGTGAATGGTTGGATTCATGGATGAATTTAATTTTTCTTGGCAAGTAGACAAACAATCAAGAAAGAAAACACAATGGCCAAAGGTTTTGTCTGTGAAAGATTTATCAAGCATGCACAACCTAAGGTGAAGCAAGGACAATACTTATTGAACAAGTAGAGGGATTTTAGCTTCTAGAACAATGGTTTGTAGTGGGGGTACATCCAGGGGATTGGCACCTTATGAGCATCCGATAAACCATTTAAGGTTTTGACCAGCTGTAATAGGGGTTTCATATACACAAGGTACTACTCCCTTTCAAGCTAGCACCGAATGGTAAGCACTCATATCAATTAGACTTGGCTTTCACCTTATCCTTAATTTACATATAGCAGATCGGATGAAAGTACCACTTGGGGTCGCCAATGCGTTCTCTGAACGGATGTGTCTCAAGGGTAGGCCCACTTCCTAGAAAAAAGAGGATAGAACCATTTCTCTTCACCCAAGATCCTTTTGAAGGCAAGGGGAGAGGATACTTTGATTCTACCCTATGGGATAACACAAACGTGCAAGTGCACCAAACACGGCAAACACTTCTCTAATGTTCTTTTAAACCCAAATTGAAATGTGCCTAAAGTTGTTTGTTGCAAGCAATGATTAATTTTAGAGCACCAAAATCAAATATTTTCTACACTAAGGCACACAAGGATTCTTTTTAGTGCACCAAAAGAAGATGTGTCTAATCTACTAAATCCCTACAAAAGATGTTTCAAGATAATGGTCTTGGATGATTTAAAATACCTTGTGGAATAGAGACCCAACCCTACACATATCCCTAAGCTAGTACAGAAAATAGTGCCAATCCAGAGGCAAGATAGCTCTAATACAGAAGATAGCGCTAATATACAAGATAGCTCCAATATAAAGGCAAGATAGCGCCAATATGAAAGATAGCATCAATACATATACAAGATAGCACCAATATACAAGATAGCACCAATATACAATATAGCGCCAATACACAAGATAGTGCCAATACAGATACAAGATAGCACCAAACTGTGTTTTTACCTTAGTTTATCTTCTGCAGCGAGAAAGATAGCACCGAACTGGGTGTGTTTAGTGCCAAAACGACGCAGAGATGGTCAAGAGTCTGATTTTAGGAAAAAATTGACATAGTCTCCCCCTGTCCCTGCATAAAATCCTACAAAACAGAGAGTAAAAGACACGAAAGATGCTGAAAAGGTGAAAGAACACAAAATATGTGAGTCCAAATGATCAAGCAATGTCATGGTAAGAAGGCACCACCACAGTTTGAAAATAGCACCAAAATGTGGGTAAACTGGCGCTATTGTGCAGGAAGATAGCGCTAATCTGCAAAAAACACGTCTTAACCACAAAAAAACTCACAAGATTGTTAGATTGAGACCTTGTGGGTCCCACCGGGTGTGCCAATGTGATCTATGAAGTCAAAATGAAAGACAAAAACACAAATCAAATGCAAAAAACAAATGATATACCTTCACATGTGACCCACAAATCCAAGATAGGGTGAAAGGAGTTGCACCCAAACTCCTTAGATTTACCCAAATAGATGTATAATGTGGATTGCTCTTGCTTTCAACACAATATGATGAGAGATTAGAGGATAGATTGATAGCTTGGATAGAGATGAGAGATAAGGCTAGAGTGATTTTGGCATTATGATGGTATGATGAGAAGATTTGAGAGAAATTTGGACATGATAAGGATGCAAGAAGAAGTTGTTATGAATGGCTTGGGTGAGGGCTTCATTTATAGATTTTTGAAAAGAGGATGGAGGGTGAGGATCAAAAGTTGAGATCAAGGGCTAAAAATGATTGAGAGTTAGGGTTAGGATTGAAGTCATGGCCTTGTGACAAGTGTCACAAGGAGAGTGGGTGAGAGAGATCAAGGGTTGAGGTTTGGTCAATGGGATTGGATGGCTCTCATTATGTGTGAATTTTAAATTCACATGGGGAAAAGTGTTGATGATAAAAATGAATTAAAAATTTATTTTTGGGAAGAGTGGATATGACAAGTGAATTAAAAATTCAATTCATGGGGGAGTGTGAATTAAAAATTCACTTTTATGTGGAGATGTGAAGGTTGAAGGACACATGTACACTTACATGTGTAAGAGGGTGATAAATGAGTTATAAGGGAGATTTGACCCTTTGAATAAAAAAATAATTTTTATTCAAAGGTGTGTGGGAAGATGGGCTAAGCAAGGTTAATTAAGTGTTTAGCTTAATTAATTTAGGTATAGGGGATAGGTAAACTAGGGTAGCTAATTAAATAATTGATATTTAATTAACTAGGATAGGGATAGGTTGATTAATAGGCTAGATCAATTAGATAAGCATGATTTATCTAATTAACAAGGATTAGGGAGATGGACAAATTAACTAAATAAATATTGTGAATATTTATTTAATCAATGAGGATAGTGTTGTAAGGTATAGTGATAGATTAAATGAATTAATTGATCACAAGGGATGGGTAAACGGTTAAGGGTAGATGATTAGGGATAAATTAATTAAATAAAATAAATTTATTTAATTAATAGGAGGGATAATTGGTGGTGTAGAGATATGGGAAATTGTTTTGCGAAGCAAGTCAATTTTAGGTGTCTACAATGGACATAGAATTGATAGAGAATTGATACTAGAGCATAATATTTCATCCGTTCACCATAGCTTCTTGTTGTATTTGAGTGCATGTGAAAATCTGAGAGCATCAATGCATAAATCAAGATCTTGGTGATAGGAAAACAATGGAGTTTATTGCTCTTTTAATGCTTATATTTGGTTTTCATGGTTTTGTATTTGATTCATGCAATAAGTATTCATTTAGGAATATACTCTATTGATGTGATGTTGTGAATGTTTTGATTATGTTGCAGATTCATTAGTTTTCATTTTTCAACATCTACAGTGGTTTTAGAAGAATGTATCTAATTTAGAATGACACAAAATTTTGGATATTTTAAGATTTGAAATAGATAATGGTAGTCTAGTGTTCACATCAAAATTAAAAATTTATGTTTACTATATGCAGGTTTAAGTCTGGGGATTAGGAACAAGTTCGTGATTGTGGATTTGTCTTGCATTTACAGACTTGTACTGTGAAATCTAAAAACTTCTATTCTTCACTTTGCCTAATTTATTTTAGTTCCTTTTTCTTCTTTTGGTATATGAAGACTGGAAGTATTTAAGAATTCCTTAGTAGGATTGTCATTGTGCTACTAGGGAACATGTTATCCTAGGTCAACCAACAAAAATGTGTACACAAGATTGAAAATAGCACATTTTAGACATGCATATGCTCCTAGGAATGCTCATGTAGATCAAGATTCCTTTTAGTCCTCAATGTAAAATGTGAATGATACACAAATTATATAGATTTATAGAATGCCTTTAAATACAAGGACATAGCAACACATCATGTAATTTTTTGTTTAGTCAATGCTAGGTAGGAAGGCTATAGGCAAGAGTTGGCCAATATGAATCTTAAAATTTGAATTTGAGAATGATGAGTGCATGACTATGAGGACATCCCCACAACCACGAGCTTGTCTTTGAACATGCAAGGGATCAAATTAGAGTAGGTAATATGTGTATAGAAGTATGTGCATGCATAATTGTAATAAATAAGCAAATAAGGCAAATGTACAAAGATGTGTAAACATATGGATGCGGATAAGCGGTAAGTGTATAAGAACATGTATAATGAATAAGTAGCTAGCATAGGGCAAGGGACCCAACTTTTTACAAAATTATGGCATTTGTTAATATGTCTTTGTATCAAGACACTCTCTTCAAAATGCACCTAAAACTAAATGGGAAACAACATGGGTATTGATAATTTCATTATTAAGTTTTGCCTCCACTTTAAAGTGTATGTCAATCCTAGAATGATCATGCATCTCAAATTATTTAGCACTCATAAAAATGCATGTAAAGTAAATATTTAGACATCAAAGGATACAAAATGGGTCCATGTAAAGTAATAGATCATAGAAGATGTCATCATGTAAATTTGTCCTTTGATATATGCTCTCCACAAGATCTAAAGATGAGTCTTTGTAAGCACCTGTAACTATCTACACAAGTTGACATAAAAATGTTATTGACAAAATATGCCCCTATAATTGGTTACATCCATAATGTTGATGGTTGTTTTGATACACTTGCCAATAGGTTAGGTAATGCCACAAGATCACTTCACCTCTCCTAAAAGGTGACTAATCTCTAGAAGAAATCAATCCACTCCAAGGTCTATATCACCAAGTCATGGCCATCCAAGATAACATAGTGATCTATGTAGCTATCCCATTTTAATCTAGCATGTGGTATGAAAGTCTTGATATGCAATTGATGTGCAACAAATTATGCTAGACAAGTGGTTAATACAAATGATAAATATTCAAATTTCTATGTAGCAATGGATGAATCTAACACTTGTAACTTTAGATTTGATTATATAATGATGAACTTAGCCTTGTAAGACCCTAGAGATCTATTCTTTGTACCATCATTTAATGAATCATATATCATAATGATTGGTATTCTAGATAAGTCGAATGTTAAGTAGACTAGTCAAGATGATTGTTGCATCTTAAATGCTTTAATATTAATATTTTCCAATAGCACAAATATTGTAAAACCCTAGATCTAGGAATCTTAGTGATAGATTCACATGTCTTTTTTCTAAATTATTTATTTATTCAATTTTAAAGAAAAGGAAAAAAAGTTAGAGTTTGAGAGAAAATAAAAATAAAATGGATCTATTTTGTAATAAAACCAACTTGTTCCTTTCCTTCAACAGAAACCTTAGGTCTTTCTACTATTGTTCCATTGAGGGCTAGTATATGATGGATTTCATGCTAGTCCCATTGGTTGTGGGTGTTGGTACAAAAAGTGCATATATAAAGCTACCCAATAAAGAATCTATGCCTTCTGCTTTACTTCATTAACCTCATCATCTAAGTGAATTGGAAAAAGGGAATTTTAATGGAAATCAAATTCTACCCAAAGTTTGGTATTGTTAAAACTATAGTGTATATACAATAACAACTTATTGTGATTAAATTGGTACATGACCATACTTTATGCATCCACATTGTCTTTACATTCATACCCCTATCAATAAAACCATCTACCATCTATAATGAAATGCATCAGTCAATCAGTTTGTTGCCAAGGACAAGTGGCCCTACAAGTTTTAGAGATAGCAAGTTTTAAAAACCTTAAGAAAATGTTTCATATTGTGCCTATGACACTGCTCTGCTTAAAACTAATCTAAAATTCTATAATCTTGCAAGGAAAAAAGTAGTCACCAATGAAGTTTTATCAATAAAAAAGAAAATAGCACTAAAAAATTGTTACCATTATAAAACATTAAAGAATTTTCTGACGAACATTGTTTTCAAATCAAGATTAATACAAGTTTTGTTCAGCCAGAAACAATAGCCCCACCTTATAAATAGGACTAATAATTTAGGTTCGAACTGTTATTTCTTACTTATCATTTTAACCTACATAGACAAAATCATAATGGGGACTAGGTAAATCTTCAGCAACATTTGCTTATGGTGTTGAGAAGACCATTTTTTTAAAAAAATTTGGGATGCGAAGTACCATGGATTGCGTGTTGCCCCCATTAAGAATGATGGGTGGAAGCAAAGCAAAGATGATAGGGATTGTGTAGCTTGTGGGACGTGGATATTTTTACATGCTCATTCCTTGGATTCAGACTTCTATCAAATTAGGCGTGACATTCATTAACTAAATGAGTAAAATGCTTTTTGAAGTGCAATGCCATTGGAGGACAATCTATGTTTTTAGTGCTTGAACACCATATTTTGAAGTTCCTTGGACACACTCACTTTTGTAATTGATGTGCCTCATTGAAGAGGATAGAAAGATGCTTCACTAAGTTGTGGTTTTATTTTATTTCATTTTCTTTAACTTTTACCATAAATCTAAAAAAATAGATAAGTATTTTAAGTATTTATTTATCTTATATTAAAGAAAGAAGTTCGATGATGATTTTAAAAAGAAACTATAAGAGAATAGGGGAATAGATTATTTGTTGGCAGTGAGTTGCCCCCTTGTCAGTGAGGCATTCAATGCTAACCTTAGGATTTGTGACATGGCAGTGAGCATCCCGTGGATCTAGGTTAAGTCTGGCATTTGTAGCGAGTGTTGATAGCTCAAGCTTTTGGCACAATGGCAAACAATTCCAACAATTGGTATTAGAGCCATGGGTCACGGGTTCGAATCCCTTAGGTTGCGTTGAGGGGGGATTAAAAACTGGACCATCAATACTTCATGAATATATCCTCAAGGATGGTGCAGTTTTTAATACTTCATGAATAAATCCTCTCAACCAACCTTTTTGACATCAATGACAACCAGTCACCATCAATACTTCATGAATAAATCCTCAAGGATGGTGCAATTTTTAATTCAGGATGTCCTTAAGTGGCAGAGATTTAATGCAGAGATAATGCATTATTTGTTTCTTCTTTGAAATCCTTAATGTCTTGTGATGATCACATCATGTGAGTCTTGCAGATGCAGAGAATGGACTTATTCTCTTGGTCTTCACAGGTTTGGCCTTCTTGGTGCTTTAGAAGTTGATATGTTGATCATGATGCAAGGTTGGTTGACAAAGTAAGTTCACAAGGTCTCATCAGGACTGCAGGTCATTTGAGGATCACTTGCACTATTGACACAGGTGATGGAGTGATCATTATCATTATCTTGATAACATGTTTTGATGTTTTGGATATCATAGTTCAAAGTACTCATGAGTTGTTGTTCAAGACACTTGTCAGTTGTTTTGTCATTGTTATTGCTTCATTGTTCAGGAGATGGTTGATCTGATATTCATCATGAACTTCATATGGTTAAGATAAATCAGGTTATTTATCAGAGTGTTACAATTTATGTTTCAATGGATCTTGGTTTGACAATGATCACATGCAAGAGCAATTCAGATCAAGGTTTTATGTTGGATGGGTTTGCAGGTGTATACAAAGTTGAATGGGTTTGCAAGTTTGGTAATCCAAGAACATTCATGTTAGTTTGAGAATAAGGCATAATTCAAGTCAATTTGTTTTTGTACCCTTAATATGAACCAAATCTATGTTTTGATCTTGATATGGTTAATTGTCTTAGATCAGTTGTATAAAAGTTTATTTTTGACAGGATTGTCTAAATGGCAAGGTGAGGTATTCTCAGTCAAAGTTCTGATTATGAAGTGCAGATCTTAATCATTATTTCTTGAATAGGTTTGGTGTCTCATTCAACTTAAGATTTAAAACCTTGATTAGGAGCTATTATGCAACATCATAAGGAGCCCTAAGTTGCCCGTCATATACAAGTTCACCTTTTATTATGTTTTTGTCTTGATGTGCTATATCAAGTCAAGAGGGTTTTAAGTTATAACTTGAAGGGTCTTAATGTCATGGGTGACCGGCCCTTTTTCCAAGCGTAACTTATAGCTTCGGTCTCTCACAAAAGAGTTTGAGCAGTAAAATGAAATCAATGGATCAGTTTAAAACCATGAGGAGCACAAAAAGGATTATCAATGGCTTGTTTCAAATTTAGAAACTTTTGTTTTCACTCCTATATTGACGGCCATTTGGATGTCTTATCTCTTTGACAGCACATAGAGTGGAGTTTGTAATGAAGTGTTTTTGGTATTTTGAAAAAGGAAGATTCCTTTTTGGATATTTTATAAAGTTTTATTTCTAATCTCGTGGCATGAAAGACTATTATGAAGGAAGCCTACAAATAAACAAAAATTGCTTTTTTTGAAAACCTTGCAGTTGGAAAGTTTTTTTTATGGGTTTTTCATCCTAATTAAAGATTATATTTTTTGATGACGAGATTGATTTTTTAATGAAGATTTTTATCAGAGAAGGTGAAAGGTTTTCATTAAGATAATTTTGTGAGGAAGATTGATAAAATTGAATGGAGAAGATTTGTCTTGTGAGAAAATAAAGGATTCTACTTTAAGAGAAAGAAAATATGGATCAAAGAGAAGAAGAAAATAAATGTCATATTGAAGATTTTTTTTCTTGTTTTTTATTTGCAATCAGAGATTGTGTTTTCTTGTAGGAATATGAAGCATCATTGAAGAGATTGAAGGGAAGATGGAAGATTAACAATTGAAGAAAAGATTTATACAGAAAAATTTTCATAGATGAAAATTATTATGCAAAGTAGATGAATATGAAAGATCAATTCATATTTATTGGTTTTGCAGGTGCTTTGATAAGTGTGTTGAAGTGCAGAGCATCATATAATTATGAAGATAACTTTATGAATATTCTTTTGAAAAGAAAACACAGAAGAATGTATGTATGAGCTAAATGTTCTTGATGGAGGATCACGGGATTTCAAAATGATATGCAGAGGAAGATATTGAAATTGAATTGTAGAGATAAGAGTGTTGAAAATTTGTTCACATGAGCTTGTTTTCAGAGAGATGTGTAAAAGGAATTATTTGTATGGTCTTGACTTGAAAATCAAATAGGAGAAATTAGGGTGTATGATGAAACACAGAGTGTAATTGATGCAAATCAGATTGATTGGCAATCAATTCTTGCACATAGAGTTTTATATTTTAATGATGGTAATTGTCTATGCCAGTGAGGCATAGTATACCAATGAGGCTTATAGGTCAGTGTGACCTTAACATTTGTCCGTGAGACACATATTTTAGCTAGTGAGTCTTCTTTGTAGCTAGTGAGGCATGTTTTATCAGTTAAGCCAGTGAGGCAATTTTGGAGTGGTTTTTCTACCCCTGGAGGGTTTTCCACTCGTGCAATTCTTGTGTCTTGATTCATATTGATCTTCTCTCTGTGGTTGTTTGATTTAATCATGAGTTTTTGTTTTTCATTCTCAGTTATGTGCATATGTGTTTGACAAATCAGTGATAGCTTTCTCTCCTTGTGTTTTGAAAGTTAAAGTTTGCAAAAGATTTGAAAATTCACACAACACTAATTCACCCCCCCTCTCAATGTTGTCCTTGACTCCTACAATTGGTATCAGAGCCAGGTTCCCTTTTTGAAGTCTAATAGGCTCAGGTAGGTCCTGGTAGTGGAGTAAAATGGGTAAGAAGAATAGAATTAATGTCTCAAAGAGAGAAAAGAGAGATGCTGATCAAAAGATGGTAAAACAAGCCTCAGTTAAGCCTAGCAATGATTTGTTGAATATGTCACCCCTGATAATTGATACAAAGAATGATCCAGTAATTGAGAATTTTGATAAAAAGGAAGAAATTAATGTGAATGATGAAGAAACAGGTCTCTTTGTGGATGAAGTTGATTGTGAAGTTGATTTTGAAAGAGAGCTTTTATGTGCCCTAGATACAATCAAGCAACTTAGTAAAGAAAATAGGAGATTAAAAGACCAGCTTAAACAAGAGAAAGAATTCAAGGACAAAGTTGTTTTAGATCTTGAAGATGCTAGAAACTTGATTATAGATTTGAGGAATCAAGCAGGTGAATCAGATAAATTAATCACCAGTTTGAAAACAAAGGTTGAAGAAGCTAAGAGAATAGCTAATGTAACAAAGTTAGAGTTAGAAGCTAAATCAGTTGAATATCAAAAACTTGAAAGAGAAATAGTTTCTGTGAGAAAAAATCTTGAGGATGTTAAGAAGCAATTAGAAAAGAATCTAAAATTTGAAGAGAGCACAAGCAAGTTAAATGAGATGTTGGGAAAACAAAAACAACATGGGGATACTTTTGGAATTGGTTATGAAGAAGGAGAGTCTTCTAAAGCTAGAGATACTCCTAGAAGAAAAATTGATCTTCATCATGCTACTCCTGAAAGAAAAATGTACAATCAAAGGAGAAGAACTGCTTCTGTAAGACAAGCATACATGTACAGGTATAATTATTCATTTAATGGTTATTGTTATACCTGTAATTATTTTGGACATAAAGCAGTTGATTGCAGAAGGAATACTAACCTTGTATGTTATAAGTGCAATAATGCTGGTCACATTCAAAGAAACTGCAAAATGAATAGAAGGTATGATCCCGCTTGGAAACATAGTATAAACAGTCAAGGGATGTTAAGAAGGTATTATCAATCATTTGATTATGATTACAGAATAATTTGTTATAATTGCAATTCTCCTGGTCACAAAGCATTTAGTTGCAGAAAAGCATCACCTGATTCAATGGGTTGGAAATGGAAAGAGACAGAAAAGGTTTGGAGGAAGAAAGAGCCTGTTAAGATTTGGAAGCAGAAACATAGTCAAGAGAAGTCAAATACTAAGCTTGTGCATCTTGCACAAGTCATTTCATCTGTTGCATAAAATAGTATGATGTGAGGGGGAGTTGTTCTTATTCTATCTTTTATCCCCAAGAAGTTACAGGAGGAGATCAGTTGATGTTTATCAATATGATGATCTTGTTTTGTTTGTCATGCTTGCCTGATAATGTTTGAAATGTAGTTTCTGATGTTTTTGAGTTTTAGTGTATGTCAGGATGTTCATGATCAGTGATATGTTTAGTGGATCATATAAGGTGTTCAAACACTCTCTGCACAAAAAGTTTGATGATGTTGTGACTTGATCCTATTTGTATATTGTTCATATCATGTTGATACTTACATGATTAAGTTGTTATGATGCTTCAGTTAAGGTGTTCTCAAGGAACTCTCATCAGATGTTTGCATATGTTGGCTGAGGAGGTTGAAATTGGAAGAATTTAATTCTTAACAATTTTCTCTGCATTTGGTTTTTTGCAAAGTGGTGTTACAGGAAGTACTTGATGGTGAAATTAGTTTGTTGATTAATAGTCTTGATGGGCTGATTTGTATTATAAAGTCAAAAGGCATTAGTTCATGTTGATTGCAATATATATCAGAATTGACATTGTTGCAAAGTGTTGTTACAGGAAGAGCTTGATGGTGAAGGTTGTGCAATCTTGACAGGCTGATTTGTATAATGGATCTTGGGTATTCTCAAGAAGTTCTCTTCAGATGTTAGCATGTGTTGGTTGAGGAAGTTGAAAATGAAAGAAGTCAATTGATTTGTTTTTGCAAAGGTATTGATAATGGTTATGTCAGATTTGACATGGTGTGTAGGATGGTCTTCATTCTTTTCAAGTCAAAAAGGGTGTGCAAGAATAGTTTGGTTGCAGGATGATAGTCCATATCGAGGAGTCTTCATGATTTTTGCCTACAAAATTGTTCATCAAAGAGTATTAGTGTGTTTATGATTTCTTTACAAGGAGTTCAAGAAGTTGGTATTTGGTTGCAGTGATATGTCTTCTTCATCATTTTAGTATTGTGTAAAAAAGTAAAATTATGTTGAAGTGAATTTCAGAGATTTTTTTGGCTTAAAGTTGTTGCATTATGATGCTCTTCATAATGAGAATGGTTCATTACAAGGATGTCATAATAATCTTGCTGAGAGCTTGTTGTCTTTACATTGATACAAGAAAAGTTGATTGTGATGTCATTAGGAGTGTGTTAGTCTTCATCTTCATAGTGATATTGTAATAAGAAGTGGTATTGTGCTTCAGATGATAAGTTTAGCAAAATTGCATTCAGTGCCTTCAATACTTTGAATGACAAGTGGTTCTAATTTTTGGTTGAAGATAACAAGATTACAGGAGTTTATGTCTTCAAAGCCCTCATAATGCAATGTGTTTGTAAATGTTGTGATCAAGCTTTAACATCTTTCAGTGGAGTTATTTTCTCAGGGGGAGATAATTGTCTTTGTCATCAGATGTCAAAAAGGGGGAGAACGAAAAATTGCTTCAGGTGGTTTTGCCATCAATGAAAAAGGGGGAGATTGATGGTGACTGGTTGTCATTGATGTCAAAAAGGTTGATTGATGAGTGGTCTTGCAGAGAATGTTTCAAGGATGCAGAATGTTTGATAGAGTTGTGTTTGATCTTGTGCAAATACTTCATGAATAAATCCTCAAGGATGGTGTAGTTTTTAATTCAGGATGTCCTCAAGTGGCAGAGATTTAATGCAGAGACAATGTATTGTTTGTTTTTTCTTTGAAATCCTTAATGTCTTGTGATGATCACATCATGTGAGTCTTACAGATGCAGAGAATGGACTTATTCTCTTGGTCTTCATAGGTTAGGCCTTCTTGGTGCTTTAGAAGTTGATATGTTGATCATGATGCAAGGTTGGTTGACAAAGTAAGTTCACAAGGTCTCATCAGGACTGCAGGTCATTTGAGGATCACTTGCACTATTGACACAGGTGATGGAGTGATCATTATCATTATCTTGATAACATGTGTTGATGTTTTGGATATCATAGTTCAAAGTACTCATGAGTTGTTGTTCAAGACACTTGTCAGTTGTTTTGTCATTGTTATTGCTTCATTGTTCAAGAGATGGTTGATCTGATATTCATCATGAACTTCATATGGTTAAGATAAATCAGGGTGTTACAATGTATGTTTCAATGGATCTTGGTTTGACAACGATCACATGCAAGAGCAATTCAAATTAGGGTTTTATGTTGGATGGGTTTGCAGGTGTATACAAAGTTGAATGGGTTTGCAAGTTTGGTAATCCAAGAACATTCATGTCAATTTGAGCATAAGGCATAATTCAAGTCAATTTGTTTTTGTGCCCTTAATATGAACCAAATCTATGTTTTGATCTTGATATGGTTAATTGTCTTAGATCAGTTGTATAAAAGTTTATTCTTGACAGGATTGGCTCAATGGCAAGGTGAGGTATTCTTAGTCAAAGTTCTGATTATGAAGTGCAGATCTTAATCATTATTTCTTGAATAGGTTTGGTGTCTCATTCAACTTAAGATTTGAAACCTTGATTAGGAGCTATTATGCAACATCATAAGGAGCCCTAAGTTGCCCGTCATATACAAGTTCACCTTTTATTATGTTTTTGTATTGACCTGCTATATCAAGTCGAGAGGGTTTTAAGTTATAACTTGAAGGGTCTTAATGTCATGGGTGACCGGCCCTTTTCCCAAGTGTGACTTATAGCTTCGGTCTCTCACAAAAGAGTTTGAGCGGTAAAATGAAATCAATGGATCAGTTTAAAACCATGAGGAGCGCAAAAAGGATTATCAATGGCTTGTTTCAAATTTAGAAACTTTTGTTTTCACTCCTATATTGACGGCCATTTGGATGTCTTATCTCTTTGACAGCACATAGAGTGGAGTTTGTAATGAAGTGTTTTTGGTATTTTGAAAAAGGCAGATTCCTTTTTGGATATTTTATAAAGTTTTATTTCTAATCTCATGGCATGAAAGACTATTATGAAGGAAGCCTACAAATAAACAAAAATTACTTTTTTTGAAAACCTTGTAGTTGGAAAGTTTTTTTTTATGGGTTTTTCATCCTAATTGAAGATTATATTTTTGATGACGAGATTGATTTTTTAATGAAGATTTTTATCAGAGAAGGTGAAAGGTTTTCATGAAGATAATTTTGTGAGGAAGATTGACAAAATTGAATGGAGAAGATTTGTCTTGTGAGAAAATAAAGGATTCTACTTTATGAGAAAGAAAATATGGATCCGAGAGAAGAAGAAAATAAATGTCATATTAAAGATTTTTTTTCTTGTTTTTTATTTGCAATCAGAGATTGTGTTTTCTTGCAGGAATATGAAGCATCATTGAAGAGATTGAAGGGAAGATGGAAGATTAACAATTGAAGAAAAGATTTATACAGAAAAATTTTCATAGATGAAAATTATTATGCAAAGTAGATGAATATGAAAGGTCAATTCATATTTATTGGTTTTGCAAGTGCTTTGATAAGTGTGTTGAAGTGCAGAGCATCATATAATTATGAAGATAACTTTATGAAAATTCTTTTGAAAAGAAAACACAGAAGAATGTATGTATGAGCTAAATATTCTTGATGGAGGATCAGGTGATTTCAAAATGATATGCAGAGGAAGATATTGAAATTGAATTGTAGAGATAAGAGTATTGAAAATTTGTTCACAGGAGCTTGTTTTCAGAGAGATGTGTAAAAGGAATTATTTGTATGGTCTTGACTTTAAAATCAAACAGGAGAAATTAAGGTTTATGATGAAACACAAAGTGTAATTGGTGCAAATCAGATTGATTGGCAATCAATTCTTGCACACAGAGTTTTATGTTTTAATGATGGTAATTATCTATGCCAGTGAGGCACAGTATACCAGTGAGGCTTATAGGTCAGTGTGACCTTAACATTTGTCAGTGAGACACATATTGTAGCCAGTGAGGCTTCTTTGTAGCTAGTGAGGCATGTTTTATCAGTTAAGCCAGTGAGGCAGTTTTGGAGTGGTTTTTCTACCCCTGGAGGGTTTTCCACTCATGCAATTCTTGTGTCTTGATTCATATTGATCTTCTCTCTGTGGTTGTTTGATTTACTCATGAGTTTTTGTTTTTCATTCTCAGTTATGTGCATATGTGTTTGACAAATCAATGATAGCTTTCTCTCCTTGTGTTTTGAAAGTTAAAGTTTGCAAAAGATTTGAAAATTCACACAACACTGATTCACCCCCCCTCTCAGTGTTGTCCTTGACTCCTACAGTAGTTTGATTTGGTATTTGATGAAGATTTTGGTAGTTTTTAGAGTTTAGGAAGAGAAATTGGGTTTCTAATGTTTATTTATTTTTCATGCTCTCAAGTTCTATGTCAATTACATATCATTATGTGTAGTTCCATTCTCTTTGGCATGGTCCCATTTGTATGGATGTGGTCATGTCTTTAATTTGTAGAAATGTATAGATCATAGCCATGTCTTTTTGTAAACCTACAACCTATTATTTGTGATACAACTTGACTATTTGGACTAGGTGATGTCATGGGCACCTTTCGGGAATTGTTATGCCAATGTGTGGAAGTGTCTAACTTACCCGTTACACCTTGGTCAAACTCTACAAATAGATTTGGTAAATTTGAATGGATCCTTAGAAATATGCAAATACACCTAAGAAAACCACATATAATATCTTGATGTGTATGGGCAGCTAAGGTGTAGCGATGGAATTTCTCAAACTTATGGTTTTTACTGTACTCTTGGCTATGCATGTAATCTTTCTTATGAGTCTTGTAGATGCTTCTCACTCTCTCTCTTGTGAGTTTAATCCCTTAAGTCCTTATTTATTAAGCATAATATGTTCATTTATGGTTATTTAAATACAAGATATGCTTTCCATATAGAGTGAAGCAAAAATGTAGAAGTCAAAACAAGAAAAAATATCTTTAAATGTCACAAAGTAGCCATACATTGTCCCATCGAAAGGATAGGACCATGAGAATGATAGTATCTAAGGTAGGAAATGATTAGTAAAACAAATTGGGTGTTCAAAATCTTTCCATCATGTTATATGTGATATATGAGGTACATGTTTTAGAAACATTCATTATGTCAGATGGTTACAAATGGTCATTATCATGCATATTAACAAGGTGATAAGAGTAAATGCTAAATGAGAAGGAAAAATGTAAACACTTTTCATCTCTACATTTTGGCCCCACTTTAGCATGCATGTGAGCTATAGCGAATCAAGTGTACTAAAGTAAAAGTAAAAATTGTATTTGTTATACCTATCTCAAAGGATACTAAAGAGTTTTCTTGATGTTATTTTTCTTGTCTCTTGATGTCAAGCTTCCTTAGGGATCCTATACACAACATTTGATTGTTTTCTTCCTAGGCTAGACTAAGACAAAAAGCCCAAAACATCATAATATAATTCACATAACCTAAATAACCACACTTACACCATACACACACCTAACCTAAGCTATAAAAACCATCAACAGAGTTCTAGCATGTTCCTAGACCCTATTACCCTTAGTAGGTGACCTAGGAGCTTGTAGCCTTTCTCAAGGACATTTTTTGACATAACTTTCTTCAGACACCTGATAAATTTGATCTGAGACCTCATTTGGAAACCCTTTTGGCCCTTATGAAACATATGTAAAGATTAGGTAGGGTTGTTTTGTACGAAATAGGTAAAAATTGGGTTGTTATAGTAAAATTAGTCCTCTTTTTTAGGACTGTTTTGTAACAGCAGAGGGTAAATGGATTGATCAAGACATAATATTTATAGGGAAGGTGTAAATAAGCATATCTAACATGTCTAAGCACTCACCTTGCAATTATCACTCAAAAAACACAAGAAAAGTCAAAAAATGCAGCCATACTGGGCCCTGTAGAAGCCTACAGACCAATGGTTTGATGAAAAAGACACCTGCACATGTGAAGTAGGTACGAAACTTGGCACAATTTTATATACATCTATAAGCATCAAGAATCCAAAATTTGGAGAATTGTGGCCGATGGAATCATAGTTTAACCTCTTGCCCTAGTTTAAGGCCGAAAACACCTAATTAGGCCTAAAAATCATAAAACTAAGTATCAAGACTTCAAATAAAATTTTTTATCCTTGTTTTGACCTTGTTGAAGTGTATGTACCTTCACAAGGGTGAAATGATTACATAAAGAGCTACTATCAACTTCAAGCTTGTTGTCCTGTCTAAATCAACATGACAGTTTTGAGGAAATATGAACAAAAATCACAAAAATTACCTCAAACTTCACACACTTGCATTATTCTTGTCATACCTCATCTGTACATGCATGATTCTCTTGGATTTATGAAAAAAGGTTGTTTTCCTATGTTTAGCTCATCAAAATCCTCTCCTAAAGTCACTCAACTAACCCTAAAGAAGCTCAACAACATGCTAGGAAGGGAAAATCATTTAACTATCACTATAACACGCCTATCTAGCTCCCTTTCCACCTCATTTACATGATTACAAGCCTTTATGGCCTTATTTAGTTTATAACCACTCAAACTTGACTTTTACAACTCATTTACAAGGCCTTATTTACCTCCTCCATGACAATTACACAAATTTGAAATTTGAACTACATACAAATGGAGGGAAACAAACTTGGAACATACCTAGCAACCTAGACCTTATGAAAATATTATTATCTATCTCCTAGCTAGCAATGATGCCCCTGAATCATCTCCACTCAAGTAATGCCTTCAAATCTACAAAACACATAAAGGAAGGAATCAACATACATAGTGAAGATATCCTAATAAAAAATATCTATAATTCTAAGAAATCTAGAATCTTCTATATTAAATATATCAAATCCAGAAAGGAGTCATGGATATGTGATTGATTTGGCCTTCACAAAACTTAGAATTAGAGGTTGAGGAAGTAGAAAGGGGGATATCATGCCATATGCGATAGTCATGAAGTTGTTATCAAGTTGGCTAATGTAGGAACATATAGGGTGTAAGAGCAATCTTGCATCAACCACAAATATTTTCTTTCACACTTGTTTTGTGTAAAGAAGAAATTAAATGTTGTTAAACTTCTATTTTAGATTATGTGAGTTGGGTTGTAAAAATGTAATTTACTAGAATTTGGTAAATAAAACTAAAAAACCAAATTCATAGCATAAAAAAATATTCAAGACATAGCTATAAAACAAGCTAAGAAGCATATTGTTCTAGATGCTATCACATTGCGCACACGTCCACGCAATGTGTTATTGTCCTAGATACCCATTGTAGTCTTAGTCTCACACTATTGTCCCATAAAGTTACAAAACTAAAGTATTTTTCTAATTTGGGATTTTCTACACAAGTGACAAGAACATTAACAACAACAAAGAGGGGAAATACCAAAATACACAAAAATGATATAAATTGATTTAATCTATGTATTTTGAAACAAGAAATAGACATGGCAAGGGATAGAAAAAGGATGTAAACCACCATGTGAGATTATCCTTGAGCAACTTGTAGCTAGGCCAAGAATTTGTTTTGGGATTGTTTGGGAGCTTGCCTAGAATGGTCAAGCCCTTGTTTTAACCTTCTAGTTTTCATGGGCAGTCAAAATAGAAAAGCTAGACATTGAGTTGTGCAATTAGCCTATGTACATCTAGGACTAAGAACACAATGATGAAATAAAATCTATAAGTGCAAGATTCCTAGTCTACTGGGATCTACACCCTAGTGTGCATATTTGATTAATAGGAAAGTGGTGAACACCAAGAGATTTTTCCAAAGGAAATAGAGAGAATTGATATAGAAAGAAAGCTTGTAACACTAGCAAAACAAGAATGGAAACTTGCTTAACAACATTACTAGCTAGGTAATGAAGAAAAGATTGAGAGCATAGAGATACCAATATGATGTAACAATAGTTTTCCATGAGAAAGCCTCAATAATTGAGTGTGCAACCAAGAGAGACAATAGAGAGAGAGAGAGAGTTGCATATGTTAGAGAGTGAGATTTAAAAGTTACTTTTTCAAAAGGTTAATGAGGAAGTTGAAAGGTCACTTTTGGATGCAGAAGGCATTTTTTGGATAGAAGAGCATTATAGCAAGTGACAGTAGGCAGTTGGGTGGGAAATCAATAGCTCAAATTTTGAAAACTCGTAGGATGCTAGTGCATTGCATTGGTGTCTTGGATTAATCACTCAAAATTTGGAAAGTAGTTCCAGATCAATGAGAAGAATCAGAATGTGATGCATAAATTAGCAAACTACTAAAGGGAAAAGCCATGACTAGGCTAAAGATCCCTAAAACATGTTATGGGAATTGACACTAAAATAAGGATAATATGTAGTGTTAAAATTACAGGTATGTAATTTTTGACATTAAATTGTGCTACCACTTTAGTGGTTTGATATCACTAAGTGATATATAGCTATGCTAAAGTAAAAAAAAACACTAACAATTACATCATAAAAGGAAATACAACAACTCTTCATATGAGGAATCCATGCCCCTAGACTAAGATCTACAAAACAAACATGTTAAATAAATAAAACCTACAACACAAATATGTCAAAAAACATAAAACCTAAGAAACAAACAATTTTAGAATAACATAAACCTACAAGACAATAGTGTTAACAAATCACAAATCCTACAAAATAAATGTGTCAGAATGCATATGGAGAAGAAAAACTACATGCACAATGAAACAACAAATAGAGGAAATTATATACAAGGAGAATAATGTAATGAAAAGAGAATTTGATTTAGAAAGATTAAACTAATGCACATGGAGAGAAATAATGTATGATTCAAGATCTAGCTTACTTTGTTGCTAGGAGTCATGAGAAGAGAAAATATGATTCATGATCTAGCTTAATTTGTTGCTAGGAATCATGAGAATTAATGAATCATTTTTATTAGCATGTTGTATTATTAGGTGATTTAGATGCTTTGATGTAATACAAGATCGCTTGAACTAGCATGCTCTATTACTAAGTGATCCAAGATAAGGGTGGTCATGTCCAATTGTACTATGTACTTGGGACCACGTATTATAAATACTAGGAAAGCATGCCAAAGTGTGAGAAAGGTAGATGTATGCCCCCCTTAAAATTATTGCATAAAAGTGTGTTCAATTGAATTTAAGTTAGATGAGAGGGGATAGAAAGATAAATAGGTCCTAAAGGACATATATAGGACATATGCCCCCAAAATAAGTTGTTTATGCCCCCAATAATATGGGTGAGGATAACAAAGATGAAGATGGTTATGTTTGACCAAAGGTAAGAGAAGATGGTTGCACCCAAATTATACCACCATGAAATGACAAGAAAAGAATGAAAGCTATCAGCAACACATAATAGGTACCAACATAATTAATAATCATGTGGGTGGAATTAATGATCATAAAGGAGAAGTGATCTAATGACTCCATGAGGTGTACCTCATAAGGAGAATGAAGAATAGATTTCTTCGAAGGTAGAGATGTAGTATGAGTGAATACATAAGTTATAGAAGGAATATCAGTAATAGACTAAAACAACTTCTCATCAGAAGAAGGGAGAAGTGTATCAACTTAGGAAGGTGCCTAAATTGGGTAGGTGGAAGGGTTACAATTTTGGATTCTAAGAGAATGGGTAATTCATGCTCAAGAGGATCAACAAGAGGTGCATAGGATCTAGGTTTAGGTTTAGATAGATAGGAAAAAGCTTGAGTAGGTGGAGAAGAGTCATAAGGGAGATTCATGGGTGGATGGGTAGGAGAGGGTTCATCATATTTGAGGTCAGGACGATCTAGGAGAAGTTTGTCAACCTCAAGAGCATGAAGAACTAACTCAGAAAGAGAAAAAAACTATTGAAATAAAATAGAGCTTGTTGGATATGTAGTAGTAAATTCTCTCAAAAAAGAGGTAGAAGAAGGGCATCATGAGGACAAAAACCCCATTGAACAAGCAAGGAAAAGAAATGAGAAGCAAATCCTTGAACACTCTCATTATCAAATTGTGTGCATTTATCCAAGTGTTTAAGAGAGATTTTGGGCTCCATGTTATATTGAAAATGAGAGATAAAGGCATGAGCCACATTAAAAAAATGAGAGTATAGAACCAGTAAGGTGTAGAACTAGTCTAAGGCAATATCTCTCAATGTGCTAGGAAAGAGTTTTGTCAAGACATACTCATCATAGGTATGAGTCAAGAACATGGTGGAGAAGTATTTCACATGATGTAATGGATCACCATGGCCATTATACTTATAAAAAAAATAGTTCTCATACCAATATAAGAGGGGTATGTGATAATCTCAAAAGACAAAGGAGAGCCTAGCCATGTTGATGTGGAAGGAGAAAAAACTTAGCTCATAAGGAATAGATGGTGATGCCTACAAAAGAGAAAATGATATAGAAATGGTAGTAGACAAAGAAGGCGGGGAAATATAATGGCAAGGGTCAAGGTATAGAAGAGATGGTTCTAATGTAGGAGAGATAGTAGTAGAGATAGAATTGAATCAAAATGGTGATAACTATCTATCAAAGAAGAAATTGCATCCAATGTGACCTTAAGGGAGTGATGAATGATGTTAGCATGTTCAACCTTGTTTGCAAGAGGGATTACATCCTCTCAATAAAGAAGAGGGAATGGACAAAAAAAGAGTCGTTCATGCTAAGAGAAAGGATCAATAGAAGTGTCGATTTCATCATCACTTGAAGAAGAGTCTTCAAAGTCATTGAAAGAAAGATTATCAATAGAAATTTGAGAGCCATGTGGTGAACGAGTATCGTCAAATGTAAAATTAGGATCGGGTCACAGGTGATGAAGGAATATAAAGAGGCCTCCACATCATTTGGGAGATCCATAGAGTCGGAACATGTATCCAAAGGAGGGAAAGTAGGAAAATACATGTGACCATCATGGACTACGGGAGAGGTAGTGGAAGTAGAAGAAGAATACGGGTAAATGAAAGAAGTTGTGTCCACTTAAGGTGGAAGTTTCAGAGTTAGAAAAAAATCTGAAATCGGGTAACTAAAAATGGGATCCCATTTCTATAAAACGGGATCCAGTTTTGGGTCGCGATCCCGAGCCTAAAATCCAAAACGGGATCCCATTCCTTGGCGAGATCCCAAACCTACAACCACAAAACGGGATCCCATTTTGAAAAAGCATTAAATTTTTTAAAAAAGGGCAGAGACCTCATTTTTCCTAGCGACAAGTGACAAGCGATAGTTCAGAACGGGATCCCGAGTTGAGTCACCATCAAAACAACAGGTAAGTGGATTTTTCCACTTCTACAATTTAGCAATCAATCTTTTGAAGTTTCATTTGTTTTTTTTGGTGTAAAATACAATCAAAATTTAAATTGTAAACTATTATTTAGGGTTTCTATTTATGAAATGAATAGATGTTTTTTGACATTTTAGTTGTAAAATACAATTAAAATTTTGAAAGACTATATCATATAAAAGGATAGAATTTGAACAAACTATCAAATTTTTTTTAAAATTTAAGAATTGAATAGCTGTATTTAGACATTTTAGCTGTAAAATACAAATGAAATTTTGAAAATTCTGTATCATATGAAAGGAGAGATTTTGAACAAACTATCAAAATTTGATTTCAATTTGAGTGTTGAAGAGCTGTATTTAGACATTTTAGCTGTAAAATACAATTGAAATTTTGAAACGAATGTATCATATGAAAGGAGAGATTTTGAACAAATTGTCAAAAATTATATATCATTGGGATGATATATATATTTGGTTTTTATAAAATTTACTTATATCAATGTATACATCATTGTATTTTAAAGGCATTATTGAATAGGTAACTGTCATGTAAAACAATTACAACAAACCATAATAAAACCTTTATCACATCCTTCATAATCAAACCTTTAGAGACAACCAACTAATCAAGAATTGAGAAGATTTTATAGTTTTTGTGATAGCCAACTAATCAAGAATGAAATCAAGCCAACAAATGTAACTTTAGAGACACTTGTAGCTATCCTCACTAGCTAGGTTATGCCCCTAGGATGAACATCATGATGTTAATTGTGATATGAGCCTAACCTCATTGGTAATGCTTCCCCTAATCTTAATGACATTGATGTAGGCCCCACTCATGATCCTTACGAAGATCTTGCCACCACTAACCTCTTTCATGATAGGTCACTATCCTCACCATCTCCTTAGACCTATAATACCTTGAGCTTATCGATTGGGACCAACACGACCCTTTATGATTTGATGTTTTCCAAAATGACGAAGCCATCATGAAACTTATGAAGTGTCAAGACCACATACCCATTGTAATCATAAGAAAGACTTTTCCACCATACTTAACACCTATGCTTATTTTGGAGAGAAAGAAGAACCCTTTAGTCCAAAGGCACCCTAGTAGGCAGAATAGCAACAAGATATAAGAAGAAACTTGTGATCGATTAAAATGATACAATAAAAATGGACACTTCCCAAGAGCTCCTCAATGATAAACTTCACCTTCCATTAGATACCACTCATATACAAGATGACTCCCCTCTCCTTGTTGAGGATGCTATAGACATCAACCTGTGAATAGAAGAGGACCCTAAACTCTCTAAGATAGTAGCTCCACTGGACCTTGACATCAAAGAAGGCATAACCATCACCCTTAAAGATTACGGTGATTTTTTCATGTGGTCTTATGGTGATATGCCTTGAGACTCCATCTTTAAAGTCATGCATCATCTTGTGGTTCACCTCAATGCCAAACCTATTCAATAAAAGCTACGCAAAATGTACCCCCAAGTAGCCCTCTTGGTCAAAGAAGAATTGTATAAACTCTTGGATGTGGGGTTCATTCAGACTATTACTTATCCTAAATGGGTCTCTAATGTGGTCTTAGTTAGCAAGAAAACTAAGGGAATTCGTGTTTGCACTAACTTTTGAGACATCAAAAAAGGATACCCTAAAGATAACTTTTCTCTACCAAACATTGATATGATTGTGGATCTCATAGCCATATATATAAAATGTTATCATTAATCTGGATATAATATCCCTTGAAACATTTGAGTTAGACATGGAGACACCTATATTTTGGAGAGGTCTATGTAAGAAAACACCTCCTGTAGACTCAACACAAACTTATCCCTCAACCCTCTAAATTGTGACTTAAACATCATTTGATTACCCTAGAACACACTATAGACAACTCTATACAAATTTGGCAAAAGATATTTTTCCTAATAGAAACTTGTATATGTAGAAGTATCTACTACTACATTAGATTTGATATACTTCTTAAAAGGAAAGAGTTGGGACTAACAACTAAATAGAAAACAATAACTTTGCAAATAGGAAATAGGAAACAAAATCGAGCTAGAACCATCTTGACTAATTTATCTTTTTCTAGCTAGATTGAATCCCTACAATCACGAGTTAAAAACAAAGCTCATCAAATTCTTCATTAAATTTAAATCACAAATCATCAGAATATATTCATCTTCATACTCAGATTAGTCAGGTAGGCAACTAGTACCTTCAATCCTATCTCCATTATCAAATTTGGCTGCCATAGGCAACTTCACCAAATTTAGGTTTTCAGATCATGTGGCATGCACAAGATATCCACCTCAAGGTAGTTAACTCCAAGTCTAGTTATAGTCTTGCAGATGTTCATTATGATTCTACCTAGGTGGTATGATAGTCCATTGGTTTCTATGACATCATTCAATAGCATAGATGCATCTGTTCTAATTCATTTCTTTTGTCCAAAATGGTTGTGACAATAAAAAAGAAGCAAGTATTAAACTCATAATCAATAGGAAACCCCTGGTCATAATAGGAGGTCTTGAATTTGGTACCAATGATTGTGAGTTCCTTGTAGAATATGATGAACCTTTTGAACAAGAGAACCTTGTAGACCATGATGCATATCTTGATTTAAACTTGAACATTATCGTCATGTGAATGCTTTTAGCCATCCTACAACCTCCTATTACCCTTCATCCTCTTATAGGGATATGGGCCACACAACCTCTCCAAGTTGACCATGCCAAACCCAAAGTCACAATCCTAAGAGGTTCCTAATTTCCTCCCAATGATCATGAGAACCTTGTAGATCATGATGCATATATTTTGAACAAGACTATCAAGTTCCTTCGCAACAAGAACGTGCAAGTCCAAGTTACCCTTTTCACCAAGATTGAAAGTGTCCTTAAATCCTTATGTTACCTTTGACAAGGGGAACACCACTCTAGATTATGCATCTTATATGGGTATCCTTCATCATCATCCAATCGAATGCCTATCGAAGAGCCTACTAGTCCTATCCCAACACCACCATGTAATCCCAATCCTAATTCATTGGTCCATCCACCTTCTAATCCATCAATCCCTTCATTACCCTCACCACCACCTAATCCTAGACATTCACCCTTCATTGATATATATGTCTCTTTGATTATCTAGATAATGCAATTGAATCTCTAGAGGAGTTTTACATCTTAACAACAATTTCATTGTCCCTTTGTAGTTCCTTGTCCCTCATGACAAGTCTGTTATTGGTTTAAGGCTATCTTAAAGGTCCATATAACAATCTAGAGGAATTTAATAACAATTAATGTCCAGTCCTTAATGGTCATGACAACATTATACAAGATACTATTTAAGTTCACATTCAATTTCCTCTTTCCTATAGAAAATTTAACAAAATTGGAAAATTGGACCTAACTCCATAGAAAAATTAACAAAATTGAAACCTTGGACCTAACATATGATAACAAACCTTGAGAACAAATTTGAATTATGGTAGTCCTAATAGCCCTAGACTATTAAATTGATCTGTATATACTATTAAATTGATATTTCTTGTCTCCCTCACTATAAGAATCAAAATTTAGCTCTCAAATGAAAATCCCTTAATTTCAATTTGAAA
Organism: Cunninghamia lanceolata; assembly: GCA_027924645.1. NCBI lineage: Eukaryota > Viridiplantae > Streptophyta > Pinopsida > Cupressales > Cupressaceae > Cunninghamia > Cunninghamia lanceolata. The sequence continues at coordinate 4,058,044 of BSBN01001090.1, forward strand.
ATTGCATGTATCTATATGTTTAATTTAAATTTATTTTTGAAAGTGTAATTTCTTGAAACATATGTATATAATTTATAATTTTTGAACATGTACATTATATGTAAATATTTATAATTTATATATATATTCTTGACTTAATTTTAAATTTGTATGTTTATATGTATATATGTAGGTTCATATCTATTTTTATATATATCATGAATCTAGATGATATTCACTTTGATGTTGATGACTTCCTCAATGCACAAGATGATCCGGCCCCACCCCCACCCCCAGCACCAAATGCCCCACCTCCAGATGCCCCACCTCCAACCCCACCTCCACCCCCACCTGGAACTGACTAGGCTCACTTGCGAGCCATAATTAATGAAAATGCAGATTCCATACAAGAAAAATTGAATTCCATTCGCAATGAACAATTCATGCCTCCTCACGTGGTACGTTTTGCATCTTTGATGCAAAACATTGTAGATTCTGTGAGGTCTATTGACTCAGACTTTGATGGATTTTGGAAATGGAGAGAGGAGAGGCACCAATTTTATGCTAATGGCCTCTCCTATAAGACTATTTTGGATCTAAAAATCACAAAATCTCAATTAGTGCAATATTTTAGACATCCCATTACAAATGAACCTATTCCTGCAAATAAGAAAAGAATATCAATCAGGTGGTGTAGGCATGAAGGAATGTCTATAAATTTTTGGGACAGATGGTGGATGGTGTTTGATTATCCACCTCATGCTAATTGTGAGGTTCCTTTATATTTTTTGAGAAAATTATATGCAGAGTTTGTTCTGAATAAAAAACCCAACTACTTTGATTTTAGATCATTCCAGGGTATTGGTGGTGGCATGCCACAACAGAGGTTGGGGGCACGGGTTGATCCCCAATGACCCATGCATGTTCAACCTCTTATTGACCCTCCTGTTGCTGTCATTCCTTTGCCCTTCCAGCATCGTGCAGTGGTATCCACACTAGGCACATTGAGTGCACTCTCAGGTAGCCTACATGAGTAGACTTCTATGATGGTAGCTCAGGTTAGTGAACATGGAGGAGTTGATGATGGAAGTGGTCCTAGTACCACTCCACATGTGTCGATGCCTCATACATGCATGAGTTGCAATCATTTGTGTTATGGACCTTATCAACTAGCTGCATCCACTTCAGCTACACATGCATCATCTAATAATGTGGGTGAATCATTTGTTGATTATCTATTTGCTGAGAATCATCCCACTAATCATTCGACATAGGTATATATAGGTTATGTACACATGTTGAATTTATAACAATTTTTTAAGCACGTGTTTTTAATCAACATATAGATCAATTAAATTGTTTAATATTTTAACAATCGAATTGTTTGGTGTAGATGATGGCAACAGGTCTGACCATTGATCAAATTAATTTTTCATCGACACCTGTTCATCTCGGGCACCCATTTGGGGTACATTTTGAATGATTTATATTTTAAATATTAATTTTATTTATCTTGATATTAATTTGTAATTCATTCTTGAATGTGTGTACATTAAATATTTATGAACTGGTTCAGGCTTCTTCCACATTGAATCCTCCATCTCAGGGTGTCTCGAGTGCTCCTCCATCATTGGGCACCTCACAAGACACTTTTACAGTATGTATATTATTTTAAAAAACTATATATACTTAGATTTTTCTATTTTGATATATCACTGTATCTAAAAACGTGCATGTACTATTTAATATATATTAAAAATATGTCTATGCAGGTTGACACAACAATGAGGATGGGCATTGTAGCACACTTGGATAATCCAAGTTTATATCAGGAGTTGACTGCATTTTAGGTTGTTCAAAAATGTATAACATGTACACAAGTCAATTATATATATGTTTTAAAACCTAATTTGTACACACATGTGCTAACTTAGAAATGACCTTGTACAAGAGCTTGTTAGTGACACGTTTCATCAACACACAACACATGCAGAGTAGGAGGACAGAGGAGATGGGCAGCTTGATACGGTATAATTTAAAATTTAGATTATATTTAAATTCAGTTAAATTAAATTTCTTGATAGATATATATGTTGACATGTGTTCAAAATTCTTTTTCTTTTATAGCTTGAGACATGTCATGTAGCTAAGCCTGTAGAGACAGGTCCTAGAATAGAGGATGCACAACAAGTTCCTCTTACGGTATAATAATTTAAATATGATATATAAATTATAAATGAAATTGAATTAAATCATTTTTAAAATCGTCTTGTACATCTAATTTCAACTTGAACTTTCTCTTCTATTAAATAGATTGATTCAGAGAATGTAGAGACAGGTCCAGGTGCACCAGAGCATGTCTCTCAGCCTCACACGGTAATTTAATTATAATATGATAAAAATTATAAATTTAAAAATTGTCATTAAATCATTTTTAATCATCTTACATCTAATTTCATCTAAATCGTTCTCTTCTACAGAGTCATTCAGGTCATTTGAGTAGTTCGCATGGTGTGAAGAGGACTCTTGATTATAGAGATAGTATGTGATAGGTTATTGAACATGGGCTACATAATTTGACTATTTCATGGACTATGTTATATACTATTTTTCATCCAGACTTTATATATATATATATATATATATATATATATATATATATATATATATATATATATTGTTGAACATGGACTTTATATTTTGAATGTATGGGACTTTGTATATTTTTTGAGTTCATGGACCTGGAGTTTATACAACCTGACCTTCCTCTATTTGTTCTTGTGTGGGTTATTTGGATATTTAATAAGTAGGCATTATTTTCTTCATGTGGATATTGTTGTTTTATTTAAATATTTTATAATTATGGAAATCTTTTTTAAGGTTATATATTTGTTTAATCTTCCCCTTATGACTTTATATAAAGGAAGTTGTAAATGATTAAATATATATTTGTACTCTTTTGTTTGGTTGAAAAGTATTTCATTTTAACAAATTTATGAGTAGTTCTTTCCAAAACTTGTATATGCAAAAAAAAACCACTTGAAAAAACATGTTTTGAACTTGTCTTATTTGATTTGAATCCTAGGAGGAATAAAGGATGTCCAAACTTGTAATTTCTAAGTGTGTTATATTATAGAAAATTTTGTAGTTCATATCCATAAAAAACTCTAGATTTAAAGTATGCAAATACACATTCAAGATGACCATATAAGACTTTTGTAATATAATTGTATTCGATGATTTAGAAGAATTGTATAGTGTTATACATGCCACAATTTAATGGTATGAACTTCTCTATCTATACAAATTACCCAGACATATAAACATATAAACCCTAACACGATATCCAAACATGATAAACTAATTAGAAGAATAATGTTGATGATGTGCAAAATTGATTCAACACTTGTTGATGCATATTTTGAAAGGGAACTTCTTCCCCCAAGGAATTTTAACAATTTCAAACATGGTAAAAATTTAACATCTTAGACTAGATACTAATCTACAATACTTTAAGTTTTTAATCCCAATCTAATAGATTTTATAAGAAAATTGCAAAATAAAGGTGAGAAGGAGAAGCTACACTCTTTAATTGCTTTGTCTTGGTAAGATAAATATTAGTGGAGCTTTGGCTACCCTTGTGCCCTATTTCTTGATATCCTTCACTAGGGCTTCTAAGATTTGTCAGGTCTTTTCTTCACTCTAGAAAATATCAACAAATTAACACATCAATATTTCAAAATTTTCCAATACAAAAAATAAATAGTATCGACCTAACAATATCTTACTATTTTATGGAACTAACTAAATAGTATCGACCTAAGCCCACACTAATATATCACATCATCTAAATAGTAAAAGGTCATGACTCATTTAAGAATTTTGTAACGCCCGCCTTGAACACCTCAAAGAAATACACATTCATGCTACATGAAATAGGAACATTTTTTTTTTAAATGTTTAAGATAACAAATAATGTTAACATAACTAACTACGACATATTCTCTAAGGATACAAGGCTGCATTACTTTACAAACCTACTAACATAATTTAACATACATCAGTAACTGATCCAAAACCATGCTCAATTAAATAACATATTCACATTCATTGTATAACATCAAATAACAGAATCTGCATGATTAAATACATAACTGAAATGCTTTCCTTACTCATAAGTACATCATGACATCATTACATTGCCATTTTCAGACTACATTAGGATGACTTACATTATGAATGATCTGTTACACAAGTCTGGTACAAAATATTACACATACATCTTCATCAACTGGGACAAGTACAATTATCTGGAATAAATCTTTTCGGCATATGAACTTGATGAAGAATAACCAATGGATAAAATAGCTCTTCCACCCGACCATGTGGAACCCTAAGGTCCACCCCCCGAGCTAGGAGTTAACATGAGGTCCCAAACAATAACAGTCAGGTAGACAAGACTAACATGAACAAAGGACGACCAAACACCAATAGAACACATGGCAATAACATAAACAACACAACACAACTTATCTTAACTTCCAGAGGCAACACATAACGAATGGGGAGAGTACAACTAGGGAATGCTAGGCTGCAGTAGGGAGAAGTGTCATCACATGGCTTGTCATGGGTTGTCCTGGCAAGCCTTCCTAGGCCCTGGCCCCCATCTTGGGTTGTCCTGGTAGCCTCTCCCGACTCCCGGCCCCCATACAATGCTCATGCGGAAATCAACATACCTTTCATGAGGACAAGGTAGTTGATCTTGCCATTCCAGGCCTTCTCATCTCATCTCAAGCCTAAACAAGCACTTGAGCCATGAGTGAGGCATCCACTTATCTTTATTTATGTGTGATTAACTACCCAACCCCCTAATTCATTATTTAGGTTATCACTTGATTAATCTACTTCCAACGGGTTATCCTGACTGCCACTTTGGGCGCCGGCCTCACGTTGAAAGCCACTCCCCTACCTGCATCTAGAAGACCCTACTCAACAAACATAGCAAACATCATCATGACGACGATGATACATAAACCATGCAAGGCATTAACCATCTTGCATAACCATTATTCTGATATGAACATATGTATGTAATGATGCAATGCATTCACCTTCTTGCATATCATCTCACTTACAAGGACATACTCTTAATACATTTTCCATGGCTTCCAATGAAGTAACTCATAAGAAAAATACTTTTTCATGAATACCGACATCTCCCCATTGTCTAATCCAACACAACATCCCAAACAAACAAATAAATCAATCACAACACTCATGAAGAACCTTTCTACACATCATGATACTTTCAAAATCTTTACATTCTTTCACAACACCAGAACCAATTTCCTTATACACAACAAAAGGCGACACGACTTCAATAACTCAGGACACTTATCAACACATTACATGAAGTCGAAACACAATAACTTGGCCTCTGGAAATGAACCCTGACAACTTACACTTTGACCATTTCATACAATTTCAATTCACACTAACTAATTATCTAATACCTTTAAATCAAATTTCCAATACAATAATCATATACCTAATCCTTAATCCATTATCTTTACAAAATGAAGAAACCATATTAAAACCGATGTCAATCTAAATTAAATTTCATTAACCATAATATATAATCACAATGATTTTCTTTTAATCAAATAAATAATGGCAACATTATTCTAAATTCCCAATTTTATTTGGCTTTTAAACAGTCAACTATACTTTTGAAATAATAATAATAATAATAATATTAATAATAGTATCAATAATAATAATTATTATTATTATTATTGAAATAATAACAATAATGATAATAATAATAATTATAATTCTAATAATGATACTAATAATAACATTGATATTAATAGTACTACTATTAATACACACATGCATTCAAACACATTTGTAAAGGAAATAAACATTCCTTGGGGTTAATCTAAGCCAATCAGACGAAATGCATACAAGAAAGCACAACTAACCTGGATTAATAATGACGGGTTTCTACAGACTAGAGTTGAAACGATAAACCTTAATGCACAGAAAGTAAATAAGAAAACTCTGTTCTGCCTCCAAAATGTGACTTCTTCTCAGTGAAGTGCATCAGATTCTGCACAGAGTCTGAGAACTGTCTAGGGTTGCGTCTTGAATAATCGTGACAAAACAATATTTCTCATGACACGGAGGAAGGATAATCTTGTTGACCGATGAATAATATTAAGACTACTATGGAGGCCGTGTGGAAGCCATTCTCATCCAATCTGCGGCGTTGAGCTCTTGTTATACCATTGACGATGCCGATGGGTGCATCAAGGAAGTAATCCACATAGGCAGTTCTACTTGTGTTGCAAATGAGCTTCCTTGGTAACACCTTTGTATCAGCCATGATGTGACCTCCTTTCAAACCCACCTTGTTTGTGATTTCCAACTTATCCTCGTTGGATAAATGTAAGCATTCTTTATCCATCTGAAGCATGTATCGTGCTGATTCAAGATCATTTTCAAATTGAGCAGCAACTTGATTGGATTTGTCTTCATCTAGACTTGGAGTTTGTTGAATAGTAACTGCAACAATATTGACATCCTCCACCTGCTTTACAGAACTTTCCATCTCATTTTCAATATATTGATATTCCGCCCCTTCTGAATTCTCATCAGTCATACCATATATATTCACAGGTGGACTACTGCCCAAGACAATACATGGGAACGGCTGACAAGCTTGGACCAATTCAGAGTTATCCACTAAAGATGGTGTTCTGGTTACTTCATGTTCATGACATCCATGAACTCTGTTTGGTAAGCTAGTTGCAAAACCTGATATATCTTCATTCCTCGAAGAGCGTTGGAGACTGAGGGTAGACTCTATTAAAGCTCTTTCATGTGCAAACAGTGCATGTATACTCTCAAATCCCATAAGAAGTGCTATCTTGTTGAGGACCTTAAAATGGCATTGAATGCTTGCTTGAGAGTATGCTTCAAAACCAAAGCAGAACATAAAGGTAAAATCTTTGACGAAAGGAAGTCGCTGAACCTCATGGTTTTCCCTTAAGTATGACAACTATCGTCACCAAGCCTTCTTTGCTTCAATGCAATGAAAATCGGCATACACAAGTCTCGCATACGAGTACCACTCACATAAAAATATGACACACATAATACACAAAGAGACCAAAAGTGCGAAATGCAACCAACTGTAAAAGCTATTTGATCAATTCGCTACACTGAAACTAGGATGCTAGCATATTTTAATAGTTAAGTTTTCAATTTTTAAATTATAGCTGTTCCTTTTGAGTAGATCCGATGAAAAACTGAACAGGCCTTCAAAAACTGTAGGCAAGGTTTATCAAATAAAGTAAATTGCCAGTTTTTTTTCTTTTTAAAGTAAACAGGGAAATGGCGACTTTTAAAGTGCCACATTGGACGTGATTGAAGGATAAATCGTATTTTCCGACAGTTTTTATGCATTTTGATAGAAGTGACTCCACCAGATGCCATGCCATAGATACAGGATATATACAAAATGGGTTTGTTGAGGAGGCTTTAAAAGCATGTAACCAAATGAAATTTCGCAGGTTTAAACCCTGCCAACAATGCCAAAATGGAGTCTACAAGACAACAACTAGCATTGATGTGTGCCTTGGCATGGGTTCTGTTGCCACTCAGATACTTCGTACCACCCAGCTCTCATTGAACACAGCCAGCAGCAACAGAATGCATTTGTGACTATCCATAGCTGAGTGGGGAAGAGAATGGAAGGTTAAGATTCATATACCATAATGGACAATCCACAACTAAACATGGAAAAGAGAGAAGAAAGTTAGTTCAAAATGAGTTTCTCCACTATAGACCGACTTTCACAGAGCAGCAGAACTCTTCCATTTTAAGTGGCATGCATTGATAGGGTTCCATCCAAGAAAAGGCGTTTGCAACGATAATCTCTGTGATAGTAAACTAGGAGATAAGGTCCATCTGATAAAGTGATGTTGCTACCCGACGATGACCCCAGTGCAACAAATATAATAATAGCTACTAGTATACAGAAAATGGCGTAAATAGTGAAATTCTAACCGCAGAAAATAGCTTAATTGCAAATTGAAATCTCTCTTGAAACATAAATTCGACAAAGACAACAATCAACACCCACAGATTCAAAATTCAGAGGAAAGGAATTATGCATTTAAAGGAAACTAGCTGCGGCGTCAAATCGAGGAAGCTGGTCCCACTACTGTAGACCAAGCTTCTCTCCAGTCTTCTTCTTTCTGCTTCTACCTGCCATGCCCCTCTTTGCCTCTACAAGCTTCCCTTTTATAACACAATCCCTTCTATCGTCCAAGGAACTCGGCACGCGATCCCGTGCATCTCCCTCCTCGAGATATACTTTTATTTAATTTAATAATCCCAAGAGGTTACTTTTTTAAATATTAACACACAATTCTGACAACATTTAATTACTTTAGAGCCAACCAACCATATTGCATTTAATAAAGTTATAACATTACAACAATCTTTAATTGTACAACTATATATTAATTTATTTTATTAATTTAGTTGTAAATCACTAATTACAACATAACTTACAACTATTTTATTTATTTAAATATTTATTGTAAATAATATTATATTAAATAATACAAAACCTCTTACAATCTTTATTTAACAACTATACCTCTAATAAAATAATAATTTATTTACAACAATAATCAACAATTATCGACATTATACCCAATATTATCTTTTATCAATACATTTAACTATCAACATTATACTTTCTGTAATATAATTCTAATTAAAGCACAACGACACTTACACACTTAGACACTTTCTAACCTAGTTAGACTCCAAGGTGCAATATTACTTGTCCGCAAATCATGATCGAATGACAGACAATGACCACAAGGGTAAACTGACGACCAGACCATACTGACATGGGACCTCACGTTAACTCCAAACAACTAATCCATTGGTGAAGGCACGCTCAAACCTGTAATCAGGTGGAGTCGATGCCTAGTACCTGCATTCCTGCAACAATGCACGGTTAAACATTCAAGATATAAATCCACATACAGTCCTATAGTGAATGGAAATCGTAGTGATGTAGGGTACTCGAGAGCGAGTAATACAACACTGTTCCATTCACGTTTATGAATAAACGATTAACTATGTTGAACAAGGTATCTGATATTAATCAACAACATAAAACATTCAATCCTCTTACAATCCGATATCGCAATTAACATCAAAACATCTGTAACATCTAGTTTATTTATCAAATTGTAAAGCATAAGATAATAGAATCCAACATCAACATCTGTTATCATAACAATTAGGTCCATAATAAAGTAACAAGATAATGAGAGATCCATCATCTACGGTCTAAGATACTATCATAACGTCTAAGCAAACCTCAATTTGATGGACGATGAGATGAGGGGCACTACAAATTTGATACACAAAATAGAACTTGCTCATAACTTTAGTCATAGTGATCTATAAGTTATATTTGTTTAATTTAAAAAAAATCTTTTTTTTTTCTAGTCTAGGATTGTGTAGGAAAATAAACATAGGCTATAGTTATTTAGGTCTAATAGCATGCTTTTTAAATTTTATTAATTAGTTAAAATAAAATAAATGAGTTGAGACTCATAAATGCAAATATAAACAAGAGGCTTAGAATAGCTTATCTCTCTTTGTAGATTTTATATGGTTGATGCTAGAGATTATTTCTTCTAAAATTTGCTTGATAATCAAGATCTAGATTATGCTATTGGATTAGAATTTATTTGACAATCATGGATTTTCTCATTACTTTTTGTTTACATTGGGAAGAGGACATATACATTTAGTGACATATGTTAATTTCATATCATTACTAACATAGAGAGGACATATACATGCATGATGAACACATCATGGACATATAATAGTTCATCTTCATTATTGAGCATGTCAAATATAAAGAAGAAATTTTAAGGATAGAACAAAGATGATCTAGTGTAATCTAGTTGGATTGAGAGATATATGGTTATTGAAACATAGAACATAACTGCACGTGGGATGTACTGTGGTCCATTAAAAACTTCAAATTGGCCATGTTAATTAACCTACAAAGATGCTAACTTTTTGGATGTCTTAAGGGGTCCTAATTTACGATGTCTTAAGGGGACGTCTTAAGTTCTCAAAATTTGGTGAAGTTGCCCAAAGCAACCCAATTTAACAATATAATAAAATCAAATTTAAAGTAAATTCAAAGTAGAAAAACATGCACATAATTTAACAAATAAAATATATAGAATAATAATTTTTACAAAACTTGTAGGGGAATGTAGCAGGTCTTCGTGCCAACTCAAAATAATGTTTACAAAACTTGTGGGGAATGTAGCAGGCCTTCACGCCACCTGATATAAAAATAATACAAGCAATTTATCAATATATCATCAAAACATGTATTTTAATAATTTATATAAAACTATCTAGATATACACAATTTGTACCTGTATTTACAAGTGCCTCTCAAGTTTTTGTTTCAAAGTATGTGATGATGACCTAAGGATATAAAAGGATAATTTAAATTAATTTTTCAACTAATAATGCACAAGAAATATCAAAACATGTATTTAATGCATTTAAAAGAACAATATAAATCTATTTAACTATATTTACATGTATTTACTTATTTCATTGTACCATCTCCATCCTCTCTTTTTTCCAACGCATCGATGATTGTCTTAGGGTCTTCCATAGAAATGTTCCATAACTCTTTATTTGTAGGTTTTCCACGATACCTCTCCAGTTTTATATTTCTTGCCAACACCAAATGTGAGTAGTGTATAATCTTCTTATGTGTTTCATAATCTTCGAATGTAGGTAAACCACTCTTCCTTATTAGGTATTTTCTTAGCCATGTGCCAACAACCACCACCGAACCTATTGAATAATGATAGCCACCATCAAAGAAATTCTTAAAATTTGCTTAAGGGGATCAAAGAAGTTCTTAAAATTTGCTTAAGGGGATCAAAGACTTGTTATCAAAATTTGCTTAAGGGGATGTCTTAAGGGGATCACCAAACCTATTGGATAAGGAAAGCCATCATCATCTTCTCGAGGTGCTATTAACTTATGTTAAGTCTCCACACAACGAGCCAACCAATATTCTGTTTCTTCTTCATTCTTCTTTGGTGCAACAACAGCATACACATGTCTTGGAAACAAATTTTGATTCAATAACTTGCACATGTCCATAAAATTTAACCAATCAACATACATGCATTCATATGTACACATATAAATATAAATAAAAGCACTACAAATTAGTAATGAAGTGAAATAAAATGAAATATAATTTGAATTAAATTACCTTCTTGTACAAGGTCTGAAACATGGTCATAATCGTCTGATGCAAACAGTTGATCATTGCCTTCAATCGTTGTTTCATTTTGATCCTGTGCTTGTGCAAGTGTCAATGGTCTTTGCTTACACTCTTCAACCCATTCTGTATTCTCACATGCTTCCCAATCTCCTAAAATACAAAATTGACAAAAACATGCAAACTCCCTTATCCAGATAGTCCATGTACTTGCATTCAAACTCCTAAATGAATGTCATTTAGTAGATCCACTGATTGTCTGACAATCAAGTCTAGGTAGAATATTTTCTTCTTCAACCAACCAAAAGAATCGACGAACTGTAGAGTACTCGCTTGATCTAGGTGTACATAATCTTGTATTGCACCAATCTACAATCCCACGTGCATCTTTAAATTTTACTGCATCCTCAAATTTCAATTGTTGTCTAGCAAGAATTCTTTTAACACACGCACCATCTCCATCATGTTCTCCTTTACCATGTCCAGCTTCAAAAAAAATCCACATATGTTGGACAATATTCTCCTTGTGAACCCTACTTAACCAACAGAACATTCGAGCATTCTTGAACTGCCCCGTACAATTATCTGACCATATAAGATGTTCAATCATCGGGATTCCTCTTTCTCTTAAATTTGTATAAAATATATTGAAACAAAATTGAACAAACTTTGATGAGTGTAACCGGTTGTCACTCAAATAGAAATGATATTCCCTCAAAACTTTTCTATCATTCTCTGTACTATCATCTACATGTCTATAAACAATATGAACAAACATAGCAACCTGCACTGAATTGTAATATTGTGATTGAATTTCCTCTTGTGGAGCTAAAGTATAGTTTTCCACAAAATCAACCACTGATAATATAGTACCAACTGGAAATATGTTTCTACATTCACGAAATTGTCCATCAAGCCATCGAGCTTGTTGAGAGTGCTTGACATATTTTGGTGCAATTTTACTCTTAAATTCTAATATGAATGCATGCACACTAACTTTTTCTATAATTAAATCACAACGCTTTCCAAATTTTCCATCCTTTTAAAGAATATTCAACATTCTTAAATCTTTTAACATCTACTAATTGTTTTCCAAAATCATTTTCAACACTTTCATGCATACAAACTCTTAACAAAGAAAGATTGCCACAACTATTGCATTGTCCAGAAATACATGAACTTAAATAAAATAATTTTTCATTAGATCTTTCATAGAACAAACTTGATATAAACTCTTTTATTGCTTCAGTTGGCATATTAATATCACATTCCTGTATAATCATGTTACTATGTAAAGTACAACGTATATATTGAAACACATCATAATAATAACGAAATTGATCATGCGTTTTACAACAACAAGATATTCGTTGCTTATTAATCTTTACATACCATGGTTTGCATTTTTCAAAAGATCTTTGACTTATTTTAATATTACCAGGTAACACTAATTCATCACAAAATTTTCTATAAAATTCAGTTTGTGTTGTATCTAATAGGTGTTTTGGATGAGGATCGCGAACTTTGGACCCCACTCTTAATTTTAAAACATCTCTAGCATTAGATGATACCCTAGTATTATCATGCCAATATTTTTCGATCAAAGATCTGATTTCAACATTTAGTTTCATGTCAGATCTCGGGAATCGACCACTAAAACTCCAACATTGGTTAATTGGATCATTTTCTATACTTTCTCTTCTTTTTGCCGCTCTTACCAATGTTTTAGGATGTATTTTTAGAATTCCACTAATATTGCTTACCATTCTTCTATTCAAAGTTGTTTTATTCACTATAGTAGTTGTTATAGCTTGTCTTGCTGCATTCTTATCTTTGGATCGACTATTACTTCCAATAGACTCAATGGCACTAGCAACAGTAGACATAGCATGTTTTAGTGATTGATCTTTTCTTCTTGGTTTAACAAAAATGCCTAACATTTTCATTACTTTTCTCATTTTCCACATTCTCATTAATTGCATCATTAGTTGACATTGAAACGATAGTTTTTTACAATAAAAAAATCCTTGTATAATCTATTGGCATGTGTTCTTATTTGTCTCCAAGAGATTTTACCAGGAAGATTATCCAAAACATCTCTTTCAATTTTAAAAAAAAATTGTCATTTTCAACATCACATCCTAGATTTTCATTTTCATTTTCAACTTCGAAACGATTTTCATTTTCAACAACAAAACGGTTTTCATTTTCATTTTCAACAAAAGGATTTTCGTTTTCATTGTCAACAACAAAATAGTTTTCATTTTCATTTTCAACAAAAGGTTTTTCGTTTTCATTTTCAACAACAAAATGGTTTTCATTTTCATTTTCAACAAAAGGATTTTCATTTTCATTTTCAACAACAATTTGTTTCGAATTTTGATCTCTACGAATATTATCAATCTCAACATTGTTATATCCAGCTTGTTTTAAATCTCCTATCAACACTATTTCCATTTCATTCAAAGGTGGATTTGAAGAAGTACCTAGATTTGTGCCTATTGAAACATTCTCCATAGCATTGATAGAGGGATTTGAAGACATACCAGGAGTAGTTTGTATAATCGTATTAGTTTCCACATTCACCTCTTGCAAATTTGCATCGTCTACATCCATAGTCTCCTCAATGTTTTTATCTTCAATAGTTGTGGAATTGGATGCTTTAGCATTATTCACTGATTGAATCTTTATTCTTCTATCTCTTTGTCTTTTTGCCTCCTTCTCTCTCTTTGCTTCAATTTCTTCAGGGGTTAATACCTTCCTATCTTTCCTCTTATTACGACTTTGTGATCTCATGATTAAAAAATTTATGAAACATGTACAAATGAATGTAAAAAACTTAAAAGCCTTTCTTCTTTGTTCAAGTCCTTCAAACAAGTACCAATTCAATAAAATTTCACTCAAATAGTGTCTCAATGATGGCTTCTATCAAAATTCAAACAATATTCCAAGTTGATGGACCTGCAAAAGAAAAAAATGATAGTAGAGATTGATGCAAATGTTGTTGTCGGTCGTACTGTAGAGCAAGTTGCAGGGCTGATAGTCATAGTACAGTCTTATTTAAAAAAATGGACAAATAATAAATAGGATCCCATTTTGTTTTGCACCAGTGGAGTAATAAACAGGATCACGTTATTTAAAATTTGAATTTTAAGCTCAGGTTTTGCTTTGTAACCCAATTCGAAAAATGCTTTGGGGACCTGAACCTAACCTCTGAACTTGGTTTGACCTGCAACTTGAAGGTTCTTGAAGGCCCTCTCAATGTCACAACAAAATATTGACTTTGGGCATATATCTGAAGGTCTATTTTACAGAATATTTTAAAGAAATTAAAACCCATTATAGCTCAGATAGTGTAGATTCCAAATATGTAATTTTTTTTACAATTGGATTAATTTTTCTATTTTTTAATCAATTTCTGATGAAATAGGTCCATAAATTTTAATTATCAGAGTTTTTTAACATTTTAATAACTTTTTATTAAAATATTTTTTTGTAAAAAAAATTGTAGCAAAACGTACTTTAGACAATTCTTTTCAATTTAAAAAAAAAATTTAAAAATGTTAAGTTTAGGTCATCTTATGCGTGACGTACACGATGATTTTTTAAAAGACAAAAAATGGCCAGTAAAAAATTAGTTAAAAAAAAATTCAATATGGAAAACATGCTTCAGTGAGTTACAAATCTTTTCCCAAAAGGATTTTTAAAAATATGATTATTTAGGTCAAAATATGGATGACGTACATGTACATGGTATAGTAAAAAAAATGACTTTTAAATAGTGGTTTTTAGAAACGCCTATTCAAAATCAATTTCTATCATCTGGGTTTGAAAAAAAATACATATTTGGAAACTAGACTCCGAGTACTACATTTCATATTTAGTGACTTTGTTCAAGATTCCATCTTTAAGTGCTTCAAATTTTTACGTCAAATGTGACAAATTCTGAAAATCAGGGAAAACACTTCCATTTTTTGGCTAATAAGTGGACACAACTTCTTGCACACACCCATACTCAGCAAGATGAGAATTGGAATAAAAGATAATAGAATGACTATGAACATGATGTAGAGGTAGAAGTACCAAAACTATCCTCAATAACATTAAAAAATCAAAGAAATAATCCAATTGCTTGGTCAGGTTGAAGAGAACATTAATACATATTTTTCCTCTAATTTTCATGAAGATCCAATGGTAGGGGAGAAGGTCATGATTTTTTTTCCAAAACTGCAAACCCTAGGCAGTGTTCAGACCTACCCTCACTAAAATTCTAATATCTCTCACAAAACTTAATGAAATTATACCAAACTAAAATAATTGTAAACTAGAAACAGATATCTTTCCATCCATCTATTATATGCATCAATGTGAGGCTATACCAGGCTGTACCATACATATTTTCAGACTGCATTTTCAGAAAATTAAACTCTGCAGACCTACCCTCAATAAAAATGCCATAACTTATTCAAATATTAATGAAATTTGATGCAACAAAAAGAAATGGAAAGTAGACTCAATACTCTTTCCATCCATACCACATTTTGGTCATATAAAATCTATAGAAATCTGTACCAATCTCTGAAACAACAGTTTAACATTCAGAAATGCAGAAACAAAGGTATCTTTTATTGATATCACATCAAAATGTAACAATCCACATTCTCCAACCTTCTCCCCTCTGCCTTCACAAATGGATACAAGGCCTTTTAAAGGCATTACATCATGACTCCTCACATTCCAATTAATTTCTAACTGCCTATCAATGCCTAGAACCAAAATGACCTTTCATATTCTAAGTTTGCATCATTTGCAACTTTACAATTTTGCATCATTTACACAAATTTGAACTTAGACCTCTCTTAGTGACTTTAATAAAAGAAAAAATGACTTAATTTATCTCATTACATTGTTGAATCATCAAAGTTCAATCAAATTCCTATGAAAGCATCAATTTGTCAAGGTGCTTCTGCACCATACAACCAACCAACAAAGATTTCCAAATCCCTTGGAAATGTATCTGCAAAACAAAACTACCTTTTCTTGCATCTCTGTCTATCTCTTCATCTTTAGCTTCAGGCTTCAAATCTTCACATCAATGGCTAGTGACCAACCAACCAACAAAATCAAACTACCATCAATTTTAGAGCTTCTTCAGGCTCCTTCTACTCACATCAGTGGAGTACTCTTTAGGGCTGCAACCTCAAGTGCTTCTTCAGTCAAGTATCCATCTCTCTACTGCCTTACCACACCAACTCACCAAACCATCCATCTTACCCAACAACAGATCCTGGTGATGCACCTAACACTCTCTCCTCAGTGGTTTCTCTATGCACCCTTATCCAGCCTAATCTCCATTGGAGAATGGTCATGACAGACCTCATCTTGTCTGCCCATACACACAACCTCAGAAAACATCCTTCTATAGTTAGATGGACCAAGCACCTGCAACCAAACAACTTAGCAAATAACAGTCACCAACATAACATATTCTTCATCTCCTCCTAGAGCTTTTGCTAGCTCTGATACCAATATGATGCAGAGGTAGGACGACCAAAACTATCCTCAATAACATTAAAAAATCAAAGAAATAATCCAATTGCTTGGTCAGGTTGAAGAGAACATTAATACATATTTTTTCTCCAATTTTCATGAAGATCCAATGGTAGGGGAGAAGGTTATGATTTTTTTTCCAAAACTGCAAACCCTAGGCAGCGTTCAGACCTGCCCTCACCAAACTTCCAATATCTCTCACAAAACTTAATGAAATTATACCAAACCAAAATAATTGTAAACTAGAAACACATATCTTTACATCCATCTATTATATGCATCAATATGAGGCTGTACCAGGCCGTACCATACATATTTTCAGACTGTATTTTCAGAAAATTAAACTCTGTAGACCTACCCTCAATAAAAATGCCATAACTTATTCAAATATTAATAAAATTTGATGCAACAAAAAGAAATGGAAAGTAGACTCAATACTCTTTCCATTCATACCACACTCTAGTCATATAAAATCCATACAAATCCGTACCAATCTCTGAAATAGCAATTTAACATTCAGAAATGCAAAAACAAGGGTATCTTTTATTGATATCACATCAAAATGTAACAACCCACATTCTCCAACCTTCTCCCCTCTGCCTTCACAAATGGATATAAGGCCTTTTAAAGGCATTACATCATGACGCCTCACATTCCAACTGATTTCTAACTGCCTATCAACGCCTAGAACCAAAATGAGTTCATATTCCAAGTTTGCATCATTTGCAACTTTACAATTTTGCATCATTTACACAAATTTGAACTTAGACCTCTCTTAGTGACTTTAATAAAAGGAAAAATGACTTAATTTATCTTATTACATTGTTGAATCATCAAAGTTCAATCAAATTCCTATGAAAGCATCAGTTTGTCAAGGTGCTCCTGCACCAGAACATCATCTAACTCATACAATACACTATCTTGAGAGGTCATGTAGATAAATGTAGTGAAGTCTTCTAATATAGAAGGGAAAACATGCATAACATCGATGAAGGTAGAAAGACTATCTATATACAGTCAAGGATTTCATGCATGGAACATTTACATGTATCTATGTTATAGATGAAGTTTATATCATCCAAGACATAGGGATACGAATTAATGAAATGAGAGAATAATGCATGGTCCATGATGTATGCATGTAAAAATCCCAAGAGAAAGAGCTAACAGGATCCATGAGAAAGTATGGGAAAGAGAGAAAATTGATGTAGAAAGGTGTAGAGGCCATCATTTTTCTCCTTTAGGAATATGGAATGGGGTTCGGAGCAATGCCCCAAAAAAAATTTTGAGGAAAGAATTTTTTTATTTTATTTTGCTTTTGGAAGAAAAATGAAAGGTGAAATAAAATGTTTTTGTTTTAAATCATCAAGTTCACCAAAATGTAAAGAAGAAATTAAGTGTTGTTAAACTTCTATATTACGTTATGTGAGTTGGGTTGTAAAAATGTAATTTACTAGAAAATGGTAAATAGAACTGAAAAACCAAATTCACAACATAAAAAGAAGAATTCAATATGTACTTGGGAAAACAAGCTAAGAAGTCCATTGCCTTAGATGCTATAACATTTTGTGGACATACATGTGATGTGTTGTCATCCTAGATACGTGTTGTAGTCTCAATCTTGCACTGTCATCCTAGAAAGTTGCAAAACTCAAGTATTTTTCTAGATTCAAGATTTTCTACACAACAAAAGATAAGAACAACATCAACAAAGAAGAAAAATACCAAAATACAAAGAAATGATAGAAATAGATTTAACCTATGGAATTTTGAAATGAGAAATAGAAATGACAAGAGAAAAAGGATGCAAACCATTGTGTGAGATGATACTCAAAAAACCTATAGCTAGGCCAAGAAAAACATTTAGGACTACTTGTGAGCTTGCCAAGAATGGTCAAGTCCCTATTTTAACTTTTTCAGTTTCTATAGGAAGTCAAAATAGAAAAGATATCTAGATTGAGTGTGTACACTTAGCCTATGTGCATCTAGGACTAAGAACACAATGTTGAAATGAAAATTATCTATAATTGAAAGATCCTTGGTTTATGGGGATTTTACACCCTAGTGTGCATATTTTGATAAATATGAAAGTGGTAAACACCAAGAGATTTTACCAAAGGAAATAGAGAAAAATGATATAGAAAGAAATATTATACCACTATCAAAACATGAATGAAAACTTTCTTAACAACATTACTAGCCAAGTGATGAAAAAATTGAGGAGCATGGAAATACCAATACAAAGCAATATCATTTTTCATTAAGCAAGCCCTCAACAATGGAGTATGAATCCAAGAGTGAGACAAGAGAAAGAGTTGCATGTGTTAGAGTTTTGAGTTTCAAAAGTTACTTTTTCAAGAGGTCCATTGGGAAGTTGAAAGATCATCTTTAGATGTAAAGGCATTTTTTGGATAAACGAGTGTTATAACAAGCAACAATAAGCAGCTAATAACTCAAATTTTGAAAACTCATAGGACGCTAGTGCATCACATGGACATATGCATGTCACATTAGTGTCCTAGTGAAATCACTCAAAACTTGACAAGTGGTTCTAGGTCAATGAGAAAAATTGAAATGTGATGTAGAAATTGACAAACTAGTTAAGGGAAAGGCCATGACTAGGCTAAAATGATCTCTAAAACATGCTACAAGAATAGACACTAAAATAAGGATAATTTGTTGAGTCAAAATTGTAAGGTATGCAATTTTTGAAAGTACATTTTATTTTGTAGGTTTCCTAATAATGTTCTAGTTATCATATTCTCACCACAAAAGACTATTCATATCACATAGGCATATTATGTTCCAGTCAACATTTTAGCACATCAAAGTTCTAGACCTGAAATCTTATTGTGTGCCATTGTAAATTAGTTCCAAAGATCCAAATTAATATCATAGATGATAGTGGTTTGATTCTACATTAATGTGATGTAATTTCTCAATTAGCCATTGGTCAATGATGTGCTTGTCAAATTTATTATCAAAAAGACCTAGTTGAGCTATGTGATAAACACACAAACTTCATGCCAACATTTGATTACATATACCAAGCCTATTTTTGTTAGGGAAATTTGTGAGTAGAGCAAAATCAAGTTTCATTGCTACACTTTACTACATTTATTCCAAAAAATTACGTCTACATGTTTCATTGTGCATTGAGCATTCTACCACGTTGCTAGTTGGTGCATAATATCCTAATTTCATGTACACTCACTATAAAAACATCATACACACCACATGGAAGGAAGCTAGCTTGGTTCTAGCTTTGGAAAGTAAATTTATGATAATAAGTTGAAGATAGATATTCGTAAAGGAACTAATAGAGTTTTACTAACAAATTGAAGAGCATTATACTGCAAATCATCCTACAGATTGTAATTTGCACATTGATTGTGCATGTGATTCATTGAAGGTTGATTCCTCATGTTGTAAGCCCTTGTAGATAGATTTTGAATATAATTCTAATTCTGAAATAGTAATATCATATTTTTGTTAATTTGTTATAACATTGAATTCTATTATGAGTGTTTGTGTATTTGGTTGCATGGTTAGATAATCCTTAATTAGATCCTCTAGCCCATGACTGCATCAGATGGTATCAAAGAATGGTTTTGAATCCTAAGGGAAGACATAAATTGATGAGAGATTGGGTAGAAGATATCAAAGAAAGTTTTTCTTGTAAAAAATATTCCAAATTTGAGGTAGTTTTCAAGGGAGTTTGTAAATAGATTTCCAAACTTGAAGTAGTTTGTATCAAATTTGAAAGCCAAGGTGCCTTCACAAAGAAGTGGGTAGAGTTTGAGGCCAAGATGTTGTCAATATTGCTGGGAGAAAAGAAGAAATGTTTGTGATGAGGAATGTGTAGATCTAGTTACATGTTTTAGAAGGTAGAAAGAGAGGTCATAACCCTAGATATGACAAAAGTGATGATGAAAAAGTTGAGAGAAGGACTATGTCATATAATGCACTGGCTATTGAAGAAGTGTGGATGAGCATAAAGAGGAAGAAATAAATTAGGTAAAGATGTTGAAGGATATTTCTAAAATTGATAATAGACCTAGAGTTTATATTGCTAGTTATTCTAATATTTAGAATCCAAAGGAATTTATTGATTGTATAAATGATCTAGGAGAATATTTTAACTATGGGAAAATTGTAGATCTAAAAAGGGTTAGATTTGTTAAGACTAAATTGAAATGACATATTGTGATTTGGTGGAGAGAAGTATGATTAGAAATAAATAGTAGAGGTAAGGAGAAAATAGAGAGATAGGATAGGATGATTTCAAAGTTAAAAAGTAAATTTATACATGTTGATTACTAGTTAGAATTGTTTAAAAAAATTGTGAAATTTGGGAGAAAAGGAAAAGAATGAAAGAATATATTGATGAATTTTATAGAATAATATTTAGAGTTGCATATGGTGAAGTCGATCAAGAAAATATGGAAAAATAAATAAATGGATTGAGAGGAGCTATCTAAGAAGAATTGAGTATAGTATGACTACAGATAGTTAAAGAGCATATCAATTTGCATTGAAGAAAGAAGAAAAATCAAAAAATATTGAGATAAGATGGAATAGAAAAAGAGGGAGAGGAGAAAGATTCAAAAGAGGAAGTCATGAATTCAATTTTAAAGGTACCTGTGCAATCTGTGTTATGAATTCAATTTTTTTTTTGGTTCACTATAGAGAGAGATTCTAAAATGTTCAATTTTTTTTTGTTTGCTCTAGAGAGAGCTTGTAAAAACTTAAAATATTAATATGTAACTTCAGATCTGCTCTTTCATTATACAAACAAATGGAAGGTTTCTATAATCAGTTAAATTTTAACATATTTTTATTGCATCATTTCAACACTACACTTTGAATAGATAAATTGAAGCTATTACAAAATATCATTTCAATTGATTATAATTCTAAAGATTTTTCTATATTCATTTTTGTATACGTCAACAATAATTCAAGTCTACTATCTTATTTTTTCCTAATATTTCTATATTTAAATTTTGAATACACAAACATTCATTCAAGTTTGGATTTCTTACTTTTTTCCTAAATATTTCTATATTAATTAAAGATCCTTAATACACAAGCATTCATTCAATGATTCAACTCTTTTTAACCTTGGGGATTTCTAGTGTTGTATTTGCATTTTTATTTTGCTTCCTCTAGAAAAGATCATTGTCAAAGATAAAATTCGTAGTTGTCAGTACCCTATGTAAGCCTACAATGCAAATATTTCTCTCTATTTGTGTACTTGTAATGGTGTCTAAGAATAGAAATTTTCTAGATGTAGGGATTGTGATTTCATTTATTATGTTCCAATGTAAGTTTTCTTTTTAGTTTTTCTAAGGTTTCAATTTTAAAAAGGTTTGTTAACAATTCAATGATGATTGCATTCTATTCTCAAGGGTTTAAATTTTAATAGAGTTTGTTAAAATTTTGGACATTCAAAGGTTTCAGGTTACACATTATTAAATATTAAACATTTGGAAATGGAGAAACATGAAAAGGTTTTCCATTTTCCTTATGACTATTCAGAGTTTGTGGTGTTTCAACTGCAAAGAGTCCACCAGATATAATTTTATTGAAACATTAACTATTTTATTCATGATACAACACAATTTATTTTTTCATGTCTATCATGAGCTATCCTACTTCTCACATTCTACTGAAATATTTTTTTTAAAAACTAACTTGGTTCAGTGTCATCAAACTAAAACATGTTTCCTTATGAATTTGGTCTTAGAAACCATAATTTTTTTCCACTTTTGCCTTGGCCTCTTCAAGTTATTTCCAAACATTAGAATATTTTCATTTCAATTTTCTATTTTTCCATACATTAAGATTCACAATCTATCCATTGTACGATGTAATAAAAAACATTTTAAAAAAATACCTACAAATTTAAAACAAAATAAGCCCACTGAAAATAACCATGAAACGTGGATGAAACATGTACTTGCATGTTTTTTAGGGGAAAATGCAGGTTTATTTTCTTATTGCAGTGATGGTTTTGGGGGTAGAAGAAGTGGTTTTTAACAATAATTTTTGAAACACTTGTGCTAAAACCACATAATCAAACACTTCACAACTCATCTAAGCCATAGAATTGTCGTGTTCTCTATCTTCCCTATCTCTTTTGCCACCTCCTCTCTCTCTCTCTCACTTTTTTATGTTCCTCTCTCTCTCTCTCTCTCTCTCTCTCTCTCTCTCTCTCTCTCTCTCTCTCTCTCTCTCTCTCCTCTCTCCTCTCCTCTCTCTCTCTCTCTCTCTCTCTCTCTCTCTCTCTCTCTCTCTCTCTCTCTCTCTCTCTCTCTCTCTCTCTCTCTCTCTCTCTCTCTCTCTCTCTCTCTCTCTCTCTCTCTTCTCTCTCTCTCTCTCTCTCTCTCTCTCATCTCTCTCTCTCTCTCTCTCTCTCTCTCTACCAACACTATTTAAACCTCCCCTTCTTTCTTATCCACTTATTTTATTTCCACATCATCATAATTCCATTTTGAATATTCCCATATTTATGATTCTAAGAACTTCACACCTTATATAATTTAAAACACAACATAAAAAAGTTTAGATTTCATGGTTTACAAATCAAGAAACCCCATTTCATTTTACAAATACATGGAAAGCATTCCTCTATCAAAATTTACATATTTTCTTGTTGACAGATTTTCAAAGTTTTAAGTATAATATTGTAAAACAAGCAATAAAATCTAATTATAGCTAGAATAAATTCTAAAACATACTATTTAAATGCACTCATAAAATAGAAATTGCATTTCAACTCTACACTTAGAATAGATTTAATCCAAAAAAAATCTAAAACATACTATTTAAATGCATTCATAAAATAGAAATCACATTTCAACACTACACTTTGAATAGATAATCATAAAAAAAATTGCTTGAGAGGTAGGTTCGACCGTCAAATGCAAACCCAAAGCAACAAAGTGTTTGAAGATGAATTAATCTCAAATAGATTTTATATCATGTCAATTTCTACTGGGCAAATTAACTAATACTTACATAAATATTGTTGTTGTGTCATCAAAAGCAACTTCCAAATCATTTTTGAATTTCCTTTTGACTTTGTCAAACAACCTTTACAAGTTCAATTTGTAAAAGTGATTTTTAGAAAATGACTTGTGAGGCAATGTATGTGTCCAATCAGATTCATTCTATGGTCTTCCAATACTCTAAATAAAATTTAACTACAAATCGTGAAATTTATTCACCTTTACATGGAGAAACACCTACCATGAATTGAGAAATGAATAGGTGGTGAGTGTTCACATAGATGGACGGACAAGATGTGTTCAATTGTCTTGCACAAAATTCTTGCCTCCAGGAAGCACCTCGAGTTCATAGGAGTAGGGAATGTGGCTCCCCACAACAACAAAGCCACAATTTTGGTCCTTCTAAATTTTTGATATCTTTATGGCAGCAACGACTGCTTGAAAGTAGACGACACCATGTCTATGATGTCTATTGCCATTAAAATCGTAGTCATGCAACCCCTATCGTTGATGTGTCAATCCTCCTCTGGTGACATCACAAGCATGAATTTTGGTAGTAGTGTGTTTTGTATTATGTTGAAGCAAGGTCTCCTGTGATCTCACATATTCTTTGTCATGAACATTTTGAGGGCCAAGATGTGATCTATTTAGTTGGACTGACACTAAATTCTTACTAGCTAGAACTCATTGTTGGACACATAAAATAATAGTGAAAAAGCATCATATGATTCAATGACATCAAACACCACTTGAAACTAACGACATAATTTATTGTTACGTACATAATCATCACTTGAAACTGGCAAAATTAACTATCACATTAAGGAGAGGAGTCTATAGTTAAGCAGGATCGTATACAAGTGTGATGGTACCAAATCATTTTATTTGAAAAAAGCAATTAACTGTTATTTTCTTCTTACATTGTTGGGCCCTAAAGGTGTTATGTAGAAAAAGTCAAACCATTTTTGCTTCTATATGCATGAAAGTAGGCAAATAGAAGACAACTTTTTTGAGAATCTTTACAACCACATAAAACCAAATGTTATGGTAGGGAAGAGAATGTGAATGAAAATTTTAAATAATGTCCATGAGACCAAGTAGTCTATAGGACCCAAGAGTAGCATTGCGCCGCTAACACACAAGCCCCACCAAGCAGGTGATAATTATGTCTAACTATTTCCTATTTCCTTGCTAATTACTTTAGAGGATTGGTGATAGTCTACATGCCACACAGTCATAAAATGTTGTTGTCATGTTTATTAAAGCCAAGGGACAGATGGCAATACACCACCCACATATGGTAGGTTACTTTATTTAATAAAGTTTGCAAGGATTTAGTGATTACAAATATATTCTTATAACAACTTTTGAGGCATTTGTAATGTATTTAATGTAGCTTTAGAGTTGGTCCTCTTGAACAGTGATTAAAATCACATAAAACATTAAAAAGATCCAATAATTTACAAATATGATTAAAACAGAAATATAAAGGCTTAACCATCACACACACAAAAATAAAGAAGTCACCATCAAATTCCTAGTTTGACTACCTTTATTCCTCACTTTTCTATTAAGGAATTGGTAAGGTTTTTATATAATAACCAAACAATTGGTTTCAACATTCAAAGCCATGAATCAACATTGATAGGGAAGACAAGTGTTATATTTTATCAAGGCTATTGCCAAATAATTTCCACCTTTTACATCCCTTGGAAAATCTCATTAGATGTTGGTTTAAAAATAATCAATACTGGCAGAGCTTTCAATGAAAACAAGTAGACTTTTATATCTCAACTTGCTTGTATAGTGAAGGCCAATCTGTGACAGAAATCAAGGATTACAAATATAAACAAGGACAATTTATGTGTAGGAGAATTTTTTAACAAATCCAACATTACCAATCACTTCTATCATCTTGCATCCCTCTACAACACCATTTTCTCATTTTCATTTGCCATCTTCTTCTCCTCTTGATCATCGTTGATGGCCTTCACTTGCCATTTCTTGCCAGTGTTAATTTTTCCTGCCAAAAAAATATGAACGAAAAATTTAAAAAATCTGTTAACCACCATTTATTTTCCTCATGTAAAATCAATTTATTTTCCTGAGCAAATGATCCATGTTCTTTTCATTGCATCATATCATTTAATTACTTCGTTAACACAACAGGCTCCCATGACATTAAATGCACCCCATTTTTGCATTTCCATATCATCTGTAAATTCAAACAAATCAAAAATCTTGAACACAACAGGCTCCCATGACATAAAATGCACCCCATATTTGTAATCCCATATCATATGCAAATTCAAACAAATTAAAAAAGTTTTTTCCTCAAAAATTAATATTTTAAAACAATAAGAATTCTCAATCTAAAATTATAGCATGTCTAAATTTAATTTTATCCATTTGACCTCCAAATTATGCAAAGGTGTGAAATTATAACACTAATGAGAGTCAGTAAGTTTGATTGATCATTGTATTGTGTGACATCCCCATGAGAGGATGCACGATGGTAGGATAGATGATAAATGAACATGATGTAGGTGGTGCCCATGCTTATATTTGCAAGATAATGCCTTTTAAATGTAGGTGACGACTAATGGAATGCAAGTGAGTCCAGGTGTACTACATGAACAAGAATCTAGAAAGGGGATGCATGCAAATTGAGACTACACAGCAAACATAAAAACTCACACATTTGAAGTAGCTACTTAAGCAAAGCATAGGGATCTTGAAATCCATTAAGATCATGCAATTAATGACATCGGCCATTGGGACACAAGACAAGCATCATTCACTTAAAGACATGGCAATTCAACTTCCAAAACTCTTCGACATACCCATTGCACACTAAGGGTGTGATTGCTAGTTTAAGAGCTTGTCCCTATACAAGAGAGGGCTCGTGGGCTTGGAAAACTAGCTTATTGTCAAACAAAAGCTTGGACAACTTTTGTCAATAATGTCAAGTGTGTATTAATCTCACAAATAGCTATGTTTTTTTCTATTGCATGCTTAGAAAATGAAGCATATGAAAAAAATGTTGGAGATTATATTTCCAATCTTAAGCCAAAAAAGTTTGGCTTTGATTTGGGGCCCCTCTAGCATTATGTGCATAGGAATCTAGAGTTGGTGGCACAATTTTGCCACCTAAAGCTGTAAAGGCACGTGAAAAGGTTTAAGACTCAACCATAGTAGTGACATCACTAGGCTCTAAGGTCATAGTGACATGATTTGTGGTGGATATGAGTAAGATGGAGGTCAAAAGTGTGCAACTAGCACAATGTGCCAGTTGATAGCATCATGCCACCAAGTAATCCATTTGGTTTTTCCCATATATTGTGGCACCCAAATTCTAAACCTACCAAATATGTCTAAGGGGTGGGTCCATGCTAGATGAGGGATGTATTAAAAAACTTAAAGTTTTTCAATCTCAAACCTTTTGAAATTCTATTTACAACAAAACTAAATCAAAGAATGGTCAGAAAACACAATATCCAACAAGGACTCCAACAAAAGAGAATAACAACTAGCAACAGAAAACTAATGTTACTTAATCAAATCATCACCCTATCAACTCTCTTAATCACTCTCTCATTTCCATGTGGAAAATTAAACCACACATACCTGTTAACTATTTAGAATTTGTGCAATATCTTGTTATGATTGGTATTGGGGAGCATGACCTAAATAGGCTCTCATAGACATGGCATGTTTTAGTTAAAACCATACATACTTGTTAACTATTTAGAATTTGTGCAATATCTTGTTATGATTAGTATTGGGGAGCATGACCTAAATAGGCTCTCATAGACACATGGCATGTTTGAAAGATATATTGTTAAGAGTAAAATCATTACTCATAATCAATCCTTGTTACTATAACTAAGACCTACACCAAAGTGCTCTATTATATTAAGAAGAATAGTTTTTTTCCTCTGAACAATATTTTCTGATATGAAACAACATTTTCAAACATTTTTAAGCATAAAAGTGTACATGGGCAAATTCTTGAGAAAGTTCACTCTCCCCAAGCTTCCATTAATTACAATGTGCTGGTTCACTATAATCTGTCTCTTCCACTTCTGCGAGGCACCATTTGAATGGCAGACACCATCAAACTGCTGACCATGAGAAAAATGAGTTGAAAGGGGGTGTGTGTTCCCCGCGTAGATGCTAAGCTGGTTTATGTTTTTTATGAAAAAGAGAAAAGGTGTGGGGTACTATTGAGTACCGCATATCAGATCCTATCCTGCAATCATTCACGTGGCAAGTCGAACTCATGCAACATCAATTATTAACGTGGTTGTGTACCATGCTGCTGCAGAGGAAAGGCCAGTAGAAGATGGTTCAACAACATTATCTACCTCTATTCGTTCGATTCTCTTTGTGGTTGTATTGCTATTATCATTATTTTGCAATACTTATATATATATTTTTTAACATACTTGCGGATTTTTATTTTATTTTTTTATCGCAAACATAATATCTTGGCGTGACTAAGAAAAGGATGGAATACTAGAGAGTACCGCCTGCTCGAGCCCATGATGTTTCAACAATTAACAATGCTGTCTACCAATAAAGCACGAGAGATCAACAAATAAAGTTCCTTTGAAATCTGTTTCGTATCAAGAAAATCTCATATTGTCCAATCAACATTAAGAAGTGTGATGAGCTAATAACATAATTATAATGGTACCGAAAAAGTAGGGCCGGCATCGTAGTTTTAAAGGGTTAGCTTAGCCTTCTCTCATTAAAAGCACCAAAGGTCCTATCAAATGGTCAATAGGCACAAATATTCATAGGCCTATCACTAAATAGTTTTAAAAAAAAATAATGGAATGGTATTAAATGAATAACCACATGAACTAAATTGCAGAGAACTAAATCATAAAAAAAACCATCAAAGAACTATGGCCTCCATCCGACCACGATACAATCTATTAACTTTATCATAATTAGTGTTGTACTATTAGTATGTTGTATTTTAGACATGTTTATCTAGTGTGATTCACTATGAAATTTATTTATTGTTTGTGTGGAGTGCAACTTTGGCACTCACTTTAATTTGATATACTTATTTTTTTGTGAAGTATGGATTTGAACTTTGGCATTGACTTATATTTGTTTTATTTTGTATGTTTAAAATTGAATTCACTTTGGAAAGTAATCACATGTCAAAGTTCAAACATGCTTCATGCACAAAAACATCTAGAGTACACCCTTAGAACACTTCAATAGTACAATAGGCCTCACGGGGAAGTTTAGTACAATAGATCATAACACATGAATCACACAATACACTAATGAAACACTTGATACACTATATATCATATAAATCAAAAAGCATACAAGGAAAATGCACTAATGGGCATTACACTTCGCCTACTTCCAACAATTCAAAGTTAATAGTGTCCCAAAATATTTGGTGAAAAAGGACAGTGAAACCATCTGATCCTGGAGATTTATTGCTTTGGAACGAAAAGGATTGTGTCTTTCATCTCAACTTCAATAATTGGAGTAAGCAACTTCTTATATTCTCAATAGTTATGATTACATTAGGTATGTTGTGAGGTGGGCTTGAGCATTATTTTCAAAAAGTGATACTGTGTGGAGTTCTTGGATGAAATCAACAAAATATTGTAGAATTGCATTTTGATCTTGTAGTAGTTGACCATCTGCTTTTTAGATATAGTGTATGGTCAAAGGCATAATATTTCCATAGTCAATGTTTATGAAAGCATGAATGCTTTTTACGTCAACACATCTGCATCAAAACTCTTAACACTATTGCATCAAGAAACATTCATCATTTTTGTAGTGTATGGTATTAATTTGTTGGCTATTGAGAAAAAGTGCAAATTTTAGTTTAAATAACACAATTTGATCCAATTCGTTGTGGGTCTATGGCACAAATTCCTTTAGGCCTTTGTAACTGTAGAATCATGTTAAACATAAGGATTATCAAGTAGATACGAACCTTCAATATTCATTCTATTTGCAATGATATGTAACGAGGCCAAGTGAAAAAAGTCTTCAATACTTTGTGCTTTTGTAGTGGGGACTCAACTCTCCAAAGCAACTTTCCAAATGCAAAAACTCCTAAACAAAACACAGCCCCCACTTTTTAAAAAACATTGAGCACTAAATTACCTGGTTGCTTCTTTTTGCATATGTCTCAACATAGTAAGCCTATCATTGTGTGCAACTAAAGTGCTACAATATCTCCATTTGTCATGACATCATGAATCATTGTGACCACATTGATTTTGTCAGGAATTTTTCTTTTGTAGCCCATGTGCTTGGCACTAGAATAGACACGATATCTGTTTCATTCATGCCTACATACAAATTTTCCTTAAAATGATTTATCAATGTGAGAAGTGTCACCAAGATACATCGTAGGCAAATATGCACAGTGTAATATGTTGTACATCTGGAGTGACAGTTGTGAACTACCTAGGCTAGTAATAATAGGTGCATCTGTGCTTAGTTCTTTCTTATCCCTTTGGTGATATGGGCACAATGTTATTAGTTGTAGGCATTTGAAATAGGTGATGTTGAATCCTTTGTCTGATTTCCATGTACCGTGGCTTGTGCCTTGGGTTCTTGAGCTGATGCATGTGTATGCAGAGTCTGTGTTTGTTCAACCCCACTAGAGGGTTCCTTGATCCAAATACTAGTAGATTGATGCTTCAGAAGTGGATGGATTGGCATGTGCATAATGTGCTTCCCCTTATCTTTTCTTGGTGGTGGCTCTGCCCTGCCTTCTTCATCTTGTGGTTCCTCAACTCCTAGGACATTATTGTTGCAAGTATGTGCCTAATTGGTGTTATCATTGATGTCAACATATCTGTGTTGTCATTGGTGTCAACTGTGCTCTTACTTTGTTGAGGATGTTGAGAAAATTAGCCCCTCCAGTGATAACAATGTGCTGCAGTAGAAACAGTGCATTACATGCAGAAGAACAGTCCAAAAGAATGCTCTGCATTTCTTGTAGAAGGAATATCTTTACCTGCAAATTGGAAGTTATTTAGAAGCCTATCTAAAGATGTTATATTCTGAGTTTGAGCCTCCCGTATGAAGAATTGAGTGAGATATGTTCACCAAAGTGAATACAACTTTTTCTGTGTTTGGTGGTGACAGGGATAAAGTGTTTTGCTCCGCATTCCTCCGCATTGAAGTATTTTGTCTACAGTTCTGGAAGTAAGTCTATGATGATGTTAAATGCCTTCAAGTGTAATGGTTCGTGATTTGGTGGTCCACAAGCTATCTTTTACTCATGACAGTGGCTAGCAGTGTTGTTCTTGTGCTCTAGTTTGAAGAATCTTGTTTTAATAGAGTTGTTAGAGATCGTGCAGTTGTTTTTGGTGATTATAATGTGCTTGTGGATGTCTCTTGATCATGCTCCTACATTTAGATTAGTTCACATGGTGTAATTCAGATCGTGCATGAAGCATGTTTTTGAGAATACTTGTGTTAACATCAGTCTTGGCCGACCTAGTTGAATTCATCACTTGCGAAGATGCATCGAAGATTGTGATAATGTGTTGTAGCAGGGAAGATTATGTTTGAGTCCTAGCTAAAGCTTGGCTTGATCTACATACATTCTTACATCTTTTCCTTAGCTAAATTTGTATTAGGTCCAGACCTATTTTATGTATGTTTGTAATGCTGACCTTGGAGTTTGTTCCAACGATTGATGATTGTAATGTTGACCTTGATGATCATTCCAAGGTTGATGTAGTGTATAAATACTTGTAATTGAGTCATGAAAATGTATCCTAGTGTGAAGATGCAGAGATAAAGTGAAGGTAGCAGAGCTGAGCAGAGGTGTTCGTGCTTCAATGGAACTGAACCTTGGCATGAAGTAGATGCCATTTTCTCAATTCAACCCTTTGGTAGTGAGCCTTCTTTTGAAAGGGAGCCACCCTTTGGCAGTGACCCATCCATAGGTAGTGAGCCTTTCTTTGCAGTGAGCCCTGTAGGCAGTGAGCCTCTATTTTTTGGTATTGATATAACTTATGTATTTTTGTGGGCTAACACCCACCATGGGTTTTCCCTTTTAGGGTTTTCCACGTAAAAATTTGGTGTCTCCTTTGTTGTTTATTCTTTTGTGTTGAGCTTCTCATTTAATGCTTTCATGGTTATATTTGAATATAAGTAATTGATAAGTTGATGATCATATTTGGTTAAAGGTTTTAGGACAACTCATTCACCCCCCCTCTTAGTTGTCCGGTGTAGTTCAACAATTGGTATTAGAGAAAGGTTCCTCTAAAGAAAGCCTAACAGCTTGAGAAAGATCCAGGATGTCTTATAAGAAGGAAGCTCCACATTTTGATGGGATAAATTATGCTTTTTGGAAGGCACAAATGAAAAGCCATCTTCTTTGTCTTGGTTATAAAGTATGGAAAGCTACAGAAACAAAATATACCATGCCTCCAAATAGTTTGACAACTAAGGATGAAATCAAAGAATATGAGGTGGATGTCAAATCAAAGGATGCTCTGCTAAGTTCCTTAAGTGACTCTGTGCTGACAAAAGTTGTGGACCTTGAAACTGCAAATGAGGTATGGGATAAGCTAAAAAATCTGTATGAAGGAGATGATTCTATAAAAGAAGCCTAGCTGCAAAGTCTGAAAGTGAAGTATGAGGGTTTGAAGATGAATGAAGATGAAAACATAACATCTTTTATGCAAAGAGTTGATGAACTTGTCACTAGAATAAAGGGTATGGGAGGAACTCTTGGTGATAAGGAAGCTGTGATGAAAATTCTTAGATCTCTACCAAAGTCATATAGTCATAAGGTGGCTGCAATTGAAGAATTCATGACTATAAAACTATTGACAGAGATCAATTGCTTGGAAAGCTTACATCCTTTGAGATGAGAGAATTTGGTGATGCCCTACCTAATGTTGAATCGGCTTTTAAAGCCAGTACTTTGGCACAGAACTCCAGAGCTGAGAAATACAAGGTGGATGATGACTTTGATGAAATTGAAGCCAACTTTGTTGATAGGCTTTAAAGAGGTTCTAGTAAGTTCAAAGGTAAATTACATTTCAAATGTTTCTCTTGTGGTAAAGTAGGTCATTATGCTTCCAGATGTCCTGAAAGAATTGAAACAAATAGGAAGAAATATAAGAGCAGGCCTAGAGTCCCAAAGAAATGCTACTATGTCAGAGATTTTGATGATGAAGGGTTGACTGATGATGAATCTAATGATGCTAACACTAGTGCAAATGAATGCCTATTTATTGCTATTAAATAAGATCACATGTTGGTGCAGGAGCTTCAATTTACAATTATTTTTCAAATATAATATTTGATGACCTTGTTAATTTTGGTTTTATCTAAGGGCTTAGAAGCCATTTTTGATGTGTTGTAATAAGGACTTAGTCCACTTTATTTGACTAGTCCACTAGAAGGTTTGAAAGACCTATTTTATAGGTTTTTCTCTTTTGGAAACTTTTTGTTTTTATTAAAAGCTACCTTTTCCATTTGATTTTCTGCCTTCCTAGGCAGTTGTATGGACAAATGGGAAGAGGAAGAGTTTTTAGAACTTCCTATATACATCAGTTGATATAACATGCCAAAAATAATAAAGAAAGAAGGAGTTTTTTTAAGAAAAAAGTGTGTTTTTCTATTTTTTACTGTGAAAACAGCTTTGGTACGGCCAAGTACAGGCTGCTTGTGAAGTAATTTTTTTTCAATGCTTTAGTTCTGGGTCGTGGCTTCCATTTGCAGGTGATTTGAGTTTTTGAAACAGCTGGAGGTGTTAGATCTTCTCCTGTTTGTGAATATTGGATCAAACCCTCCTTACCTAGGGTTTTGAGGTAAAATGGAGTTTTATTCCTCTGTCTTCTGAAGGTGAACAGTCATCTTTTGATGAGATGGAGGAATTTAGATTAGTTTGCATGTTCTTGTTGTTAGATAAGTTGTTCTCCTTCTTTCCTAGTGGTTGGCATGTCTCTATCTAGTCAAACAGTGACTAGTTATTGGAGAAGAGACTTTGGGACAGCAAATGTAAAAGAAAACAGTCATAGTATTGGTAAGATTTTTTTTTTAAGAGGGATACAAGTCTGCACATCATCCTCCTGGTCCATTCAAGGTGTTTGTTTGAAACATATCCTCTTTATTCCTCAACTAGAATGGGTTCTAGGAGAAAAGACAGTTTGCTGTTATAAAAAATAGTCTATTTGCTAATTCATATTGCCAAAGTACGGCCCTGTACTTTTGTGGAAAGATAGTGAAGTTTCATGGGTGTTGGAGTGTGTACTAATCCTGCATGTTCTGTGGAAGGAATGTTGAATTGAGATTGTGTGAAGAAACCTTAAAGAGGTAAATTTCTTTGTAACACTGTTTTTGTGACAGTCAAGGTTAGTTGCTGTCCACAGTCCTATTTAGGACAGAAGTTTGATCATCTGGTTAATAGTTTAATGTTGTTCCTATCTACTAAATGCATAAGGGAGAATGATGAGGAGAACCCTATTTATAAGGGAGTACAATACCAATTAATGGTTCATAATAGCTACAAGTTACAAGTTGTTACCACAGTACTATCATAGGACAGTCAGTATGCCATTGCTATCCACTGTCCTCCATAAACACAGTGTGGATTGCATGTATGTAAATAGTAGTTCTTTCACCTTGAAATGGTCAGTATGTATCAAGAATTGAAGTTCTTTTGAAACCTTGAGGGGTTATTTAACAAATTCTTTAAGACTTCAACTTTCTCCAAACGCTGTTCTAAGACAGCCACCTGCTGTTTTGCTGTCCACTGCCCCTTTAGTCGTAGTATGGGTCAACATGTGAGTTGATGATTGGTCTTTCATATCTAGTATCTAGTATGCTTGTAGTATTAATGGTCCTTTGAAGTTTTGAAGGGTTAAACCTATTTCCAAACACTGTCTAAAACAGTTTTATTGCTGCCACTGTTATTGTCTAGAGGATGCATGAAGTGCTCTTTATGTCAGAGGTCTCATGATGGTCAAAACAAGTATGTGTGATTACTATTGGTAGAGGTGTGGTAACAGGTTGTGAGTCCTTAAAAGGGTGTATGGTGCAAGTAGGTTGGATGGAGCAATGACTCTCCAAATTGAGAAGTGGACAGCCTGAGAAGAGGACACTAGATAGTGATCCTAGGCTTGGTCAATCTCTGTAATAGCCTTGTGTAGGCTTTGTCTTCACATACACCATTGTTAACCTCTTGAGGAAAGTGATCTAAGAGTGAACTCCTACTATAACATTACCAGAACCTCTGCATCATATTGGTATCAGAGCCAATATTCTGATTGGAAGTAAGTGTATGTCAGAAGAGGAAATTGAAACAGAGGCTAGTACAATGCCTCCCAAGACAATGAGTCAAGATGCCATCAAGAAGTTGGTGGAAGAGATGGTTGAAGCAAGACTGCAAGAAGCAAAATTGTAGGAAGAGAAAAAGTCTAAGGGCAAGAACAAAGAAGAAGGAAGTTCTTCAGACACAAATGAAGAAACAGAGGCAGAAGAGGATCCTCAGGAGCAGGATATGTCTACAGATCAGAAAGCCTTCTTGAATGCACTTAAGGGTGCTCATGGAGACAGTGGTGATCCTAAGATGGAGGTACCTACCTTCGATGGCAAGTTGGATGGAGATGTTCTCACCGACTAGATAGAAGCTATGTGCAACTTCTTTGATTACAAGGAGTTCAATGACAGCAGAAAGGTCAAATTTGCCAAGACAAGGCTAAGAGGTTCTGCACTAGTATGGTGGAATATATGCAAAATGAGAGGGAGAAGATTGGGAAAAGTCCCATCACTAAATGGAGCAGAATGGTGGCTATGCTCAGAAGCAAGTTTATGCCACCTGACTATGAGATTCAAATCATAAGGAGATTTTAGAATTTGAGACAAAAAGACATGGATGTGGCTGCCTACACAGAAGAATTTCATAGACTCAGTATGAGAGCCAATCATAATGAAGATGAAAAAGGGATGGTGGTTAGGTATCTGAATGGACTGAAATACAATCTGCAAGATGAGATAAGTTTGGTGTTACCAAAGACAGTGGATGAATGTTTCCTGTTGGCCTCCAGAGCTGAGGAAAAGCTGAGAAGGAAGGGTGATCAAAGTGCCAGAGGTAGAGGTGGCAGAAATCAAAGAGGTAGAGGCAATTTTGGCCATGGACTGTTCAACAAAACTGAAAATAACAGCCAGCAAGAAACACAATCAGCAACAGAGCATAGAGGAGGTTTCAGAGGTGGTAGAAATCATAATGGTAGAGGTAGAAATGGTGGAGGTGGTAGAGGACCAGGAGTCTTCACTAGAAGATGTTATGTCTGCAACCAAGTTGGCCATACAATGAACAAATGTCTAGGGAAAGCCAGCAGCTCTCATGATAGTGGGAAGAGAAATCAGTTGGTGAAATATGATGACTATGAAAGTGTGAATCCATCGATGGGAAGTGCTGCACCTATTCTAGATGGAGAGAGTATGATGATAAAAAGGTCTATGCTGAAGATGCCATTGAAGCAAGAGCCTCCTCAGAGAAAGAATCTTTTCAGAACCCAAGGTTTAGCCTATGGGAAACTCTGTAAAATCATAGTGGATTCAGGGTCTACTGAGAATGTGGTATCTACTGAGATGGTTGAGAAGTGCAAGTTGAAGAGGCTACCTCATATCAGTCCTCACAAGATCTCTTGGTTGAACAAGAACCAAAGTTTCATGGTGGAGGAACAAGCTTGGGATGAATTTGCAATTGGTGACTACAAGGACAAAGTACTATGTGAAATCATTCCTATGGATGCATGTCACCTGCTTCTTGGTCGTCCCTGGCAGTATGATGTTAAAGCTCAGCATGATGGTGAGAAGAACACTTATGTCATCACCAAGAATGGAAGGCCATTCAAAATGGATCCTTTGTTGGAGCAGCCCAGGGGAAAGGAAAATAATAGCAGTGTCATGTTGGTGAGTGGAAATGAGTTCCTAAATATCTTGAAGGAGAATGACAACCAGGGGTATGCCTTGGTCATGAAGCCCAAGAGTGGATCAGATCAGTAAGAACAAAAACAGAAGGAGATTCCATTGGAAGTACAACAACTTCTGGATAAATATCAAGACCTTGTGGTAGAGGAAGTTCTCAACTCCTTACCACCCATGAGGGATATTAGTCATCAAATTGACTTAATACCTGGTGCTACATTGCCTAACAAGGTTGCATACAAGCTGACTCCACAGCAAAATGAAGAGGTGGCAAGGCAAATTCAAGATCTCCTGGAGAAAGGGCTGATTAGGAAGAGTCTAAGTCCCTGTGTAGTTCCAAGTGTACTGGCTCCTAAGAAGGATGGAAAGTGGAGGCTATGCATAGATTCCAGGGCCATAAACAAGATCACCATAAGATACAGATTTCCAATGCCAAGGATTGAAGATCTCTTGGATTACCTGGGAGGATCATGCTATTACTCAAAGATTGATTTGAAACTGGATATCATCAAATCTGGATCAGACAGGGAGATGAATGGAAGACTACTTTCAAGACCAATGAAGGTCTTTATGAATGGCTTGTTATGCCATTTGGTCTTAGCAATGCGCCAAGTACATTTATGCGCCTGATGAATGAGGTATTAGTTGAATTCATTGGTAAATTTGTTATTGTTTATCTTGATGACATACTAATCTTCAGCAGGACAAGGGAAGACCATGTGAAGCATGTTGGTTAGGTGTTGGAGAAGCTGCATGAGCACAAGTTGATGATCAACTTAGACAAATGTGAGTTCATGAAAACTGAACTTTTATACCTAGGATTTGTCATTTCTAATGGCTGTTTGAAGATGGATCCCTCTAAGGTTGAGGCTATTCTCAGTTGGCCTACCCCAAAAATAGTGGGAGATGTAAGAAGTTTCCATGGATTGGCGACTTTCTATAGGAAGTTTATCAGAGGTTTCAGTCACATTAGTGCTCCCATCCTCAACACCATCAAGGGTGGAGTCAAATGTAGATTCCAGTGGACACAGGAAGCTGATGATAGTTTCGAGTTGTTGAAAACAAAGGTGGCTGAGTTACCTACCTTAGTACTCCCTGATTTTGATAAGGTATTTGTTGTTGAGTCTGATGTAAATCAGCAAGCTATTGGTGCTGTTCTTAGCCAAGAAGGACATCCAGTGGCATTCTTCTCAGAAAAGTTGAATAAAGCCAAGCAAAGGTATTCTACCTATGACTTAGAACACTATGCAATGGTGCAAGCTCTTAAGAAGTGGCGACATTATTTGCTGCCCAAGGAATTTATTGTGTTTACTGACAATCATGCTTTAAGCTTTCTTAATAGTCAAGAAAAATTGAACCATAGACATGTTAAGTGGATGGAACAGCTACAAGTTTATACTTTCACAATTAAGCACAAAAGAGGTGTCTCTAATAAGGTAGCTGATGCATTGAGTAGGAGGTTGCTTCTTGTTCATGAAATTCAATTAGAAAGCATGGGTATTGACTGTTTAAAGGAGCTGTATAAAGAAGATTCTGATTTCAAAGAGGCTTATGATGTTTGTGTGAACTTGGCTAACACATTCCATGGAGAGTATGCAGATTTTGTTTTGCAGGAAGGCCTCTTGTTTAAGGGCAATTTGTTGTGTGTCCCTAAGTGCTCTATGCAGGACAACATCATCAAGGAGAAGCATAAAGGTTCTTTAGGAGGACATTTTGGCTTGGACAAGACACTAGAACAAGTCACAAGGTTCTATTTTTGGCCAAAGGTGCAATCAGATGTGAGAAAATATGTAGCTAGCTGTGCAATCTGTCAAAGAGCCAAAGGTGTGTCTTCAAATGCAGGTCTATACCAGCCCCTGCCCATTCCCAACAGACCTTGGGAAAGTATCAGCATGGATTTTGTGCTTGGGTTACCCAGGACAGCCAGAGGGGTGGATAGTGTGTTTGTCATTGTTGATAGGTTCAACAAGATGGCTCATTTTGTACCATGTAAATGCACAAATGATGCATCTCATGTTGTAGGTCTATTTTTCAAAGAGGTAGTAAGGATACATGGTTTACCATTGTCCATTGTAACTAACAGAGATTCTAAGTTTGTAGGTCACTTCTGGAGGACCTTGTGGAAGAAGCTAGGCACACAGTTGTCTTTTTCATCAGCTTACCATCCACAAACTGATGGTCAGACTGAGGTGGTTAACAGGTCTCTTGGAAACCTTCTAAGGTGCCTTACAAAGTAGCATGGTTTGGCATGGGACTTGGTTATCAGTCAAGCTGAATATGCCTACAATGATTCAAGGAATAGGAGCACTGGTAAAAGTCCTTTTGAGATAGTTTATGGCTTTCATCCAAGAGGGCCACTTGAGCTGAAGGATCTCCAAGGTTGGGACAGAAGGAGTGCACTTGGTGAAGAGTTTGTTGCCTCCATGAAAATAGTTCATGATCAAGTCAAGTTACAACTAGAAAAATCAGTCATAAAGTACAAAGAAAAGGCAGATTTGAAGAAAAGAGAAGTACAGTTCAAAGTTGGTGATTTAGTCATGGCATATCTGAGGAAAGAAAGGTTACCAAAGGGTCAGCCAACTAAACTCCTGATGAAGAAGATTGGACCTTGCAGGATAGTGTACAAATTCGGTCCAAATGCCTATGAGATTGAGCTACCAGATGGCCTGGGTATCTCTCCTATTTTCAATGTTTGTGATCTTTTTCCTTTCAGACGTCCATTACCGGATGAAAGTGGATCAGATGTGGTGCTTGAAGATGCTAATAGGATCAAGGATTTGCCTCCAAGCAAACCTTTATGTAGTTGGAGTGCATTCTGGATTCCAAAGTTATCAAGAAGACTCAGAGAGGTGTCTATAAGGACTACTTAGTGAAATGGAAGGATCTCCCTGACTCAGAGGCCACCTGGATGATTGAAGCAGATATTCTAAAGCATGGCATGACACTTCAACAATTGGCAACTCAAGGGACTTGAGTTTTTCCCACAGGGGGAGTATGGTGCAGGAGCTTCAATTTACAATTATTTTTCAAATATAATATTTGATGACCTTGTTAATTTTGGTTTTATCTAAGGGCTTAGAAGCCATTTTTTATGTGTTGTAATAAGGACTTAGTCCACTTTATTTGACTAGTCCACTAGAAGGTTTGAAAGACCTATTTTATAGGTTTTTCTCTTTTGGAAACTTTTTGTTTTTATTAAAAATTGCCTTTTCCATTTGATTTTCTGCCTTCCTAGGCAGTTGTACGGACAAATGGGAAGAGGAAGAGTTTTTAGAACTTCCTATATACATCAGTTGATATAACATGCCAAAAATAATAAAGAAAGAAGGAGTTTTTTTAAGAAAAAAGTGTGTTTTTCTGTTTTTTATTGTGAAAACAGCCTTGGTATGGCCAAGTACGGGCTGCTTGTGAAGTAATTTTTTTTCAATGCTTTAGTTCTGGGTCGTGGCTTCCATTTGCAGGTGATTTGAGTTTTTGAAACAGCTAGAGGTGTTAGATCTTCTCCTGTTTGTGAATATTGGATCAAACCCTCCTTACCTAGGGTTTTGAGGTAAAATGGAGTTTTATTCCTTTTTCTTCTGAAGGTGAACAGTCATCTTTTGATGAGATGGAGGAATTTAGATTAGTTTGCATGTTCTTGTTGTTAGATAAGTTGTTCTCTTTCTTTCCTAGTGGTTGGCATGTCTCTATCTAGTCAAACAGTGACTAGTTATTGGAGAAGAGACCTTGGGACAGCAAATGTAAAAGAAAATAGTCATAGTATTGGTAAGATGGAGTTGTTTTTTTGTTTTAAGAGGGATACAAGTTTGCACATCATCCTCCTGGTCCAGTCAAGGTGTTTGTTTGAAACATATCCTCTTTATTCCTCAACTAGAATGGGTTCTAGGAGAAAAGACAGTTTGTTGTTATAAAAAAAAGTTTATTTGCTAATTCATATTGCCAAAGTATGGCCCTGTACTTTTGTGGAAAGATAGTGAAGTTTCATGGGTGTTTGAGTGTGTAGTAATACTGCATGGTCTGTGGAAGGAATGTTGAATTGAGATTGTGTGAAGAAACCTTAAAGAGTTAAATTTCTTTGTAACACTGTTTTTGTGACAGTTAAGGTTAGTTGCTGTCCACAGTCCTATTTAGGACAGAAGTTTGATCATCTGGTTAATAGTTTAATGTTGTTCCTGTCTACTTAAGGCATAAGGGAGAATGATGAGGAGAACCCTATTTATAAGGGAGTACAGTACCAATTAATGGTTCATAATAGCTACAAGTTACAAGTTGTTACCACAGTACTGTCATAGGACAGTCAGTATGCCATTGCTGTCCACTGTCCTCCATAAACATAGTGTGGATTGCATGTATGTAAATAGTAGTTCTTTCACCTTAAAATGGTCAGTATGTATCAAGCATTGAAGTTCTTTTGAAACCTTGAGGGGTTATTTAACAAATTCTTTAAGACTTCAACTTTCTCCAAACGCTGTCCTAAGACAACCACCTGCTATTTTGCTGTCCACTGCCCCTTTAGTCGTAGTATGGGTCAATATGTGAGTTGATGATTGGTCTTTCATATCTAGTATCTAGTATGCTTGTAGTATTAGTGGTCCTTTGAAGTTTTGAAGGGTTAAACCTATTTCCAAACACTGTCTAAAATAGTCTTATTGCTACCACTGTTATTGTCTAGAGGATGCATGAAGTGATCTTTATGTCAGAGGTCTCATGATGGTCAAAAAAAGTATGTGTGATTACTATTGGTAGATGTGTGGTAACAGGTTATGAGTCCTTGAAAGGGTGTATGGTGCAAGTAGGTTGGATGGAGCAATGACTCTCCAAATTGAGAAGTGGACAGCCTGAGAAGAGGACACTAGATAGTGATCCTAGGCTTGGTCAATCTCTGTAATAGCCTTGTGTAGGCTTTGTCTTCACATACACCATTGTTAACCTCTTGAGGAAAGTGATCTAAGAGTGAACTCCTACTATAACATTACCAGAACCTCTGCATAACATGTCTACTAATTCTGCTAGTTGTGTGAAGGATGAAAAACCAGTAGAAGAAATTGCTTTGGCTATTCAGGTTGAGAAAAATAAGGATGAATGGATTATTGATAGTGGATGTTCACATCACATGATTGGTGGCAAAAGTAAGTTTGTAAGTTTGAAAAAGTATTATGGAGGACTGGTTATGTTTGGAGTTAATGCAGCTGGTAAGATTTGTGGAAAAGGATCTATTTCATTTGATGGAAAGCATAATACTGACAATGTCATGTATGTGAAGGGTTTGAAGCATAATCTTTAGAGTGTTGGTCAGATGTGTGACAAAGGATATGATCTGAGATTCAAAGATAATGGGTGTAAGATCATGGAAAGTTTTGAAACTGTGATTTCTACCAGTAAGAAGACAAAAGGTAACATATATCAATTGAGAGGAACTAATGAGTATTGTTTATTGGCTCAGGCAGATGAAAGTTGGCTATGGCAAAGAAGGATGTGTCATATAAACTTTGATAGTCTGGTAAAGATAAGCTCAAGTCAGGTTGTGAGAGATTTACCAAAACTTGTGAAACCCTCCAACTCAATTTGTAAGGAACGTTAGTTGGGAAAGCAGATAAGGACAAGTTTCAAGAGCAAAGAATAATTTTCTATCAGTTTGCTGGATCTAGTGCATATAGATCTCTGTGGTCCTACAAGGGTGAGAAGTCTACAAGGCGATAGGTACTTCATGTTGTTTATTGATGATTATTCTAGAATGACTTGAGTTACTTTTCTAAGAGATAAATCAAAATCCCTATAGAAGTTCAAATCTTTCAAGGCAATGGTTGAGAATGAAATAGATTTGAAGATCAAATGCTTGAGGTCTGATAGAGTAGGTGAGTTCACATCAAATAAATTCAACATTTTCTGTGAAGAGTATGGGATAAAGAGATAGTTGTCTACACCTAGGACTCCTCAGCAGAATGGAGTTGTGGAAAGGAAGAACATGACAATTTAGGATGCTGCTAGGACAATGATGAAGGAAGAAGGTGTGCCAAAAGTCTTTTGGAAAGAGGCTATTCACACTGTTGTCTACATTCAAAATAGAGTTCAAGTGAAAGGTAAAGGTACTAATACTCCCTATGAATTGTGGTATGGAAGAACTCCTACAGTAAAATATTTCAAAGTCTTTGGAAGCAAATGTTATATCAAGAGAGATGAAGATCTAGGAAAGTTTGATGCAAGATGTGATGAAGGAATCTTTCTTGGATACTCTACCAAGAGTAAGGCTTACCGGTGCTTCAACAAAAGGCTCAAAAAGATTGTTGAGAGTGCAAATGTGAAGGTAGATGAAGGCAAAGAAAGAATATCATACCTGAGTTGTTATGAACTAGATGAACCTATGACTATAGTAATTGAAGAGAAAGATAAGCAAGCAGACAATCAGGATGAAGAAGAGGCTCCAGAAAGTGTTGTCAAGACTCCCAGGTATGTAAGGATCAATCATTCTGAAGATCAGATTATAGGTGACAAGAACAAAGGTGTGCTAACAAGAAAAAGAGCTACAAAGGAACAAGTCAATTATTGTTTTCTTTCAAAGATTTAACCAAAAACTGTGAATGAAGCATGCAATGATGGAAATTGGGTAAAGGCAATGAAGAAAGAACTATTGTAGATAGAGAAGAATGAAACTTGGGAATTAGTTCCTAGACCTGCTAACAAAAACATTATTGGAACTAAATGGGTCTTCAGGAACAAGCTGAATGAAAATGGAGAAGTTGTAAGGAATAAAGAAAGACTTGTATGTAAAGGATATTCTCAAATTGAAGGGATAGATTTTGAAGAAACATTTGCCCCAGTAGCTCGGATTGAAGCAATCAGAATTTTTTGGCGTTTGCAGCTCACAAAGATTTTAAGGTATATCAGATGGATGTGAAATCTATCTTCCTTAATGGTGAATTAGAAGAGGAAGTATACATTGAGCAACTAGAGGGATTCCAATTGTCAAATCAAGGTGGTATGGTATGTAGGTTGAAGAAAGCATTGTATGGACTCAAACAAGCTCCTAGAGCCTGGTATGCAAGCTTAGACAGGTATTTATTGCAATTGGGATTTAGTAAAGGTACTGTAGATAGAAATCTGTACTTCAAAATCAATGATGATCAGATCTTGATTGTTGAGGTCTTTGTTGATGACATTATCTTTGGAGGAAATGAAGGTATGTGCATAAGGTTTGCCGGTGAGATGAAAAGTGAATTTGAAATGTCCATGTTTGGTGAAATGAATTTCTTTTTGGGTCTATAAATTAATCAATCACATAAAGGAATCTTCATATCTCAATCTAAGTATGTTAAAGAGTCATTGAAGAAGTTTGGGATGGAAGACTCTAAACTGGTATGTACTACCATGGTGACTAGTTACAAGTTGAGAAAAACTGATGAATCACCTAAGCCTGATAAAAAAAAATACAGATCCATGATTGGAGGATTGATTTATCTAACTCAAACCAGACCTGATATTATGCATGCAGTCTATCTTGTTGCAAGGTTTCAAGTTGATCCAAGAGAATCACATGTGATGACAGTTATGAGAATCCTGAGGTATTTGAAAGGTAGTCTGGATTATGTCTTATGGTATCCAAAGGACAATGATTTCACTCTCAGTGCTTATATAGATGTAGATTGGGCTAGAGATGGTGATGACAGAAAGAGTGCAAGTGGAGGTGCCTTCTTCTTGGGTAATAGATTGGTCTCATGGTTGAGCAAGAAATAAGATTCAATATCTTTGTCAACTGTAGAAGTAGAGTATATTGCAGCAGCATGT
The DNA here is from genome assembly GCA_027924645.1 of Cunninghamia lanceolata. Lineage (NCBI taxonomy): Eukaryota > Viridiplantae > Streptophyta > Pinopsida > Cupressales > Cupressaceae > Cunninghamia > Cunninghamia lanceolata. Next base: position 4,102,693 of record BSBN01001090.1, read on the forward strand.
TGTTGCACTCAAGTATTAAGGATGGAGCAGACTTTGAAGGATATAAGAGTTGTGTATGAAGATCCAATTGCAATCTTTTGTGACAATACAAGTGCCATAAACATTTCAAAGAATCTAGTGATGCACTCAAGAACAAAGCACATATCAATAAGGTATCACTTTTTGAGAGAGAAGGTGACAGAGAATGAAGTAAAGCTAGAGTATGTATCCACAAAGGATTAGATTGCAGACATTTTCACTAAGCCTCTTCCTAAAGATACCTTTTAGTATCTCAGAGAAAAGCTAGGGGTCATTACCCCTCCTATCCTGAACTAAGATGCATAGGAATGCATCAATCCAGAGGAGCTCAAAGTGTCATTTATTGATCTAGATTGATGTTTTGAAGGCTACTTCTTAGGGGGAGTAGCTAAATGTTTTTGGTAAAATAAATAGATCAGAGAAACAACGTGCAAGTATGTGCCCTTTTCCATTGATGTCAAAGGGGGAGAGAAATCATGTGAAAAACTTAGGGGGAGAAAGAAAGAAGTTGTGTAAAGAGAAAGGGGGAGAATTTTGTCTTGGGGGTCTTTTCAGTTTTTCACATCATATGTTGCCATCCATGACAAAGGGGGAGATTGTTGCAAGTATGTGCCTATTTGGTGTTGTCATTGGTGTCAACTGTGCTCTTACTTTGTTGTGGATATTGAGAAAATTAGCCCCTTCGGTGATAACAATGTGTTGCAGTAGAAATAGTGCATTACATGCAGAAGAATAGTCCATAAGTTCAATGCTTCACATTTCTTGTAGAATGAATATCTTTACCTACGGATTTGAAGTTATTTAGAAGCCTATCTAAAGATGTTTTATTCTAAGTTTGAGCCTCCGGTATGAAGAATTGAGTGAGATATCTTCACCAGAGTGAAAACAACTTTTTTTGTGTGTTTGGTGGTGACAGGGAGAAAGTGTTTTGCTCCGCAGTCCTTCGCATTGAAGTATTTTGGTCTATGGTTCTAGAAGTAAGTCTATGATGATGTTAAATGCCTTCAAGTGTAATGGTTTGTGATTTGGTGGTCCACAAGCTATCTTTTACTCATGACAGTGGCTGGCAGTGTTGTTTATGTGCTCTGGTTGAAGAATCTTGTTGATAGAGTTGTTATAGATCGTGTGGTTGTTCTTGGTGTTTATAATGTGCTTGTGGATGTCTCCCGATCATGTTCCAAAATTTGGATTGGTCCGCAAGGTGTAGTTCAGATCGTGCATGAAGCTTGTTCTTGAGAATACTTGTGTTAACATCAGTCTTGGCCGACATGGTTGAATTCATCACTTGTGAAGATGCATCAAAGATTGTGATAGCGTGTTGTAGCGTGGAAGATTGTGTTTGAGTCCCAGCTAAGGCGTGGTGTGATACACATACATTCTTACATCTTTTCCTTAGCTAAATTTGTATTAGGTCTAGACCTATTTTATGTATGTTTGTAATGCTAACCTTGGAGATTGCTCCAACAGTTGATGATTGTAATGCCAACCTTGATGATCATTCCAAGGTTGATGTAGTGTATAAATACTTGTAATTGAGTTGTGAAAATGTATCCTAGTGCGAAGATGTGAAGATAAATTGAAGTAGCAGAGCAGAGGTGTTTGTGCTTCAATGGAACTAAACCCTGGCATGAAGTAGATGTTATCTCAATTCAACCCTTTGGTAGTGAGCCTTCTTTTGGTAGTGAGCCTTCTTTTTGTAGTGAGCCACCCTTTGGTAGTGAGCCATCCATAGGCAGTGAGCCTTTCTTTGCAGTGAGCAATTTGGGTAGTGAGCCCTGTAGGTAGTGAGCCTTTATTTTTCAGTATTGATATAACTTATATATTTCTGTGGGCTAACACCCACCTATGGTTTATCCCTTTTAGGGTTTTACATGCAAAAATATAGTGTCTCCTGTGTTGTTTATGCTTTTGTGTTGAGCTTCTCATTTAATGATTTCATGGTTATGTCTGAATATAGGTAATTGATAAGTTGATGACCATATTTGGTTAAAAGTTTTAGGACAACTGATTCATCCCCCCTCTTAGTTGTCCGGTGTAGTTGAACAATTATTACCATTAATAAATGCAGTTGTGCACAGGTCAGCTAAAAAGGTCTGTTCTCAGCGATCTATTTTCTTTGGAGGACAAGACACAGAGGTACTTTTCATGAAAATATCACCTAACTCACATTTCATAGGTTCTAAATTTTTAGACTGAAAATTTAGCTTTTTTGTGCAATCTAAACTGGGGGTTTCCACTAAAAATTAGAATGCAGATCCAGGTGTTTGGTTTTGTTCCTTGAAGGGATGACTTTTTCTTATAATCTTGATGCTTAGGTGATGCAAATGAGATGAATTGAACAAAGAAATTAAAAAGACAAAAAGAAAAGTAGATAGACGTTATGACCGAGTCCATATATTGGAACAATAAATAGGAAATGATTAGACAAGAACCTTATCACTGAATCCAAACATGACATAGGAACCCACCACCAAAACTTTGGCACCTTTGGCTGCCAATTGTGTTGCAGACCACCAATGCGTTACCCAATCACAATGGCATCACATTCCACATTATTATTTGAACCAAGGTTTATAAACACCCTCACCCTCTCTTGTGGCCGCTTCTACCATGATTTCCCTCACACTGCTATATGGATGACTTCTCCACCCCCAATGTCTAGCATAAGATTTGAAGGCAATATTGGTATCTGACTTTGCATCAGTTTTGCTTAACAAATTTTCAAAGCTGTAATAATTAAACATTTCAATAGTGTTGTATTGGCAAAAGATGCATAAAGTTGTAATCATTAGACATTTGAATAGCACTGTATTGACAGAAGATTACTCTACGTAAGGGGTAGCCGTTGGTTTGAGACGCTACTCAATTAGTCAGCAGATGGGACTTATCCACTATTGTCATAAGGAAAAACTTGTTTTAATCTTTCTATATGTTGTTTACAGTTGTTATCTCTATAACCTTATTTGCTTCTTACAATTAAAAAAAATAGCTACTGCCAAAGTCAATAAATTTTATTATTGTGTGAGAAATTATTTTAGAAGAGTAGAGTATCAATTGGTTAAGCACAGTGCCTAAATGTGATGGTCGTATGACCATTATTAGGCAATTTTGTTGTAACATACAATTAAAATTTTAAGAAGACTAAAATCTGAAAGGGGATAATCATCAAAATTTCTATAAGAACCACTCAAATCGGGGGCCTTCATGGCCCTTAGTGGTGACACAATCTTGGGTTTATTGAGGCCCCAATTTTTTAACACAGTAATGGACAACAACAAAAATTGAAGAAAGCAACGAACTTTACTTTCTATTAAGTTTCAAAGAAATTCAACACAAATTACAAATCAAAATGATTCAGTCTACATTTGATGATCTTTGGTTTAGCACATTACAAATCAAAAATCAGCTCAGTCTACAATTAGAATAGTTGGCTTCACATGAACAACCTTAAAGAAAAAGACTTCCTTACACAGAAAGAAGATACCAGTGTTGCCACTCTTCACAACACATAATTTGTACTATATCTGCAATACACCCATCTATGCTATATAAGAAATACACTCCTCCTCATACAATGCCCATCTTCCCTTTCCAGGGATGCAGCCCATTTCCTTCCAATATCCCTCTGCCCAAGAATGCTACCACTTCAAACATATAACAATCCCATTAAAGGAATACATCAAATCTCTTCTAGGAATGCAGTGCTCCCACTCTCCGCCAACCTCAAAATAGGATCGAGTAAAAGCCAAAATCTGCCACCACCAGATGAGGTCTGCAGCAACTCACCAAAAATAAAGCAAAATTAAAAGACAAAGAAAACTGACGCCGTGGATGCCACTACATCATAATTAAGGTTTAGAGGTTTAATTAAATGAAATGTGTTAATTAGTATTTAGGGTTAGGGGTTAAGGTTTAGAGGTTTAGGGTTTAGGGTTTAGAGAGAGATAGAGGACCAATAGGGAGATATAGAGGAGACCGATGGGAGAGATAGGGAGATAGAGAGTGAGGGACATGGGCAGAGACATAGGGAGAGAGATTGAGAGGTAGAGGGACGATAGAGATAGAGAGATAGAGATTTAGGGTTGCATGTCAAAAGCAGTCTCTCTCTCTCTAAGAGAGAGAGTTGTTTTAGCTCACCATAACGTGCGGGCGTTATAATGTGCTTGCATTATGATGAGCTTGCTTTGACGTGTTTTTACTAGTTTTTAGCAAAATCTAGAGATAATCTAGAGCGTGCTCCCCATCAGGATGACACTTTTTTCAATGAAAACTAAAAAAAACTACAACCATAATCTTAAGCTCTCTGTTAGCTATCTATTTTCACATTTCGAGTAGGTTAAGGGTTTCATCATGAATTTCCTTTGTTAGTGTGTCCATTTTTTGTCAAAAACCACTGTCTAGTATTTTTGACTTATTTTTTAATTGTTCATCAAAATTTGAAATAAGTTATATTTTTAGAAACTAGACTCCATTCTACACGTATTTAAAAAAATTTGATTTTTGATTAATTTTCAAAAAATTTAGGGGGGAGCATGCTCAAATTTCTATTTTTTAGGATGTGTCCACTTTGAAATTACTAAAAAATCAATTATTCATGAAAAAATTATCAGAAAAATTAGGGATAAACTACATGGTGTTAGCTAATTTCTCACTGGAGCGATTATTGAAATACTAAAAAAAGTTAACATTTTAGGGAGAGCACACCAGATGCTATGTTATGTTTTTTTGAAAAAAATAGGACCAATTTGTGTGCTCCCCCTTTTTGAACCCCTTAATCTCAACCATTTTTTGGAGAAAATTAGTAGTTTAGAAACTAGATTCAGAGCACTACGACTCTTGTTTTTGTTCCATCTTCAAATTTTGAGTGTAGCTATCTTCAATTTCTCATCGAACATCAATGTTTCATGATTTTAGAAAAAAAGTGGCATCTTAAGACCCCATTTTTTGTCCCTCATCTTTGTGCACTTAGCCCAAAAGTTGAACAATTGGGTAAACAACACAATGATAACATTAACATATAGTGAACAAGCCCTTTAAGAATGTGTGATTAACTATACAATGGAAGTGTGTGACAAATTAAAATAAAATCACATAAAATATGACACAAAATTATGTGGAGAAACCATTTGGAAAAAATCGATAGCCAAAGAGACCTCAAGCTTGTATTATTCTCAACAAAAGGAGTATGTTAATACAATCAACTTATCCTTTTAGTCTAATAGTATTTTGGCAACAAAACAATATGAACAAGATCAACTGTGAAACATCTATCTCATGCCTCCAATATATAGAACAATCTAAACTAGAAACCATAATTAATTTCTGAAAATAAGAGTCGAAACAATGGGCCCAAACTAGGCACCCTAGTCCATATGCAAAAGTTCAATGCTCTATATTCCATGGTCAAGCATACTAAAATAGAAAATCCTATTACACACTTCTTAAAAATCTTACGCATCATAAGATATGTCATAAGCATCATAAATATCATAATGCTAATCCTAGGTGCTCCATGAGGGCTCTAAATGTATGTCATTTAATAGCTATGTTTGGAAGATGCTTTGTAACAATTCCCAACTTTGACATAGTCTAGGTTCCTCATTCATCACCCTCTTCCAACAATATTCCAAGTCCCTAGGAGAATAAATAATAAATAAATATTATCTCCACCCTGACATGGGTATTCCATTTTTCCAACTCCATGATTCTTGGAGATCATACATGTTATTTACTTGACTATGACTAATTAATTACATTAGTCTCAAGGACTTCCAAGGTGAGTATCACACCTAATCCTAACACTCTTTCACATCCACCTCCTCTTATTCCTTCCTCTACTATCCCATCTGAAGCCATATATACTAAACTCATCACTACACATATTCCTAGTACTCATTCTTCCAACATTGCCCAACCTTCACTTCAAAGCATCATGAGAGAGCTTAGCGAGGTTAAGACTTGTCTTAACAACCTCCCTTCCACTAATAAAAAGGATTTGCCTGATATATTAACTCATAATCCAAATTATCTTACAACTTGTTAGCATGTCCTTCTACAATGGGCTTTGTGACACCTGTATTTGAATTATATGGTGGTAAAGGTGAAACAAAGACTTACATAACAACATTCAACAATGGGCTAATTGAAAAAATCTTTCTATGTACACTAAAGGATTATGCTCTTGATTGATTCTTCTCATTGCCACATAGATCTATTATTCATATGACAAATTAGCAAATTCTTTTGTAGACATTTTCAATTGAATCATGGTCTAAGAGTTATTTTTGCAAAATTAATAGAATGTAGACAAGGACCAAATGAAAGGATTAATGGTTGTGCTACAATTCCAAACATTGCTTGAAAAGATGAAAAATAAACCAATGAAAGATGAATTATAGGATTATTCATTGATAACTTGCTTCTAGTGATTAGAGATAAGGTAATGTTCAATGAATATGCCAACTTTTCAAATTTGTGTGTAAGCATTAGAAAGTATGAACTCAAATTATTGCATGCTAATCTTCTAATTCATGGTTCATGTAATGCTCATTCATCTTCTTCAACATATCTATCTAAATATCATCTAAAAACTAATTTAAAATAGTAGTAATGATTCCTTCAACAAACAAGATTCTAAGTTCAACTAAATCATGTTAAAATAATACACAAATGATATCATTACTATAAAAATCTAAGTGTAAAGGAAATTTAGGAGGCTTCATGATCCCCTTTATATTGTGCTGCAAAAAGTTTTAGGGGCAAATTTGTTTGTGTGCAATGGTGAAGTTTGCATACCTATGCCAATTCCAATTTAGTTTTGGGCCCATTTCAAATCATAGAAAGTACACTTGGCCCTTAGGATTGACACTCTTAAGTGGATGGCATGTTTCCCCATAGGCAAGATTTAGGAAGGAATACACCAGGGAAGGTGAGGGAGTTTGGGCTCGAGAATGATGTTCCAAATAGCTTGGAACCTCTTGCTCCAAGCTTGTGAAGATGAATGAAAAGACCGTCTCTCATTTTACTTTTATTACCAATGGTGAGTGAGAAGAGAGTCATTCATATCCTTCACTCGCATGAGATTGTGAAATGGGGTTTCAACATACCATTTCTAATCTTGACACCAAGGTTGGTTGGACTGCATAACTATTTTGTGTTATATATATAGAGGCACAACATCCAAAATCTCTTAAAAAATTCACGATCCTAATTTTACTCAAATTAATTTTCAAAGGCGAATCCAATAAAGTTTTAGCCAATAGTACATCATGGAAGGTGTTAACTTATTAGTACCTACCTTTAGGAGTATTATTGTGGTCAAAATCACTTAGTTAATCATTAGTAATTCTATTTATGTAAATGTTTTAATTTTTCCCACATATAGTTATGTCTATTTTTTATAAAATAAACATGAATTTTTTTAACTACAAATATTTCAAAAAATAATTATCAAATAAATCATCTTTTTACTCTTATTGTGATTTGCTTATATTTTTAAATCTTATGGAAAGAAAATCTCACAGTTTCGCTGGAGTCATTCTCACAAAAAGATAATGAGCTCCCTGTTATTGTTTCATCAAGGTATTGCTTCATAACTGGTTCTATTTTAACATGTTACATGCGCGTCACGATATTCGCATTCGTTGGCTATGTCTTGTCTTCAACAAAAAGTGTGACAATCGAGAAAAGTGAAATCATTTTGCTCAGCCTATCAAATAAACACATTAGAATCATTTGGTATAAGATCTTATACAGCTATACACGAACAATCATCAAACATTCGGTATGGTATTGTGAGTTAAAACTCTGGTTGCATTAATTTGGTTGCCTGCTAAAATTGGGGATTACTTTGTGGGGCCTGATTTTGATCGCCTCATTGAGCAATTGACTCAGAATGACAGGTGTGGAACCCCCTACTCTTGCAAGTGTTGTGGATGCCATGCCCACAGTTAGGGTAACTAGAGACCATATCTGATCCAATCCCAACTGCCCTATGTTGATGCCTGCATGTGAAAGCTTTGTATCTTTTGGAACAAGGATGGGATTAGACCATGTTTTGTCAATGTCATAATTTGCAAAGTAAACAAGGACCTTCTAGGATTTATTGGCAAAGGCCTATATTTTTTATTTTGAAACATGAAACCATTTTGGGAACGCCAGTTGAATTTGGTTTACCATTTCAAATATTCAATAATGTTTGTATTTTCTACATTTTCTACTAAAAAATATCAGTGTAATTTTCTTTAAACACGGAAATGTTTGTTTAGCATCAAAAGCCACGTTTACTTGATATGTGTTCCACAATCAAGTGTATTTGTTAACATTTTTCCTTAATTTGTTTAAAACTATCTTCCTTTATGTGTAGCAATTGTGTGTATGTGAGGCATTTTAGTGAAAATATCTATTATGACATTCAGAGGAAAATGGTCCATGTATGTAAATAAAAGAGGACAACAGGCTTTGTTTAGTTGTTGTCTACTTAATGTTGAAATATTATAATCATTATGTCTTGACATTTAATGAATTGAGATCAAATAACATGTTCCTGTGTTGTAACTACATGTGAATTTGTTAATAGATTTTCTCCATTTTCTAAAAGAGTGTCCTCCATTAGATGTAATTATCATGTATACAAGAGACATTTTCAGGAAATTAGTCAATGAGATTAGGAGGAAAATATTTTGGGTCTTTAAGTAGAATAGGACAAGAGGATTTGTTTAGCTGTTGGCTTCCAAGTAAAGTAGTGTAATGTGTTGACATTTAATGATTTGAATTCAAATAACGGGAGCTTCTTTGTATATGGAGATCAGATGCTTGGGACTCTCATCTTGTAGAAAAGAGTTCACACATGCAGACAAAGCTGGGGATGCTTTTACTAGGCTAGTGGAAATAGTTGCTAAGGTGGAGTATTTTCCAAGATTCTATGCTTATCATTCTTATTGTGACCAAAATAAGAGGAAGCAATTTGTGCCATTACTAGGTGCATACTTTAGTGAGCTAGTAAGAGCAGTTCACATGACAGTATTTTATGTGTTGCTTTGCTTATCGCTGTTAATTTCAATGGCAATAAGGAGGAAAATGGTTTGTGTTTGGTGTGTCTTATTACCAAGCAGTCACTATATGGTAAAGACTAGAGTAGAAGGGGATGCTTCCAACTTCATGGCAAGTCCCTTATGCCATTTAGGGCCTATGGGTGTAGAACTGTTTGGTTTCTATTTTGGTGTTCTAAAATATGTTGGTGTAGTTTTGGAGTTTTTTTGTAAAAGGTTTGGTGCAAGATTGGTTTGGTGTTTACAATCATACTCTTCACAAAATTTGTATTTCTCACGGTTTATTAGAAGTTCAGCTTTTTCATATTAGAACCTTGCTCTCTTCCCTTGGTTCTATCAGCGGTTGCCTTTTAACTGATACTCAACATGAGACATTCTTTTCCAAGATAATAATTTTGTACTGTATGGATTTGCATATAATGATTTGTCTAGGGTCTATATGTTTGAATAATTTATCTTTTCTTTATCTTCTTTTGATATGTAGGTCTATTTCTAGTGTTAGTTGTGTTCTTTATTTGTGGTTGTTGGAGCATCTTTATCACTCCCAATTTGTAGTTTTAACTTTTTGTACTTCATAGTCTCAGTGACCTCCTTTGGCAATTTCAAGCACACTTCTTTGCTATTGCATCTTCCCAAATCTTTGGAGTCCCATTGACCTACTTTGGTCATTTATGGACTTCTCAATGTTTTTCTTTCTTTGATTCTTGTTGTATTTTTTGAAAAGCTTCTTTGAGTCTGTTCTCTTCAATTCTCCACAAATGTGAGATATCCCACCCCTTTCTGAGATATTTGCTAATTGAAAACTGCCTGTGTATGTTTGCTTGAATAAAGATTTTGCCAAGTAAATGCAACATATAATGTATAAACAAACAGTTGCAAAATAAAATAAATGCTCAGACAATACCATAAGATTTCAAATCAGATTTATCATTGCATTTCAAATCAGATTTGCCATTACATTTCATTAACAAGAAACTCATACCTGAAGTGCATAGCTAATAAATACAAATCTGAAACAGGTTTGGAATTGTATAGTAGCAAATTGATAATTCCAAAAATGTGAATGCCCTCCTTGCCAAACTAATTTTCCCCACGTTCAAAGGTTACACATTGATGAATAAGGCCCTGCTGCCCCAAGTGGTGAAGGAAATATGCTAGAAACCAAATCTCTTAGGCCTTGAGTTCACATGCTCAGCCCTAGGAAATGTACAACCTGAAAATAAGAGGCTAGAACAGCCTCAAAGACTCCTAGGTGGCAATAAGAATGAATGCAAACAACATCCAAAATGGCTTTCAATGTTTATCTTCCAGTGATCTGAAATCTGCACTTCAAACCCTTGAGTTTTCTGAAGATAATCACTTCTATTATGCACAATGTGACTTTTGGAATAAAGCCACCTGAAGCAACAACCCTTGGATGGTATCACACACCTAGAGGTTGCTCAAATAAGAGAGAATGAACGTTCTCCATGATCAATTTGAAGGAAAAACCCTTGTTTTCTCCTCACAGCCAAAAATCTTCAATTTTATGCTAAGTGTTCAATCATTGAATGAATCTCAATTTGCTTTTTTGAGTGCTTTTTATGCTCCTCACATGGCACGTAGGACTTAAATTTGATAGTTGTATAGTTGTATTTAGACATTTTTTCTATAAAATACAGTCAAAATTTTAAAAAGACTATCATATGAAAGGAGAGATTTTATACAAACTATCAAAATTTATATAGCATTACAATGATATATATATTTGTTTTTTATATGATTTACTTATACTAAAGCATGTCATAGTCTTTGACGAGCACCATTGAATAGATAATTGTAATAGAAAACTTGCTTGACAAGCAAGGTTGACTGTGAAATTTAAGCCCTGATGGCATGATTTCCCATGAGTTTTTTAATCATTAAAATATAATAAATATATTTGCTTTTGTTGTCACCTTATAATATCACTCAAGTGGGCACTCATAACAAGTACTTTTATAATTTGACTTTATATAATTAAATGAACCTTTATAATAAAGTCAATAAAATCATTTAATAATTAAAACATCGTAACTCCATTTATAATCAACATTTATTAATTTTGACTTCACCACCGACTAACCCCCACTGCTCACTCTGCACATCTGGATGCCTTACTATAAATAGTAATGTTGGCCCCCAACATCCCACTGACTTACTAAAAATAGTAAGTTTATATAAACAGAGCCAGAAAACCATGGAGATGATCACCTCAGAATATGCCAAGGAACTGGAGAAGAAAACACTGCCAATTGCCATCTGAAGAACCAAATAACTCGCTCACAAGGCCCTCTAATTGCCATCATTAGCCTGTGAGGACATGATGATAGGCTAATCCACCAAACTCTGACACTAGTTAAAAAGGGGACATTATAGTCTGCCCTCCCTGAAATTGCTTGTCCCCAAGCAATCCTCACCTGAATACGCTGGCAGGTCACCTAAATACCAGAATCTCAAATCAATCTGTAGAATGCCCAACAACATATCCATTGCATCCGCTAGGTAGAGGTAAAACGATGTTGAGCACCACTGTAAACAATTACTTCGATGTAGAACAACCTACCAAACATAGAAATCCTTGGATCCCACAATTAGAATGGAAGTTTGCCATACACATTACCCACTAACTTCTACTGCGCTACTCTATCATAATCTTCACCATGCCGAGATTAGTGAAGCAACACATCAAGATCCAACCGAACTAACGTGTCAAACCTGTCACCACCTGGATCCCAACACATCAGAACCTCACATCCATCGAATATGAGGAGATGGAAGTAACTTGAAGTGCCAGCATCACAACACCCCACTCCAAACTCTACAAATCTCCCGTGGATGTGTTGAGTATCCCTCATAGGTGCCAAAAATGGTGTAACAATTCCTCCTAGGTTGCTGATATAAAACAGACCAGTACCCTTTAGACTAAATATCCAACCTATGGAAATGCATACAAAATGACGAGGATCATAGGGTGCCAGAGTACCAACCCTATGCCACTCTCCAATGCTAAGGAGATGATACAACTCTCCTCCAAACTTTGCTGACCAAAGGAGGTACTCGAAGAACTTATGTGTGCAATCAAAACGTGATAAGGTTTGATCAACCTTCTCTCTAGTGACCTTCAATTGATCCTTTCATCTCTATAACTCATTTGGTCGTTGATCACAATCAACTGCATGAGATGAAATTTATGATTCGCTTCGAGGAGAGGGAAACATATCAGCATGGAAACCAATTTCCCCACTAAATGATACCCTGCATTCCTCCTGTAAAGAAGATGGGACAACATTGTGATCAAACACACAACTCTCTGTTGAATCCACCACTTCATCACAAGATCCATCAATAACATTCTCTACATCATTTGAAATGGGTTCATCATTAGGAACACCTGCTGCCACATACTATTCCCTACTAAACTCATCTGATGTACTCATCCCATGGGTGTCACCTGCACCTGTAAATGAAATGGATGTCTTTATATCCTCAACATGCACATTACCACAATCTGTGGATGTATGCTTATCACCAATGGCTGCCATAGATGGCTGAATTGTAGCTATAGGTGATGAAGATTGCGCCAAGCTCAACTCCACGGTAAGCTCATCAATATGAGACTCTGACTCTTGAAGGGCCAATTGAGTGCTCCTCAAAGAGTCCACGGTGACCTCAAGCTCATAGGTGAGCTCATCAACCTCCTCTTCTTTCCCTTTTAGTGCATCGTAATAGATCCCATCAAGCATGAGAAGATGATCTCTATCTGATAATAATTGTAGGTAATTATTTTTCATTACTCCCAATGCATCTCCAAGTGCTTGAAACTTTGCAAGGGAAAGTTCACTATCAAAGTCTCATGTGTTTCTGGAGTCTTTCAACAACAGTTTGCCAACAACTGCTGAGCAACATCAAAATGTTCTATTGCTAAAGCAATCATGCCTTCATTCATCCTCAATTGACCTGCTAAATGATGGGACCCCTGAAACTTGTCATTCCTATACATTTTTTTTGATTTGAAATCAGCACTGTGATAACTGATTGCAAAGCATCATCATGTGTGATATCAACATTGCATACATCCTCATCAAAAGTATTGGTGTTATGATCCTTATAGGATAACTCACATGAAAGGTTAGAGGATGTTGATTTGACATCCTCATTGCACATTTCCTCTTCTGAAATAGATGCATGTACATCTGAAGAACTATCCTAGGACTCATCAAACTTACACAAATTTTCTGATTTTAGATTAGCGTCATGCAACATACAATCTGATTTGTTTTCATGGCTGATCACAACTCCATTAGTGCTGGTAATGTCATCTTGGGGTTCTACCAAACCATCATCATGATAAAAGGCTTTCTCATCATCAAAACTTATCCTTCATCTTCCACCAACTCCTCATTAGCTTTCCCAATATGTTCATCAATAAGAGTTGACCCATGTAGTGTCTCACATTCTGAACCAAACTCGTTGCATGCTGCAACTCCTTTTCCATGATCACCTGTAGGACAAAAATCACTTTGAAGCAGTTCTTTTTTCTTATCCTTTCATTTGGATTTTGTAAACATCCTTAGAAAACCCTATTGCATTTCCAGATCACTCATCAAGTCATACGGGTTCTGTATCAATTCACTCATGGATTTATCTAAAGCCATCTTTCCTTTGTTTTGAATTTTAATGACTCACCCAACAGGATGGCAAGAAATCGCTTTGATACCACTAAGATATCCCACCCCTTTCTAAGATATTTGCTAACTAAAAACTGCTTGTGTATGTTTGCTTGTGGTTTCAAAGTTTTTCTTTGTGTTGAGTTTGATGAAGATTTTGCCAGGTAAATGCAACATATAATGTATAAACAAATATTTGCAAAATAAACTAAATGCTGAGACAAATACCATAAGCTTTCAAATCAGATTTACTATTACATTTCATTAACAAGAAACTCATACCCAAAGTCCATAGCTAATAAATACAAGTCTGAAACAAGTTTGGAATTGTATAGCAGCAAGCTGATAATTCCATAAAAGTGAACGCCCTCCTTGGCATTATGATTTTCCCCACGTTCAAAGGTTACACATTGATGAATAAGGCCCTGCTGCCCCAAGTGGTGAAGGAAATATGCTAGAAACCAAATCGCTTGGGCCTTGATTTCACACGCCCAGCCCTAGGAAATGTACGACCTGCAAATAAGAGACTAGAACAGCCTCAAAGACTCCCACGTGGCAATAAGAATGAATGCTAACAACATCCAAAATGGCTTTCAATGTTTATCTTCCAATGATCTGAAATCTGCACTTTAAACCCTTGAGTTTTCTGATGATAATCACTTCTATTATGCACAATGTGACTTTTGGAATAAAGCCACCTAAAGCAACAACCCTTCGATGGTATCACCACCACTCTGGGTCTAGGTGAAGGTGTTGGTTTGGAAAGTTCATTAACACTTGCAAGTTTTGGTGTAATGGCAAACTACACACCTGTAGGTTGCTCCAATCAGAGAGAATGAACGTTCTCCATGATCAGTTTGAAGAAGAAGCCCTTGTTTTCTCCTCACAATCAAAACTCTTCAATTTTCTACTAAGTGTTCAATCATTGAATGAATCTCAATTTTCTTTTTTGAGTGCTTTTTATACTCCTCACATAGCACAATTTCCCATGAGCTTTTTAGTGAGACTTGTTTAGTTTACGAAAGTCAAACCAACCAACTAGCTATTTGCAACACAACCAACACTGACGAGGCATATTTGTTTAAAGAAACTTCTCCTCACCAGACGCGAGCTCGTGGTTCACTTCGCACTGAGGTCCCTTCATCCATTGCTCCAAATTTGTTAGTTGTAAATTAAGCCGAAGCATTTGCTAATACAGTCCATCATCTTTATGATGCGGAATTCCCTTCATAAATTCCTAATCGTTTGATGAATTGGGTATTAAAATGGAGGAGGGATTTGTGCTTGCTTTGCGACCTATTATTTGAAAAGTGCAACCACCCATTGAAATGCTGCAAATCAGAAAAATATGAAAGAAGACTAAAAGGATGGGAGTCTCACCCCGCCATATGTTTTGAAGGCTTAAGTTGAAACAAAAGAAGAGAAAAAAATTCTGAAACAAAAGAAGAGAAAAAAATTCTCAAAAAAAGATAGGGTACTAGAAAGTACCGCTTTTTGGTATCCTTGTCAGCTTCCTTCTCGGCTGAGGTCGAACCCTCGCGGCTGCACACAGTTTTAATGTTTCCTACCAATACGGTGCTCAAGACCAGCCAAACATAATATTTCAATACTTTATGAAGTGGATAATTTCAAACACTCTGATCATTGTACCTTAATGTTTATTTAGTTATTTTTCCCACATTATTTTGAAATATCTTATAATATATGGGTCAATTTCTTTGATAAAATTATTTAACTAATCAAGATATTTTTATATAATTAATATTAACATATGTTTTTTTATATATTTGATTCTTAGTTTCCAATTAATTTATATTAATTTGTATTTTATTTTAAAATTTATTAACTAAATAATCTATTTAGCATTTATGGCATTTAGGATATGGTTTATCAAATATGAATGTAATTAGAGTAATAAATTATATAGAGTAAAAGTGCAAACCCTTCACTTTTATAACCTTGTTTTACACGCTTTTTACATAGATATTGTAAATACAATGTTCATAAACTCTTTAATTTGATTTATTTGATGTTCTAATCAACCCTTCGCCCTACACCCATCAACCAAATGCCACTCTAGCTCTTAATGGTCTAGATCAATCACTCTTTATAACATTCTCTTACCTAGGACTATATTGTGGGTACAACCCTATTCCTCTGACTGGGTCATGCTGCAATCTAGTTTGGTCCAATTTCAACATTTAAAATCTCTGGCTTTAAGCTAACCCTTTCAAAATCTAGCCATTAGCTCATTCAATTGCATGTTGAAAAGCTTTAGTTAAGCAATTAAGGACTTCTATCATAGGAATCTCCTAGATTGTTATGAACATCAAGTGTTTTCAAGGATTAGCTCATAAAGTGCTGCATTCACATTGCCATTGCATTATCATTCTATTCTAAGAGCATCTAAAAATAAAATCTACATGTTTGCATACATCATCATCATCAACTACTTGATGATATGGGATATTAATTAAATAAATATTTAATTTATTTAATTAATTAGGATAAAGGGATAAAATAGATTAATTAAATAAATAAATAGGATTTATTTAATTAATCAGGGATAAACGAGGACCTGGGACAAATGTGTTGCAAGGTGTCGCAATATGGTGTTGACAAGGTGTCAAAAGTGTTGCAAGACAACATGATGTGATGAAAGTGATATGCCAATGGGACATGATCAATTTCAAGTGTCTATAAAACTCATTTCAGACTCAAGAGGAGACATTATCTAGTCTCGAAATTGTTTTCATTTGTCCACATTTCAATCAAGTTTCTTACTAGGAATGTAAGGATTTGTTATGTTTCTAGTAACATAGTGCACAACTACTTCTATGCATGCTTGGGATTCTCCATACATTTGGTGGATTCTACACTATATAGGAGATTTCTGGTATTTTTTGCTAAACACATAACACTATATAGGGTGATCCCATAATAGTGGGTTACAGTTTTGTGGATGAAGAAAAATTGAAGGTGCCAAAAAATATCTAGAAGGCACCTTCGTTCGAAGGTCTTTCCTTCAAACGAAGGTCTTATTGGCCAATTCAAATCTTAAATCAACAAGATCTTTGCTCGAAGGGGTGCTGTGAACGAAGGTGGTTGAGCGCCAAATAAAAACAATAAAATAATGCCTTCGCTCGAAGAGTGTCTTTGAGCAAAGGCATTATTGTATTGTTTTTTATAAAATAGGTTAAAACTCTCAAATGACTATTTTTTTTGTCATTTGAGAGCGTGCAACAGTGAAAGGCACCCGCGGATGACGGTGACAGCACCCACAGATGACAGCGACAAGGAACCTGGATGAAGGTAACAGGGAACTTGGACGAAGGTGACAGGTTCGAAGGGGACATGTGGGAGCTCTGCGATAGGCGAAGACCCCACATCAACATACACATCGAGCCCACAGGTGCATAAATTTGCCAAGTCATTTCTATGTATAATCAAGTTTTGTTTGAAATGGATGCTTGTCATGAACTCATACATATATGCTTACCAACATTTTAAGGCCCCATATGCTTGCTGATAGGGGCTTCCATTAGAAAAAATATGTCGTTCCATTACCTAGTCAATAAAATACAAAAAAAATTGCTACTATCAAACCCTAGTTTGTCAAACTAGGGTTTGTCATTACAGTTAATAAAATATAGAAAAATTCAATAAAATGCAAGAACTTTCTTGAGACAGTTAGAGAATTAGATCAAACCCTAGTTTGGGTTTGTCATTATAGTTAATAAGAAAAATTCCAAAAAAACAAAAAAATTGCTTGAGACAATGAAAGAACTATCAAACCCCAGTTTCGAAAGAAAATAGGGTTTGTCAAATTAGGGTGAAACTAAATTCATCTTGTCAAATTTGAAAAGATGAATTTAGTTTCACCCTAATTTGACAAACCCTAGTTTGGCAAACTAGGACCGTTTATAGCCACACAACCAATCTCTCTTTTTGCACCTGAAGGCAAAGAACTAGTTCAAAATTTGTAACTATTGTATGTAGTTTAGATGTATCATGTTCATCTTAATATGTGCTAGGTATCAAAATCCCTTATCTTATTTTAATTATTTCATGTTATATGACAATAGAAATCCATTGGTGGCACTTGAGCTAAACATGATTTAAGGATATATATAAATCCATTTCCAAAAAATTCTAACATGTAGACATGCAATTGTTATTAATAACATATGAACATTTAGATGAGACCATCTTACTTATTAGTGAGTTTATATTATACTTAAGTGGTAAAGCTTTGTAATGTTTTGATGCATCTTGTTTGCTTTACACTTCCTTCACAAAGTTGGCTCATGCTTTCATTGACTATTTCTCTAACCCTAGTTCACATAAGGATAATATATATGGACAAAACATTTCTCTCATGATTTATCTTTTGATCCTTGTTCTCCTACTTCCCATATGGCTTATACATATACTAAACCTACTTTTCATCACACAAATTGATATTCTAAGCATAGAGGCATTGCATCAATACGTAAAGTTCAAGAAATTATAGACAAATGGAAGATAAACATTACACATACTCATGAGCACAAAAATCCCTCACTTGATAAGATGAATCATGGAAAAACAAGTCACATGAATGTCAAGATCCTAGTCTTGTTCGCCATAACCCACACTATATTGAGGTTACATGGCATAAAATAGAAACCACCCAATATGAGAGATGAATTCATTGCTTACACAAACTTCTTATTACTCACCATATTTTGTGCTTTTTGCTTTCCTTTTTCTTGGATTTATGTTTATGTCCATGTTCCTAGTTAGCATGCACGGATGACACAAAGACACCTTTATTGGTGCATGTGTTGACAGTAGTGGTTTTGAACATGTGTCAAGTGTTGTTCATGTAACTTCTTCCTTGTGCTTTATATAATTTGTATTTGATTATTTTTAATTATGTTAACATATGTTATGATCCCCTCAACTATTGATCCATTTACCTTGTGTGTCCATATATTTTGGCCTTTTTATTACAACTTGTTTGTTCTAATTTTTGCACTCATCTCACCTTCCATATTTGGTTTCATGCTTATCTTCCCCACTTAGGGGGAATCTTGGTTTCCATTTTCCTTGCTTGACATATTTCTTCCTATTCTTGTTTACATACACTTTACTCACCTTTGCCTTTTTTATTTTATTTCCCACTTGTGTTGCTCACGTGCCTTTGCTTATCTTTTGCTTCCATCTCCTTTCCTCTTTTTATTAAATGATACTTCTTGCCTTGTATTTTATGCCCATGGCCATGTGTGTTCCTTAGTCTTTTGTACTATTGCTTATATCTTATTGATCTTATATTGTTATATATATCTTGTTTATTAGAGCCTTTACACTAATCTTCGATTGTTATATCACACTCCTAGAGTCACCTATTGAGATTACCTTGTTTTATCTAAAACTTATACTTTGATCCTATATTTCTATACCATGATTTTAAATCTTACATATAATTTAAATGAACCTGTCTATTCAAGGAAAGACAAAAGATGTTATCTTTGAGAACTAAATAACATTGAATTAACTGAATCCAATATGAATTAAACTAAGATTTTTTCATTAAGCGCCAAAATAAACGGACCTTATATTTCGAATCTAGTCATATACAGGCAAATTTGTGATTCTAACATATACTTTATGATGAATGTTTTTATAATTTGGATGTAGTCTCCATACAACATTTTGAGCTACTTCTTCCATCACTTCAAGCACAGATTGAGGGGCATCACGTAGCCAAATGGCAATATTTGGATGTGTGAAGATGAACTATTTATAGTCAATCTCCAAGATACATTTATTTGCTGAAGTCAATACCACAAAATATAAAGAAATTGTAAGTGGCATAGAAAATAACTGAGACAACAAATCACCAAACATGATTATTGAAGTAACAGTATAAATAATCATAAAAATTGGCATGTGTGAAAAGAAAGGAAAACAAGAAATGCCATGAAACTAAGCAGACAATATAAACTAACCAGCAACCATCTCATTTATTAACCGAATGTACTCCAGTTAACCATTTCCACTCTTTTGATTTACGTAGTTGTCTAGAAATTGTCTAAACTTTTTAGCTATGAAATGTCAAACTTCATCTCTAGTCACCCATTCTCTTAAAGTTCCTTGAACATTGCACATTTCATATTCACCCTCTTCATTGTCTTCCTCCTGCAAAAATTAATACTACCAATCAGAAAAAAGAATCACAAAATAAATTTAACAATTCATAAAAGAAAATTACCAATCTTTGCACAAGGTAAAATGTAATAGTACTTATCTACAAAAAGATATAACCAATAAAAAAATGGGTCAATACATTCATGTTTGAAAGGATCCCAAAAGATCGCTAAGATATGGAATTATATCAAACTATCAACTGAAACTCTTAAATAATAGAGAATGTTATCTTTGGGAAAAGATCATCAAAAGAGATAAAAATAATGCTAATGTTTGGCAAAATGTCATTTCAAAAAGAATTGGATGTAATCTTTCGCCCTTCAAAGCATAAAGGATCTAACCATTTGATATCATCCCATGAAAAGACAAGGAAGTGGTAGTCATATCAGCTGGTCAATTGGATGTTTTAAACAATTAATAATAGTGGCATTGTGTATGCTTGGGAAATATAATTCAGATGAGATGCAAAATGTTATGTTTGTCCAAAAGAATAGTCAAACAAGATTTTGGCAATCTCCTTTGCCTTAATAGTATATTAGTGAACAATTTCCACTGTCAAGAACAAAACCATCACATCAAATAGGGCATATCATTTTCTAATGTATTCATTCAAATTGTGTAAGCAACCAAGCATCACAAGTCATGAGCAAATTTAAGTTCATATAGAAGATTCTCAAAATATTTATTCTGAGATGAACAAAATAGACAACTATTGGATGTGATAATTGAGATGACAATGAGAGGAATTAAATGATTATGAAAATTTAGAATTACCACATTAGATCAGGGGCATATAATTTGCCTTCCCCCCAACATATTGTACTCTTATTGCCACATCATTTACAATAGGGACATCATGTTTTCCCTCCTTTCACATCTTACATGTCTTTATTGAGCTATATATTTATATCATGGACATCTTATGTCCCCATTCACAAGCTCTATTGTGTTATTTTTCCCATTAGGGTCTATTTAGCTATACATGTGATTTGATAATCACACCATTACACACCACTTTTTTGTGCCTTCATGCTTATCTATGACCATTATTAGACATTGATTATGAGTGTATAGTGACACATCTTTCAACTTATATTGAGGGTGACCACACTAAATCACATAAAATGGTTTAAATTTTTGTAGAGTTACCAAAATTTGTGTTGAATTTTTGGAGTAGTAAATACAACTACATAGTAGATATGTTGAGAAGAGAACTTTGCATTGAGAGATCACATAGATGAGAGTTAAAGTTATAAGATTTTAAAAAGATGAAATTTTATTTTTAACATAATATCAATTTTGGGGAGGCATGTTAAAATATAGTTCTAGTCAAGATAGGATACATAGTGAGTGGACTACTTCATTCTTGGCATGGGTTGTTGTTAAAGATATAATATTTATGTTTATCGTAAGAGTCAATGCAAGAGATTTTGATTAGAGAAAATCCTATTGGAGGGATGGATAGATACATTAGAACTTGGACAAGACATTGACATGCTTTTGAGGAAGAAATTATTGGTTATAAATGAGAGCTAAAATACAAAGGCCTACATATAGAAATGCCAAGTTTATTGGTTTGGTAAAGGGGAATTAAAGTTTATGGATTGTATAATCTCTTACACATACTAGATAATTCATGGAATGATAAATTAACATCAATTATTTTGGGAATCATGAGGAGTCAACACTATATAGATATTTATTGCTTATAACTTAGTATACATGATATCCAAGATGCCATATTTTATACCATGTGAATAGACAAGTGATGCTTCACATACTTCTATCTTATAAATTTCAATGAGTTTGTTAGGTATTGCCTACTATACCAAGAAGCATTCTTTGGATAGTGACACAAATTTTGTAGTTTACATGTATTTATGTATTTTTGTGATGTTTCTTGTAAGTTGGATTTGCTATAAATCATATTGAGTTACCATGGAAATATATGAATGTATATTGTATAGTCATTGGTTGTATCCATGTTAGATTAGTATTTAATGTTCATTATTTTATATCTTTAATTGTTGAACCTATGTGCTATATTGATTTCAAAAGAAATCTCTTTATATATCTCTCCCTTGACCTAAGTGTGTTCACAAAGAAAGATTTAAGTGTATGGAGTAGGAATGACTTAAATGTTTTATTGCACACATGGTATACATTTTTTGAAACTGATACATGTGACATTTACACGTGTAGATTTTGAAAAGTTAATCTCTCTCTCTCTCCTCTCTCTCTCTCTCTCTCTCTCTCTCTCTCTCTCTCTCTCTCTCTCTCTCTCTCTCTCTCTCTCTCCTCTCTCTCTCTCTCTCTCTCTCTCTCTCTCTCTCTCTCTCTCTCTCTCTCTCTCTCTCTCTCTCTCTCTCTCTCTCTCTCTCTCTCTCTGAAAAGGAAAAGAATTATCCATGCATTTTAGAAATTAAATCTTCCCTCTTGTTTAACTATTTAAAATGTGTTGGAATATGATAATGCTATTGGAAATTTGTACTTCGTTTATTTAATTATAGTTCTTCTATTACACATATATATGTGTTATTGAAAGGTTAACATGAAGGTAAATATAACTTTCTAGATTAAAACATATATGTGTTAAAATATATAGATCTGCTTGCATAACAATGTACATATTTATAAAAAAATATTAGATTCAACACAGTCTAGATGTACGTAAAATTAAATTGTTCGAAATAGACAATTATGTGTTTCAAATTATACAAACTTACAAAACCTTATTTATACCGATCTATAGTTGCATTAGGATGGCCATGTTTAACCAATTCTCTACAAGATGACTGATATGTCTCACCAACACCAGTGATAACTAGTGTCTACTTTGGAAGTTGTGGAACAACATGTCAACATACACACCTACATCAGAGAAGAAATTATATGTTGATATAGGCAAGTGCAACACAACATCCCTATCTACTCTGATGTAGGACGTGTATGTTGATACATTTGTTCCACAGTCCAAAGTAGACTCTATATCACATGTTATGATGTTACCAGTGAGACATATCAGTCATAGAGTGTAGAGAATTGGTTCAACATGGCCATCCTAATGCAACTATCTAGAGGTATAAATAAGGTTTTGTACAAGTACATATTTTAAAAAAAAAATAGTAGATGACATAGTCTACACGTAAAATTAAATTGTTTGAAATAGACATACATCTATTTTGAAAACAATTTAATTTTATGTGTAGACCAGGTACATCATATACTAATCAAAAGAGACATAAGGGGCATTATAATCAAAAGAGAAGATAAATTGAATGATTTGGCTCATCCTGAGCTTCCTATCATTATTGTGGGAAGTAGTACTTACTTGATTTAACCTTATTTATACAAAGCTAATTTATACAGAGCTATAGTTCCATTAGGATGGCCATGTTGAACCAATTCTCTACAAGATGACTGATATGTCTCACCAACATCAATGATAACTAGTGTCTACTTTGGAAGTTGTGGAACAACAGCAACACACACACCTACATGAGAGAAGAAATTGTATGTTGATAGGTGAGCTTAAATCACCAAGGATAAGCGAGCTCAACAAGTCAGAAGAAAGAAATTGTATATCATCAAGATAGGCTCAAGCATGTAACACATCCCTATCTACTCTGATGTAGGTGTGTATGTTGATACATTTGTTCCACAACTTCCAAAGTAGACACGATGTTGGTGAGACATATCAGGACCATCAAGTGTAGAGAATTGGTTCAACATGGCTATCCTAATGCAACTATAGAGACATATAAATAAAGTTAAATTGTAAGTACTACAAGTCCCACAATAATGATAGGAAGTTCAGGACTCCAAATCATTCACTTTATCTTCTCTTTTGATTAACAATGATCTTGATTCTCTATTCAGCTTGAATTTCATCTTGTGATCAGCAAGGCTCCATCATTCTTTCCTTCTTGAAGCAGTCCTTTAAGTTATTGCACTTGCTTTTCATGTTATCACTTACATTTCAAACATGTAAATTTTATTTTTTTTCACTTAGTGAACTAGAATGTATGTTCTTGGTTTCCAGATGTTAAATTTAAAAATTAATTTAGATACATAGTAAGTTAAAGATGTGCACACATGTACATTGGAATAAGTAATTTATTTTTGTGCACAAAATTTAGGTCTATATATATCATGGCACATACGCCACCACCTAGACCTAAACCTTCTATATTTACGCGTACAAATATTGAGATTCAAAAATTGACAGGTGTTCTTTCTGACCCCAACACAACAGGGGTTTATAGGGACACATGTCAATCAATTTTATCTAGATTGCAATGCATTAGATAGAGTCTAGGAGAAACCCATGCTTATTCAGGTGATACTCTTGCTGCTATTCTTGCCCAGATGCGGCAAGAGGTTACTAGTGATGTTTCTCTTGCTTCTATTCAGCTTACTATCTCAAAAGAGACTATCAAATCCTTAATGTTTCCCATATTATGTTGGTAAGCCTAATGTGAGGGGCTACCAAGTGACTAGATGTGTAGACCCTCTTATGGCCCCATTGATATATCCACGTTTATATCCACGTTTTCTTGCTACTCATGGTCGTTATCCCAATAACGACCAAATTCCTTTATATTTTGCACATCAGTTATATGGAGAGGTTCATATGGGCCTCAAGGTCAAATACTTGGATTTGCTAGCATATTTTGGTCAGGGGAGGGGCAAGGTTGCTGATAGAGATGCCTATCGTCGACCAGATCGACAGGCTCTAGTTTATAGGGCCTTGGTTGGGGACAGGATGCCTGTTATCTCCCCAACCCTGGCCCCTATTGCTAATCAAGTTGTCATTGCTTCCCAAAGGGAAGTAATCGACAGTGTTGGTGATATTGCACTTGCCACATCTATTATATCTTCTAATCATGTGGGAAGTTATTTGATGAGTCATCCTAGACAATCTATGTAGTGCCCCTCAACTTATCGTCTTTTGGACTGATGTTTGCTTAGTAGTACTAGACATTATGACAGTATTTTAGATCATTGATGATGGATTTCTAGTTATTTTGCTATTTTAGTATGAACCTAATTGTTATGATAACAGATGTTGATGATGGATTATGTCATTTTATGCTTTGATAAATGAACTGTGTTAGTGCCTGAGTTGACTGACAATTTTTGAACAATTCTCATGCAGGCACTTTCCCTAAGTATCCAAAAAATGTTCTAAGTCTTTGGGCCTCCTCAGCATTTTTCAGCTGCATCATCATATTTTCTCTGAGGAGGAGGTCATCATCATCATATTTTCTTCGATGGTGGTCAGCATCATCATGTTCTTCGTCGACTGGTTTCTCATCGTCATCATCATATTTCACTATCAGGTGATCTTGGTTATGATCATCCTGATGATGTTGTTGAAGAGTTCTAAGTGCGACCCGATATTCACTGGGTTCATCATATTTTGAACGTCAGGATGATCTTAGTCAATATCATCCTGATGATGTTATATCACTTCGTGGTTCATTGTTTTGTCATCCTGATGATGCTGACATCATTCTTACGTCAGGGTGATATCCGGTTCTCTGCCTATCTGCATCATGATATTTCCGAAGGAGGGGGTGATATTTTCATATCACCCGCGTGTATGTTTGTTCCAGCGTCATGATGATGCTGATATCAAGGAGATATCCGCCTGCTGGCTTCGTGCATTATCTAGTGGGGGTGATCTTTTCGAGCATCATCATATTCATCTATCGCCCCGATCTTTTAGTGAAGCTACAGTGCAACCTGATATTTGAACATCAGGATGATATTTCCAAATATCCGGTTGCCTTCCGAATATCATCCTGATGTTAATATGATGATGACGTCATCAAGGTCCGGGCGGGGTTATATTTCTAACACAGATCATCTTGTGGAGATCCCCCGATATTTGCAAACATGATGATGACGTCATCTGGATATGAGGAGGTGCGCAGTAGGCAGATATGATGATGACGTCAGCAGGATATGATGATGACGTCATCAGGATGTTCATCGGCCAGACTTTTGGTATAGGCTCAGCAGGAGGATGTTCCTCCGATGGATCAGGTTGTGCCGATGAAGGTGATTATCATGCAGGCTATATTGCGATATGATGATGACGTCAGGGTGATATTTCAAGCAACAGGATATCATGCTGCTGGAGGATGATGATGATGAAGTCTTATACTAGTGTCGTCAGGAGCAAAAGCACCGACATGATATATGCTCATGACCTAGTATATATAGTGTTAATGAGGTTGCTGCGGGGTGCATGTGGGATAATTGATATCCTGCATTTTCGAAATATCATGATGATGAATCTCGGCGGGAAATGCTTGCGATGCAGAATTGATGTTCTTCCCAAGGCCGCGGGTTGGTGCGCCTTTAATGGCGATTGTTGCAGAGGTATGGGCGATGGCGTGGGCGGATCTGGTACCCGATTGAAGGTATACATCAGCGGACAGTGGCGCAGGGCTCGAAAAATCTTCCTGTCTCCTCCCCTACCTGCTGCAATCAAGTTTGGGCGCCAATCTGGTAGTGTTTGAGCGCCATTTTCCTGATACTGTGTATCTGGCGGGATTTTTGGTCAACCTGGTAGTTAATGCTGAATACACCCTCCTGCTATATAATGCAGACGGTGTTATTCATTCAAGGTTGTTGAAAGTTGATGATTTTGGCTCTGTAATGCATAACAAGCTGATCTGGTTGCTCTGTACAGCTTACCTGTGAGTTTATGTATCTCTTGTTGTTTGTTTTTGGCATGAACCCACTGATTTCATGATTAAACTTATATGAGAAATGCTGTTTAGCATGTGTTGTGTTAATTCTGTCTCCAGTATTGCATGTATTCTTCTTCTGAATCTGGATGTTTGGTAATGTTTTAGATTCTAGAGCATAGAATTCCTATGTTGACTGTCTGATCTTTTAACTTCTGCTCAAGGGGTAGATTAAACTATTTTCAGGTTGAACATTGGGAAGGGTATACTGCAGTAGGGATACCATAAGTAGAGATAACCTAACACTTTGTATTGGGAGATACCTGTAAGGCAGGTATCACATTTATCCCCTTGAAATCCAGTTTTAGCTGTTCATGCTGATCATTCACAGGTGTATGTCTACTGACTCCAGGCCCTGGATAGGCACCAATCATGCTTTGTTTTGTGTTATAACCATATCCAGCTTTGCATCCAAGCTTAAAATCCAAATCAAAATCTAAAACCAACATTAGGACATTAGAGTTAGTTTTAGGAACCTCAGTCCTCTGTCTACAACTGCTAATAGGCCCAAAGCTAGCCCCTTTGTTCTTATCTTTCAGTTTTGGTCTACTTACAGGAGGACTCATCTGCTTTCTGTCAACATCCCAGCCTTGCATGCATATCCTCATGGATGTTGAGTAGGGAATACCCCCCTAGGTCTTGCAGAGCCTGAAGAAGAAGAGGAGATAAAATATAGAGTCTATCTCCTACACTGTTGACCCCCTGGCCCAGAGATCCTGTTGATCACTGATGGCTACCTTGTAGGGAAATCTGGGAATAAGCATCCAGTCTGGGAAAAAGTCAACAAACTGGATGTTTTAGATGCTTTGATGTTATTCACTATATGGGATTGCAAGTTAGTCGATCATTTTATGTTGTAGTCTAGTAATCTAATACTTTGTTCAATATAGTTGATTGTTATTCATAAACGTGAATGGAACAGTGTCGTATTACTCGTTCTTGAGTACCCTACCCCACCGCGATTTCCATTCATGATAGGACTGCATGTGATGTATATGTATATCTTGTTATGGTTAACCGTGCGTTGTTGCAGGATGCAGGTACTAGGCATCGACTCCACCTGATTACCAGGTCTGAGCGTGCCTTCGCCAATGGATTAGTTGGTTGGAGTTAACGTGAGGTCCCTAGTCAGTGTTCCTTGGTCGTCAGTTTACCCTTGTGATTGTTGGTTGTCGTTCGATCATGTCTTGCTGTCAGGTAATACTGTACCTTGGAGTCTAATTAAGTTCAAAGGTGTCTAAGCATGTGTGGTAGTGTTGTGCTTTAATTAGAATCATTCTACAAAAGAGTATAAATGTTGTTAAATGGGCATATTGTCGTTAGTTGTCGATTATCGTTATAAATAAATTATTACTTTATTAGAAGTGTTGTTGTTAAATAAAGTTGTAAGAAATTTGTATTGTTCGATATAATATTATTTATAATAAATATTTAAATAAATAAATAGTTGTAATCATGTTGTAAATTATGATTCACAACTTGATTAATAAAATAAATTAAAGTATAGTACAAAATTATAGATTGTCGAAATAGTACTACTCTATTAATAACAATATATTGGGTCAGCTATAAAGAAATATAATAATAAAATAAAGTAAATAATATTTGGGGATCATTAAATTAAATAAAATATATATATTTTTAAAGGAGTTTATGCACGGGATCGCGTGCCAAGCCCTTGGTAGAGGAGAGAGGCTATGTTTTAAAAGAGCGGTAGAGGCATTAAGGAGATCATTACAGGTACATGAAGGGAGAAGAAGGCTGGAATAGGCGGCTTGGATCTGTAACATTGAAGTAGACCTGTTGAACTGACATCGTAGCCAGGTTCCTTGGAATACTTGCCTTCTTTCATTATTTCTTTTCTCTGAATCTGAGCATGTTGATTGTTGCTTCTTTGTCTGTAAATGAAACGGTGTTGGTTAAATGGTTTCTGTCGGGACTTTCTGTCATTTTTGCAAATGCTGTTGTAGTTTATTTGATTCCAATTAGTTTGAGCTGACATCAGTTTGTATTCCTTCCATTGTTTGCCGAAGAGGGAGTCGTATATCACTCTTAGAAAGCCCATCATAGGTTAATACATCTGATTCGCAAGTTGTGTAGTGTTCTCTGATTTGGTATTTACCCCATCCCGTCCCAGATTTCTTTAGAAACCAGTTTCCTGTATCTTCCATTCCTATTTCTACCGTCGCTGTTTTTAACAGACTTAGCCGGCATTGAGATTGCATTGCTAGTCGGTGTCGTAGAGAGATCACATAGTGGTTTTCCCTGCATTCCTCCGTCCTTGCAGGCTCGTATACCTTTGTAAATATTGCTACCTGCGTGAAAAGTTAATAATCGTTTGTTTTCACTTATTTAGGGTTAGCGAACATTTTCTAGAGATATAATACTTGATATTACGGCAGTCGCAATTAACCAATTGGTTAGGGTTATCCCAAGAGCCGCACAGGCTATCCGTTTTAATGTCTGCGATAGAAACTGGGTTAACGACTTTGCTGAGAGTCTATGTATTGTTTTTGTGGCGTCTGGTATTGTTATTAGTGGGCTGAATTGCTTATAGGAAACGCTGCTAGTTGTTATGCCTGGGCGTGAAGGAGAGATCGCTACCACTCTATTCGCTTGATTGAAAATTTTCTGAAGCCTTGTCACCCAGGGTTGTGAGATGAATCCCATATATATATTGTTTTTTTTTGTTGTGTTGGTTTTATTCTTTTGAGGACCGACGGTATTAGATAGCCGCTGCCTTGCTTTCATTCGTTTATGCCTTGCTTTCATTCGTTTATGCCTTGCTTTCATTCGTTTCTGCCTTGCTTTTATTTGTTTTGGAATGAAAATCCTGGATCCCTTTTATTCGCCATTTTCTGAGTGTTATGCTATGTTCCGTTGTCTAAGCTTACTCCATAGCTGGAGCTATCGAACCCTTTCATTATCGGTTATGAAGTTCTTCTTGTTGGATATTGACTCTGCCTTGTTCCATTGTCTCCCTAAGCCGTTTGGGCTAGGTGCATATCTGGAAAGGGTTGTTTTTGCAAATTGCACCTTGTATGGCCAGTTCAACGGTTTGTTCTTGAAAGAAAACAGAATAAGATTTAAGGTTTCGAAAACCGATGAGATAGATGCATGCTATATATGTAAGACATGGGATAGGAGGTATGTAGTGTGAGAAAAACTCACGAGGGACTGATCAACATCTCCCATGTGGAGTCTTGTGCCCTAGACGGCTGGTGATTTGTCTGCCTGAAGAGTCTAATGTGTTCATTGTTTGGTCTGATTTGGCGCTCATACCTGTGGTGAAGTGGTAGTACATGGCATGGGTCAATGGTTACTAATACCTCCGAACTCAGTAATCACTATTTCCTAGCTATTGTAGGGTTGCAAATCAGAAACTAAAAGCCCACCTTGTCAAAAAAAGAATCTAACACCTTGTCAACAAAACCATTCTGTGTATACCAGCGATCTTGCACAACAGTAGGATTACCATATGATTGCATCCCAAAAAGTATTTCTGTAGAATCCAGTTTTATAACCACAGATCGCCCTATGGCGAGTTTGTAAAGTTTATGCAACAAATCCAGTATTGTTTGTTCTGCAATCATTCCATTTATTTGGAGTGTTGTACTCAGCTGAGCGCTCAAGTTTCACCTTTACCCTTATTCAACTGTTTTCTTGAAAACGGTTCGTACAATCAGTGCAGAGTTAACAGATATATCAATAACTGAGTTAGCACATAGAAAGGCATGCACTACCAAGGAAGATGGTTCTGCCTTCACACAATAAATAGCAGTTGAAATCTACAGAGGATTTGTAATCTGCGACCTTCCATCAGAGATAAACTTCCTTCAGTATGTAACACTGTATCCACACCTTTTTGTAATTGGAAATCTGCATAACGGTAAGAAAGCGTATGGCGTTGAGTATATGAAGAACGCTGTTAGAGGCCGTAAGTAATCTTTTCGACAACTCCAGTTCGTCATTTCCGTGTGTCATTATTTTCCTGCAGTCTTTGCCTTTTTGTTAGAGAGAGAAAACCCTTATGTTGTGCCATCAATTTATTAAAATTCCAAGTTGTTGGATGCTGCCAGAAGTTGGTGATAAAATCAAATATCATTCACGTCAGTGGTAAAACAGTCAATAGCAATTTTACATCTCAGTAGTAAAATATCCCAAGCTGTTCGCATAGGGCGCAATTACGATCGTTCTCCTTGAGGAATTAAATCACCATCGACAAGATCAATTTCTGAGACATCTTCAAACCATCATAAAAGAATCCATTTGGTTGAGCTCGCTAGAATGTCTGCAAGACCGTATGAAGGATAACAAACATTTCGTGATTGAATTCGCCTCGTGTAATTGCCGTTCAGTCGTAAGACATCTCTCCTAGTGTTATTATTCATTTCATCCTTGATAGAATAAAGTTAATTGGACAAGTTTGAAGGAAAGATTATAAAGATCGTATCATTATGGAAGTGTCGAATGGTAAACAGGAATTAAGTGGTTCTTTTATCAATTATTGTAATGATTTAGTTAACCAATTAATTTATCTTTTGGAGCAAAATAAAGATTAGTTAGATATTTAGTTGCAAGGTGTTAATTTAATTGTTGTAATTTAACGTTCTTTTATTACGGGAGTTGTTTGCATTAAACTGAGAATGAATTGTAGTATTTCATCTCCTGAATCTGAATTGAATTGAATTGATTGAGTGTTGTAATGAGTCGTATTGAGGTTGTTCAAACTTGAATTCCAGAGGCTAAGTTGTCGTTGTTAAGTATTTGCAACTTGTGTATTCTTTATGGTGTTCAAGGCGGGCGTTACAATCTAGACCATCGGATCATGCTACTGATCCTTATGCTATCACGAGTGTCCCATCACCTATAGACATAGATGGTCTGACAGGAGACCATATGCTTCAAACTACAGCGAGTTATCTTTCTGAGGACCTATTGGAGTCATACTCTTTTATTGCATCAGAGATTTACAAGAGGTTAGAGGACATGTGGGTAGAGTTTGTCATTCACAAAGTGGGTCACGATCCAGTCAGGCTGTGAGACCTTCTCATCAAGTGCCTGGGAGTACTCCACATCTTGATCCACCCACAGATCATTCGCCTACTGTAGAGGCAGATACACCTACCCCTCGTGTTGAGTATTAGACATCCCATCCCTCCCTAGATTCACTTGAGGAGTTGCAGTTGCAGAGGGGATCATTAGGTTTTTTGGATATGCTTCTACATTTAGGCTCTTCGATGCCAACTCGCCTACATAGTCCACTCCACTCTTCATTGCTTGAGTTAGCCAAGGAGGCATCAAATACAATCATTGCAGCAGATCATCCT
Organism: Cunninghamia lanceolata; assembly: GCA_027924645.1. Lineage (NCBI taxonomy): Eukaryota > Viridiplantae > Streptophyta > Pinopsida > Cupressales > Cupressaceae > Cunninghamia > Cunninghamia lanceolata. The sequence goes on from BSBN01001090.1 coordinate 4,134,732, forward strand.
ACGACACCTAATACACATGTATGTACATGCTTATGTGAACGCATGCATGATTTAAACTTGAACTTAAATTAAATTAAGTTAAATTACGTTGCTAAATAGAGTCCTAATGTTGTACATTTATAATATTATATATATTGTAGGCATTAGCTCATATTACACCTAGTTTGGGGACGGACCGTGTATGCAGGCGTGATTCAGCTGATGGTAGTAATGTTAATGGATAGGTGAGATTTAAATTTTTAAATCATTACAAATTACATGTGTAAATGCATATAATTTGTACGTGTGCATGTACACATATATATATTTAACATTATTCTAAAATTTTAACATAATTTGTACACTTTTATTGTAGTGCCCCTCCGTTTTCACTTTGGATGTGTTAGGTATGCCTGACATTTGGGTTATTTAGTTTGGATTGTTTATTTGATTCTTACGTTAACCATGGCATTAAAATAATATTGTTAGTCATAAAGACATTTTTGATAATTAAATAAAAATAAATGTCTTTATGTAAATTTAGCTTATTGAATATGTATATATATCATATTAGTAGTTAAGTTGATAAATAAATATATTATTATTATTAAATGTTGTGTTGAATGGCAAGTAAAATAGGTAGCATTTATATGTTGTCATAAAATATATTTTAGCAAATACTAAAATAAATTAAGTTAGTGGGAGTTATTGGAGAAGTGGTAGATTTTATTTATGATTCTTCCATCTTGGAAGGGAGGAGGGGGGTTTTGAGTGAGGTGAAATTATGGGAATTAAATACATTCACTAATTTATTTCAGAGCATGCATTTGAGAAGAGGCTTTGGAGATATAATTAGGGGATTGTCAAATGAAAAAAAAAATAGAAGATATTGTTTTCACTTGTTCCAACATTATTCTGGGAGGATATTCATTTAGATCTAGAAGAATTGTGGATGGGGAAGCTTGATGGGAGGAGATTTTTGTTCTGGGTTTGGAGAATTAATTTATGATACAAGTTTGAAGGAATTATAGATTTGGGGCTGCTAAGAATTAATTATCTCCATACAAATTTTATCACAGGTATGTTTTATTGGATTTCATAGAATGTTTTTTTCTTGATAAAAGATGAATGTCGTAAAGTTGTACAATTAATAAATTGATCATTGCTACATGATTGAGAAATTAGTCTTGTAATCACTATACTAAATTTCAGTATAATTCTTGAATGTTTGATTCCACATTAAAATTGAATTTCATTGTATTTCCTCTATAAAAATTGTTCCTTTGTCTTATTTTGAAATCTATTAATTTATCCCTTGTCTTTAAATTATTAATTGAGGAATGAGATGATCTCAGGAAGAACCATTGTGTTGAAACCCTCTGTTTAATTCTTTTGCATTGTTGTTGTGTGGAAATTGCATTTTGTAATTGGTTGTTATTCATTCATCTGGGTGCTCCTAAGTCATATGAATGATTTAGTCTGCACATTTGATGGTTTCTATTGATCAGTAGATAGAGTATATATGTTTGTATCTGCTTAAACTTTCCAATTCCCTAGGCATCAAAATTGTTAAAGGATCTTATTTAAATGATGATGTATTAATCCAGAGACATCTGGTTTCTTTAAAGTTTTGTATTTGATTTAATTTGCATTTGACTTAATTAAAAATTATATGAGTTTCTTTTTTATCTTTAGTCAAATCCATTATGTGCATATCCTACAATCATTACATTTCCTGAGCTAAGGTCTCTCAAAGGCATTTATTTTATTTCTATCCTGCAGCTTGAATCATTTTATCATTGCACCATGTTTATTAAATCTCTTTGTTAATTCATTGGTGTAATTGAATATTATGTCTGAGTTGATGATTATACTTAAGTTTTGCAGAGAAGTAGAATTTATATTTTGTTTGTGGGTTAAATTTGGAAGGATAAAAAAGGGTAGATTGCAGAAAAAACTACTCATACCTCATAAACAATTTTCTTAATTGCCTTATGGGTTTTGTTGCCTCATTTGTTATCTTTTCGAGAGATTTTGAATTTTTTAATTTCGTTTAGAATCAAGAAAGTTATCGTAGATTTACTACTGTCTAATTTTTTTGTGGCAAGACAGCTTATTTATTTATTTTATTATTTTATTTTGTTCTTATTTCTTTTAATAATTTAATTCATTAAATTAAAATTGAGATTAAATATGCCACAACTAAATTGTATGAATATACTTCCTTTGAATGCATTATAATTTCATAAATTGTGTCTATATTTATTTTGAGGGAGTGGCACTATAAATTAGTTTATTTATAAAAGAGAGATTATTTTGTATTAAATATAAAAGGAATATTATCTTGAGTTTTATATATATGAAATTGTCTTGGCTATTTAAAAGAAATTAAAGAAAGTTATTTTGTTTTAGATAGAAATTCTCTTATTTAAATAGAAGATTCTATTTTCTTTCATTAGAAAGATTTTGAATGATGTAGTTAAATATAAGTTTATCCAATTTATATAAAAAGAATTTATCTCATATATTATCATTTTTATTTGATTTGGTATTTAATTTTCATATTGAAGTAATTATGTTCTTATTTAAATTTAAATTTAATAAAGATATTTAGTTTGACAAATATGCCTTGGTTAGAGTACTTTCTTAGTGTTCTTTTAATAAACTAACTATGGTTTATTGCATGTCATCTTGGTGTTTCTATAGTGCCCCTCCATTCTCACTTTGGATGAGAAGGTGGTCGGGCTAAGGAGCATGAAGAAGAAGGTAAAATACTGGGAATACTTAGGGTATGATAGACATGTTGATGGTAGGCTTACTGTTATGATGTAGTTGATGACACTCATTGATGTTTATTATGATGACACTGTTGATACTTTATGATTAGTACATTATGCTTATGTTGTGATCAGTTATAGGTTAATTGATTATGTAGATTAGTTTTACTACGTGATTAATGCAATTATTTGTCTGTGTTATCTGGTTATTTATTTACTACTGAATTTGTTTAATGTGGATACTTGTGATGTGTTTTGTGAAGGGGCAGTGTAGTATTACTCATAATGAGTACCCTACTACGTTGCAATTCCATGTCACTATGTGCCTGCTTAGATGATTATATATATGTATTCGACACTTTTGTTTACTGCAGGTTGCAGGTACCAGGCATCGACTCCACCTGAATTGGCAGGTCTGAGCATGCCCTCATACCAATGGAAGTTTTTGAATGGAGATAACATATGGTCCCCTAGCCTAGCCATCATCTTTGAAGAGGATGAGTATCCGGTTGTGTATTCTGTCAATGTTGTTAGTTTGGTCATGATAGTCAGTCATAGTTGTGGCGGTCTTGTTTTTCGATCTTGCATAGTAGTCAGGTATGGTTTGACAGTTGGGTTATTTTGTTGGTATTGTTTTGGTTATTGTTGCCTTAAAATAAAATAATTACTTATGAAACATTTTTGTTAAATAAATAAATATATAAATGTTCTTATTTAAATTTAGTTTATGAAAAATATATTATTCTAGAAGTTAAGTTAATAAATAATAATAATAATAATAGTAATAAATGTAATTGCAACTAGAGATAAATAATATTTATGTGTTACTATAAAATATATTTATCTTGGTTTGGTTGTAAAATGTTTAAAATAGCAAACTGTAAGATATTGTTCATGCAAGAGTTATTGCCTCTTGTGGGGGGAAATCTTCTAGAAGATTTTAGGGGATTTCTTTGGCTAAAAATAGGGAGTTTTTGGGCTGTATTTAGGAGGGAGATTTCTCTCATAATAATCTTCAGCAGATGGAACTTTTGGGGGGAAACTGGTTTGTGGCTGCAGCAGTTGAACTCGACATCGAATCTTCAGCCCAGTCAAGCAAGCAAAATCAGGTTCCTTTGGTTCTAATTTCTGTCTCATTTTTCTATTGAAGCAAATGTTTGATTTATAATTTTTCATGTTGGTGGTAATTTACTTGAGAGGTTAGAAGCCTTATTATCAGATCTAATTGTGCATGTCTGTATCATTGCATTTCTGGGAATCACCGATTGATGTGACTGTCTATCTCTCACCCATTTCATCTCTATTTTTACAATCTATTACGTTAGCCATAACTTTTGTTTCACGAACTGGGTTCCTCTAAAATTTTTATATATGGTCTATGACCTAGTTACCTAAATCATATCCCAAAATCGTCCATACCTAGTTTGTCGTTTTGGAGATATGAATATTTTGTGACTATCTACCTCTCAGCCATTTAGTCTCTATTTTAGCAGTCTGTTGCGTTAGCCATAACTTTAGTTTTACGCACTAAGTTCCTCTAAATTTTTGATATATGGTGCATGACCTAGTTACCTAAATCATGTCCAAAAATCATCCATATCTAGTTTGTTATTTTGGAGATATGAATGTTTTGTGACTGTCTACTTCTCAGCCATTTTGTCTCTGTTTTAGCAATATGTTGTGTTAGCCATAACTTTAGTCTTATGAACTGGGTTCCTCTATATTTTTGATATATTGTGCATGACCTAGTTGTCTAAATCATATCCAAAAATTGTCCATACCCAAATTTTCATTTTGGAGATATGAATATTTTGTGACTGTCTACCTTTCACCTATTTCATCTTTGTTAAAACGGTTAGTTGCGTCACCAATAACTCTATATTTTCAAATTGAGTTTCTCTAAAATTTTTATATAAGATTCAACTCTTATCTATGAAAACTATATCCAAAAGAGTTAGCATTACCCAATTTGTCAATTCCGAGATATGTATCAATTAGTGACAAATATTCCTATGCCATCTTGATTGTTGTTATTAAATCTACAAATCCATTCTATGCATATCCTTTAATCATTGCATTCCATAATTTGACATCTCTTTGAGGCAATTTGCTGAACAGTTAATGCACTTTGTCTGTACTCTCACTTTTGCATACATGTCTACTAGAGCATTTCCTTTTCGAAGTCTCTTATCATTATCAAAACATTCTATATCTATATTCTTTCTGATATAGTATATGTTCTTGCATATCTTAATCGATCATATTAGTATGTTTCTTTCTTAATGGTTTATTTTAGTGCTTTTGAACATGATATTTGGTTATTTGAGGACTGATTCTTATTTTTAAGATTCTTTTCTTAGGATTTGAATTAGCAATATAGTCTAATCTGGATTTAATAATAGAAACATGTCTGTGTCAAATTTGTATCTGCCTACTTGTATCCCCTGACTTAGTGGAACCTCATTGTTATCTCCTAGCTCAGGGGGTGGAACTCAGGGTTCCACATGGTTGGGTGGAAGAGCTTAATCTATTGGTTTTTTCTTGATCATCCTGATTCATGATCACTAAAGAAGTGTTCCAGTTCTAGATTGTATTGCATCCTCAGAGCTGTTCTATACTTCCAGAATTGTATAATCTTGTTGTATATTGTAAACCAATGTAATTGGTCATAAATCTTGTAATCATGTAATCTTGCATTGAAACCTTTGTAACTATTCATATTTGCAAATGAATGATGTAATCCTCTTCTGTTGTATCATAATGCATGTTACTTGTATTGTTATAGATTTATGTTTATCTGATGCAGTTATGTTCCCTAAAGGTGTTAGGTATTCATTTTATTTAAATGTTGTGAATAGTGTCAACTTTATTTAATGTTAATGCATTTACTTGCTTAAAAAAAAATTTATTCTGTAATTTTAGCATCTATTAGCCTAACTCTCTAGGGTTGCATGGCGGGGCATTAGAGTTTCCACATTATATTTGTGATTGGACTAATAATTTCAAGTCTTTGGATAAGGATCATATAGGTACCTTACTTAAATCATTAATTGATTTATGTCCTTATGGGCAATGCAAAATATATCATTGCATTTAGAAGATGAAATATCTTTGAGTGAATTAGGTATTTTTGATATGATTGTCATGTTGATGATTGAATGAAAGTAAATTAATTGGTTAAGTAATATTTAAGTAAATGGATTGTTAGGAAGAATAAGTTTTCTTAGATTAATAATTTTCTTGTCTTATATGGTAGTTGTAAAGAATGAAATGTCACTTTCTAATATTTTCTTACTTGTACGTTAAGACTTATACTATGTTTGATTACTAAATTAGTTTGGAAAAAAAAATGGTATTGTTTACATTGAAAAGAAGATCTATTGTTAACCTTGCATGATTAGTATAGTGGTAACTTGTTTACTAGATTGAAGAAGATCATTTATGTGTAGAAAATTTTTATGAGATTATTATTAGATAGGTAAACCCCAATCTTCTTATGTCTGCATGTATGGTTCAAAATGTGAATGTGTATCTAAGTTTGAGAGGGTGTTGATGTCATATGAATAATATTCTAGAAGTTTTGAATTGTATAATACTGTCATGTGGTTGTTAACCTTGCATGATTAGTATAGTGGTAACTTGTTTACTAGCTTAAAGAAGATCATTTATGTGTAGAAATTTTTTATGAGATTATTATTAGATAGGTAAACCCCAATCTTCTTATGTCTGCATGTATGGTTCAAAATGCAAATGTGTATCTAAGTTTGAGAGGGCATCGATGTCATATGAATAATATTCTATAAGTTTTGAATTGTATAATAATGTCATGTGGTTATAAGTTCAAGTATCGAACTATGAAGTCTCTACGCTACAAGTACGTAGGCAAGGCCATCATGAATGAGCCTCTGAAACATTAGGTCGGCCCCTTAGGGCCTTAGGTTGTCACTTCATGAAATTGATTTTTGTGTAACTAATAATCATGTAGGACTATTTTTTCTTTAGATGCGCAGTATGAGACCTTTAGCCATGCAAGACTCAGAAGCTAAGAAAGCACCTTTCTAATTGGCATATGGATGATCATTTGGCACCATGGTAAATGGGTATACATATGTATAATTTAAATTTGAAATCTTTGTATCTAACATTTCAATTACGATAAATGTGATATACTCTGTTATGTAATCTAAGCTTTACTAAGTTAAGATTTGTAAATTGTTTCTATCATGCAATTAATTTCATTATTGTTATCTATCAATATTTTTAGAGATAATTATTACAAAAAGTTGTGTGTGTATGTGTTCAATTGATGCATTTAGACTTAGAACAAACCATGGTTATTTAGATCATGTTCATGTGTAGTAATGAGTTTTGTATATGATTGAATGTTGCTTAATTTCAATAATGCAGTTATGTTATCCCTAGAGATGTTAGTTAACTTGTTGAAACAGATTATGTTGTATTTTTTTACCATTACTTCTATAAAAGAAAAAAAATAAAAAACATATATATATATATATTTCACTTTTTTTCTGTTGTGGTTGACTCATCTCTAGGGTTGCATGGCGGGGCATTAATTTGGTATCAGAGCCAGGTTTTAGCACTGGGATCTCTAGTTAATGTTGTCGCCCATGTTTAGTTATAGTAATACTTCTTATGTAGGTGGTAGGAACCCTTGTGTTGGATACCATGCTTTAATCTAAACACCTGGCTTGATGTATTGGATAGATGATCATGATGTTGACTTTCAGTATCATGTGAAATGTAGAAAAGTAGAGTGAAAGGAAATTGGAATAGGGAAGTGGATACCAAGTAATGTTATGTTTTTGCAAAGGGAATCACATTGGTTATGGAAATAAATGTACTTATGGTAGTGGTGAAAATTGTGTATGTAAATGTAAATCTTCCCCTGTAAATGTGAGAAACCAGTAACTGTGCATTGGTTGAGTGTTGTGAATACCCCATACTTGCTTTGTGTGCCCATGGGATGGTGATACTGGATACCCATCCTTGGGGAATATGTGTATTTTAGGTGTGGAATTAACTATATCATTATGTGTGTTTGTATGTTTGTTACTGATTGAGGGCCAACCCTTGTGTGGTTGAAAATATATATAAATAGCAGCCAAAAGTTAGATTCATAGATTCTCTTCTTTTGGTTCTCTAGTCCATCAGTCTATGAAGGGGTAGTAGCAGCCACAAAGTTCCTTGGGCGGAGTGTGCAGTGTACGCTTATGACGGCACAAAGCGGTCTCTCGCTCAACCAAACTTAAGGAAATGTACTCACTACTTCCCCTTATGATGGATCAGGGTACTTGATCCTTAAGTGCTAGCCTAATCCCCACAGTTCTTGAGCATTTGGATGGTATGTCTTGGATGATCATCTACCTTGTCTTCACGAAAGGTATGATATGCCACATGAGTTGTCAGTTGGGGGCCAGGGTCTACGACCTGCATGGACAACCCAACTGGAACTATGTGATGACATGAGTTGTCACTTGGGGGTCGAAGTCTAGGACTTGCATGGATAACCCAAGTGAGACCATGTGCCCCATGTATGTTTTGGGGTCTAGCATGTGGAGGGAGATTTGTTACCCATGCTGAGACAAATCTTGTATCTGTACATGTTCTGACATGATGCAATAGGTACAATGCCACAGCCCACTGATGTTCTGACACAGTGCTGGGGATGATGCCGTGTTGTTGATGGTAGTGAGCTGGGCTCGAGGACACGATGCCATGTGCTTAGACACGTGAAGGTGCACTATAAGATTATGTTATAGCCTACTTGTGTGATGAGCGTAATGGGTCCTCGCACACTTGTAGAGGGATACTCATGTTTGCTTTCGACAGTGTTTGGGTTGGTTAGCATATGGGTATGTCCTAGCCATGTATACCTCTAGCTACGGCAAATACCTATGTGTGCCTTTTCCACGAGGTGTCGCTATGCAGGGTGTGTTCTGCACTTGCCTACTTTTGTGGAGCCACAGACACACTGCCATGCAGTATACGGCCAGTAAGTGCCTTCTCTGGCTGGCGTATGACCATGCCATGCTGAGACACGATGCGGGATGTGGCCGAGGTGCACATTCCATGCGGGCAACCAATGAGTGCGTGGGCCACTTGGCTAGTCCATGCCACGTGACGACGTGATGCAGGGTGTAGCCGAGGAGTACACTCTGAGCCATATGGTTGGTGTGCTCACTCCGCACCACATGAGGGCTACTTTTATAGCTTGACGTTGTTCCCTCCTTCCTCGTTTGGTGGCTAGTATCTAGTCACACAATGTTGTACAGTGCAATTTTGAAGATTGTGGATTTTCTCTATGGTTATTGATGATTTTCAACTGATTGTGAAAGCTGACCCTTTGTTTATATTTGATTGTGATGGTTTAGCCACACTTTGTGATTTTATTTTCTTGTAGCCTCATGGTTACATTTGATTAGTGTTGAAATTGCACATATTTCTTGCCTTATTGTTGAAATTGGTTTTTTATTAAATCCTTCTTTATGAATTTGGTGGCTAAACTAGTTTATCCTTATTGTTTTCGATGTCATCCATGTGTCGTATTGATTCCTCTCCAAGGATGTATGAGGCAAACTTGGTGAGTGTATACGAGGAAGTAGACGCAGGGAACCTTGATGATGGGGGTATGTGAGGCTATTATACAGCTAGGACCCACTACCCACCTATGTGTGATGACTATCTCTTGGAGGCTAACCACCTTATACAACAAGAGAGAGGTCATTGTGGCTTATTTGGATGGTCTCACCATGTGAGTGTGGCCTAGCACGAACAAGTCACTGAGTGTGACGCATGGATTATGTGAGATGGATTTGTCTCTTGGCTCATGGATTATGTATCATGGATTGGTATGTTGTTTTTAGTATCTAGATGGACCCTTGTGTAGCCTTGTGATGTGATTTCCGGTGATGTGAATTTGTGTGTATGTGAAGAATGTATGATAAATTGTGTTTGTATTCTTCAAAAGGTGATAAATCATGATCTTTGGTGGAATATGTTATGAGATTCAGTGTGGTAAAATGATTAAAGTAAAATGTTTTACTTATAAATGATGGATATTCAATGGAAAATGTGTCTTTTATGTGTATAAATATGTTAATATTTTGTGAAAATGTAGCATTCTGATCTATTGATTTCTTAACAACAGAATGGAAGACGAATTGCAATGGTGGTGTATTTGAAATTGAATACTTTATGATACGAGAATTTCTACTAGTTAGGATTAGAAGGGTATAATGTTTTCTTGACCCGAAGTAACTCATGGGTGTCAGTGCTATCAAGTAAGGATTTTGAGTGGATTATGTACTAAGAAATCATTTTTGAAATACAAGTCTTGTTGTGACATTAGAAGTAGAAGGGTAAAGTATGTTTGAAATGGAGTATATAAGATAAATCTCTTTCCATAGGCAAACTAGTGTATATTATTTTCATGAGATGAATCAGCTTTGATGTTGGTACTAACGTGTTATGTTTCCACCCTAGTTTGCGACTTCCAGGAGTAAGTTGAGTTTTAGGGGGGAGGATGTAGTGCCCTTCCATTTTCACTTTGGATGTGTCAGGTATGTCTGACATTTGGGTTATTTAGTTTAGATTGTTTATTCGATGCTTAGGTTAACCATGGCATTAAAATAATATTGTTAGTCATAAAGACATTTTTGATAATTAAATAAAAATAAATGCCTTTATGTAAATTTAGCTTATTGAACATGTATATATATATATCATATTAGTAGTTAAGTTGATAAATAAATATATTATTATTATTAAATGTTGTGTTGAATGGCAAGTAAAATAGGTAGCATTTATATGTTGTCATAAAATCTATTTTTAGCAAATACTAAAATAAATTAAGTTAGTAGGAGTTATTGGAGATGTGATAGATTTTATTTATGATTCTTCCATCTTGGAAGGGAGGAGGGGGATTTTTGAGTGAGGTGAAGTTATGGGAATTAAATACCTTCACTAATTTATTTCAGAGCATGCGTTTGAGAAGAGGCTTTGGAGATATAATTAGGGGATTGTCAAATGCAACAAAAAAAAATAGAAGATATTGTTTTCACTTGTTCCAGCATTATTCTAGGAGGATATTCATTTAGATCTAGAAGAATTGTGGATGGGGAAGCTTGATGGGAGGAGATTTTTGTTCTGGGTTTGGAGAATTAATTTATGATAGAAGTTTGAAGGAATTATAGATTTGGGGCTGCTAAGAATTAATTATCTCCGTGCAAATTTTATCACAGGTATGTTTTACTGGATTTCATAGAATGTCTTTTTCTTGATAAATGATGAATGTCATAAAGTTGTACAATTAATAAATTGATCATTGTTGCATGATTGAGAAATTAGTCTTGTAATCACTATACTAAATTTTAGTATAATTCTTGAATGATTGATTCCACATTAAAATTGAATTTCATTGTATTTCCTCTGTAAAAATTGTTCCTCTGTCTTATTTTGAAATCTATTAATTTATCCCTTGTCTTTAAATTATTAATTGAAGAATCGGATGATCTCAGGAAGAACCATTGTGTTGAAACCCTCTATTTAATTCTTTTGCATTGTTGTTGTGTAGAAATTGCATTTTGTAATTGGTTGTTATGCATTCATCTAGGTGCTCCTAATTCATATGAATGATTTAATCTACACATTTGATGCTTTCTATTGATCAGTAGATAGAGTATATATGTTTGCATCTGCTTAAACTTTCCAATTCCCTAGGCATCAAAATTATTAAAGGATCTGATTTAAATGATGCTGCATTAATCCAGAGACATCTAGTTTCTTTAAAGTTTTGTATTTGATTTAATCTGCATCTGACTTCATTAAAAATTATATGAGTTTCTTTTATTTCTTTAGTCAAATCCATTATGTGCATATTCTGCAATCATTACATTTCCTGAGCTGGGGTCTCTCAAAGGCATTTATTTTATTTCTATCCTACAGGTTGAATCATTTTATCATTGTACCATGTTTATTAAATCTCTTTGTTAATTCATTAGTGTAATTGAATATTATGTCTGAGTTGATGATTATACTTAAGTTTTGCAGAAAAGTAGAATTTATATTTTGTTTGTGGGTTAAATCTGGATTGATAAAAAGGGTAGATTGTAGAAAAAATTGCTCATACCTCATAAACAATTTTCTTAATTGCCTTCTAGGTTTTGTTGCCTCATTTGTTATCTTTCCAAGACATTTTGAATTTTTTAATTTCGTTTAGAATCAAGAAAGTTATCGTAGATTTACTACTGTCTAGTTTTTTGTGGCAAGACAGCTTATTTATTTATTTTATTATTTTATTTTGTTCTTATTTCTTTTAATAATTTAATTCATTAAATTAAAATTGAGATTAAATATGCCACAACTAAATTGTATGAATATACTTCCTTTTGAATGCATTATAATTTCATAAATTGTGTCTATATTTATTTTGAGGGAGTGGCACTATAAATTGGTTTATTTATAAAAGAGATTATTTTGTATTAAATATAAAAGGAATATTATCTTGAATTTTACATATATGAAATTGTCTTGGCTATTTAAAAGAAATTAAAGAAAGTTATATTGTTTTAGATAGAAATTCTCTTATTTAAATAGAAGATTCTATTTTCCTTCATTAGAAAGATTTTGAAATGATGTAGTTAAATATGAGTTTATCCAATTTATATAAAAAGAATTTATCTCATATATTATCATTTTTATTTGATTTGGTATTTAATTTTCATATTGATATAATTATGTTCTTATTTAAATTTAAATTTAATAAAGATATTTAGTTTGACAAGTATGCCTTGGTTAGAGTACTTTCTTAGTGTTATTTTTAGTAAACTAACTATGGTTTATTGCATGTCATCTTGGTGTTTCCACATTATATTTGTGACTGGACTAATAATTTCAAGTCTTTTGATAAGGATCATATAGGTACCTTACTTAAATCATTAATTGATTTATGTCTTTATGGGCAATGAAAAATATATCATTGCATTTAGAAGATGAAATATCTTTGAGTGAATTAGGTATTTTTGATATGATTGTCATGTTGATGATTGAATGAAAGTAAATTAATTGGTTAAGTAATATTTAAGTAAATGGATTGTTAGGAAGAATAAGTTTTCTTAGATTAATAATTTTCTTTTCTTATATGGTAGTTGTAAAGAATGAAATATCACTTTCTAATATTTTCTTACTTGTATGTTAAGACTTATACTATGTTCGATTACTAAAGTAGTTTGGAAAAAAAAAATAGTATTGTTTGTAGGAGTTAAGGACAACACTGAGAGGGGGGGTGAATCAGTGTTGTGTGAATTTTTGAATCTTTTTACAAACTTTAACTTGGAGAGCACAAGGAGAGAAAGTTATCATTGAATTGTCAAACACATATGCACATAACTTTGTCAAACACATAAATAAAACTCATGAGTAAAACATACAATCACATAGAGATGATCAATATGAATCAAGACACAAGAATTGCATGAGTGGAAAACCCTCCTGGGGTAGAAGAACCACTCCAGAACTGCCTCACTGGCTTAAATGAAAAATCTTCTTACAAATGTCTCACTGACATATACAAAGGTCTCACTAACCACGGTCTCACTGACCACAAGCCTCATTGGCATACTATGCCTCATTGGCAAACACAATCACTATTAACAAAACTTTGTGTGCAAGACATGATTGCTATTCAATCAGATTTGCACCATTGTATACAACCTTATACCTCCTGTTTGATTTTCAAATCAAGACCATTTTCTTTTACATACTTCTGCAAACAAGCTACATATGTGATTTTTCCATGTGTATGTCTCCAATCTTGCATCTGATGTTCAAACAATTCATTCTCTGTATTTAATTTTTCACACTCTGTCAATGTGAAGCCAATAAATATGAGATCCCACTCAACTTTCTGCAAAATCATTTTTATCTTTTTATGACCTTTCATATTCACTGCACAAACAATTCATATTATAAATTCATTTTCTTTTTATCTTCCTGAAAATTATTTCCAAACAGAATACTTTTCATATTCTCTTTTAATCTGCAAGAAACAAAATAAAAAGACTCTCCAATTTGAAGCTTCCCACAAAAATCCATCTGCAAAATCTTTTCATATTCCTTCAATAAAATCATCTCCTCAAAAAGAGTTTTTCCAAGAAAACATTTTAGACTTTTCATTTGTAAGATGCCTTCAATCAATCTACAAAATAAGAGTTAGAAATCATATTTATTTTTGCACCAATCTGCCCTAAAAAAATTATCTTTCTCTTGATATTCCTGCAAGAAAATTTAATCATCAAACTCTTTATCTTCTCTTCAATCCATAAAATTTGTCTTCAAAAATTTGTATCCAATCTGCCTTATTCTCAAACAAAACTCTTAAACTTCATCCCAAAAAAAAAATATCTTCAAAAGATAATCTCCTGCAATGAAAATCTTTTTACAACTCCAAAAATCCATTCAAATTCCCATAAAAAATATCTTGAATCAATCTGCCCTTTCATGCTCGATCCAAAAAAAATATAAGGCATTAAAGCCATAAAAAATCTTTTCAAACAAATGTTAGAAAGGAAACCTTTGTCTCCATCTGCCATGAGAGGATTTAGAAAGAATTCTTTTAGAAGTTTCACAAAAAATCTTCTAAAACAACTATAAGAATCCCCTTTCTAATCGAGCTTCCATTCCACTAAAAAACTGCCTTTTAAATAGCCTTAAAATCTTCCTTTTTGCAGATGACGTTTAGATTCCCTTCAAAATACATACACTAGAAGTGGAAGTTAAGTTTAAATGAAAACCCTTGATTTTACAAAGCGCGCTCATTGTATATTCAAACAGGACCATAGATGAGTCTTTCGTGCTCAAAGTTTTCATGTAATAACCGATGCTATGGGTTAAGGGGTCACGGGGCCAATCATAAATAATGTTTAAATGACCCTCTACTAGGTCACCTTAAGTGACCTGACTTGCTATAGCAGGTCAACAAAAAATTAAAACATAAAGAACATTTGATATATGACAGGCTTGAAATGGAATGAAGAACTTAGTTTAGAATCAAAGATAGACAACAAAGACTTAGGATTATGTTTTAGGGATAACTTAGGATTATCTTCATAAATAAAGTACTTAAGTCCCTTGAGACCAATTTGTCTCATAATCTAAATAAGCTCATTGGAAGCAGACTAAGAGAAAAATAGAATGTAGGATGTCCTTGAAGCAACATTCTTTTAAAACATGCTTTACCAAACATTAGGTCCTGATAACCTATCTTGAATCTTTGTCATAAGGATAAACTTTCCAGTGCCATTATGAAGAATGTTAAACCAATACAACATCATACCAAGACCCAACATCTTCAAGACACCATCACTGAATGTGAACATTGTCATGACATGAAGTAGCCTCCTAACTGATTTAACTTAACTCCCGAGTAACTCAACACCAAGTAACATGAACTCTGTAGATTAAAGCAATATGCACTTCATCAAGCATGGTATACCTTCCAAACATCTTATGAACCACTTACCAAAACATCAAATGAGACCACCATATTAAAGGTTTTTAAATATGGAATGAATCACAACTTCTAAGCAAACTCTGTCCAAACATAGATGAGCACACATGAATGATGAACATTTGTCAACACTTGACAACCCTAAACAAATCACCTTGTGACTTCACTTACCAAACAACATATGAAGACATCATTGAAGGCCAAACCTGATCAAACAAGTCCTGTGATTAATCATAAACCAACACCAAACATCAAGTGCATTCATGTGATCATGTAAGCACTTGAAACACCAATATAGTGAGCATGATTGGTACATGAATGTTATCAAACACTTGTAATATTATCATCCATTTATCAAGTCAATCCCACTAACAACATCCTTCAACACTATGTGAACAACTATGAAATGCATGATCATGAACAACTTTTGTCAATAGTACAAGTGATCCACAAATGACCTGTAGCCTGATGATACTTTACACAACTCAACTCTCTCAATACCTTTTGACATCAATGACAAACTATCACCATCATTGTTTACATTGAAAAGAAGATCTATTGTTAACCTTGCATGATTAGTATAGTGGTAACTTGTTTACTAGCTTGAAGAAGATCATTTATGTGTAGAAAAATTTTATAAGATTATTATTAGATAGGTAAACCCCAATCTTCTTATGTCCACATGTATGGTTCAAAATGTGAATGTGTATCTAAGTTTGAGAGGGTGTCGATGTCATATGAATAATATTCTAGAAGTTTTGAATTGTATAATACTGTCATGTGGTTATAACTTCAAGTCCCAAACTACAAAGTATCTATGCTACATGTACGTAGGCAAGGCCATTATGAATGAGCCCCCAAGACATTAGGTCAGCCCCTTAGGGATTTAGGTTGTCACTTCATGAAATTGATTTTTGTGTAACTAATAATCATGTAGGACTAATGTTTCTTTAGATGTGCAGTATGAGACCTTTAGCCATGCAAGACTCAGAAGCTAAGAAAGCACCTTTCGAATTGGCATATGGATGATCATCTAGCACCGTGGTAAATGGGTATACATATGTATAATTTAAATTTGAAATCTTTGTATCTAACATTTCAATTATGATGAATGTGATATACTCTGTTATGTAATATGAGCTTTACTAAGATAAGATTTGTAAATTGTTTCTATCACGCAATTAATTTCATTATTGTTAACTATCAATATTTTCAAAGATAAGCATTACAAAAAGTTGTGTGTGTATGTGTTCAATTGATGCATTTAGACTTAGAACAAACCATGGTTATTTAGATCATGTTCGTGTGTAGTAATGAGTTTTGTATATCGTTGAATGTTGCTTAATTTAATAATGCAGTCATGTTATCCCTAGAGATGTTAGTTAACTTGTTGAAACAGATTATGTTATATTTTGTTACCATTACTTCTATAAAAGAAAAAAAATATAAAAATATAAAAATATTCTACTTTTTTTTTCTATTGTGGTTGACTTATCTCTAGGGTTGAATGGCGGGGCATTACATTTATACATACATGTGTTGTACTATCTCCAGGGCTCAGCGCATCCATCAGAGTAGGATGCTCACTCAGACTCGGGTCGCTCAACTCGCAGCTGACATGATGACCAGGCTATTGATAGCACTTCCTAGACATGTTTCTCCAGATATTTCTCTAGATATATTTGTTTTTAGACATTTCTATCTGTACATGTTTACATGGACATTTCTATAGATACATTTGCACATGTGTTTGTGGACATTTCTACACATGTTTGTGGATATTTTATATGTATGTTTGAGGACATTTATAGATCTACATGTGTTTTCAGACATAGCTCCTAGGATCTCCATGTTTTCATCTACATTTCTAGATCTACACCAGTTTGTTGACTAGCCCTTAGTACCATTCTTTTGTGCTTTTGGTGTGGATTTGTTAAAAATAAATTATCATGTAATGTTTTGTATATTTTATTTCTTTCCATAGTATTCCTTACTTATTTCCTTCAAAATTGTTATGATTATAATCCAATGGAGTTGATCTCTATTACTCATACTTCTATAGATTGTTTTTATCATGTGAGAAGTTATTATATGTGAAATTAAAACTATAGTGATGATCTAGAAATAAGTTGGATAAAATTTCAAATGCATAACTATGTGTCTAAGGGTATACTTTTGTTTATAAAATTGCTAGTTGTCAATTTACTTTTGATCCTATTACGTTATATCTTGGTTCATAGTTCATTTAAGTGGAAATTATGTTATTCTAAGGATAGTTCATTGATGGCATGTAGTCACTAAGTGGAATGCAATGTTATTACCTTTAATGAGAAGTGAAAATATGATATCTCCCTAATATCATCTCCTAACTTAGTGATTATGTGGTAATATTTGATTGATATCATAGAAATATTATGATGTGTCTAAAGATTATAAATCTTGAGATGTTAACTAATATTCTAGCTTATTGATTGATACAAACTCTTTTGGTTAAGTTAGTTGTTATGAGTAGTTGGTTGAGCTAAAAGCATGTTAAATACAATGACATTGGTAATTAATTCCTTGATGTAAGGTTGAATTTGTTGGATAAATAATAGACTTCCTTGTGTTAGACATATTGACATTGGTGAATTATGCCTACTAATCAATTATAGGTTTCACTTAATAATTGGCTACCAAATGACTATTATGTTGTGGTCGTGACCAAAATCAGGTATCTAATATTCTAGGTAATGATACAAACTCTTTTGGTTAAGTTAGTTGTTATGAGTAGTTGGTTGAGCTAAAAGCATGTTAAATACAATGACATTGGTAATTAATTCCTCGATGTAAAGTTGAATTTGTTGGATAAATGATAGGCTTCCATGTGTTAGACATATTGACATTGGTGAATTATGCCTACTAATCAATTATAGGTTCCACTTAATAATTGGCTACCAAATGACTATTATGTTGTGGTCGTGACCAAAATCAAGTATCTAATATTCTAGGTAATGGCATACCTATTAGAATTAACTAAGGTCTAAGGTTGGCTATGGATTTAATAATTGATGTGTAATATATTATCCTTCCACAAGTTCCTTCTAAATGAAGGGGAGAAGGAAAGACTTAAAATACATACTTGGTTGGTGCAATCAATAGATGCAAAATAGGTTGTAATTTTAGCTTGATACAATTTCAAATCACAACAAACATTCACAACAATTGGAAGAATCATTTTTGGAATGAAAATTTTCCTCTACATTTAGAGGGGAGCTCCTTTGTGCATTTTTAACCTAAAAGTATGAGGAATTAATTCTATATTGAACATAAAAACATTATGCAATAATAGGTGAATAGACAAAAAACATTTCAAAGTTATTCTTCTCATTACTTATAACAATCTAAGCATAAAGTCTTAATTCCATTTATGTATAGCCAAATGGGCAACAAAAACATGAAGAAAAATTACAAGTTACCATACAAAAAACATGTGTAACTAGTGAAAGTATAAATAACCTTAAGTTTAGAAATATCATGCACTCATGAAGACCATCATTATTTTTTTGTGATTTCATTTGGCCTCAAAAATGATCCATCCACTTTCCAAAGTCTAATGAACTTGTAAGCTCAATAATTACCTACTTTATATAACTTTCACATTACATTTTCTACACCCAATTTAGTGCTCATTCATGTAAGTGTTTTATAGGATCATTTATCATGCTTCTAATCATTTTCCCACATATTGGATTGACTTCTAGCCACTTCTAAACTTATTTTCACACCCAAATATTGGATTGATTTCTAGCTACAAAATTGTTTGAATAAAGCATCCAAGTTGGACATTGGTGTCCACCACAACTCAAAGACACCAAATTTGGTAAGTAAGGATCTCTAGTCTTCCTCAATAGTCACATCAATACATAATTATTCTTCAAATTATCCATGGACAAGTAATCTTATTCTTTCTTGTCTTTTACTAATTTGCTGGTTTATTTTTTTAGCTCTCAACACTAGTTGATTTAAGCTATAGACTTGAAGTCTCATATACTATTATATCAAGAAAATTAGTAGTGTATCATATTAGCTTTTATTTACCTGTGTATGAAAATTGGACCTAGGTTAGTGTTAAACACATTAATCTTAAACAAACAACCTAGGATTCACAAAATGATCTTTTTTAATATTTCATAACCATATTTTTATCACTCCTTTGGAAATTATATTCGTCCTTTTGAATCACATTCTAATATATACAATAGGACATGGAAAGAACATCTCACACACTTGGACTAGATCCTAAAACTTCTATCCACAAATTAGTTATTTGCAAAGTGCTCCAAATATTCTTTTGATACAATGAAGGTGGAGTATCTTGGCCATATTGTCTCCATTGAAGATATTAAGGTTGATCCCAAGAAAATTAAGGACATACAAATTTGGCCCAAACTACTTTGGGATTTTTAGGTCCCATAGGATATTACCATAAATTTGTTCAAAAATATGGTAAAATTATAAATGTAGGCATGCTAATAAAAATGTCTTCACATGGTTTGAAGTAGTAGTGCATGTATCTATCCTTCTTGACAAACACAATCCACAATTACCAAACAATGTTTAAAGAATTATTAAAATAGACAAGTGGCCTTGATGTTAACTTATTCAAAATTTATTTTATCAAAGGCCTAAAGGAAGACATCAATGCCAAAGTCATAATGTTTAATCCTACCATATTTATGGAAACTCTTGGGTTGGATAAATTAGTTGAGGGTAAATTTTTAACCTAACATAATGTAACAATAAAGGGAATTTTATGGCACTTGTATAGAGGTAAAAGAAGATTTATCTCCTTTTCTTTTGTAATAGTAGGTTTCCATTCATCCTCAATTTCAAGAATATCTTCATAGATCTAGTTACTTTGATGGTAATAGAATGAATTACTTCCATTGCCATGTGCTTCACTAAGACAACTTTTGATCCTTCTCATGGTTGGAGGCAACTCTACCCTCTTGTATGGCCATCATGGTGAGGTCATCACATGACATGTTGATACTTTCACTTGTGTAGTGATGATTTGTGCATCGATGTTGAAAACTTTGATTTTAATTTAATTTATATTGTGACATCACTAGGACATATGTACATGTATTGTAACATAGTTCAAAGAGCATTTATAGCATTAAATAAAAGAATTCAAAATATCATATAGTGCATGCTTGAATAAGAATCTAGGGCATTTTCTACATGACTTCTAATAGAGAGATCATTTGTACATTAAGAACCGCATGTTGAAATTTAAAATTTGTTCAACAAAAGAACTATTAATTTAACTTGCATAAATTGTAAAATAATTAATACATTCAAACATAGATCTAGATAATGAATTTAGGTCTTCAAAACATTAAAATTGCAAGTTCTTTATCCATATTTTTCATACCACATCAAGTGGTTCAGCTCGCTCTTCAATGACATCTAATATTCTCTGATGATCATCACTATCTAGTCTCCACTTACAACGTCCATGTGTGTTTGAAACTGTATGAAGAGATAGGCCAGTAGCAATTACTAGGTGGCTATACTAATATACCTTGTTCTTAGGTTGATAATCAATAAAGTGAATCCCATGTTGAACAATCTTGACTTGTTTGAGATATGTCCCTTGCACTACAACTGAACATGTGGGAAACAACATTCCATAGTAAGACATAACATTTTCAAGGTAAATGTAACCTATGTATCTATGAACATGTATAGCTCATTATCATTGCTCGGTAAGACATAGTTCATAAATTATAATATATACAAATTGAATGTTTAAATCACTCTTGAGGTACTTGACATGTACATATGTAACAAATTCAAAATTATTTGAAAATATATTAAATAAAGTTAAACCTGTGGGAAACATCATTCCATCACTTGTTTCTGGACTTATTAGCTTTTGCCTCTCTTCTGTGCAACACAATAAATAATAACTAATGTTTTCTATATTTCTAGCCTCTGCTATGACTGTAAAACATCTCCTGCACCAAATTTACATGTCTAAAATTTGTAACTTAAAAAATTTAGAGATACCTTATATAATTTATATATATACATGTACACACGTACCTTTTTTAATCAATCTTGAAATATGGTTATAATCAGTTGAAATCAAAGGAATGTCTTCAAAATTTTCATCCTCATCTTCATTGTATGTGTTGGTAACAACTAGTGTCACGTTTTCCCATTCACTGATATATCCACGTTGTTGGTTCTTACAATTCTCAAAATCTCCCAACATGCACTCATAACAAAAACAAGAGTAATCCCTAGTGTGCAACGTCCACGTTTGGCTATTTGTACTCATGACACAATGCAAAGATCTTGTTTTCTCCACCCTCTTACATCCATGCATTGATCTTCTATCCACACCTATAAATTTATTATATTGTATATTATGAATATAATAGAAATAATTCAATTCAAACTAAAATAAACAAACTCATGTAAACATATCATATATGAATATATATTTAAAGTACATTAAATAAATTCAAACAAAACATACCTAATATCTCCCAAAACACTCTATGTGGAATGTATCGATTTGTTCTTGAAGATATGTCGACCTCATTTGGTGCAAAGTGTGACTTACACCATTCAACAACATCATGTGCATCATTTATATGATCTCCCTCATAATTCATTTGATGTTTTCATAGAGCATGTTTGATGCAAGCTCATGTGCCATCATGTTCACCCTTTCCATGCCCATTCTTAAAGAAACTCCAAACATGTGGTATATTGTCATTTCGATGATATCTACATAGTGCATAAAATGGCCTTAATGATTTGAATTGTGATGCACATCCATCTGACCATACAAAATGCTTTTCAAAATTTACACCCTTGCTTGCCAAATATCCAAAAAAATTCTCAAAGCAATGTTGTACAAAATGTGTCTCATGCTCTTTATCATCACTAATATAAAAGTGATATTCTTTCTTAATGACTCATGCTTCAAATGTACTTTCAACACCATCCAAATCTAATTGTGCATGCCGATAACACACATGAACTATAATAGTGATCTACTCTGAAAAGTAATATTGTGGGGTAGGTGCAAAAAGATGGGGGGCCAAAAAGTGGCCAAATTGTTTTCAAAAAAAAAATAATGCAAAACGCGAGTGCATTATGGTTTGGTAATGACGAGCCTAAGGCTCGTCAAAACCATGCCATAACGCACTCACGTTATAACGAGAGCACATTTTGACTTGTTATAAATTTAAAAAAAAAGGTTATCTCATTTCATTTCATTTCTTTTTTCTCCTCTATACCCACGGCCTGCAAACCCTAGGAAGCGCGCTCGCGTTTTGCAAAACTCAATTCAACACAAAAATCTTATCGATTCATCGCCAAAATGTCACCACGACGTCGAGCACGCCAAAGGAGTGAGTTTTATTTATTTTTTTGTTTGAATTTGTTTCTAAACAGGTAGGTTTGAGTTGATTTTTGATGTATATTTCATTAATTGTCAGGAAATGTTAATGCATCTCCTCCTCCTCCTCCTCAAAATCCACAAAATCCTAAGGAGGAAATACCTACAGAACAAAAACCTCCTCCATCCATTCCCTGACATGCCCCTGGAACACAAGAAAATATAATGGGGCAAATTGAAAACAACAAAAAAGAAATTAAAGATATAATTGCAAGGTTGAAAGATCCTTCCACTTCAACCTTGCATAGGTCCACGCTTGCTGAATCTCTTGAATCTATGTTATCAAATGTAGATTCAATTAGCAAGCAAATAACTAGTTGGACGGATAAGAGGAGAGAGTTTAGAGACTATTATGCAAACAAGTTGTCATACCAAGATGTGAAAACATTACAAATTACAAAATTAGACTTGTGTTCAATTTTCACAAACCCACAAACAAATCAACCTCCACCCATTACATGCAAGAGGTTCCCTATCCATTGGTGCAACAACCAAGCGATAAGGGACAATTTTGGGCAGAGGTGGTGGATGGTTTTTGACCATCCTCCATGCAATAATAATCAGGTCCCGCAATACTTTTTGAGGAAACTCTACTGTGAGTTTGTCCTCAATAAAGTGCCAAACTATTTTGGTATGCGGGACTTCCAGTAGAGATGGGGGGTCAGCACAAGATAGACCAGGGGCACGTGTTGACCCACAGCAGGAAGTGAGATGAGTAATTAGCAGACCAGCCCATGAGCATGTTTCTATCCCTTCCTTTGTGAAGGAGAGTGTTGAGGTCGATACACTTCAATCCATTAGTGCCTTGACCCAGAGCATCATAGAGCATGCCAGTCCTGCAGCATAGAGTGGTTTGGGAGATAGTACGAGGAGTAGGGTCCCACCCCATACTTGTCAGACTTGTGGGTCAGTCTGCGGTTATGACCCCATGGATAGTCAGAACGCAAGTGCACAGGGTACATCTGCAGCTCAGCAGATGGTGATGATAGATACCCTCCTGAGTGAGACTTTCGGCCTTGATACTCAGGTAAATATTAGCAAGTTTATTTAATTTAATTTATTAAATTTCATTTTTGAAATGCAAGATTAACTAATTTAGTTTGATGATTTTAATGAAATTTTAGGGTCATAGCGTTGATGCAGTTTTCAGTGGTTCTCCACCTACATATTACACTAGATCATCTACTGTCGGGGTATGTAACTAGTAAACAATTATAAATATTACATGTGAATAGCATCATTATATGAATGGTATTCTAATATCTGATTTTGGATGTTGAATAGGTTAATATTGGAGATTTCATAGCAACACCTGCTAGTGGTGGTGGACTTCAAAGCTTCACGGAGGTAATAAAATAAATAGTTTAATGAATGAATTGTACTTACTAGATTTTTGTATGTGACTTGTGTGCTTTATTGTGTGTACTTCCATGTTTAGATGAACGTGTGTGTGTTAGGAGCCACAATTTGCATCATTATTATAGTTTTCGTAATTGAATAATGTTGTTTTATTTCCAAATGATGCAGGCTGCGAAGACACCTCCCGATGTTCAGATGGCAATGGAGCATGGTGTGACCTCTGCGATTCATAGCTCCATGGCATTGACAGGGGTATGAGGCAGATTAGTAAATTTTAATTTACATTCATTGTTATAGTTGTTTATTTTTTTAAAATCAAAAGATTATTGATTTGAAGTTTAATTTCTATCTGGATGGTTTCTATAGGACATGACATCACCACGGCCTATTCCTACTACTGAGGCAAGTGAGGAGATAGATTATATGGTAGCGGTAAGTGATTATTTTGTTAAATGTTTCATTTTTTATAACATGTAATTTCTATATATTAATGTCTATACTTTTTATTGTAACAGCTAAAGATGCAGGAAGAACTAAATAGGAGGAGCAGCCCTCGGGTTCATGGTAGACCACCCACATGTGCGTCTCCATCCCCTAGAAGATTAAAGGTTGCCCATGATCTATTCTCTTCACCAGCCAGAGGGGAATGACTTTTTATTGTGTTCCTTTGTTGTATGCCTATATGGCATTTGTGGACATATATTTTGTATTATATATAGTTGACATTGTATGCCTTTTATGGCATTCTTGTAAGCCTATATGGCTATTTTGTATATATGTTATACTTATATCGACAGATATTAATGTATGCCTATATGGATATTTGGTTAATACAAATCTTTTTTATTGATGGCATCCATACTTGCATTATAAATCCACATTTGAATGGATATTTGTAGATGGCTACTTCAAATATTTAAAGTCCAATTGTATTACATAGGATGTTTTTTGATCTAATAAGCTAGCTATTGTTATTCAAGTATCACCTAAACCTCATTTTGGAACTAAAAGATAAAAGTTGTATTTAAAAAAAAATGAATCATCATGTTGAGCAGAAAATATTAATATTCTTTATGAGTTGCTCAATTGAAAATATTCAAATGAGTATGCTGATCCATATTCTTTATGAGTTGGTCAATTGAAAATATTTCTTAATTTCTTGTTATTATACCATATTGGGATGCAAAGAGTATGTTTGTTGTTTTGAATAAGATAGTCAAAATCATATGCTTATGACCACCTGATGACCATTGTGGTTATTAAATGTAATTCCTCTTGCATATAAGGTGAGGTTATGAGATTACATTGAGTCTTACCTTGATCATTATCTAAGGTGCCTTGCAAAGGAGGTCTTGAGCAACATAAACCTTAGGCACAATTTCTTGCTTCTACAATCAAATTTGAGCACCTAAGGAGTGCATTGGTGATGGACATCATTTTGAGCACCTTAAAAGTGTTTGAAGGTTTGAATTGGTGAATGATAGTGCCTAAAGGTCTTAGAACCAACTAGAATAAGGAATTGAAGAATGAGTTAACCACTTTGAGCACCTTGAAGGAGAGAAGTATGTATATGAAGATTGATTGAATGTTTGAAGTTTAGGCGCACTTTCCTTGTCATTTAATCACACATTGGCACCTAGGAAGAGTTGACATGAAACAATCCTTTGAGTGGACTCCTTGATGAGATCTCTCCCATTGCTTAAACTTGTTGAAATGTTAAAAGCTAAGTCAGATGGATTCTAGGCGCTCTTTGCCTTCAGAATGACCTTGAATTGGCGCCTAAGCATAACAAAAGAGTTTAAATCCATTCAATATGGCACCTTGTAAGAGGAGAGCTTAATAGCGTGAGACTAGATGGCATTTAAGAGTCAAGATCATCAAAATCAAAAGAAATGGGCTAAGTAAGCTAGGGCACCTTTGCTTGTCATTCAATACCTCCATGAGCGCCTAGATTGAAATTGCATCCAAGTACATCTAAGAGTAGGTGCCTAGAGGGGAAAAGTCATCCTAAGACCTTCATAATTATTTAAAGCATAAAAAATGCCAAGTATAAAGCTTCATGATGTTGGGCGCTCTTTCACCTCCATATAGATCTAGATTGGCGCCTTAGATAAAGTATCACAAAGCTATATCATTGAGTAAGTTCCAAGAGAGAAAGGCTTACTTCAAGCATGTTTAATCATTCAAGGTCTTACAAATAATGAATAGAGCCTAAATTGATGCTAGGCGCCTCCTCTTGTCTCTATTATCTAGTTTTGGTGCCTAAGGAGAAATTGCATCTAGTGAACTCATTAATTGGTGCCTAGGAGGAAAAGACCTTAAACTTACATTATTGAGTCAACACTTTAGAAATTGAGCCATTCCTAGTCAATTGGAGTCATAAATTATCAAATACAAAGTCAAATTGGACTTAGGTGCCCCTTCATGTAATTTCCCACCATCATGAGCGACTAGATCTAGGAAGATCATCTAATTGCGCCTAGGAATAAGATACAAGTCCAAGACCTCAAATTTTAGCGCCTAGAAGTGTGATGGATTGAAGAAGCTACATTGGTGCCTAAGGGTAAGTTGTATCTAATGACATCACCTAATTGAGTGCCTAGGTGGTATAAAGCTTAACATTGACATGAGGACAAGCGCTTAGTAAAGGAGAGTTTCTCAAACATTTAAACATGTGAATGAAGTCATAGAAATGCACTAATTCATCTAGGTGCCATTTTCCTCTTGTGTACCCTTACATTTGCGCCTGTAATGCCCCGCCATGCAACCCTAGAGATAAGTTAACTGAAGCAACCTAAAAGGCAGAAATTTTTTTTTTTCTTGTAAATAGAATTAACAAATTATAATATAGTCTATTACAACAAGTTAACTAACATCTCTAGGGGTAACATGACAGCATTATTGAAATCAAACAATATTCATCCATGTAGAAATCTCATTTAAACTATATTTAATTACATGACTACATTATAGATTACTACCTGATCTGACTAACAGCCATAGTTTGTTCTAAATCCAAATGCACCAAATGAAGACACACATCTGCACAATAATGAACTCAACAGGATGATAGGATATCAATCTACATAATTTATCTTAGTAAACCAACATTCATCAAAATGAAATGTAAGATACAACGTTACAATAAATTTATACACATTTTACACCTTTACCAATATTGCCGGATAGTCATCAGTTCACCAAGTGGAAAAGTACCTCCTTAGCTCCAGAATCTTGCATGGCTATAGATCTCATCTGCACATCTACTTGAAATATTAGTCCATTATAAATACAAATATCAATTATATGAAATGACTGGCCTAAGGCCCTAAGGGGCCGACCTAATGTCTCGGGGGCTCATATTGGCCTTGCCTACGTACGCGTAGCGCAGAGACTTCGTAGTTCGGGACATTGAACTTACAACCACAAGATGGTACCAAAGTAATTCTAAACCTCTAAAGTGATATCGACATCTTCTCAAACACAGATACAATAGACTATAATCAGTAAAACCTTGATCCAATTTTATAATCCTAATCAAAGATTCAAATTCATGATTATACCTCATGTTAGATAGACATAAAATAGATCTGACTACTACATTTCAAAATCATATGAATCTCGTCTTCATTATAATTTATATTCCTTATAAAACATTGAAACATCTTGACCATATTCGTAAGCAGAAGATATTCCTAGTAATTCAAATATTCCAGTAAGAATAATGAGGCAACGATTATTAATCAATCAAGGCACCATTCAAATTACACTAAAGATTAATGCTCATACCTTTAAACAGGAGAATACAACCATCATAAATTTATATCCTAGTTAACACTATCTTGAGCTCTATTACAAAGGATATGACTATGAAATTCCAAACGAATTCTCATTTGAACAACTAAATTTTGAATAAATCAATACCACTGGGAATGCTATTTACATAAACCAAAACTTAAACCACTACATCACAACCTTACTTTTAATTAGAAAACCCCTAACGTAATGTCATGACCTACCAACTATTCCATTACATAAAACTAAGTCAATCAAGCTCCTAACCATTATTTATCAAGAGTAGTAATCACAATACTTCATGTTATAAATCAAGATTAATATTAGATATGAGTAAATCTTCTAAATGTGATCAACTTCTGGTAGGGTAAACAATATATTCTCAAGATGGACAAAATTATATCTCCAACATAATAAAATCAATTAACCATCATTAAATTGACTTCTTTCGTTATACCACTCATACACAATTAAATGGAGTTACTTACGATAACTCATAAAATTAAGAAGGTCATTAAAGGAATTAAATTTGTGTAAAAGAATCTTGAAATTTGAAAGTAAATAATTAAATAAATTATGGGTTAAATAAATGGAAAACATAAAACATTTAACAATGACAACACACTATTCAACAACAAAAGAAAATTCATATCTTTCTTGTTTCTAAATGAAATCTGGAAAATAATAATGCATTACAAAGCTAAAGTATAGAAGATTAAAACCCAGAAGGGGTTTGAAGAGGTTGTAATTTATGCAAAAGTTGTTCGCATGGGAAATCAGACAAAAAAAACCACTTCAAAACATGAGGGAATATCTAAATTTCTTGCTGTGACTCAACCAAAACATCTAACTTGTCATTGCCAATATACCATAAGTTAATCTATCTCCTCTAGACATTTAACAACTCATTTTTATTTATTTATTTATTTATTTTAAAGAATTAATTATTCAGTATTTTGAGGGATCAAATGACAATTATTTAAAATTATTAACTATTAACAAAGGGAACAAAATGATGCGATACTGATATACATAATAGCCAAAATTTAAATACCTGTATATAAAGAAAAATAAAATTCCACAAAAATTTCTATTAACTCTATTTACTAACAAGCATTCACATTTATCTTTCCAAACTATTCTCTGCGTATTATATTTAAACTGTCTTTTACATAAACCCAAAATTTCTGGAACTCTAAATTATTGAGCACCACATATCCTTTTATAATAAAGATGAAGCTTTTCAAACACATATGCCAAAATAAAAACAAGCTAAATTCTTTAGATTGTTATGCCAATATATGGAAGCTGGAGACACATAATTGCACGAATTCTAAACCCCAAAATTTTGACAGTGTTAAACATTTAACTAAATAAAATATAGACATTGAAATAAGGCAGATTATCTAGAGTATCTAATTATATTCTATCCATTTTAAACTGCAGATTTAATCCTCTAACCAACAAAGATATAAATCAACAAGAGTAGAGTGTTCTTGTTATAATCAAATATAATATCAAACCAGATTATAAGGTAAATATATAACATTCACTTTCTAAACTCTAATGGTATTTATTGCTAATTTTAATTACCATGGTAGAAAAAGAAAGTCATATTGAGTTAAATACGTGAATTTAACGCCATTATATGGCAGCTCTAGACATAATGCTTTATGCAACTACTAATGCCATTAAATGGCAGTTACATACATGAAGTAAGAATAAGGTTACATGCTATTTTAGGCAATAGAAAAAAAATCATAAAATCAAAAGTAGTTTCTCTGCCATTACATGGCAGTTGAAAACAGAATTTTAACGAAGAACCAACAGCCAAAATCAACTGTCCTAGCATTCTTTCATAAGCGCCTTTTAAGGGGAAAACGTATGAATATCTAAGCACCTTAAAATGGTCATTAAAGCATCTGATTCATGTGCCTTCTCTGGCAGTCTAATACATAGGGAAGACTTCTAATTTTAACGCCATATTATGGCAGAAATGGCTTATAATTTATTTCAGACAGAAGCGTTGCATAGAGAGAGAGAGAGGGAGAGATAAATTCAAACGCATTCCTATAAGGCATTCAGGTTTAACTTGAAAAGGTGATCAATTTCTAACTAAGGCCGTTCAGATTCTAACCAAAGTTGTTCAGTTACTAACAAAAGTCCGATCATTACATGGAATAACTAAGTTCCAAAAAATAAGAGCAAGAATGAATTCCATCAGGTAATGTTGTAGAAGCCGCGCTATTCAAGCATGCAGGAGGAAGAAGAATGTATAACCACGTGAAGTTTTTGACAAAATTCCTTAGAGAACAAAATGTTATGAAATGCAATGTTTAAGTCAATAGGCTACTAAGGCTTTAAGATATTTTCAAGCAACGTTAGCAAGATATAGACACACTATCGATCAGCAAGGCAAAATTCCCTTAAAGAGAGCAATCTAAAAATGTCATGATCATATTATAAAAGGAATCAAGACTCCAACTAGATTAAGTCACACTTACCAGCATATAGAAAATAGGGTATTCATGCAAGGCAATCGCACATTAGCCACATTCTTGCACAGAATGAAAGGATTGCAGTGTCTACTCAATGCAAAATAAAGATTAGAAACTTACAGATTTTTGCTACCGATTGGTGATCAACAAAACCTCCATTCTGGACAACCCCCTCCTTCCTTTTTCTCCCAAATAGAACCCTCCTTTCTCCCAAATGATAATCTCGAGCAAATTTCTCTGCTCTATCAAAGGCCAAATAAATGTAAGGCGTCTTCTCCATAACAAGTTGAGCAAGGGAAATTGGATTTGTGTCTGTAGATAGACCAGAAACTGCTCCACAATGTTTTGTGGCACCATCCATGATACATGCTTCAATTTCAATTGTGCCTACTGCTGACAAAAGTGATCCCTTACCGGCATTAAAAGTTGGATAGTTTTCAAGTTCCCGTACAACAAGTTCAACCACATCCAGAGCTGAATGGGATTGTAGATGGGCAGTAACTCCAATTTCAAGGCAATGGCAAAGGCCAACCTCGGCAAGCTCTCTACGCTCTAATGGTATAGAAGCAACGTCTCCAGCTCCTCCATGAAGCGATATTGCCCACCCCATTCTCACGCCCTCTCAAGCGCAAGTGTTCCTTCTCACTTTTTGCTCCCGGATTTGTTTCAAAGGAGTCTATTAAGGAAGGAGCCCGTTCCCCCCCCCCCTCTAGAGTAACGAGGGATCCCCGTTCATGAGCCGGTCATGGAAGATAAATGAGGCTATACTTTAATGGTGGAGATGCTGCTCTTGAAACGTTACTGTCAACTCCACTTAAAAATTGCCAAATATAAATTCAAATGTTACTAACGAATTAAGAGTGCTGTGAGGATAATTATATTTGTCAGAGGATTATTATTCATAATAGATTCGTAATGTATTGTTAAATATAGTTTGTTCAAGACTGTCATATCATAACGTCGGCCTTAACCAAATATGAGGAAAGCTGTGCTCCAAGAAAACCCTTAAGGTACTACTACTCCAATTTTCTCTGTGCAGGTGGGCCCACGAAAGCCAAAGATAGTAGGCTACAAGGAAAACTACCAAACTAGCTAACAATCTTGAGCAGGCACCACCACTTGAGAAAATATCAGGAACTTATATTGCCAAATGGTAGCATCAAGTAATTTTAAACACTTACATATTATCTGTAAGATTTCTCTATTGTTTTTAACAAGACTTTCGTCCTAAGAAAATTATAATCTGCTTTCATTCTCTATTCATAAATCTTAATATACAATTTGTACATACTAGTGAATATATAAACAATCGTAGGAAACAAACTCTGGCACCGTTCAATAAGCATAAAGAATACAGACTTTGGAGATGCTATGTAATACAATGAATGTGAGAATAGATAGAGAATAGACATAATTACCCTTAAAGGAGGATTAAATGATCATAAAGACAATGCATTTCATAGGTTATATTAGCACCATTATTTACACATAATATTATAGGTGTAAATCATCATTCATATTCATTTATTCCACAGTATACAAATGCATAATTATTTCATAGCGATAAATCTATAATCTTCCACAATTTTTACATGCATAACTATAGATATATATATATATAGTAAGTATGGATTGAGTCACAACCTATGCAGAGCATAAGAGTCATTACCATGATGGTACACCAAAATTTCCTTTCAAACACAAACTAAAACACAGAAGAGTTTCTGAAGCTACCCATAACAATGATGACATCATAACTTCAAAACATAATTATGATCTAAATCCAAATTACCTGACACACCCACAGTAATTACCGGGGGGTACTACAACACCTAAGAAGAAGTTGCTTCAGTTCATTGGAGTGTTTGAGTATTGAGGATTTCTTAGCAATGCTTTGCAACTTTACACTGCCTCCTTCTGACGATTTTTGGGGCAGCAGAAAACTTTTCACCACGGGTAAACACTCAGAGATATAAAAAACCAAGAGAGGTTATTGTAGAGGCACTCTACGTGATCGCGTTGCCTCAGACAGAATGTTTCTAAGTGACACAGTTTTCAAGTAACATCTCATCAAAGATTTCTGTCTTTTTGCACTTTGGACTCTTCAAGGATATTGTCGGTACAATGTAGCTCGAACTGTTTTGACATGTTTGGGTGAAAAACATGACCATACCTAGCATAAATGTACCCATCCAGACGCATTGGAATAGTCAGTTTGGTCGCATCAGGAGCAGGATGAAAGTTACACCCTTTTGCAACTTTACACTGCCTCCTGACAATTTTTGGGGCAGCAGAAAACCTTTCACCATGGGCAAATTCCTCAGAGATATAAAAAATTGAGAGAGGTTATTGTAGAGGCACTCTACATGATCACGTTACCTTAAACAAAATATTTCTAAGCGACACAATTTTTGAGTAACATCTCGTCAAAGATTGCTGCCTTTTTGCACTTTGGCCTCTTCAGGGATATCGTCGGTACAATGTAGCTTGAACTGTTTCGACATGTTTGGGTGAAAAAAAGGACCATGCCTAGCATAAATGTACCCATCTGGATGCATTGGAATAGTCAGTTTGGTCGCATCAGGAGCAGGATGAAAGTTACACCCCTTTGCAACTTTACACTGCCTCCTTCTGACAATTTTTGGGGCAGCAGAAAACCTTTCACCACGGGCAAATGCCTGAGAGATATAAAAAACTAAGAGAGGTTATTGTAGAGGCACTCTACATGTTCGTGTTACCTTAGATAGAATATTTCTAAGTGACACAGTTTTTGAGTAACATCTTGTCAAAGATTGTTGTCTTTTTGCACTTTGGACTCTTCAGGGATATCGTCGGTACAATGTAGCTCGGACTATTTCGACATGTTTGGGTCAAAAATAGGACCATGCCTAGCGTAAATGTACCCATCTGGATGCGTTGGAACCATCAATTTGGTTGCATCAGGAGCAGGACGAAAGTTACCCCCCTTTGCAACTTTACATTGCCTCCTTCTGACGATTTTTGGTGCAGTAGAAAGCCTTTCACCACGGGCAAATGCCTCAGAGATATAAAAAAATGAGAGAGGTTATTGAAGAGGTACTCTACGTGATTGTGTTTCCTTAGATAGAATGTTTCTAAGTGACATGGTTTTCGAGTAACATCTGGTCAAAGTTTGCTACATTTTTACACTTTGGACTCTTCAGGGATATCGTCGGTACAATGTAGCTCGGACTGTTTCGATATGTTTGGGTGAAAAATAGGACCATGCCTAGCATAAATGTACCCATCCAGACATGTTGGAATAGTCAGTTTGGTCGCATCGGGAGCAGGACAAAAGTTACACCCCTTTGCAACTTTACACTGCCTCCTTCTGATGATTTTTGGGGCAACAGAAAACCTTTCACCACGGGCAAATGCCTCAGAGATATAAAAAACTGAGAGAGGTTATTGTAGAGGCACTCTACATGATCATGTTGCCTTAGACAGAATGTTTCTAAGTGACACAGTTTTTGAGTAACATCTCGTCAAAGATTGCTGCCTTTTTGCACTTTAGACTTTTCAGGGATATCATCGGTACAATGTAGCTCGGACTGTTTCGACATGTTTGGGTGAAAAATGGAATAATACCTAGCCTAAACATACCCATCCGGACTCATTGGAACTATTAGTTTGGTCGCATCAGGAGCAAGACACCAAAAATGCATAACATGATGATGTAAAAATGTGTATATATGTAAAAATGTAGCAGAAAATTAAAAAAAAAGATAAACCTTACAAATTAATGTGCATACTTACAACTCAATGTAACATGACTTTACAAAATCAATGTGAATACTTACAAATTAATCCAATGAACCATTCAGGTCTGCTCTACTCTTTATTGTGTCAAGTATTGCTTCATGGTCAAACTCACGCACCTTCCACAAGATTTTGTTCAAAGGTCTACCCTGATACTTTATCAAATGAACATTGGATGCTACGACAAGGTTTGAGTAATGAAGAATCTTTTGATGCGTGTCAAAGTCCTGAAACAACAAAACATTAACACTCTTATGTGGGTACCTTCTAAGCCATGTTCCATTAATAACCACTAAGCATGTAGGGTATTCAATATTTTCTCCATCTGTAACAAGGGCCTCCAATTTCTTTTTGGCCTCAACACAATGACATAAGTAATAATCTGTTCCCTCTTCATTATCTTCATCTGCAATAATTGCATATGTGTGCCCTACATTGATATGTGTAGCAAATCAGATAAAATTAGTCAACATTACAAAAACACTACAAAGTAAGATGACATTATTTGGTTGAACCAGATGAAATTAGATGCATATACGTGCCCTATATTACTTGGTTGAACTAAATCTGATATGTGGTCAAAGTCAACTGATGATTCCATCTGTGTTAGTTCTAGTTCCGTCGGGGGTCGATACGTGTCAAGTGGGCTAAGATAACTTCCATTCGTCAACCCACTCCTTTGACTCGCACTCATCCCAGACTTGAATTGTACAGGAAGAACAAAAGCATGACATCTTTCACGTATGGATACTCCATGAACCTGCAATTGAGCTTCTGAAAGAGTGCATCTCATTTGATCCTGTCAGTGTACAACAATCCTCATATGGTGCAATGTTACTATCATCTATCAACCAAAAAATTCTATGAATTGAAGACTTACCTTCATTACCTAGACCCATGGAAGCATTACACCACTCGATAATCAATTTTGCATCTATCAACTTTGCATTGTCTTTATACTTTAACTCTTCTCGTGCTATGGCTCTTTTGATACATGCTCCTGCACCATCATGCTCCCCCTTTCCATGCCCAGCCTCACAAAAGTTCTGCATATGCTGAATACCTGTAAAATTATGCCTCCTACTCAGCCAATAGAAATTTTGTGAGTTCTTGAATTGTGACACATAGTTATCTGACCATATGATATGCTAACTGAACGATATGCCCCTTCTAGCCAAATCATTGTAGAACACCTGAAAGCAACCTTGCACAAACTCTGTAGAATGCGTGCGATCATCACTAATATAGAAATTCTACTCCCTTATGATCTTTCTGTCATCCTCTATACTATCATTTGCATGAATGAATGTGATGTGCACAAATATAGAAACCTGTGTGGAGTTGTAATATTGTGATTGCACCTCACGCTATGGCTGTAGACTATAGTTCTCTGTAAAGTCAATGAATGAAACAATTCTACCAACCGGAAATGTGTCCTTGCATAACTTGAATTGCAAATCCAACCATCAAGCTCTATGGGCATGTCTTGCATACTCATACACTATGCTATCACTAAATATAGGCATAAACTGATACACTAGAATCTTTTCAATAACCAATTCACACCTCTTTGCTTCTTTACCATCTTTTGTATTGTATGCCACTATTTTATACTTGCCAAACTCTACTAGTTCATTTCCAACCGTATGTGTTCTTTCCATATGTTCACATATTGGCAAATGTTGCAAGCCACCGCAATGATGACATGTGCCATCCAAGCATAATTTTTTGTAGAACATTTGACCTTCCTCTCTTTCACATAAAATTTTTGATATGAAGTCTCTTGAAGATGTTGGTGGGGCACGTATGGCACAACCCTGCAAAACATTGTTAGTATGCATATCTAAACATATAGACCTATAAACATCAAAATGGTTAGAAAATTCAATATGTAATCTACAACAACAAGTAGTGCGTGTGTGATTTATCTTGACATAGAAAGGTTTTAGCATTTCAAAATATCTTTGACAAATTTTAATTTGAGGATACTTCTCTAGAAATTTACCATAAAACTGTGTTTGAGTCTCATCCAAAAAATGCTTTGGATGTGGCTCACGGTTCTGATTACCGATTCTCCTTCTTACCACATCCCTTTGATTTAGAGATACCCTTGTGTAATTCTTCCAAAAGTCTTCAATTAGTGATCTCAATGCTTCAACAATTGGTTTATCTTTTCGTGGTAGTCTCCCCAAGAATGCCCATAATTCATTGGCATTAGTGTCCTCAATTCTTTGGCATCTTCCAACTGCTCTTGATAAAGTTTTCCTATTAATTCTCAATTGTTGACTCATCTTTCTAATGAGACAAGCTTTCCTCATTTGACTACTTACTATAGTTGATGTAATCACACGTCGTGTTGCATTACTATCTTTTGTGCGTGAGGTGTTACCCACACTCTCATACGCACTCATTAGATTCTTGATAATAGATTTTTCACTTGAAGCCTCTGATGTTCTCAACCCAAGAATCTTCATGATGGACCTATACTTTATATACTTCACATCATTTCAATGAATAGTTGACATCTTGCAGTCTCATTTAACTTTTTAAAGAACAATCTCCAAATCTTATGAGCATATCTTCTACAAGTGCGTTTTGGAATCTTACCTTCCATTTGCTGCAAAATATTCTCATCAATATCAATCAAATACTTTGGCTTTCTATGCGAAATTCTAGGTGGTGTTAAGTTAGGTAAATTCATCTCAACATTAGGAATTTCATCAATATTTAAATGAGATGGGCTAGATGGCATACCTTCGATCGAAGATGGAATAGATGACATACCTTGAGGTTGAGGTGGGAACGATGGCATACCTCCTTCATCACATGTGAGTGATGATGTACTCTCAACTTGAGATGTGGTAGATGGTGTCCCTACATGTAGACTTGCAGTAGAGGACGTGTCTCCAACTATGGTATTCAAATCTCTCGTAGCACGAAGTTTTTGCATTCATTCTCTTTGTGCTGCCAATACCATATCTCTTTGTGATGGTTGTGGTTCCTCTTCAATTGGCATGTCTTCATTTATCATGTCCAATTTCCTCTTCTCACGAAGTTCCCTCATAGCCACTACTTTCTTGCATTCTTAGCTTCTATCTCGTCCTATGTTGGTTTAATTCTTGATCATTTCCTCGGCATGACGGAGAATTTATCTGTAGCATGATAAAGAGACCAATATTAGTTCCTAAGAAATGAATACAAGATAATAGTGGGATTTTATTTTTATTATGTTGTAAGGATTTATTCTTGTATAGTTTGACATCATGGTATATTAAGGTCTATTTATTACACATAATTATTAAAGAGCCCAAGTGTAGAAAATATACATGGCATCATGTGAGATTGTAGGCTACCTTCTTGATTGAGAATGTGTCTATTTTAAACATGTATGATAAAGCATGATAAAGTAATTCAAATAGAATTAAGGAAAATGTAAAGAACATGCATGTAAAGACTTAACATACCTAAAAACAAAGATTCGAATGGAGGGAGTACCCAATTATGTAGTGTTTTTTTCTTCTTGCATCAAACTCCTCAACAATTTGAGTTTTTCACCACTTGCTTCCTTTTCAATGTTAAATTGAATAACACTCAAATATAATTACTAACAACAATACTATTAACCAAACTATAATGTTAAATTCCAAAAATTGAATCACAATTAACGTTGCAACACTACAAAAATTGAAACTTGAATAGATATATATCAAACTTGGTGTGAAAACTATGTTATTTTCTCCTTCTCAAGTTGGCAAAGTAGAAAAGGTGGTGGAAAGATCATACAAAGGTGGTAGAATGTGTAAAATGTGCATGTGAACTTCCCAACAACATGAAAGCACTTCTTTTTTGTCGGAGCACATGCAGAATCAGTATAAAAATAGAGCATGTGGGCCTGGATCATGGGGGTCAACACTTTTTTATCATTTCTATAGTAGGAAATAACGCACTCACATTTTGTCCTGCTATAGATTGATCCATAAATATTTTACCTATCTCACCTTCGATAGCACCTTTACAATATCTCACCTCTAGTTCCATTGCCTCATGTTCTATATCTCACTTATCTCTCCCCCTCACCTCTCTACCTCTCCCCTCTCTATGTCTCTCAGTCACTCCTTGTCTACCTTAACCCTAATCCCTCGACCCTCGACCCTCAACCCTATCCCTAAACCCTCGACCCTTGAACCTCAACCCTCAACGTCAAAACCTAATCCCTTAACCCTTAACTCTGATCCCTCAACCCTCAACACTATCCCTAAACCCTAAAGCATAAAACCTCAACCCTCAACCCTCAATGTCAAATCCTAATCCCTCAACCCTTCACTCTAATCCCTCAACCATAAACCCTATCCCTAAACCTTCAACACTATACCTTAAACCCTAATCCCTCAACCCTCAACCCTAATCTATCATCCCTCAACTCTAATCCCTCATCCCTAAACCCTAAATGCTATCCCTATTCCTAAACTCTCAATGGGCTCGATACTATACCTTAAACCCTAATACCTTATCCCTAAACCCTCCAACCCTATCCCTAATCCTTATACCCTCGACACTCTAATTTAACCCTAATCCCTCAACCCTATCCCGAAACCCTTAACCCTCGAACCTCAATGTACTCAACCCTCAATGTCAAACCCTAATCCCTCAACCCTTAACTCTGATCCCTCGACCCTCAACCCTATCCCTAAACCCTAAACCCTAAAGCCTCAACCCTCAATCCTCAACGTCAAATCCTAATCCCTCAACCCTTCACTCTAATCCCTCAACCCTAAACCATATCCCTAAACCCTCAATGCTATACTTTAAACCCTAATCCATCATCCCTCAACTCTAATCCCTCATCCCTAAACCCTAAATGCTATCCCTATTCCTAGACCCTCAATAGGCTCAATACTATACCTTAAACCTTAATCCCTTATCCCTAAACCCTCCAACCCTATCCCTAATCCTTATACCCTTGACACTCTACTTTAACCCTAATCCCTTGACCCTCAACCCTATCCCAAAACCCTTAACCCTTGAACCTCAATGTACTCAACCCTCAACATCAAACCCTAATCCCTCAACCCTATCCCTAAACCCTAAACCCTAAAGCCTCAACCCTCAACCCTCAACCCTCAATGTCAAATCCTAATCCCTCAACCCTTCACTCTAATCGCTCAACCCTAAACCCTCAAGACTATACCTTAAACCCTAATCCCTCAACCCTCAACCCTAAACCTTATCCCTAAACCCTAATCCCTCAACCCTCAACCCTAATCCGGCATCCCTCAACTCTAATCCCTCATCCCTAAACCCTAAATGCTATCCCTCTTCCTAAACCCTCAACGGGCTCGATACTATACCTTAAACCCTAATCCCTTATCCCTAAACCCTTCAACCCTATCCCTAATCCTTATACCCTCGACACTCTACTTTAACCCTAATCCCTAGACCCTCAACCCTATCCCAAAACCCTTAACCCTCAAACCTCAATGTACTCAACCCTCAATGTCAAACCCTAATCCCTCAACCCTTAACTCTAATCCCTCGACCCTCAACCCTATCCCTAAACCCTAAACCCTAAAGCCTCAACCCTCAACCCTCAACGTAAAATCCTAATCCCTCAACCCTTCACTCTAGTCCCTCAACCCTAAACCCTATCCCTAAACCCTAAACACTATACCTTAAACCCTAATCCCTCAACCCTCAACCCTAAACCTTATCCCTAAATCCTAATCCCTCAACCCTTAACCCTAATCTGTCATCCCTCTACTCTAATCCCTCATCCCTAAACCCTAAATGCTATCCCTATTCCTAAACCCTTCAACGGGCTTGATACTATACCTTAAACCCTAATCCCTTATCCCTAAACCCTCCAACCCTATCCCTAATCCTTATACCCTTGACACTCTACTTTAACCCTAATCCCTCGACCCTCAACCCTATCCCGAAACCCTTAACCCTCGAACCTCAATGTACTCAACCCTCAACGTCAAACCCTAATCCCTCAACCCTTAACTCTAATCCCTCGACCCTCAACCCTATCCCTAAACCCTAAAGCCTCAACCCTCAACCCTCAACGTCAAATCCTAATCCCTCATCCCTAAACCCTCAACACTATACCTTAAACCCTAATCCCTCAACCCTCAACCCTAAACCTTATCCCTAAACCCTAATCCCTCAACCCTCAACCCTAATCCGTCATCCCTCAACTCTAATCCCTCATCCCTAAACCTTAAATGCTATCCCTATTCCTAAACCCTCAATGGGCTCGATACTATACCTTAAACCCTAATCCCTTATCCCTAAACCCTCCAACCCTATCCCTAATCCCTCGACCCTCAACCCTTAACCCTCGAACCTTAATGTAGTCAACCCTCAACATCAAACCCTAATCCCTCAACCCTTAACTTTGATCCCTCGACCCTTAACCCTATCCCTAAACCCTAAACCCTAAAGCCTCAACCCTCAACCCTTCACTCTAATCCCTCAACCCTAAACCCTCAACACTATACCTTAAACCCTAATCCCTCAACCCTTAACCCTAAACCTTATCCCTAAACCCTAATCCCTCAACCCTCAACCCTAATATGTCATCCCTCAACTCTAATCCCTCATCCCTAAACCCTAAATGCTATCCCTATTCCTAGACCCTCAATGGGCTCGATACTATACCTTAAACCCTAATCTCTTATCCCTAAACCCTCCAACCCTATCCCTAATCCTTATACCCTCGACACTCTACTTTAACCCTAATCCCTCGATGTCAACCCTATCCTGAAACCCTTAACCCTTGAACCTTAATGTACTCAACCCTCATTGTCAAACCCTAATCCCTCAACCCTTAACTCTGATCCCTCGACCCTTAAACCTTAAAAGTTGAACCCTAAAACCTATCCCTACACGCTTGACACTTGACACTATATCTTAAACCCTAATCCCTTAACCCTCATCCCTAAAGCCTCAACCCTAAATCCTTAAACCTTCAACCCTAAACCCTCTACCCTCGACATTCTTCTTTAACCCTAATCCCTTGACCATTAACCCTATCCCTCAACCCTCAACCCTCAACCCTCAACCCTCAACTCTCAAAATTAAACCATAATTCATCAACCCTAACCCTAATCCCTAATCCCTCAAACCTAAACCCTATCCCTAAACCATCAACCCTCAACACTATACCTTAAACCCTAATCCCTATCCATCAACCCTTAACCCTTAAAACTTAAACCCTATCCCTACACCCTCAACACTTGACACTATATCTTAAGCCTTAAACCCTCATCCCTAAAGCCTCAACCCTTGATCCTTAAACCTTCAACCCTAAACCCTATCCCTAATCTCTCTACCCTCAACACTCTAACTCTAACCTCGACATTAAATGCTAATCTGTCAACCCTAAACCCTATCTCTAAACTCTCAACCCTCAACACTATACCTTAAACCCTAATCCATCAACCCTAAAACCTAATCCCTCAACCCTTAACCCTAATCCCTCAACCCTCAACCCTAATCCCTCAACCCTCAACCCTAAATGCTATCCCTATTCCTGAACCCTCAACCCTCGACACTATACCTTAAACCCTAATCCCTTATCCCTAACCCTAAACCCTATCACTCAACCCTTAACCCTTAAAAATTAAACCCTAAAACCTATCCATAAACTGTCAATGCAAAACACTATATTTTAAACCCCAATCCCTTAACCCTCAACCCTCAATTGTTAAACCTTCAACCCTAAACCCTATCCCTAATCCCTTTACCCTCAATACTCTACTTTAACCCTAATCCCTTGACCATCAACCCTATCCCTAAACCCTCAACCCTCAAATCTCAACATTAAACCCTAA